>OZ024914.1:26805286-28005286 GCA_964017125.1 Flabesymbios commensalis
CAATACACCATAATCCATGTAGCTCTAATGGAGTCCGTAGTGACATGTTCATCGAGTCAAATTATATGAGGTACGGGCATAATCCTGGGGCAGTGGTTAAAGCCAGGTATGTATAGACATGGTCGTTTAGCCTACATTTTTGCGCAAATTGGAACATGGTCTCCAGAATATGGATGCCAATGTAACAATTAAGATTCCAAATAAGCAGAAAGAAGGGGTTTTCAACAAGAATTTTAGATGACTATAAAGACCAGTTTGCTTCACGAAAAAAATACAACTTTTGCTTCGACCCATCACAGACCACATCACCAATAATATGATATTATTATATGAGGAAAACTTAGATAGAGCTGTAGAAATTGGCATAATATTCATGCATATATTTGAAGCTACTTAGCCTGAAGGTTTCTAGATCCAATCATAAAGCGGATTGTAACATTTTCTTGAGTTGGAAAGCCGTTGAAACTTACTGAAATGGTGTATGAAAGTGCAGTATTTTATGGGCAGGTTTTTGGGCTCCAATCAAGTCCCAGAAGTATCGATATTAATGATGTATTGGCTTATGAACTGACTCCATTCGCAACTGCTATGTTTGACACTCCATTTGAAGAAAAGTAAGTAAGTAAGTAAAATATTTGCTTTACTTCACTTTTCGGCCTGTGGCCATTTAAGTGAAAATTCCAGGTATTACAATATCCCATATTGTATAGTTAAAGCAGTGAAGGAACGACAAAGCTAATAAAAGCATGTTCGTACTAAAATATTCAGTTTAAAGTGTTTGCTATGATAAGATGACGATGCTCCTGGCACCTATATGTATATATATGTAACGAGTCTGATGACATGTTGTAGCGCCTGCACTACAACACAACTTAATGAGTATAAAAATGTCAGTATAAAATAATGTAAAATATAAAGTGATTATAAAATGAACGACTTTTCAAGTCACTATATCTCCATGAAATTGGAGTGATTGTGTAAAAACTACAAGTCTAAGTCAAAACAGTGTCATTGTCAAAACAAATATATAATATATACTATAATACTATATACTATAATAAAAAAAAGTAAACCCATTTAGACATAAATATGAATGACATAAACAATGAAAAGAGAAACCATTAAGTAAGTAAGTGAAATGTCTTCTTTACTTCACTTTTCGGCCAGTATGGCCAGAGAAATCATTAAACCACAAAACATTCTCAAAAATTAAAGACTTACAGTGCCCCTACAGTTGGTAATAAGGTCTGTGATATTGAAGAACATCACAGAGTGATCACGAACCGTGAGGACATCGTAAGTCACCACAGGCTAATTGTACGGCAATGGCTTCTCTATGACATGCTGTATTATCCGCCAGGATGCCACAGAGAAACCTTTAAAACAATGAAGTGAAAAAATAATTATATGGCAATGGTTTCTTTCGGACATCCCGTCCATCACCAGGATGCCAAAGAGAAACCACTGCAAACACAAAAAAAAACAAATCATAGAGGAATTATGAGTAGACCTACAATGCCCCCACAGCTGGGGATCGGGTCTGTCATCGAGAGTTAGCACGACAGAGCGATCATAATCCGTGAGAGCACTGTAAGGCACCACAAGTACAATGAAAAAATATATAAAATATATAAATATGAATATATGAAGAATATATAAAGAATTTGAACTGAAAACTATTCGAAAAAAAGCATAACAACCTCAGTGAAAAACCCTGAACCACCGGAAAGCGAACACGAAAAAAATTCACGTCAAAAAAATAGAAAAACCTGGTTCGATGAAAGGCAAAAAGCAAAAAACGTTTGGGTGTGCTTGGCCTCCTAAGAAGTTGCCCAGGGGGGGACCACGCGGAGGTGACACCCATCCCCCCCATTTGAAGAAAAGAAGATCAAAGTGTAACCTTCACAACTTCAGGTAGATATATGTCGTAGAACTCTGAATGTCACTAGCTTAGTGGTCGATGGTTCAATAGTGGTCAAAAGCGTGGCCTACTAGATGTACTGTCGATGACTTCACTACAAAATTTAATTCATTTTTTTCACTAAGCTCTTTTTCGTCAATGTGTATGGGTATCGTATATTTGATACTCTTCAGCTTGAATGGACATACAAGTCTATTATGCGGTCCACAAACTGGCTAGCAATGCACTTCTTCCTGCTCAAAATGTGGTCCTCGCGGTTAGTGAAAATAAAAAAATCATCAAATACTTTGAAGAGGATAAAGTGTTCCATGGCCTGTACACATCTACACATCAATTTGTAATCACTGGAGATGATAATATGTCAACAGAAAGTAGCCATGATGCTATAATACTTGGACCAGATTTAAAAACCTCGCACGAAGAATCAGAAAATTGTTATCACAGGTGTTTTTATTTTGCTTCTGTGCTATTTTACGCAGAGGAGAAATTCTCAAATGAGATGTCTATGAAATCTCCGAATGGTGATCACAACCTCAGAGATCTAAAAGTTAAGAAGTAGAAGGAAATCGTACCTGATAATTACTTTGGTCGGCAACTCGGCATGTCATATCAGTGTACGATACATGTAAAGTTACAGGCTTGTATGACGTGGGAAAGATAACTGCACTGAAGATAAATACGTGTTCAAGCTGATTATTCTTTTTGTCTCATATGTGAACCAGCTCGTTAAATCACATACATTTTTCAACAAACAACTACATTTATGGCAGCATGTTATGGTCAGCCCACAATATTCTACCATGATTGAAGCTAGCTAGCAGAATCAGTGGACTGGCAAGCAACCACCTGACCACTGCCCCATAACTGTGCTAATTACCTCCAACAACGGATGCCTTCACAGAAAACCGTTAAAACAGCACATCTACAGGTATAGCCCTGAAAATGTGCTACTCCCATCCTAATTTTTTTTCCCAAATGACTTTGGCTCGCAAAATGGTTTTGGGCGGATTGCAGCGACGTATATACCTGGTTCTTCCGCTTAACAATAGTGCAAAGGCATCTGCGCAGGCATTATATTGTTGGCCGTGGTCACGGGAAATTCGGATGTGTCTATGCGGTGACAATCACTGCCATGTCTATACTTCTACTGAGGGAAGGAAACTTTCAAGTCCTCGTCATTTTAAAATGAGAAATGGACTATGTAGACTTTTGTTTTCTACCAAACAAATGCTACCAGGGCATACCTAGTTCTTGTAGCAAATTATTGATGAATTTTCAAACGGAAATCTCATAATTTACGTGCTTTAATAATCATTTTACGAGCTCGATTCTGACAGAAGCACTATTTCCAACAAAATGTCGTGAATAATACACTGCAGTATTCAGCTTACTATTATATTGAGACGTTACTGCCTTTTGGGTTTACACGATAGAATAGTGGCGCTGAATAGCCCCTATGTTGAGCGTGCGGGCGTGAACAATAGGCCTAGTATGTTGAGATTGCTGCTTCCACGATTTCAGTGAGTTACCGACCTTGTATACGCTGACCCTATCCCATCCAGCTGTGGCCGTGGTAAGGCATTAAGCTATCGGCATTAGAGTGCTGAACATTAGGTCAATCACGTGGAAATAATGGAGTTACCTTCAGCTGTCCTATTATAGGATTATCATACCCGCGGATAGCGGAGCTGTGTTTTGTGTAGCTAAACCCAGATCTCTGACCGTCTGGGCATATCGGGGGTAAATCCTCTAGACATTCCCGGAACCCTTTATCGTGCGAGTAAAGGACACCACTCTCAATAACCCACCATGCTCTATAACCCCAACCTCGCATCATTATATATGTACGTCCTTTATCTCATCAATGGACTGCCCTGGTTTTAGTGTATTACAATGTCACTAAAATGACATTAAAATTGGCATCGAAAGGTGACGTTAAAGGTATGGTCAGCTGTCAAAATTCGCGGGACAAGGGTCCCCCAGGATGCAATAGTACCCGTGGGTAGTTCAAGGCCCTATATCATAATAATACTAAGTATGTGTTTCATACCCAAAGCCTCATTAAGAGAAAGTTCTCAAATCACAGCAAGTTCATATATACTTGAGCGACATCTATTAGTAACAATTCCATCGAATCTCAAAGCCCTTTGTCCTGGATCTTAGCTGGGCCTTGCTTTGCAAACAATCTGACTGTATTACTGTGGGTATTTCGAAACAGGTTGACCTCACACGTGTACCGACACCCAGTGAACACAACACATTTGTATGACTTTATACAATGTTGGACCAACGTCGAAGACGTTGGGCCGACGTTGTATAAATGTTATACAAATGTTTTGTGTTTGCTGGGAAGGAGGACTTTCTCTCAAACATTGTACATTTCTGCAATGTTGGCTCAATGTTGGGCCAGCGTCGCAGACGTTGGCCTAACATTAAAACAGCGTTAAGTGAGTGTCTAGTTGGAGTAGTATCCAGTCTTTTAATCAGGTTACTTCATCAACCACACTGTACTGTATGCTGAAAGCTTACACGCATGCGAGTTTAGAACCTGACTCTTTAAGCATTATTCTACTACTACTACTACTACTACTACTACTAGCCATCTCTATTTCTTCCTGTCGGCTCATGCAAATTAAGCTCCGCAGCTGAGGCATAATTTTTTGCAGTTTTTCAAGTAGTTATGAAGTTATGAAGCTTAGTGATTTTCAAGTAGTTATGAAGTTATGAAGCTTAGTGATTTTAATTAAAGCATAGGCCTACAATTTAAAATGTTCATGACAACTGAGGTCAGAGTGTATAAACAGTCATTATCGATTGATGGTAATTATATTTTATATAGCCCTACCTATGTTGTTCATTTTTATATATTTAAGGTAGTCTATATGCTGAATACATGAGCATTTGACTGTATGTAAATATTTTTGGCCAGCAATTTAGTTTCACAATTCTTCCTGTTCAGAAATGTGGTTAAGTAGTGGCGGCCATCTTGATTTTATGCACGACGGCGACTTCTAAATTAAAACAAATAATTTCTGGTGGTCAATTTATTTGGAAAAGTGGTACAGTATTATAAATATTTCTAGAGAAAAAAGTGAAAAAGTTATATTCCTACTATGGCACTTGGCGGCCATTTTAAAAAACGTGAAAAACTGAAATTGCCCATGGGTGACAATTTGCCACACCCTCCGAAATCTTCAAACAGAATCTGGACAGCAGTATTCTGCAAAGAAAAAAACTATATACTCCAAGTCCAGGTATACCACCATGGATAGCAGTAGTAGTAGCCTGACTAACAGGACAGCTATACTGTTTTTTTATATCAAAGCCCACCAAGTGGGTTCAACAGAGACGCGCAATGTTGTACGTCGTGTGCCAACTATCATAAACAAACGGAACCGGGAAGATGTTTCAGAAGCTAGTAATTGCTCTCCTCCCTAGTTTCAGCTACCGCTTTTCACTCGTTGATTTATAACTTTTTTTGAAAAGGTTTCTCAGACTATTCAAAAACATCACGCATCTTATTTATTTGTCAACTCTTGTATCATGTTTTGAATGATAATTGTACTCCTCTTTTTGTTGTAGTTCGTGTTATTAGTGGCATGGCTCAACATATTAAAAAGATAAATTTACCGCTAGAATTCTACTAAAACCAATGAAATACTGCAGTAAAAACTTTAAAGATAAATCATGTGATCGTAACTGTGCGTTGTGGAAGGTCGGACACACGTTAGCAGTCGCTCCCCAGTCGTCAAGTGCGTTATACATGCGTTACTCATGCGCTACTCCCACGCTGGCTGTCGCTGGTGATCGCAGGCGATAGAATCACGGATTATGTGATGTGCGTTCTTTAGTCGTTAATCGCGTTACTCTAACGCTACTCATGCGTTTATGAACGCCAGATAATCGTTCTGGATCATGAGAGTCCATAAATTGCCAGCGTTTTCACGCGATCGTTGACGCTGATAGCCAAGACAGGTGCGACAGGCCCTATATAAGCAATATAGTACAGCGACTGAGTAACGCTCTCCTAGCGCGTACAACGATCGAATTACGTTCCCCGAGCGTGTACAGCGACTGAGTAACGTTCCCCTAGCGTGTACAACGATCGAGTAACGCTCCCCAGCGTCTTCTCTTAAGGGCCTGTCACACCTTGGCGATCAGCGTCAATGATCGCGTAACGCACGAAAAAACCTGCCGAACGCTGGCGAACCTATCGCCGAGTGCGTTTATCGATCGTTGTTAGTCGCACATGAACGCTGATAAACGCTGAGAGTTTTGAACAGGTTCAAAACTTTCAACGCTACCCAGCGTGTAAGAGGAGACGCCAGGGGAGCGTTACTCGATCGTTGTATCCGCTAGGGGAACATTACTCAGTCGCTGTACACGCTAGGGGATCGTTACTCGATCGTTGTACACGCTAGGAGAGCGTTACTCAGTCGCTGTTCTATATTGCTTATAAATCATAATAGGCATGTATTACACTTCCTGGAGAATCAATTAAAACCATAACAATAAAGTTATAAATTATGTGTAATGATAAACAACATATCTACAAATCTATCTATTTTTATAAAATTTCAACGCATTTATAAAAGTTTGTGACAAGCTTATCAATAATAATATGAGATGTTCAACATTTACTTCTATGCAAAATAGGCCATTAACACGAGAAAATGTCCAATTCAAAATACTTATACCGAACATTTCTAAACTCTCTGACAAACCTAAGTTTGAAAATTCAATATATTTTCGCATGGCTCAACATAATAACGATCGAGTGACGACCACCCAACGCTCATCGAGCCTCTCCTCTCACACGCTGGTGTGCGTTGAAAGAATTGAACCTTTTCAAAACTTTCAGCGTTCATCAGCGTTCATCTGCGATCAACAACGATCGCTAAACGCACATGGCGATAGCATAACGATGGTCCAGCGATGATCAGCGCTCACCAACGTTCGGCTGATTTTTTCGTGAGTTACGCGATCGTTGACGCTGATCGCCAATAGATTACGGCTAGTAAATTTGAAAAAAAACTACCTTTATTAGTAAATAATAAAAGTGGTGAGTCATGTTCTTTTCCTGTCAAACATGTCAAATACTATTATAAAAGGGGTCGATCTAAAAGGCAAAAATGTAATGACCGACATTTTGTCATAATACGTTTTATTATTACCTAATTACCTAATTACGTTGCCAACGGATGTTTTTAAAAGTTGTAATCTATTGGAATGTTGCCTTCACTCATCTAAACACTCAAAAATATATTACATAGCTAAAACAAAAAACATGCCATTTGCCTGCGAATGAGCCTTTAAAACAAATACTTCTCTTTAATCCTGCATGAGATGACGATCTCAGATGTTATGAATAATATGAGACCCGATGACAAAGTGGACTTTGGTCGTATTAAGTAAATTGCTACATTAGATTTACATTTCGACCATGCGGATTCTTCATAAAATTAATTAATATACATTAAGAGCTTAATTAGCGCAGCAGGGCGACTATTTAGCTATGTATATATACAACATGCGCTATAAATGAGATACTACAAAAAGGGTGTATTACAAAAACACGATACTAGATAATTATTTTCTTCTGCAGCCACTTTGACTGCTACGCGAATTAGCCTTAATTCTCAGCACAAAAATTTGGAGGCGCAATATTAAGAAAACCACTGGTCTCAAAATAGATTTAAATCTTGGCAGTACGGAAAATACAACAACATTAGAAAATTTAATTACAATCATCATTTACAAGACTGAATATTTTTCCTGGTCGATTCTATGTCATTTGCGGCTATGTTTCTGTCTCTATGGCTTAACGAGGTGGCTCATTCGAGTCGATAGTGGGTCGTCTCTCCACTCCAACCTCTGGTATTATACATTCTCTTATGAACCGATAAAGGTAGGACATAAGAAGTGCGGGACATAAGCATAATAATCGAAGTGTAACATCTACATCATTGACCTCATTAATTCATTACATATTTTGATTATGCATCGCATAATAATCGTTAATAAAAACTTTTAAATGTCGTCAATAACTGTCGCGTCTTGAATTTTTTAAGTGTTTTATTTTTACAGCAAGCAAATAAATACACATCGGTCAGCATTAACAACAATCGGTCAGTCTTTGAAACGTTAGCCATGATTGTGAACTTTGACCCGCTCCGTCACAGATCAGCGAAAACGACACCCCTTCCATTTTTAGCAGACAAGAGACACAGCTGGTACCAATGCTGGGCCAACGTAGTATAAGTTGGTTTACATTGAGACTGAGGTGCTTCCGGGCTGCCCAGTAAACACAAACATTTGTATTACATTTATACAACGTCAGCCCAACGTCTTCGACGTTGGACCAACATTGTATAAATACTACACGAATGTTTGTGTTTACCGGGTGGACACGGTGGTAGTTATTTAGGTAAGTGTTGAAAGTCCGCACTGACATTATTGTGGATTATCCAATTGCAAGCTGCACGTAGTCAGTCAATTTTGTCAAATAAGGAGTAGCTATAAGTACAGAAGGAAACCCTGGTACAGGAGGAAACATTGCGCTTGTTGAAGTAGATAGCATGGTTCTAACTGACAGGTAAGTTTTTTCTAACCGTCATTATTGTTAGATTATCATTACAAAGTTTTTACTCACAATATGTGTGTGACGAAAGTTATGTCTACTTAGGGGACACGTTTTTCTCACATTTTTAGATTGTTTTAACTTGACAAGACCCCTTAGTATCAAACTGCTGCTAAGCCCCGATCGTCATGGAGACGTACGCATTGTTTCGATTTGATCGCGAGCCAGTCGCGAGTGTTTGCTTACCATTTAGACCAATATATTCATTAGACATTCTGATTACAATAAATAACATTTGGCCGCAATAATTAAAAACAATGGAATACTACACAACCACGTCCTGGTTAATCGTACGGCAGAGTTATAATGACAGTTTATGGGAGTCCGTCATTTTGTAAACGTGCCTGTCCCAGAGATTTATTGTAAAATATCACATACTATTAGCCGCTGCCTAAAAAATATACTTGCTTTATAATAATATGACTACTCTGCAAGTTTCATGTATAGTGGGCAAGTTATTTATTTATTAAAGATGCAGCATGCAGAATACTTATATCCGGCAGACACAAGAAGTTGAATCAATGTTGGTTTAATGTTGGTCCAACGTCGTAGACGGTAAACCAACATTACTTCATCGTCTTGTGTCTGTTGGGAAAATTCTACACTTAGAACGTGAAAACCATCTTGTTGATGCTGTGATTTAGTCGTGTGGTGAATTTTGTTTGCATCTGTAATTAGCAGCTCAGTGTATGTAACTGCATATCGTCGCCTCGGAGCTAAAGGATCCTATCTGACACTCTAACGAGTGTCAGATAGGATCCTTTAGCTCCGAGGCAACGATATATTGCCGAGTGTCAGTTTTACGTTTGCTTTTCGCGTTAGTTTACTTGAAACCACGCATTGTCCGTCCGGCTGAATAATATAATCAGACACACGTTAAACAACAACTATTTGCTGAGATTTCCCCGCAGCTGACGCTTTAACCTTTGAAACTTATTTTGAGGATTGGGGTATTGCTGCTACTGCCAGCTTTAAGTGACGATCCAGCCGGGGGAGATCGGAAGATGTACAATTAATGCCGGTAAACTTGCATAGAACATTTGTTCGTGTCATCCATGATTGATCAATTTAATAAAAACCATCGGTGATTATTGGTGTAAATACACGGCCTTACCAACACCAGCGTATCTGACGTTGGTGTTTGTTTAGAGGATTAATACGTGTCCTGCATTCTCAGGCAAAATAATGATATACGAAAGATTCCACTTTCCTATTAAATAGGGATACATTGTCGTAGACGCAAGTCATTCCTTGAACAATGTTTGGACACCGCAGGCATATATAGAACGGTCAGGACGCATAATCCTGTATAGCCTTTCTGCCACCAATAAATAGAAACACTATTTATTACAATTACATTTATTAACACCAAGCTGAATGTACATCAGAAAACAGCAATATATCAATAATCTGATATTAATCAATTATTTAAATTCTATAATACAGTACAGTATTATGCCTATTCACATAATATAGAGAGTGTTGATCAGTATTTAAGATGGTTTCACATGACGAGGAATTTAAACAATGTGTAATTGTTTAGCAAATATTTATTTATATAAGATGAACCAGAGAAGTGTACTCAGTACACTTCCCTGGATGAGCTGATGTTGAGAAACTCCTGGAGAACATATTTCTATTCTTCATAATAATTATTATATTTTTTGTGATTTCTACAGATATCATGTCAATAGAGAGGGAGAGGGGCACACAGTGAGTATAATGAAATATTGCTGCTCACTAATACTAATATAACTTATCTTTTGTGTTTTTTATTTGAATTTGATTCACTATTTACATTTTTTACAGTTAATTTAAAGTTTTTTAAATCAAGGTGTGCCTTTGTTGGTTATTTTTAAACACATTCATGGTCAGCAGTTTAGACGCGTAGTAACTAAAGCCTTGGTCACAAAGGTTCGTACGCCCAACATAATCGTACGAATCTTTATTTTCTAATTGTTTTAGCGTTCGTACGGCGTCACATAAGCCTCAAAACCTGACGGAATTGGATGGATGTTACGAGTATATAGTTTCATATTGTCTTATTATTTATTTATTTATTCAAACATATTTATACAGGGTAAAAACATTATTAATCATTGGTTATTTTGCATATGTGCATTGTTTTATCACATGCATTTATATAATATTATGGAAACACATATTTAAACAATTATAATATGTACAATAGTTACAATAACTGTAGTAGAAGGTACATTAGACATTTTAGATCATAAGCTAATGATATAAGCATTTGAGTTAATAGAATAGGTTTACAAATATATATACATGTACTTTTATAGCAAAGTAAAGAAAAAAACCCACAAATGTCCCCGCACTAAAACTCCTACAAAAACCTACAAAAATTGGAGAAAGAGTTAAGACATGTACAGCGATAGCATTTTTGCAGCCTAACTAGAATTGAATAAGGGTTTGATTATTAGCCACATATATTTCAAGGTTATATTTAAAAGCAGGAAATGTCTTCTTATTTCTATTTTCTAAAGGTAGCTCACTCCAAACTGTTCACCAATTTACACCTAAGATGATTTATGTAAAGAATTATTACACCTGGACTGCTGTAGAGTATTACTTGCTGCATTACGCGTTGAAACAGTATGATATTCAGAAACGATTATGATTAAAGTAGTTATCTGCCACTTTGTGAAGTGGCAGATACGTCCTTTAATTCATACGAAAACAAGAATAATGAAATATATAGAAAATCGATATGATTGATTTTATAATTTTTCTGATTAACTCAAATTTCAGAACCACGCCTGTTCCACAGTCTTGGAAACCAGTTTATCACACCCAGACCTGCGTGAAGACAATGTGGACAGAAGTGGAAATGTAGCTTTATCAAATCTACGAAAACTACATGCTAACTTATCATCAAAATGGCAAAAACAAAGAATCCTTTTCAGAAGAACAAAACACTTATTTCTCTTTGTTGGTTTCCTGACCTATTTTGGATTTGCCATGTACCACGAGAGACTTCAGAACGAGAATTCGGTGCGACTTCTTTGGCTCACATGTTTTGTAGCTCTGGTGTTGGGATTACGCACTTGTCGCCAGATATTAATATCACTTAGCAAACAATGCTTGTGGTTGAAAAAATATGTGCTGCTCATAGAAAAGCACAACGAGACAATATCATGGTAAGTCTTATTTTGGCGTAGGCCCTAGACGATCCCGATGAATCAACTGTGCAGCAGTTTCACGATTTGATTTTTTAGATCTCAATAACTTTTATGTATAAACTTACGACTATGATCTTACCAAATTACTAGTATTATCACTTTGCAGATCGGCTTTTGAAAACGAAACGTATCCTGAATAAGCAAGATTAATTAGTAATTCGTAATATTTACCCACTTGATATTCGCGGCGTTGGGTGAATAGATTACTTTTAGTATTAGATTAACATAAGACTAACATAGTGAGGAAACATAAATCTGAGACGTAGTGTACACGTATGTCGCTGTATATATACATGTGATGAAAAAAATAATGTATTGCGTTAAATTATAATGAATGAATGAATGAATGAATGAATGAATGAATGAATGGATGGATGAATGGATGAATGAATGAATGAATGAATGAATGAATGAATGAATGAATGAATGAATGAATGAATGAATGAATGAATGAATGAATGAATGAATGAATGAATGAATGAATGAATGAATGAATGAATGAATGAATGAAAAATGTGTCAGATAAATATTGATTATAAGACTTTTTTTTATAACATTTATAACATGTCACTTGACGTTGATTTTCCAGGTGTGTTATCTTGGTGATTCTATCTGGCAGTCTCATCTTTGTATTCGTGGACTCACTGCTGTTATCTCATCTGCCCTTTAATTTGGTATCTGCTGCGGGCCTTCTGTTTATAATCTTGCTCATGGTTGTCTTCTCAAAAAGTCCCACACAGGTAACTTCATCAAAGTCATATGAAATGTGTTTGAAGTGGAAAATGATGTATGGACAACAAATATTGTAAGCAATTTCCCAACGAGCGATCAATCCGTTTTCATTAACTGTTCACTAATTAATAGAAATCTTCATAATATTACTGATTAAATAAATCTGTGCTATAGTTAAAAGAGCCTATGTACTTGAGTCTAGCTGCACCCAATCAAGAATTGTGTCTGACATCTCATGTAGTAGTGAGTTCAGATAATCGCACCCGTTATTGTTTTTATGGGATTAAAAAATTGGTAAGTAGTGTTAGATGTAATTCCTAGACAGTATTAGTCAATATTTCAAATTGTTAAGAACTAGTTTGAAATACATAACTTTAGACCACGACCAAGTCAAATTATATAGAAAACACAGGAAAAAAAAATCAGGACTCAAATCGCCTAGGCAGTAAGCACAATAAATTGCTGAATACTGAATTATGGGTGGGATTATGATGAACAATCTTTAATCGATTACAGGTGGACACTTACCCATTGGTAAAAAAAATCACAAAGAATTTGCCTGGAACTGGCCGCAAAAATATAAACAATACCATTTTGGTGAACATCTATTTAATAAATATCATATAATTCTATCATACATATCAACGATATTGTACGACCGGCTCATTGTCATGTCTGTATGTTTTTAAGTAATATGTAACTAGTTATCCTATGATTATACGATATATGTCAGTCATTTATAAATCTAGACTCTGTTAGCTCGGATTAATTTTGTAAGATGCAGTTTTGATCAATTTGGTATGCTTTGATACGATTTTGCCATCAATGTTCACAACAGAAATAGAACACTGATTCAAAACTAGATATCCATCTCTCTTTTTCTTAAATGCGTAGTTATCACTGCTTGCCGTTGTGATAAGTGTACGTTCTTCGCCCTAAGCAAAATCCTAATTAAAATAGCATATGAATAATTTTCTAAGAATAATCTTGGGATAAAATAGCATGTAAATAAACTTCGTATTATTATGATTACACTTACAGATCTATTGGAGGCCAGTTGTATGGGGTATAGGTCTACAGTTACTGCTAGGACTGATGGTATTACGTTGGCCTGTAGGCAGACATTGTCTGCAATGGTTTGGACACAGGATATCAGAGCTAATGTCACATGCTCAAGCGGGAGCAGTATTTCTCTTTGGAAAGGGATACAAGGAACATTTCTTTGTATTCCAAGTAAGTTGTCATTATCTATTTTGAGCTCTAATTTAGATATTTCAAAGTTAAACCCACTTGAAGTTGTGTCTCACCACCGCGACCCACAACTTCAAGAGGGTGAGAATTATTCATATTTGTCTAATTTTAGACCAAGCATTTGTAAATCATGATGTTTAAACGCTCATTTCATTCCCAATACCAGTGATTTGATCGGTTAATAAAACGAACTAAAAAGACTGTAGTCGTGCCTCGTGTAAGGGTTAAAACTCCAATTAGATATTTTCAGTCACTTGAAGTTGTGGATCGCGGTAGCGAGACACAACTTCAAGTGGATGAAAATTTAGGCCCCTACGTCTGCCGGCGTAACATGTTTGCGTGCAACTTCTTTCCACATCCTGAGTCAATTTCAACACATTTAAGTTAGTACGTAAACCAGGAACATTTGGTTTTGAGGTTGAATACATTCGTAACAAGCTGATTTTTTCGGGAACTACTCAGAATAAAGTCCTGAAAAACATATTAAAAGTCCCCAAGAATCCCATTTGCACCGTGTCATTGGTGAACAGAGTACATCAGATAACTGTATCTCAGTGTTAATATAATAAAAAGAGGAAACAATTTATTTTGTTTTAATGGCACAATAAATATTACAAATTGTATAATTTTTTGCAAACCTTTAATTTGACAATTAGCACTATTGCCAGCAAAATTAACATAGTAAAAGTAGCCGTTAATACTACCTGTGGCATTTGCAAAATACATAAAATTCAAAATGACCGCCGAATATAAACAAACATTCATAACAGAGTTGAGACGGTAGACGGCCGTCACAGCTAGAATTTTTCTCTCACCCATTTTTAAATGTGTTATCGAAGTATTTTCTTTGGCACAAGCAATAATTAAAATAAAATAATACAATGGAATATATGGGTCTATAATATATCGGTCATATGATCCATGCATAACATTGAACGAAGTATATTTTTTTCTTCTGTTTACTACTACCGTAAGTAATTCTCCGACATATTTAATGCGATGACTGATCCAAAATATCTGAAAAGGCTTTAGAACCTGAAAATATAAGTAAAATAATATAATCTTCGTAAAACTGAACTACTGTATAGGCCTATATATTAGAGGGTTATTCATATCACCAATCGTAAATAAACATGCAGAATTATCAGTATGACTGCGCACCAGAGGGGTGGTGACACTAAGGCTATCCCTATACTGCTTAAATTTTATTTTTGTAAATCCCCAGAAACTTAAAGCGACACAATCAGGCAAAAATTATCAAAAAAATAATATTTTTATTTTGGCTTCTTAATATAACCATATGATGCATGTCCAAAATAAGAAATACGGAATTTTGTTTTTATATCTCGCTTAACTGGTAAATGTGCAACATGAAAATTAAAAAACTTACGCAGCTCCCGTCTATGGACATATTTACATCATTATATGGTCATATTGAGAAGCCAAAATAAAAATACAGATTTTTTGATGACTTTAGCCTGATTGTGTCGTTTTAACGTGTCCTGATCTGTGTATCAAGGATAATGGTTTAAAAATTGTGATCAACCTACTCTGTAAACGGGATTTACGTGTCTCTAACACAACATTATAGATTGTCTATATTTTTTGAAATATTTGCATATCTGATTTAAAAAAGCATAAAACATTTAGATTATTACATCAGTCGACATGGTGTAAGATATAAGATACAATATGACTAAACTTAATCAGGGATAGCAGATAAAGCATGCAGAGCTTAAGATTAAATTTCAGCTCACCTGCAACTAAAGGTTGCTATCCTGGTGTGTGACTAGCCTGATATTATAGATGTTGTTAAATCAATAAGATAAAAAGAAAATAATTGCTGCTTTAAATATAATCTACTGTTAATAATTGGTAAATTTAATTTCAAATGGTTTAATGTGTTTGTTAAAGTGATATATACAGTGTACTTCCTTTTTAGATATTTTGTTGTAAATGGGATGTGTAATATGCATAAGGATCAGTAGCGTTCTATTTCACTTCAGATTTGGTAAGCATTCGCATGATTTTATTCGAGCCTAGTTTAGCCTTTACAACAGTGACCCTCCCAATCCGGTTGATTGATAAAAAAATTGAAATTTAAGGTCAACATAAATTTAGAAATTATCGAATATTCTGATTATAACAAAAATTGACAATTTTATACTATTTTAAACTATCTAAAACAAACAAAAGACCATTTCAATCTCTTCTTGACAAAAATACGTAATTAGCATACTTTGCGCCACCAATCAGACCATGCACATAAAAATATGTATTTATTAGATAAGTTCTGCTCATTTGAAACTGCATTTTTGCGGCCATCCTAAATTGTAACTTATTTAAAACCAAAAAAACAAAACAAATATAGTTCGACTCTATACTTCAATAACACTGACAAATATACGTTAATTAGCATACTTTGTGCCACCAATGAGACCATGCACATAAAATATGCATATATTTAACAAGTTCTGCTCATTCAAAACTGCATTTTGTCGGCAATTTTGAATTTTAGTACTTTCCCGAACTGGGATTCTTGGGGACTTTTAATATATTTTTCAGGACTATTTTCATAGTGGATCCTGAAAAAAATCAGCTTGTTACGAATTTATACCACCCTATAGTCTATTATCAGACTAAATTGTTCCTGGACTAACGTGCTTCTCTGATGTTACAATTGTCTCAAAAAGTCTCAAATTTAAAAAAATATTTAGAGAAGGTTTTTGACTATCTGAATTGATATAGATTGAGTGATTTATTATTTCCATAATTTACAGGTATCATCAGTGATTGCATTTTTCGGGGCCTTCAATGCTATACTTTTCCACCTGGGTGTCATCCAAGCCTTGATTGATATATGTACTGTGGTTGTTCAATACACCATGAGAGCAACGGGAGCGGAGACTCTGAACGCTACGGCCAATATCTTCCTTGGAATGGTAAATGTCTTCGGCTAAATAGGAACCAAGCTGTCTTATATCGTACTTTAGCTTAAGAATAGATAATGAACATAGTTATGTAACTCGAATCGATAAAAGTTGATTCCAGGGCGACCAAAATATATTCAATATCCGTTATGAGACATTGCCAAAATATTGTACAAGTACATTGAATGACTATTATGTGTTTGTATGCATGTATTATATCTTATGTGGATATTCAATGTAAAATACGTAGATTATTAACCCTTGTATATTTGAGCCGTATATATAGGCTTTGATTCCAAGCATGTCCGAAAGAAAAAAAAATATAAGTTGAATTGATCGAATAGTTAGTGATTGTAGCTGGATGGGCTATATACATTGAACACATAATAAATGCTACATTTGTGGCCGACGTTATAACCAATTGAATTGCACACAACTATTTTGAAAATGTAATGATATTAGGTTGCACGACCGGCTTCTATTATTATATATACGGCAGTAGTTGGCCGATATCGTCATGTGACAGTGTGACACACTGGGGGGTCAAATACCAAATTAGAATTGTAAATTACTACGATGGTTTTTGACAACAGCTGATTATTCTACAGATATACTCTACATATAAAAAACTTTGTACCTATCTACTACTCTTATTAGTAGTACTGTTATTAAGCAGCCCCCGCCGAGGCGGGCTGCTTACTGTATTCTACACGGTCCGCCGCCTCCGCCGCCGTCGTCGCCGCAGTTATTTGTTTTCAAGATAGCTACTAATCTATCAACTTCTGCTTCCTCATACTTCACATAGCCATCACATTGGCGAATTGTTTTGGTGATATTTTGATCTCCATATTTTGAGCCATCACTGGGGAATTGTTTTGGTGATATTTTGATCTCCATATCATCAACCCTTTAATTACTATGGCCACTAACGAAGAAATGCTCGATAGCGCATTTCAGGAAAAAAATAATTTCAGATGTACTTCTAATTTGGCAAATATGTTCAGTTATGTCATCCGATGACCCGAGAAAACAATTTCAAAGTGGCCGTTGAGCGGTCATTTTGAATTTCGTGATATTTATGTAACTAAAAAAATGTAAAATGGCTGGACTATGAATATAAAACTAAATGTAATGTCTCACATAAGGATAACCCATGAAAAAATTCACACTAATAAAATCCAAAATGGCCGCCAGTCGCCCATTTTATATTTTTTTTCTCATTATCACGGAAATCTCGCATGATTACTGATCTATGAACTTCTCTTTCCTCATACTTCACGTAGCCATCAGATACCACTTGTGACATTTTGATTCCCATATAATCAACCCTTTAATTACTAGGTCCACTAACAAAGAAATACTTGTTAGTGCGTTTCAGGAAAAAGTTTTAAGTAGATCTTTTTTTTATTTGTCAAATATGCACAGCAATATCAGCCAATGACCTGATTAACTTTTGGGAGAAAACAATTTAAATATGGTCCTCTAGCGGCCATTTTGAATATTGTGATATTTATGTAACTCAAAAACAAAGCAAAATAGCTGGACCCTGCAGATAGAACAAAATGTAAGGACTCACACAAGGATAACCCATGACAAATTTCGCCAAAATGGCCGACTGGCGGTCATGTTTTTTCTCATTATCTCGGAAATCTTGCATAATATCTAGAACGGTAATATAAAATAAACCTTGCGAAAGTTTCCTGATCTATATCAAATTTGAAATGACCGACTGGCGATAACGGAGGGCTGCTTTCGTGTTCGTTTTCGAACAACTCTTTCTAGTTATTATTAATATGATTGCAAATGTATTACTATGTAATGACATAATTATAGAAGACTTGATAGCAATCAAATATCTAATTATGTTCTATAGTTGGTGCGATCTATGTTATATGCACGTGATTACGAGAGGCTTTATTTTATTTGTTATTATTTCACATACCGCTTTTTTCATGTAAATGTCTTTGACATAATATCCAATTTAATTTTACAGACTCAGACACCATTGTTAATCAGACATCTTATAAGCAGCATGACGTCATCTGAATTACATTGTGTGTTGACAAGTGGATTCGCCACGATCGGGGGCGGCTCCATGGCTACCTATATTCTCCTAGGGGTGAGTAGGTATACTAAAGTAAACAGAGTATGTAGCCAGGTAGGCCTAATTACACATTAGTCTGTATATTTGACATATGTAGGCTAACGTCATATGTAGGCCTATATATTTTTTAATTGGGAAATCATTAAATTGCTTTGAGACCTCGTGAAATAGTGACGATGGCAATATCAACTTGATCATGGCCTGGGGTGTGTAGTGGTGCTTCTGTTACAGTGTACTATAAAGAACAGTTGAACTCGAAGAGAGTAGTGCATAGTTTCGTTTTCGGGTTCTTCTTGTTACGATAATGTCACAGTGCAGAAAGTTACGTAGAGGCGATACGTGCACTTGATGACCTTATATAAAAACTGATTATTGGGATTTTCCTTTATTTCGCCACCTTGATATTGAAGGGTCGTATCTGCTTCTCTATAACGTAAGGAGGCAGACATGGACTAATTAATACCAACATTGGCACCATTTGTTTCGTATTACAATCCGTGCAAAACATATATAGGTTAAAATATCAGTATCAACCTGACTCGTTGAGTATAAGTAATTAAAGCGAAAAGCATCCAAAAACCAAAATTGTATTTTTGCTCCTTCATATATCCATAATATGTGAGCATGTCCAAAGACTAGAATTGTGGATTATTTTAATTTTGGGTTGCTGTGACAACATAGCAAGTGTGCCAAAAACCCAGTTTATAAGTTATTCTTGTATTTGTTATTTCGGAAATGCATGTCCGAAAATATATCTCGTCCTTATTTCTCGTTTAACTGGTAAATGCGCGACAGAAAAAATAAAAAAAAACTTACGCAAAAATGATGATTTTAGCCTGATTGTGTCGCTTTAACTGTAATTAAATGGTATATTATTATAAACGAAGTCAAGTTGAGTCAGAAGCAAGTGCCAGATATAATAATAATAATGCATCTTATATAATACAACAAAATGTGACATCATGTGCTATTCACGGCCATCTCAGCAAGTGGAAGCAAAGAGATTTGTAGAAAAACAATTAACATTACGTATTTTTTTTAGATTCCTGCATCCCACTTACTCACAGCCTCTGTTATGTCAGCGCCGGCCGCCATAGCAGTGTCCAAACTGCTGTATCCGGAAGTAGAAAAAAGACCAGAATCACAAGTAGTCGTGAAATCTGACCAACTAAGGTAACTTGCTTCCACACCAGAAGAATATAATACAGTTACAGTATCTTACAATGAGTTAAATATTATTACGCGTAGCGATGTCGTATTCTGCACTTGTAGCTTAGTAACTTTAATGCTTAAACCGCCAAGATATTTAATTGGAATTTTCACTCTCCTGAAGTTGTGTCTCGCTGACACAATTCACAACATCAAGTGAATGAAAGTTATTCAAATTTGATCAAATTGAGGTTGACGATTTTGAAATATTGCTGATTAATGTCACTTTGTATCTTTAATGTGCTTAAAAGCTGGCATTTAATTTTCTGGAAAGAAAATAAAAACAATCAAAACGGGCGGTTAGAGGGTTAAGCTGTGAGCTTATTTAAAAATCCATTGAATACTGTGAGTAATCTTACTATTCTCTCTGTTGATAAGCGTGATAAGAGGCGTACTACAATGCCCCGTATCCTCTCGTATCATGGCTATGCTGTCATTGCATTGATTATGTTCTAATAAAGAGTTCACCAGTTGATTCAATGAAAAGATCGAGCAACACACCCATCAACTGATATGTCCTAGTGGAATCATCGCTCTTGTTCCATAGTACTTTTAGTGTTCAACCATAGAAAAAGTGATCTGCTCCCAACTTGAATAATATAAAACTCATGAAGCATAAAAAAAATCGTTTGTATTATTTCACTCACATAATATCAAACAGTTTGATTTTCTTTCATCTGTCATTAAATTTGGTTTCACGAAGCTTTTCTCTGCAGGAAATATGGTAACTTGTTGGAGGCTGCTTCTTGTGGTGCTATGGACGCTGGTTTTCTTATTGCCGGTATCTTTGTCAATCTGCTGGCGTTTGTATCACTCTTAGAACTGGTGAACAGCTCACTTGACTGGTTCGGTGACAGAATCGGCGTGCACCATCTTACATTCCAGGTGAGGTTGTAACCCACCAAAAACACGATATAGTAAACCAATGTTGACCTAATGTTAAACAAATGTTGAATTAATGTTGCACCAATGTTGGCCTAATGTTTAGATGGCAAAACCTCTTTTATCCGTATGTATATCTTTAAATGTTTGATTCACGCTGTATTGATGATTTATGCCTTGTTATTACACAGTTATTCAAACTAAGGGCACCATAATCGCCAGGTTCTAACCCAGCAAACATTTGATGTTGTATGACACAGAGAGTTTACAACTTTCAATTTTTGTAGGTGTTATTATATTTCTACGTTGCTCTAGGATATGATATAGTGATATGATATAGTGATAGGAACATAAGCAAGGAAACAGGGTATTTTGAGCCCATTGCTTTACAACCTTATCAGGCATAAAATGGTTCATCAAATATACAATATGTGCTTGCATATTCTCGCAAATGTATATCATATTATTTTGTTTATACTTGTGTGTAATTAGTGTGGTCCAAGTATCATACTCTACTCGTGACTTGTTATACTACCGTCAATTTGTTGAGGAGTGACGTAGACCATGAACGTTTAGTTATCAGCAAAGTGATTTAACTTCATGTGTGTTTTACAGTACCTGAGCTCATATGCATTATTTCCATTAGCCATGGCAATTGGCACACCGCTTGATGATTGTCGTCGTGTGGCAGAACTACTGGGCATTAAGCTATTTATAAACGAGTTTGTGTCATACACACAGCTGAATAGCCTAATTGAAAATCGCCACCTACTGACAACCCACCTCACTAACAATGGGAGCTTCCTGTGGGAAGAAAATGACGTCATACTGCTCAATTCAACATCCGCTCACGTGTTACAAGGCGGAGTGATGACGGTATGTATCAGACAGAGATTTGTTTGTAGAAAATATGAAAAATCTAAACATGAAAATTAAAAAGAACTCTTACATGTATTTAAACCCATATGGCGGCACATTGCCCTGGGCTAACGTGTAGAAAAATTATCAAGAAGAAATCCCTAATATAATTTATCATGATACTTACACAAAAACTAAATCAAATATAATATTTTAAACATACAAATATTGACATGTTCAGCTTTATTGAGAAATGGACATTTTACAAAGTCGACAATGGTTTTGTTGGGAGGAATATATTGCAGTGGCCTGGTGTTAGTACGTCGCCAATTATCCAAGTAAACAATATGAGCATTGTCCAGACAAGATAGGTGACATGCTGAACGAGTATACATTTTCTGAAGAACTTTATCACATATCTGACTGTGCAAGCTTAACACAAAATCGACAAATAAATGTGTAATGCACAGTTATAGGCCTATAATGTATTTGTTCAGCACTTAAAAATATACCTCGATCATATCACACACCTATAATTGAGTGGAAATATACTTGTGCTATCGGAGGCGAAATACATCTAATCTTGCTTTTGAAAGGTGTTATTTAGGGACAAAAACGGTTGTAGATGTAATTAAATGTTTGAATTTATGATGTATATATATTTTGTTACACCTGTAGGAGAGATCTGAGGTCATCACGGCTTACGCTTTGTGTGGCTACGCTAACTTCTCCTCTATTGGCATAGCTCTGGGTGGCATGGCAGCCATTGCACCTGAAAGAATCCACGATTTGGCGGACGTGGCTGTGCGTGCAATGCTCGCCGGGACAGTCGCCTGTCTTATGACTGCTTGTGTTGCAGGTACGTTTTCGTCTCCTAGTTAATGTCGTTTCTATACCACTTTGCAAAGTGACGCATACCATCTTTCGACACCAGGTGACGGTTTGGTCTTGTGGAAATATTTCGTATAGTAGTCTACCTCCGACCAATAAAACAGTGACTCAGCCTGTCACATGATGAGATAAGGTAACCACCGCGGTCATTGAGTTGTCATTTAAATTAGGTGGTTGAATACTATACTTGGGCTGACTATTTTACAAAATTATTTCTATTATCTAAGCTGGTGGAAATATATATATTTTTATTGCAATTTTGACATGTATCTGACTTTCCGGTGTATAATACTGATCTAATCACTACTTATTTGGAAATGTGTAAACGTTTACACACTTCTTAATGTAGAAATGTGTAAACGTTTACACACTTCCTAATTTGGAAATATGTAAACGTTTACACACTTCTTAATTTGGAAATATGTAAACGTTTACACACTTCCTAATTTGGAAATATGTAAACGTTCACACACTTCCTAATTTTAAAATGTGTAAACGTTTACACACTTCCCAATTGGAAATGTGTAAACGTTTACACACTTCCTATCTAAACAAAATCATCTTAGATATTGCTTTGTTTATTTTGTTTATAATATTGGCTATCAGTATGGTCTTTCAAAAATCACCCTGTTAGTCAGACGCCTGAACGTTTACATACTTCTTAATATGGGAATGTGTAAACGTTTACACACTTCCTAATTTAGAAATGTGTAAACGTTTACACACTTATTAATATGGAAATGTGTAAACGTTTACACACTTCCTTATTTAGAAATGTGTAAACGTTTACACACTTCCTAATTTGGAAATATGTGAACGTTTACACACTTCTTAATTTGGAAATATGTAAACGTTTACACACTTCTTAATTTGGAAATATGTAAACGTTTACACACTTATTAATATGGAAATGTGTAAACGTTTACACACTTCCTTATTTAGAAATGTGTAAACGTTTACACACTTCCTAATTTGGAAATATGTAAACGTTTACACACTTCTTAATTTGGAAATATGTAAACGTTTACACACTTATTAATATGGAAATGTGTAAACGTTTACACACTTATTAATATGGAAATGTGTAAACGTTTACACACTTCCTAATTTAGAAATGTGTAAACGTTTACACACTTATTAATATGGAAATGTGTAAACGTTTACACACTTCCTTATTTAGAAATGTGTAAACGTTTACACACTTCCTAATTTGGAAATATGTGAACGTTTACACACTTCTTAATTTGGAAATATGTAAACGTTTACACACTTCTTAATTTGGAAATATGTAAACGTTTACACACTTATTAATATGGAAATGTGTAAACGTTTACACACTTCCTTATTTAGAAATGTGTAAACGTTTACACACTTCCTAATTTGGAAATATGTGAACGTTTACACACTTCTTAATTTGGAAATATGTAAACGTTTACACACTTCTTAATTTGGAAATATGTAAACGTTTACACACTTATTAATATGGAAATGTGTAAACGTTTACACACTTCCTTATTTAGAAATGTGTAAACGTTTACACACTTCCTAATTTGGAAATATGTAAACGTTTACACACTTCTTAATTTGGAAATATGTAAACGTTTACACACTTATTAATATGGAAATGTGTAAACGTTTACACACTTATTAATATGGAAATGTGTAAACGTTTACACACTTCTTAATTTGGAAATATGTAAACGTTTACACACTTATTAATATGGAAATGTGTAAACGTTTACACACTTCCTTATTTAGAAATGTGTAAACGTTTACACACTTATTAATATGGAAATGTGTAAACGTTTACGCACTTCCTAATTTAGAAATGTGTAAACGTTTACACACTTATTAATATGGAAATGTGTAAACGTTTACACACTTCCTAATTTAGAAATGTGTAAACGTTTACACACTTATTAATATGGAAATGTGTAAACGTTTACACACTTCCTTATTTAGAAATGTGTAAACGTTTACACACTTCCTAATTTGGAAATATGTGAACGTTTACACACTTCTTAATTTGGAAATATGTAAACGTTTACACACTTCTTAATTTGGAAATATGTAAACGTTTACACACTTATTAATATGGAAATGTGTAAACGTTTACACACTTCCTTATTTAGAAATGTGTAAACGTTTACACACTTCCTAATTTGGAAATATGTAAACGTTTACACACTTCTTAATTTGGAAATATGTAAACGTTTACACACTTATTAATATGGAAATGTGTAAACGTTTACACACTTATTAATATGGAAATGTGTAAACGTTTACTCACTTCCTTATTTAGAAATGTGTAAACGTTTACACACTTCTTAAATTGGAAATATGTAAACGTTTACACACTTATTAATATGGAAATGTGTAAACGTTTACACACTTCCTTATTTAGAAATGTGTAAACGTTTACACACTTCCTAATTTGGAAATATGTAAACGTTTACACACTTCTTAATTTGGAAATATGTAAACGTTTACACACTTCTTAATTTGGAAATATGTAAACGTTTACACACTTATTAATATGGAAATGTGTAAACGTTTACACACTTATTAATATGGAAATGTGTAAACGTTTACACACTTCCTTATTTAGAAATGTGTAAACGTTTACACACTTCTTAATTTAGAAATGTGTAAACGTTTACACACTTGATAGAATGGTTTGTGGTAGATTCTAATCTTAGTTAATAAAAACAAACAAATTAGAAAATTAAGAAAAGTAGTTGCCACCATCCAGCATGACAATGTAAGTATACGTTTTTTTCTGGCTGTCTTACAGGTATGCTTTATCAGGAACCCTGATATAGGCTTACGTACATGACTGTATATAGTCAGATATTTGGTGCCAAGTGTAACGTGAGGAGACAACTAATACAAAGACAAGCAGCAGTGACTGTCTGCGCGAAAAGTAAATAGCTGCCTTTGTACGACATAACAATGTAAATATCACTGAATTGGATATGCTCAGGGAAAAGACGGAAATAAAAAATGTCCATGTGCTGTCCAAAAGTCCTTGTTCATTGAGCGGAATCATCCATCGACGGCCCGGCTCCATGTATTGCACGTGACATAAATAATAGAAACACGTACGGTTAACGTCTAGTGTTTATTGGGAGATGTTTCTCGTAATGGTTATTATGATAAAAATAAAGATATATAGCGTTCAAATGATGACTTATTTTTTCAATAATTTTAATCTATACGTCATGGATTGCCATGTAACCTAGATACGCTCTGTGACGTTAAGAAAACTCATATCGTCAAGCACGAATGAATGAGCACAATTGATTAGAATAAATAATATCCTTCGAACATCGACATTAAATATCCACCTTTGTATTTTTGCTGTCACGCTATATTGTTCCGGCTTAGCATCATCATATAAATTTGTTTAGTTTGTTTATATCATTCTGGTCATATTCCTTTATTGTCCAGTATTGTTTTATTGTGCGATAGATTAAGCTTTTCATTTTTTATTTTGTGAGAACATGTTTAGTGAGAGTCTGTGTGTACGGATGTGTGTGACGTCAATAAATATTAAAAATTAAAGAATAGTTTGACCGGAAACGAATAAAAAAATAACTATTTTGACATGGTTTAGACAGGCAACACGGATTAAGGTACTAGTACTAAAAGAGTAAGAGCAACTTTTCTATTATTTGGGACAATCTTACTACAGAGAATAACATAATAATTATACTGAATATGTAGATATTTTGAAATCGAGAGAGGGGATATTGTCCTCGATGTTAGTGTTCTGAGGAGAAAAACAAGTTTATGGAGTTGATCGATGTTTATATCTGACATATCTTCATTTTATATCAGATAAAAAAATGACATTATCACACCCCACTTATTATTGTTCTTATGGATTTAAAACTTGCAATCGTCTAAGTTCTAAATCATAAGCGTGACAAAACTTTGACTTGGTCAATTTATTGCTGCAATATCCAAGTAATTTTTTGTAACTTATGCTTTTTGCTCACTTTGGTGATCAAGATAATGATAGAAATAAGCACAATTGCGTGGTTTACTTGAAAAATGAAATAGCCTGCATGTATCTCCTATCTATATTCATTCCATTGGTATTCTTTCTTCTACTCTACACATGTTGAAATGGGTGTACATTGTAAGAAAAAACATAATGTAATTTTTACGAGAACAATTGTTTTTATCATATTTCTCTTTTATATTAAACACAATTACGTTGTATTTTGTCAAGTATGTCAAGGGTTCTGTATAATACTCAAAATAATAAATTTGGTATTTTTCTCATAATTATCGTCTATAGTTCATCCAGCATTTACCAGGTGGTACTCTGTTGTTACTATGTCGGTAATAGTGATACATCACCTATAATACAGCGTCACGGACTGTGGGCCATCATTAAAATAATAGAGAGTATTTCAATAAAATGTATTTATTGACATTTTAACACATACTTGTTTTAAATGATAGCGGGTAAACATAGTGATGATTATGAAACATAATAAATAACAAATAGCATGGTATTTGTACTTTTTAGTATTGTATACTTGTAACAGGTAGGCCTCATATTGTCTAATAACATTTTCGCTGAAGTAGAACATTAACAGTTAATAGTATAATCATGAGGATATTTTAAAAATGAAATAATATTGACCGAATTAGAGCAAAGTATGTTTATTGGCAGTCATATCGATTGTATTACTAGTCACTGAGGCAAAGCATTAAAAAGTAGACATTTTAAAAGTTTTCATTCTACTAAAATATCAATCTCAAACAGTTTTTAGCACCCATTTTAACATTTTAAAAGTAACGACTATACTCAATGATAACTATCCTAATAATAGCTAATCTTGACCCCTCCCCCCGTTCATAAAAATATGTCGCAACGTTTAAGTAACTTCAGTGGTGACTCAACACACGAGACGTTGGTACAATGCTGCAATACTGTTGGCTCTCCATCTACGCATCGGGCCTAACCTTATAACAACTGTGCGTCAACGTCCTGTGCTTAGTGGGAACGTATATTTAAAGCCGATACCACGAGATGAGAGACTTGAATATTAGCACGTGACAAAGTTTGCTAGAGACTCAACATGCTGAAGAGAAGCCATTTGTGAATTACTGGAAAAGATAACAACAGACACAATAATGCAAACAGATAACCCCTTTGAGCAAAAGTGGATGTAACTTGAAAGTGATGTAATAACGTAAAACGTTGAAATTTATCATGTAATGTTTAACAATTAATTTCTTCCACAACGCTAAATAATGCTATAATATATAATATGCAAACAATCGGTGATGATCAAACAAACCAATGTAAATATGCACCGCATATTAGTTACATATTTATCTTAAAGCTGTTTCGACGTGTCTCTGCTACATTTAATTCTCTCAGTGTAAAATATTGATTTGAGAGGTTTCTTCACGGACTGAGAACATTGTTCAAATTGCGTATACAAATAACTTATATAATCCGGTCTGAGGCGAAGTAAGCTCTTCATGTAATGGACTCTGAATGTATGATAAACGTGGGTGGTGGTGGTGCAGTGTCCTCATCCCTGGCAAGTTGATGTTCAATAATTATTGGTTATCAAATCCTACCCTAGGATGCGAAAGGGTGTATCTGATACACCTTTTTAAATCCCAAGGGAATAAATTAGGATTATGCTTAATTTGTACATTTTCCCTCAGAAACGGAAAAGCCTAACCAAGGACGTAATTTATAAAAAGTAGTCTAGATAAAGACATTGAACATACGCTTGTTTCAACATTTTCAAGTTGATCAACTGATACGTTGGCTCAAAGCTCGGCCAATGTTGCCTCAATAAGCCAATATCGATCAACAGTAATTATTGCACTTGACATGACATACACAACAAGCAGATCACAAGGATTATCTGTGTCGGTCATTCCATCTTCCACTGACACAGGTGTCATTGTTTTTCCACCATGTACCGACGTCCTCATACCAAGACTTATGGCCACTGTCGTCATGTAGCAGCGCGCACACCCGGCACCAAAACTTGGTGTTTATAAAAGTGCCCTTGGATTTCCAGAGGAAGTACTGGTTGTACAGGTGGTCGTTGCTGTCCAGCAGCAGGAGGTACTCCGCAAGGGCTTTGGGGGACTTGAAGTCATCCACGTGGATGAAGGAGTTTGGAGGCGCTGCAGCCAAGTAGTCCTGCTTCCTGCCTCCCATCACCACCGGAACTACGTCATTCCTACAAACACACATACACACAATATATACATGCGGCTTAAATATCTTATTGGGTTTCTCCAGAGTGGATGTGGAATATTGCTGTTCAACTTACTGTTATTGTTAGCCCTTTGCCGCGACCCACAATTTGAAGTGAATGAAAAAAAAATTAATATTATTTGGTTTAATTTTAGACCGTTTGCAAATCTTAATGTTTAACCCTTTCACCACTGAAGCCCGTTTTTATGTGCTGAATGATTATTTTATGATTATTTATACATTGTATCGCCCGCATCCGCTCCCGTATCCATAAGCCGTACGTCACAGATCGACCTGTATCGTTATTGTAATAAAACACTAGTATCATTCCCATGTGTCCTTATCTTTAAACTGTTAAATGCTTATGTGATCCGCATATTTCACAAACGTCACATGAACGCTACATGTGACGTTTGTGAAATAGGATTAAGGATGTAGACAATTCACACACGTACATAATATGAAAACACATACATTTCCTTTCACGATATAACCGAGCCCTCTATGCATATTTCCATTCAATATATAAATAACAACCCCGGTCTTATGGCCCAATACATCTGCAAAATTACACGTTTTATAGCGATAACGCATTATTTTAAAGCTCATGTGCATGAATTAGTGCGCTGCACTTCACGTCGTGTTCTGCCCTGCTCTGGATAGGTACACATTTTTTTCGATCGGTAATATTGAGATTAATTGAGCATATATCACAAATATTAATTGTATCAACTTCAGTAACATTTAAGTAACATTAGATAAAAAATGTATATATATATTCGTGAATATTGCATCATGAGTCAATAATTATCAGTATATGGCGTTATTATCATCTTTACGTAAATATGGACAATCATAGATTAACAAAACAGATTTTCAGTCCGACGCATTATTTTTGGTGACAGGTAAGCGCAATTGGTCGTACGACGTAGATTAAATTATTCAACACCTTACCCGAAAATGTATTTGAAAACTTTGTCGCGTGTGATATTTTAAATATAAACCATAAAAAAAAATTATTAAGGGAGGAAGAGTGGAAGCGAGACATTTCAAATAAACCTAAATTAAGGAAATATATCACCCTTAAAGAAAATTTTGCTATACCAAATTATGTTTCCACTTTACTACCTAAACCTCATAGAAGTATTTTTGCTCAATTTTGTTGTGAAATTTTACCTTTGAGAGTAGAAACAGACCGTAGACAGAGAGTTAGAGATGAGACAACTGGACAGACACGCTCTCTGAAACTGGAAGAGCGTGTCTGTTCAATTTGCTCATCAGGCGAAGTCCAGGACGAATATCATTTCTTGTTAAAATGTAGTGTATTTTCCGATATAAGAGTTGACTATATAAACAATATTATGCGTAATAACGCCGATTTCATTAATTTCAATTTATGATCACCAAATTTTGATCACCAAATGTTGTGTAAGGCGTGGTCAAAGAGAAAGACCTGTTTATATTTGTAATAATTGCCTCATCGGCACACTGCATACGTTTTTATTTGTTATATCCGTGTATAAAGTGACATTGTAGGTCAGATTGGCCCGGCATATTATATTGTTAATGACCATGATATTTATGTTTTTGTTGTGTTTGTATATGCATGTCACTATAATAAATACAAAATACTATACCGGTAATTTAGCTATGCTATAAGTGTGTGTCCACTTAACGGAACCATCAACCGTGCGATACTGTTGGCTTCCTTAACAGCTGCAGCTGCTTTTTTATATATATCAACATAAAATATTGTACATTTAAACCGACTTTATAAAATATCCAAAGATAATATCTCAATTATTGTAATGGATTATAATACCTTTTATTCAATGAATATCATGGAAAAAATATCATGTGGTGCATTTATGTGAGGTGTGTGTGTGTATGGGGGGCGGGGGTTGTTAATGTTTGTCAACCTGTACCGTTTCGCCAACAATAGACATAATAGACTAGAGGTCATTATCATAAATGTGACGTCTGATAAACTTAATAATTAGAAGCAAACGACTATATTTATCTCATTCCTTATGCTGTTATGCTTCAGTGAGTCAAACCCAGGTAGTCGTCCATTTGGGAAAACATATTCTAAGCCACAAGGTCAAATGTCTTTATAGCTACAAGTTCAAATATGATTTTTTCAACAAATGAAGCTAGGAATAAGTGTAATACCGCATTTTCATGTAATTTTGACTGGACAATCCATTTCTGAAATAATTTAGTTTATTCAAGGTGATCTTCGAGGTTAAATGAAATCAAGTAAGAGAAAATATTATTTTTAACAAATAAAGCTAGGAACGTATTTAATACCTCTTTTTTATGAGATTTTGACTGATTATGGCATTATTTTGCTGATTCAATGTTATAGTCAAGGTCAATTTACTTCAAGGTCATCATAAATAGCAAAATAAATTGAGTGCGTCTTCTTAGCGCAATTTTGATTGAAAATCTATCTATGCTACTATCTTGATGACTAAAAGTCATTTTGAATTTCATTGCGTCAATTTCAAGGTCAGGTAAGCAAAAATATGATTTTTAACAAATAAAGCTAAAAACAAGTGTGATCCCTCGTTTTCATGTGATTTTGTCTGGAAATCTATGTCTGATATTTTTTGTGATTGGCCTACAGTCTATAAAGTAGGATCATAATGTCTTGTCAGCTGGATAGGTACGACTATCCACGTACATGAAACACTATGGTGTGGATCTGGCTTAAAATGTTTTTTTTTAAAGTGGTAACAATATCTATATGAGCCCCTGCCAAGGTGAATCGAAATACTTAATGTAATCAGGTAATGGCAATGTACCGCTGGGTACCCTACAAATATGGAATAGACACGATCAATGAAGAAATAGTAATAGCTATATTGGCACACATCGTGACCATCATGGAGTAAAATATACACGAGGCATAACTCACTCACTCACTCACTCACTCACTCACTCACTCACTCACTCACTCACTCACTCACTCACTCACTCACTCACTCACTCACTCACTCACTCACTCACTCACTCACTCACTCACTCACTCACTCACTCACTCACTCACTCACTCACTCACTCACTCACTCACTCACTCACTCACTCACTCACATACTCACTCACTCACTCACTCACTCACTCACTCACTCACTCACTCACTCACTCACTCACTCACTATCACTCACTTTACTGACTCACGCGCGCACTAATTTAGTCAGTCCCCGTAATTGGTTACATTTTGGCGCCGAATATATTGTATCCGGTTGCATGAGAATGAGATTATTAACTTTGACAATTTTTACCATCAGCTCGTTTATATTTAACTTGAGCACGCAATATCGTGGCGCTGATGACATATCTAAGCAGTACTATAATGATACAAGCGGAATGAATATAGATTTATATATTATAACCAGATATTAACCATACCATATAATTATATGGTTAATCTATGCCATGGTGAAGTGTACATGTACGCGCTGACATGAACCTTTCCATACTAACATCGTCTAAAGATGACCGGAAAACGTCTTATAACGGTTACTGAACGATAGCAAATTGGGTTAACACTATTAGAAGATTAGTGCGCAGCTCGAGATCGACGTCAGAATGTAAAAGTACAAAACAACGATTGTCCGAAACAACCAAAGTAAGAAACAGGGAAAGTACGAAACAACAAGGCGCGAAACATCGAGAGTTCGAAACACAGAACACTAATCTCAGTGTTGACCTAATGCTGGCATGATGTTAGCAATTGTCTGACCCAACGTCATACCAATACTGTGTCAATTGTGTGTATTTGCTGGACTATGCAACAGGCAATGGTATCGATAGACAGCACACACTAACATTGACACCAGCGTCGTAGACGATGGACCAACATTAAGCCAACATTGGGTGAACGTCTTGTGATTACTGGATACACAGCACATCTATGTATACTACCAGAAATACATAAGAGCTCTGTTATGTATTTCTCATCCTAGCTAGTTGTATTAATCACTCACCAGAAGGAGTTCTGGTACAGCTTTTCAGTGATGTAATCTACACAGTTGGTGTTTTCAAAAGCCAGGTAAAATTTGTAGTGTTTCTTGAGCTCGTGAAAACAGGACTGCCTATGCTCTGTTGAGCATTCATGTTCCCCACATTTACCATATATGTCCACAGTTAGGTACTCTTGTAGAGATCTGGCGTATTTCATTCTCTGACTAGACCGACAATTTGAGACGAACCAGGCCACCAGTTTAGTTTTACCTTGCGCGTAATTACTGATGTTTTCTCTTTGGGGAAGCCCTTCCGTGTAGACAAAGTGTTCGTACGGTGTGACCAGGGTGGAGTCCGTCCTGTACGTGGCCGTCCAGTTAACCAGGTTTTCCGGGTAATCCAACTGCTGTACTAAAGGTGATTCTAAAGCAAAGACAATCCAGATCTGTCCGGGGCGTCTGTATTGAGGTAGAGGCTGCCCATGGGCAAACACCACCGCGTCAGCCTTAACCGACCATCTGCCCTTTTTCAATATACACCTATCCACGGCACACTTATTGTCAACGAAATATTGAGTTCCCGTTGGGTCGGTAAAATCTGTCGGCATTATAATGGTTTTCGATTTAGGTGATTTGTTATTCTGATATGACTTGGGTATGTAGTATAATTGATCCATGATTCTAGTTTGCCCGTGAGTCCCTGGTGTTGGCCACAGCCTGTTGGCATCATAATGATACGCATATCCTGGCACCTTATAAGGATCAGTTGAAATCGTATTGTCCCAGGTTGTAGCCGGTGCTGGCACTATATCTTCGCCACTTGAGTTTTTATATTTTTTGGTAATTGTAATGTGACGATCGGCTAAAAGTGCTGGGTTTCTTATATTTTCCAGCTGCATTCTTTGTGTTTTCTTCATGCGAGCTACCTGTTCGGCAGACTGCAGTAACTCCCATGTCTTATTCTCGTCTAGAGGTAAGGGTGCACCTAGCTTGCGTAGAATAATCTTTTCTTCCTCAGTCAATCCTGTATCATCCAAATGATCTTCGTAATTTAAGTGCTTGTCATCGTCTTCTATGGGGGCTGGATTCCATACTAGTGGAGGCAGCGTTGACCAAATAAGAATTTTCAGAGGTTTGTTCTCATCTAAAATCACTCCCACCTTGGAGCCTTTTAGTATATTGGACAGTGGGCTCTGTAAAGCATCTGGTGAGAAATTCATCTTGCGTGTGTGCATCAGTCTAAGCATAATACCAACCGTAAACAAAGACAGGTAGATAATTGTCCTCTTCAACTTAAATCGCATTGTCAAACAAGCTGCTAAAGCGACAGCGATTGGTCGCAATAATACTGGAGTAGTAAGAGTAGTAATTACTCAATTGCACTTGATTCGTTAAATTTGTTATAATGATTCAGCTGGTAGTAAATCACAGGGGTGATCTCCGACTTCATTTCTTCACGTCCGAATAGAAGAGCTGGATATGTGAGAATATCTTAATAGATCTCTTTTGACATGCCGTTTCATAAAATGATTGCAAACATTAATTATATATTATCTACTCAGCTGTTTTCAAGATAAAAATATGAGCACTTGATCTATATAGAAACAATTGTGCGAAATTAAGACATGCTCAAATGTGAGGAAGCTTCATCAGTAATGTTGTAATACGTGTAAGCTGTGTAAGGCATCACTCGATAGAAACAGTTATTAAATCACAAGTAAATAATTGTCGGTCGAGGCAAGGAGGGGGACGCTCTCTCAACGTTAAAAACGATTCGTGTGCAGTTAGCATCGTGTCATACACTGCTGATCACGTGCTGCCCAGCGCCGCGCCGGTATTGGGCCAGCATTTATGACATTGGGCCAGCGCTGGAGCATAGCCGGGACACTTCGTCACTAATGGCAGTCAATTTGAGCTCCACCCACTTCACACACATGTTCAGCTGTTCAGTTCCAATGAGATCAAACAAAGTATCAATACACCTTTTCCAATAACAACACGCCACACGGTGAGCACCGCTGAACTGTTTTAATCAGACAACTGTTACACACTTATCAATGACAACACGCCACACAGTGAGCAACTCGGAACTGTTTTAATCAGCCAATTGTTCACTGCGCAAACTCGTGCAAGCAGTCTATACCCATGATTTAGAAAGGACAACCCGAAATCCGCGAAAGACTTGCATCGGTTTCACTCGGAACAAATTGTGCATATATACAGGTTAAACAGGACCAGGAGAGGGGGGGGAGGTGACATTAATGAAGTGACACAGGATTCGAATTTCAAGCCTGTTGGTCTGAGGTAGAGCTCACTAAGTACAGAATACTCACGAGTGGGCGGAGAAGAAACATTTTGTTTCTTTGAAATCATGTGAAACAATCCACGTTGACATCTATATGAAGGGTTTTATAGTATATCCAGCAAGATGCATTGAAACTGTGTTGTTTAAATGCCGGGCAAGTGGCGGAGACGGTGAACGAACATTGAGAACAACATTCAATGTATATCATGTTAGCTACATGTAGGTATGACATAGTTTGGGTTATATGATATAACAGAGTGTCATTTAGCTTGCTGGCATTAACCCTTTAACCGCCGGGGCCGCATAGATTCGGGTTTTCATTTTGTATTAGCACATTATAAGTACCACATTTTAAATATGTTAAAGATAAAATGTGACATCAACCAGCAAGATTTGAAAAGAGTTGACCTCCATTTTGTCATATCTGAACAATTTTCACTCACTCGAAGTTGTGGATCGCGTCAGTGAGACACAACTTAAAGTGGGTGAAAATTCAAATTGAATAATTTGGTGTTAAGGATTAACTACTAAACCGCTAAGCGGTACCATAGTTGTTTTTGATATGTTTTATTAGTCGATAAAATGACAGATATCGGAATGAAATCGATATTTAGGAATCAAGATGATTTACAAATGTTTGATCAAAAATTAATGAAATATGAGTAATTTTCACCCACCTGAAGTTGTGGGTCGCGGTAGCGAGACACAACTTGAAGTGGGTGAAAATTTAACTCGTATTTTCAATATTTATTTAGCGGTTGATGCACAATAATATAAACAGAATACCAAAAATGTACCCACCCTAATTGTCGCTTATAAGAGAATCCGAATACAGCACAGACAATCCCTCACCATACAGTGATCAGTGGTGATGCCGTGGGTGAGGGCTGCCACAATAAAATTCATCACGCCGTTTTCATGAATTTTTAATACATTCAGAAATGAAGAAATAAAATGGTACTATAAGCGTCAATTTCTATACATCTATACATCATGTGAAATAGTCTGCGTATATTCTTTCAGTTCTGGCATGTACTCCCACCCCCACAGAACTTGACTGGAGAAATGTTGATATCACTTGTTTTGTGACCACGGAACATGGACGGACATATCGGTATACCTTCATCCATATCATTCATACCGATTGTTAAGCGAAAAATGTACTCAGAGTTTTGCCTATTTCGCACCTGAATCTTCACGATAAGTTCATCAGCATTCAGCACTCACATCACATTTAGGGAATCACATATGTGTATTATATGTGATCCGCCAACTATGATAATGCGCTCACATTAACATGATTAAGGGTAAAAACTAGGGGTAATGGGTTCTTTGGCCGATGTGTATGAATTCACAACATTCGCATGCCAGTAAGCTGTCAACGGCGAAACATTCTCGTAGAAGTTAAGATATATCGTGGGCTTCGAATTGGTCGAGCTGGCCATCTCGACCAATCCGAAGCCTACGATATTTCGTAACTTGTACGAGAATACGGGCCCGGAGAATGTGCAGAAAATAAGTGAAATAACGTTAGCACTGACGTATACTGGGAAACAAATCAATTTAACACTCACGCCCAGATACGCCAGTGACACTAAGAAATATACTTAAAATAACTTAATGCGGGATCATTTAAATTACCTGTAATGAGTAAATCGTTCCGAGTGCTCGTACTACTCATGGTTAGGCTGACTGGTGGTTATATATGAAGGAATTGTTCATTTAATGATAAAAGCATGAAATTGTGCATGCTGTAAGAGAACACTCTTGAGAATGTTTTTAGCTATAGGGCTATTAAAAAAATGACCTGTGACCTGGCTGGCGGCCATTTTACAAAATAGTCGCAAAAATGTATATAAGTGTCAATATCTCAGCGCCTAATCCACTTCAAATCAAAATATTTTTATCCAAATATACATTTTTAGGGGTACTGATAATAAATAAAGCATTTTTAAGCACATTAATCCAACACAGATCATTTGATTGACTTTAATGGCAGCCATTCTACAAAATGGCTGTCCAAATATATGATGAGTGTCTATAATTTGTATGTCTGCTTCTAATCCACAAATATTCTGAATATCTATGTCTAATTGTATATTTTGAAGATCACTGGTAACAAAACAAAGTATTTTTCAAACCTGACTTTTTACTGACACCAGTGGTGGCCATTTTAAAAATGGCCGACAAAGTCCACATATGACGCGTGTCAATATCTCAGCTTCTAATCCACCTAAAATCGGAATATTTAAATCTAAATATACATTTTCAGGGGTACTGATAATGAACAAAGTATTTGTAAACACACTAATCGAAAAAAAAATAAAAAATTAACGACTCCAGTGGTGGCCATTATACAAAATGGCCGACCAAATCTGAATACGTGTCAATATCTCAGCTTTTAATCCACCTAAAATCGTAATATTTGTATCTAAATATTCATTTTCAGGGGTACTGATAATGAATAAATATTTGTAAAGATATTAATCCAACAACAACAACAAAATTTACTGACTCCAGTGGTGGCCATTTTACAAAATGGCCGACCAAATCTGAGTACGGGTCAACATTTCAGCTTCTAATCCACCTAAGATCGAAATATTTTTTATCTAAATATACCTTTTCAAGGGTAGGCCTACTGATACTAATTAAAGTATTTTCAAACACGTTAATCCAGCAAAAAAACATTCCACTGACTTCGGTGCGAGTTGTACCATTGTACCTGTCGATATCACAGCTTCTAATCCACGTAAAATAGAAATATTTGTAATTTGTTATACATTTTAAGGGGCACTGATAAAGTATTTTTTAGACATTTAAATCCAACAAAAGAACATTTTTATGAATTCAATAGCTGCTAGTTTACAAAATGGCCGGCCGAATATATTTAGGTGTCAATATATCGGCTAATTATCCCTTTATAAGCGAACATTTTCAAGGGCAATGATAGCAACAAAAATATGTTTAACTATTTTTATAAAATAAAAAACATTTTACAAACCACAATATGCGGCCATTGTCAAAAATAGCTATTTTAATAGATATTTGTGTCTCCTATTCGAGGGAAGGATTACAAAAAATATACCATAAACACTTTAATTTCACAGAAGAATTCAATGGCAGTTATATAATTGCAAATATTTAAAATAAATGTAGATCAATATATTGGATTTCCTGGTAATTTATAGTTATATCCCAGTTACTGGTGATGTGCTCTATAAAGAACCCTTGCAGTTTTTCGATAAAGGTAAGATATAAGGCTTCCTTCAGTCGCGATGGGCGGGGGCCCTAGGGTAGTGGTTAGCACCGCTGCCTTCCATGCCAGAGTTCGGGGTTCGGTTCCCGGTCTCGGCGGCTTGAAAGAAACAAAAGTGTTTCTTCCCCATCCACGTGTGAAAGTCAGTATTGTGGGGAGCCTCCGTGACCGAGAGGTAGCGTGCTCGGCCTCAGACCGTCAGGGCTCGAATTTCGAATCCTGTGTCTGGAGGACAGTGTCATCTCAATCATCTCACCACCCTCAGGAGGTTCTCCTGGCCCAGTTTAGCCTATATGTGCACAAAGGTGGCCTAAAGCCCGATTCATTTCATTGCATTTATTTCAGTCGCGATATTGCCATGAATGTGCAGAAAGCTATGTAAACTATATTCACTCAAAATCCAGTTACAATCGAATTGTTGTGTCTAAATATAATTGTTTAATGGAAAGGATTAAAATATAGATTAAACATTTTTCATCATCAAACAAAAAACGCATTTTAATATTAATTAGTAACTTCAATATATTTAGGGTTGGGGCCCTAGGGTAGTGGTTAGCACCGCTGCCTTTCACGCCAGAGTTCGGGGTTCGGTTCCCGGTCTCGGCGGTTTCAAAGCAACAAAAATGTTTCTTCCCCATCCACGTGTGAAAGTTAGTATTGTGGGGAGCCTCCGTGACCGAGAGGTAGCGTGCTCGGCCTCAGACCGCCAGGGCTCGAATTTCGAATCCTGTGTCTGGAGGACAGTGTCATCTCAATCATCTCACCATCCTCAGGAGGTTCTCCTGGCCGAGTTTAGCCTATATGTGCACAAAGGTGGCCTAAAGCCCGATTCATTTCATTTCATTTCAATATATTTAAATCTACTTAGAGTTGAAATATATGACCTAAAAATATATGTATTTTAAAGCATTTTTATCAATCTTGAATATAGAATGATTTATAAAACGGCATCTTAATAATTCAGACCAACTATATTGGTAGAGAACTCATCTTAGATAGATCAAATATTAGAATCAAACATTGTTACCATTGAAACCTTTCTCTTAAATATGAAAATTAAATAGCTTTTAACCTGTTAATTCTTGCTACAAATAAAATTGTTTATAGATCTAAACGCTTTGACAGATTTTATTATATCTAATTACATCTATCTTGCAGACACTGTGTGTAATCAAACATATTTTCGTTGGTTACATAGACATAAAATTTGACGAAAGGTTAATCTTGACCACTTTACTTCTCATCTCCGATTGCCTGTTGGCAGTCACCCCAATTCACAATATCCAAACTGACCAGATATTACTATATGTGACAGTAAGGTGTGTTTTTAACTTAGATAATTACGTGTTTGTGCATTATGAATACACATACTATTTACATGAATTCTCTCTCATTAATATTACTTATCATTATATCATTATTATTAATGTTATATTATATCATTAATATTACTAATATCGTCAGGTATGAAATTACAGTCTGACTTATTAGGTCCAGCAAACATAAGGAGCCAGAGACCCCTCCCCCCCATCCCGGATAAATTGGTGGAGTTTATGACTGTTGTAGCTTGTCTAAAACTCTTCCATAAACATAATGATCACTGTTCAGAGTATGCAAATGTGTGTTGACGATATTGACTTGCCAAACACGTGTTATGGTCAATAAGATCGATGGCTACCATGTTAAAATAATGACAGAGTTTGTTGCCCAATCTTGTAGAACTGTTTATGATATTACACAGTGCCAATTTAAATAGAGCCTCAACCAGTTATCTCTCTTGATGTGGATCAGCACTACTCTGATGTCTCCTTGTCTGGCGCAGTTGTAGAGGTTCTTTTACCATGTTTACAAGACACTAATATGGTACTTGGCCTTCTGAATATTAACATCATCTCTGCTTAGTTTAGCCAGCATACTTTCATCTTGTCGGTGTTGGGAATATTGTCTGACCAGAGCATCAAGATCAAGTGCATGGTACAATAGTTCTGTGTCTGTTGCTGGTTCCATACAAAAACATATCTGTCATGTTACTTTTTTGACAAAAATGGGACCTCTACCTTTTAGGAATATAATGTATTGTCTGCTAATGCTGTTACTTTTGTCAGATTGTAAATGAAATCCATCAAACCATTTGCCTTATTGTTTTAAACGTTCCACCAAGTCAACTGGCTGTAGACTGGAAATATTTTTTTATAGCAAATATCATTTTTTAATGCTACCGATCTCAACATGTATCAACCAAAAAGCATTGCCATGCATATCTTATCTGCATTAATGTGGCAATGATTTGTAAATAAATAAATAGAACGATAAAACAAGCATTTATCGAAAATTGTAGATACGATTGTTCTCCCTAATCTTTGGTCTTGCAAATGTATATTTAAACACCAATATCTTTTTTTCACGTTAATTAGAAATGGAGATATTTAAACATGTATATTCTGGCGGCAATTATTAAAAATGACCACCAAAGAGATAAAAAAATTAATTTAGCATATTTTTAATTGCCTTGTGTGTAATCTTTGGTCCTGAAAATGTATATTTAGACACCAAGATCGTTTTTTCTCAATCAATTAGAAACTGAAATATTAAAGCATTTATATTCTAGCGGCCATTTATAAAAATAACTGCCACGATGGTCAAATATTATATTAGCGTATTTATAATTGTTTTTTTTGTAATCCTTGGCCCGGAAAATGTATGTTTAGACACCAAGATTTTTTTTCTAGGTATATTAGAAACTGAGATATTACAACATGTATATTCCGGCGGCCATTTTTAAAAATGGACACCATTAAGGTCAAAGGTCAACTTTACATATTTATTATTGTCTTTTTTATGTAATACTTGGTCCTGAAATGTATATATAGACACCAAGATCATTTTTCCAAGTGATTTAGAAACTGAGATATTAGGACATGTATATTCTGGCGGCCATTTTGAAAAATGGCCGCCATGAATATCAAGGGTCAAATATGGAATGGCCCTATAGCTAAAATTTACCGCCATGGTATGTTCTCCTAGCATGCAAAGTTTCATGCTTTTATCATTAAATGAACAATTGTTTTACCAGTCAGCCTAACTATCAGTAAAACGTAGGATCCGGATTTTTGAACCACGTCGTCCGCCTCTATTCTAAGCTACGTGGTATACGGGTCGGTGGAGCTTGACGCTATTTAATTGTCAAATGCGTCCTGTTTGCACGTAATCAATGGCATCACGCATGTTTTTGAAATGAAGAAATGCCAAACATACCAGAAATTCCACATACTTATATCGAATAAAATGATGAATAATAAAATTAATGATTTTGATAACATTTGAGGGGTTTGTTGCAACATGTGTGTTTTTTGCAATAATAATATAAAAGCATGCAATAGTGAGTTAAAATCTTCACCTTTTGTTATTTTCGTAAATGTAATATCTATCATTATAATAATTTATATAAATGTTCTGTTTTAATATATTGGTGTACATGGTGTACAACGCTGAACCCAGCAAATACGGGGTATTCACTCAATGCTGTTTCAATGTTGGGCCAGCGTCGGAGACGATGGGCCAACATTGAAACAACATTGGGTGAATGTCCCGTGTTTGGTGGGGAAGCTGCATGTGCCGCTCCACCTTCAGCTTGCTTTAATCATACTTCCCAGCATACACAAGACGTTGAATCAATGTTGAATTGGCGTTGGTCCAGCGTCGTAGACGGTGGACCAACGTTGAACCAACGTTCATTCAACGTCTTGTAGACGTCTGCCGGGTTACTTAGTCTCATAAACTGTGACACCGAGATCCAGCTTAGTTTCCACATGTTTGAGCATTGTTCTGTATCATATATCTTCATATGCTGCTTGTTTGCTAGTCAACATTGTCAACCGGTCCCGCCCCCAGGCGAGGCACCAGTTTGATGTTTGGCCGCCCTCATCTGACTGTCTAGTGGTGTATAATCATTTTGTGAAGCCGAAAAAGTGTATGGCCGCCACTGTTAGTAGGTTTTTAAGGTCACGTCAGGAAAATATAAACAATTGAAAATTCGAATCGAGCTGGTATGAACAGTATAAACGGCGGCCATTTTGTTTGAATTTATGGAGTCTATAAACAACTTCCAGCTCCCCGTCTGGAAACGAAGTGTCAGACATGTGCTCCGTCTACTTGTTTGCATGTTCGTTTTGTTTATCGCCCAGTTAAGCATTTTCAATCCAATGTTCTCAGTTATCCGTATTACTGAATCAGTATCTTGTTTTAATAACAGTATCTTGTTTTACTTGTATTTTAATGTAGAAAATAACGCGTCTGTTTCTGGATTTTATCTGATAAACGGGGAAGATATGATTCAACCATCATAGCAAAAAAAAATCGTAAGTATTTAATAATGATATTTGATCTAGCCTCTTCAGGACAGAAACAATACAAATGTTAAAGACGTTTTAACAGCCACGCATAATTGTAAATTTCAATTTAATAAAATAGACGACATTTCGAAACATTTCGACAACGCGATATGTCCTTTTCCTTCATTCAAAAAATAAAATCAATATACCAAATAGAACCCAATATGTTTCTTATGATAAAGCTAATTCTGAAATGTATCATATATATATATATCCATAGGGCTCTATATTTGAGGGATTCTATAATTTTAAGCCCCAACACTGTCCGCACCTTGTAATATTTATTATTGAATATTTTGATTTAATTTGATTACATAAATGCAATGAATGACCTTTATTTTACAATATAGCAATATTACAATACAAAAAATTCTAACATAAATGTGCTTTTTGAAAGAAATATTATGTAAATTCAGCCAATTTTGGCCAAAAAGCCTTGTCCCACATTTTAAATCCCACAAAAACATGCGATTTATACTAGACTTCCTGTATTATAAATTATATTTGTTTCTGATATAATGTTAGTGCAAAACACTATCTATAAGACTATATACAAGTTTTTTAAAATAATTTTATTATTTTACCACATTTTATGCAATTTATGTCTGTCCCACGTTGCAGCGACTCTCCATAACGCTTATAGTTTTAGTTTTCAGGTAGTTTCTATACTTTTTCTGACCAAAATATCACTTGTCTGGTGCAAAACAGTTGCGCGAGACCTTCATGCAGTGAATCGTGAAAAAAAAAGTATAATAAATGTGTTTTTGTTTAGAAATAATGTAAGGTTTGTGCAAGTCTTTGGGTGAGTATTTTAATTCAACGTCTCTCCATAACGCGATTTTTTACCCATAAATACTGCAATTAAACTTTTAAGCACCCTACAACCGCAAAGCCTACTACAACCTCATTTGAAAAAAACAAAAATAATCATAGTATAGCATAATACTTGGTTGCTATGCATGATTTAGTAAAAAAAACGTCTCTCCATAACGCGTATTTTCTGTCTCTCCATTACAAAAATAAAAACGTTATGGAAAGAAAAAGTGGTCACAAATTACAGTTTTACTCATTTAAAAATAGCTATAAACCTTTATTAATTTGGTATTTTAACCAACAAGTGACACTTGTTGAGATAGTAACTTTTCTTTTTATCTTTTAAATTGTGTTAGCATTGATATTTAGTATTTGTTTATTGTCACTCCATAACAGAAATAATTGTCGTTATGGAGAGACAATGTTTGTTATTATTACTCTCCATAACGACAATAATCGTAACGGAGAGTAATTCTTATTTCATTATTTAAGGGTTATTGTCATAAAGTGATTCTTTCTAAATTAGGCGATCAACATTATAATAGCCATGTTCAACTACTTGTTAAATATGGTATACTTTTGTCGAAGGGTCACTGAGAACTTTTAGTTTGAAGATTACTCCGTAAGATAAATTGGTCTCTCCATAGCGGTAAATTAGTCTCGCCATAATGGTAAGAAAAAATTTAATTGATAAAAATAAGTATTTAAAATTGAAATTAAGCTCTGCTGACTACGCTATGTCAATAAACAAAGCTAAGTTGACATGTGTTTAAATTTTTGACAATATTCAAACAATCTCATATATCAAGGAAAATATCATCACTGGTGCCTAAAATTATAGAATCCCTCATTTGGCCCTCTTCTATTTTTCATATATCGATATATGTAATGCCAGTAAACTGTTTATGGTGATTATTTATGTTGAAGACACGACTTTATACTCCTCCACACTGGATGTTTTTTATATCAAACATTACTATCAAAAATTTAAATATTTGATCAATTAAAGTTACAGACTGGTTAAAACTGAATAAATATATCCATGACTTTAAAAAAATCAAAGTTGCATGGTATTTCGAATGCCCCTCAAACAAGTCAATATACCAAATAAAAAATCGCAAATACCGAAATTTACTGACGCATTATTTTTAAGATTAACAATACATAAATATTTAAAATGAGATTCACGCAATAAAAAAATATTGTTCCTAAAATTCTAAATAATATAGATATTATGTACTGGATCACAAATATAGAGGGGGTATGGATAATGGGTAACAGACCAAAGCACTGAGCACTCTCCTGTATTACCATTAATTACATCATTTACTCGTGCCATTATTATTATTACATTTTAATTTAAACTAAGTCGTGAGTCTGGCATTATGTATTCAACAGATAATAGCTACATGTAGAACACTGCAGGTTACTGTGACGATAAAAGTATCGCTCCTTTACTGGTTCCGTAAAATCCATACAAACCCCTTTCAAAGCTAGCTAGTCAACACAAACACATAGTTAAAATGACTCATGAATCTGAATTGTATATTAATTGTCAAATCTGGATATTCCTAGAATTACGTATGCAACTAATCACAAAATGTCTTCGAATTTTCATATATACCATTGAGAAGCCTAAGCTAAGTAGGCCATAAGTGGGATAATATGGACATTTTTAGAACAACATAAGAGAAGTCAGATGGACCTACAATCACGAATTTTCATAAATATCATTGAGAAGCTTAAGGTAAGTAGGCTATAAGTGTGATAATAGGGATATTTTAAGAGCAACATAAGAGAAGGCAGATGAACCTACAATCACAAAATGTCTTCGAATTTTCAAAAATACCATTGAAAAGCCTAAGCTAAGTAGGCTATAAGTGTGATAATAGGGATATTTTTAGAGCAACATAAGAGAAGGCAGATGAACCTACAATCACAAAATGTCTTCGAATTTTCATAAATACCATTGAAAAGCCTAAGCTAAGTAGGCTATAAGTGTGATAATAGGGATATTTTTAGAGCAACATAAGAGAAGGCAGATGGACCTACAATGTAGGTCAAATAAATGACCTAACTATTACTACGTATTTAAAATAATGTTTGGCTGATCTGTATTTTCACAAAATTCGTTGTGTAAATCAAATTATGCTCATTATCTTGTACATTTTCTGCATTATATCTGTTTCGAAACTACATCCGAATAATAAATAAAAACACTGACCCCAGTGAATTCCTGAAGAATTTTTCCGTCAAGTAGTATGCACAGTTTGAATTCTCAAAGGCTAAGTAAAACTTGTATTTTCTGCGCAGCATACCAAAGCAGAGCTTGTCCTTATCCCTGGAGCAGGTCCTCTTACCACATACACCATACACATCCACATTGACATATTTACCAAGTTCTGATGCGTATTCTAATCTGCTGTTACTCGTTCTACAATTAGACACAAACATTGCGGCTATTTTGGATTTCCCTTCAGCATAGCTCTTTATGGGTGGCATCCAATCCGTTTCTGTGGATATGTATTTTTCATAGGGAGCGACCAGAGTGGAGTCGTGTCTGTATGTTGCTGTCCAGTTGATCTTGTTGGTGAAAAATCCCATGTCATCTGTATTGGTGGGGGGCTCAAGCTGGAACATAATCCAGATCTGACCAGGCTTCTTATCACCATCATACATGTCCTTTCCCACTACCACAGCGTCCGCGGTATCCGCTTCTTCCGGATCCCCGGATAAAGTACACGTGTCAACGGGACAGGCATTTTTGATGAAGTACTCTTGACCTACAGGATCACCTGTACCTGCTATGACCACGATCTTTTTCAAGGCGCGAGCTTCAGGGGACCAGTTCACCATGCCCTTGGGCACGTACATCAGCTGTTTCATAATGCGATCATCCCATGGACGCTCAGTTATGGACCACACACTACCTGCTTCATGGTGAAACTGATATCCTGGTAGAGAATACGGATCGGTGGAATAGTTCATATCAATGTCGTTAACTTGGTCATAATCATCTAACCTGATTTCATCCATATTTTCGTCATCTTTATCAAATACCTGGTTATCAAACTCCACTAGCTGAGGCATTACATCACCATAATGTATACTTTCAAATTCAGCAGTTTTTTTAATCAAGAGCAACGACGTGACACTGAAAATAAAAGCGAAACTCAGAACTACAATTCTCTTTTTCCTAAATCTCATGTTTCCTCCCTGTATTGTATCTAACTGTGCTATGTTTAGCTGACATAGGTCATTACTGGTCTATACGCTTGGGATTTCATCCCAAATCCTGCACAAATATGGAGGAAGAGCTGTATTTAATTATGCAGGGACTGAAAGAGTACATGTTTCAGAAACATATACACGACTGACTTCTGAAGGCTTAGCCAGCATTCATGCGTGGATGGTCCAACATATCTCACAACGGCCCGACATTGAGCCAGCCCAATTACAACGCCCTGTGTAAACATACGTGGTTCGGAGACTGATTTTGCCACTGCTTTTGATGCAGTGACGAACGCCTCACGTGCCAGTGGTATTGACCAATGAAGGAGCAATGTTGACAAGAGAGTTATCGTGGTTGACTCGTCAGTGTGACACACCCATCATAGAGCATGCTGCTGCATTCGGCCCCCAGCAAACACAAGACGTTGAATCAATGTTGGTTTATTAGTGGTCCAGCGTCGTTGGCACAAGATTTTGAATCAATGGTGGTTTAACGTTGGTCCAGCGTCGTAAACCAACGTTGATTTAATTTATTGTGCCTGCTGTGGGGTCATCTTGGGCGAAGTGTCCTTGTTTTCGCCACAATGTCTGATCATTGGGAAAATAAAAACACTGACTGAAGTACAGATAGGAACTTAATGTTAACGTTACAAGCGTGAGAGTGGATTTTTTTTATTATAATCACCAGGCTAGTCTTAGGTCCCAGTACCTTTTCTGGCTAGCCATTCTATTTTTTAACAAGGCACAACTAATGATAGTTATTGATAAATATTATTTTTTCTGTCGATATATCATAGCTTACCATATTTTTTAAATTCTAAGTTCAATATTTTGTTTTATAAAATGTATTCAAGAATTAAACATACATACATGTATTACATACAATCACACATGTATCATTCATTCATGATATAATTACAATTTTTTTTTTAACTTAATTTATGTAGAAAACATGAACATTCACCATCCTATATTAATTACACTGTTGTCTAAATAATATTATAATATCATTGTAATATATGGTTTAACGTTGGTCCAGCGTCGTAAACCAACGTTGATTTAATTTATTGTGCCTGCTGTGGGGTCATCTTGGGCGAAGTGTCCTTGTTTTCGCCACAATGTCTGATCATTGGGAAAATAAAAACACTGACTGAAGTACAGATAGGCACTTAATGTTAACGTTACAAGCGTGAGAGTGGATTTTTTTTATTATAATCACCAGTGCTAGTCTTAGGTCCCAGTACCTTTTCTGGCTAGCCATTCTATTTTTCAACAAGGCTCAACTAATGATAATTATTGATAAAAAATATTTTTTCTGTCGATATATCATAGCTTACCATATTTTTTAAATTCTAAGTTCAATATTTTGTTTTATAAAATGTATTCAAGAATTAAACATACATACATGTATAACATACAATCACACATGTATCATTCATTCATGATATAATTACAATTTCTTTTTTAACTTAATTTATGTAGAAAACATGAACATTCACCATCCTATATTAATTACACTGTTGTCTAAATAATATTATAATATCATTGTACATTAAATACATTCGCTACTAAAATCAACCTGTTTAAATCATCATAATTCCGGTCTATGTTCTGATATTACATCTGTTGCTACCAACTTTACATACAATAAACTGCTACAGAGGCTTTACGACCCAAGAGAATAAGAAATAATAAATAAAATCATATACGTTACAGATTCCACAATTTTCTTACTGAGTTTTACCTATCATTTTTTTAGGAAAATATTTGTAGGATATATATTATTAAGTAATTTGTTGTTTGTGTTATCAAGGAATATGATATAGTTCATAAACTGTTTTCCAAACTAATTTCAAATCAAATACGGACCCTGTAAAAATACGCTGCTAAACGTTTGGCGCTATCGGTGGTGTTTATATAATTTTGTAAAGGGTTGAAAAATCGATATCGATCGATTGATATCAATATGTGGTCAGTGTGTAAAGAATAGTGCTATTTCATTATACTGTATTTTTCAAATTATCAAAAGAGCTATGTAATGTCTCAAGTTTAATTAAAATCTCTCTATAAACTTGAGGCAATGACTGTGTCATATTACAAATGCAAATTGAAATCTTTATATTCACAATTCAGATTGAAAATATGACAGTTTGGAACGCATTACACAATGATAAAGTTTGAATAGTTAAGTACATAGCTTCGTTTTTCTCAACCAGCCGTTTCGTCCATTTAAAAAAAAAAAATTTTAGGCGTTTTAACATTTAACATATGAATCCACCCCATCTTCGAATGACTGTATTACATTAATTACATTATTGCGTTTGACTTTCTCTACTTTCTCCCTTTTTTTTCCAAGGCAAATAAATAATTTTTTATATACATTTTATATATTTAAACAAGATTATTTCGCCCTGATGCTAATTATTTATCAGGTGGATATTTGTAATAAAGAAATGTTGAGCCTGGATTTCAGCTGGGATGGGGCATGCAAAAAATGCTATGTTATATTTTTAAAATATACTTTCTGAGCTCAAAAAGACACAAAAAGGAAGCTAATATATTATATTGATTACAAAACTTGTTGCATGTTTTAATCATGCTAGGTGGTCATGTGTTTGTGACGCGTGCTACGCCAGGTGCTACGCCAGGTGTAACTGACACTGTAGAGAACAAACTAAACTTAATACACTATGGTACCAACAATGCCAGAAATGAGCTAAGATATTGCTTATATATACCCAGCAAACACAAAACATGTGTATAACATTTCTGCAACATAGTACAAATGTCATACAAATGTGTTGTGTTTGCTGGGATATAGCCCTTTCAGCGTTGCATCCGAAATATGTAGGGTGCAAAAAATTTCTAGCTGTCGTGATCCCCAAGATATGTCAATTCCAAAGTGTATTTTTTTATTATTTTTATTCTGTGAAATCGATTAGTCAGGCAGCCATGGGGGTAACCTTGTTTTGGTTGATAAAGTTTTTTTTTCCATTTTCATCATGAATGGCTAGCACCCCTATAATAATGTATGGGCGGATGTGCAGCTCTCTCACCCTTGAAGGATCTTTTTAGAACGCAAAATTCAAAATGGCCGCCATGAAATCACCAGTTATCAAATCTTCATAAATAATTGAGATAGAACATGATTATTTTACCAAACCATATGTTTGTGTTATCAAAGAATATGATAAACAAACGATACCTTCTTTCGACATCATTATTATGCTTAAAATACCAGAGCCCGTATTCTCGTACAGGTTATGATATATCGTAGGCTTCTGATTAAAGCCTACGATATATCGTAACTTGTACGAGAATACGGGCCCTGGTGAACCCTTACTTACCCTATAGTGGCACACCTATTCATTATGCATAGGCATATGCACTTCACCATAAACCTAACAGTTGGCATAATAGTAAGAGACCGTATTGACATAGTACCGTGGTAGGTAGCAATGTGATGTAAGTATAAAGGTATAGTAAGAAAGCGCATTGATACAGTAGGCTATTCTTTTATCAAGGACATGTAGGTATAAAAGGACAACAAGACACATTTAGTGGTGCAGCAGACCCGCCAAAAAGACGTTATTTAATGAGCAAACTCCCATGAAAAAAACAGCATTAGGTATCATATACCGTTGGAAAGCTTAAAATCTTTAAAAGATTGTGGCTAGGGGGGATAGCAAGAACGAAATTTTGGACAAATCTGGCAAATTAACCCTTTGTGAACCAACATCACATATTTAGCTCATATTTATTTTATGTTATGGTCATCGATATATACTTGAAATAATATGCAGCAAACTATCCATCAGCCCCAAACACATATATTTAACCGACCATTACTTAATTTTTTTTTTTAAATATGAATTTATAATATATATATATAATTAACCCTTGCGCTGCTAAGACTGCATATGCCATCTTCCACCACTCTCTATCTAGACTAAGTGTAGAAGAAATACGGAAAGTTCCCTTTGTGCCATCTTACACCACACTAATCTCTATCTAGTGTAGGAGGAACACGGAAAGTTCCCTTTATGTCATATTCCACCACTGTAATTTCTATCTAGCGTAGGAAAACACGGGAAGTTCCCTGTACAGTATGAATAGTATATTTTCCACCACTCTAATCTCTATACAGTGCAGGAGGAACACGGAAAGTTCCCTTTATGCAATCTTGCACCACTCTAATATGTAGTAGTAGTAGTAGTAGTAGTAGTAGTAGTAGTAGTAGTAGTAGTAGTAGTAGTAGTAGTAGTAGTAGTAGTAGTAGTAGTAGTAGTAGTAGTAGTAGTAGTAGTAGTATTTTAAGGCCGTGGGCCTATAGTACAAAACAATTTCACATGTTATATACATAGGCTAATCCACACAAAACTAAAACAATTTCTTTCCAACAGAAATCTATTATGAGACGCCCAGATTATTCTACACCCCTCATTCAGAACTTTCAACATTGAATAACAGACTTTGGGATATCTGTGACCAGGTATATGTATAATTTTAGGCCAATATTCAATACAACGAGAATGCTAATAAAATGCTACAGGGTATTTTCCTATTTCGCCCATTAATGCTTGCTTATGTATGCATGTAATATCTTATCTAGTGTAGGAGGGACACGGAAAGTACCCTTTATATCATCTTACACCACTCTAATCTCTACCTATCATATATATAAAAGTCACACGGAAAGTTCCCTTTGTGCTATCTTCCACCATTCTAACCTCTATCTATTGTAGGCGGAACATGAAAAATACCCTTTATGCCATCTTACACCACTCTAATCTCTATCTAATGTACGAAGTAACATGCAAAGTTCCCTTTATACCATTTCCCATCACTAATTTCTATCTAACACGCATGGCTTCATCTATGCCATTTTGCACCACTCTAACCGAAAGTGATGGAAACGAGTGATTGTGAATAAAGAATACAGAATATATTATTTTGGTAGTTTTAATAGATTTCGGGGATAATCGTATGATCACGTATGATTAATTTGCGTTTTAAACAGTGGCGTTTAAAACAGTGTCCACTGGACCCTTTGATGTCTATAACCTAATATTAAATGTGGGCCTAACTTTGTTCAAATCTACCAAACATTGACGAGAAGATATGGCAAATAACAGCATTTCTGCCCTTAGCGCGCAAATCAGGCGGTTAAATTATTAAGCTCTTCATAAAAAAACGTAGTTGAGAAAATTTTAACCCATATTTCATACCTTAATTAGATGTCTTTCATAATTTGCAGATACGGCCTAGTTTACGTGCATTAGCCACCTGACTATTAATAGGCATAAGTCGTATTTTTAACAATTTATTTTAATTTGTTTTCGACGAAGAACACATTTTGTTAAAAGAGTTTAGATGACGCGAAAATTTAAGTAAGATATACTTTTTGGCAAAAATCAAATTAGTTTTCAGATATTTATATATGCGATATAGAATTTCAAATGCCAAAAATTAGATTTAATACGAATAGAACGACATGTTTGGTGTGGTTTTGAATACAAATGGTTGTATCTTATCTTATTTATCTTAGTTTATGTACCTTGTCTGATCAAAATATCAATAACATTATAGCAAACTAAATACCAGCTCTAAATGCTGAAAAATGTATTATTTACGTTTTCAAACAAATCAGAATAAATATATGTTGGAATTTTGTACACAACGGGTTAAGTTATATTTTTCATATACTTTATATGTAAAATACATAATTTTAATGTGCATGTTGTAAAGTTAATTTGGATTTTGTATTACTTTTTTGATAATTCAATATTCTGTAGATTACGAAATTGTTAAAATATTATATTTTTGTGCTTTTGCAGACAAAAAGTGGCTATATTTAAACTGGTCTTTCTGAAGACCAGATTCTCATAATAATGATGCTACCCAGTAGATAACATCATGGGTGAGGCGTAAAAATATTCCTATTGTGTCTAATAAATCAGAATCTAATTGAAGAGGCAAATAATGGGCCTAGTATGCTGTGCTGTGGTACACAAAGGGTCATTCTTTTTACTTTAATTCAATTATTTCTATAGTGAGATTATCTGAAGACATCTACAATAACACTAATGAGGATTCTTACAACATATTTAAACACATGGTTACAATGTAAATACATTTAGAACACTTCAAAACTTCAACCATCTTGGAGCTTTTGAAAAGAAAGCGTCTTTAAATTTAATTTATATTATTTTTCTAGCTTCTCATCATATGGGATATTATCCCAACGAGTTAAAAAGCAAAAAAGAATGCTGCTAATGAATCGTCTGTTTGTTTTGTAAGGTATGAGATCCAAATATATAGGTCACATAATATGTTTTACCATGGTGCACAAAGGGTCAAATTGCGAAATCTGTCCAAAATTTCGCGCTTGTTATCCCCCCTAGCCATATTCCTGAGATGTCAAGTTTTTCCAACGGTATATGATAGGTGATGTTGTTTATTGGTGGAAGGTTGACTCAAATTTTGGTCACTTTGCTGCTACACTAATTACTGACACAGCACTGTTGTGGTAAGGACTGTAAAAGTACAGTCAGAACTTGTCTTGGTACAGTAGCCCTACTGTTGCACAATTGAAAGTATAGCATAGATGGACAAAAAGAGACCTTATTGAAAAAAAGTACTGTGGCAATCATATCATGTAAGAGTATGGGGACAATGAGAAACCTCAGTGTACATAGTATTATGACACCAATAATATGTACGTGTAGAGGTGCAATAGGAGACCTTCTTCACACAGCACTTTGGCTTAAATTACATGTGATTATTGCAGATGTACAGTAATAATTATTCTTGACACTACTCTTGTAGCCAGACTACTGTCTTGTAAATGTAAATGGGCACGAGTAAGGAACTTTATTGACACAGTACTGTGCAAAGCAAAGACTTATACGTTTAGAGGTACAATAAAAAAAACGTATTTGATGATAACTATGGTAGTATGTAAGGTCTCAAGTTTAATAACAACGTCATCGCAAAAGGACCGCTTTCCTAACGGGCCCCTTATTTCAAAACTGAGAGCCTCAACGCAGCTTATCTCGGCTGACTGACACGTTTTAAATCTGTGCAAGACATTGTGAACATCGCCAAAATACACAGACAATATTAGTGAGATGTTTGTGGCTGTTGTATTGTCAAAAATGAAGGGATTTTCCTCAGTGTTGACATTTTCAAAGAAAAAACAAATCAACATCGGACTCTTCATCTAGACCCTCAGCAGACAGGTTTTATGGTCGATTAGTGTCATGGTTGTCCGAAATTGTATGAAAAAACAAATCAACATCGGACTCTTCATCTAGACCCTCAGCAGACAGGTTTTATGGTCAATTAGTGTCATGGTTGTCCGAAATTGTATGAATATTCCGAGATACACACTTATCGGGTACATGTACATGTATATCTCTTTCAAATGGAGGGTGGAGAGAGATAATATAGATTTATGATATGATATGATTTATGATAGATATATGATATAAGCCTAAATAACACAAATTTAAACTTTGAAACTTTTAAATGTTTGGGGCACCTGGGACAGCCCATTTATTAACAAATAAATAAATGAATGAATGAATGAATAAATGAATGAATAAATGAATGAATGAATGAATGAATGAATGAGTGAGTGAGTGAGTGAGTGAGTGAGTGAGTGAGTGAGTGAGTGAGTGAGTGAGTGAGTGAGTGAGTGGGTGGGTGAGTGAGTGAGTGAGTGAGTGAGTGAGTGAGTGAGTGAGTGAGTGAGTGAGTGAGTGAGTGAGTGAGTGAGTGAGTGAGTGAGTGAGTGAGTGAGTGAGTGAGTGAGTGAGTGAGTGAGTGAGTGAGTGAGTGAGTGAGTGAGTGAGTGAGTGAGTGAGTGAGTGAGTGAGTCATGAGTCATGAAGTGAGTCATGAACGAATGAGTGGACGGAAAGAGAAACATTTGGTTTCTTTGAAATCTAAATTTTATGATAGTGAGGCGTTGTAGCGCACACAAAGGCGTATACTTTGTACTGTACTATAAAAACATACATCAGCTACTACCTATTCTCTTGTAGTAAGCATTAACATGAATTACGTATTAGAGACTTATAATCAGTGACGTATAACCTCCATCATTTCGTGCTCAATGTGAAAGAATAAATATGTAGCTAAATATTTTGCTGTTCGTCATATTAAAGATAACATAATGTCAAAAATGTTCACTGCGGTTGGGCTAAAGCATTGTACTTACTGGGGCCGACGGTTGCTTAACATAATTATAACATACCCATCTTCAACTATCCAGTGGTCTGCGGCATACAAACTTAAGCTGCCTGCGGTTTGCGTAGATCTAGCCTTGGCTAAACAAGATGGACGTACCAGAATCAGCTAATGTCCTCACGTCAGACCATCTTTGTTATTTTTTTACAATAAATGTGATTTCAACATGTTTAATACGATGTCATGGTAGATATTAGAACAAACATTTATTTGGTTCATATACAGTACATTTCTAATATCAGTGTGTAACAAAACAATGAATAAACATTAATTTCAAATGATCTCTGTGACGTTTAAAAGAAAAAAAAAAGAAAAATGATATCTTAACCATGTTAATAGACGACACGGCCAAATTTAAAAAAAATGTCTCAACAACAACGAAATGACAGCTAATTGCTGATTCCGTAATGGTGAGGGAATAGATCAATGCTTATGAACATCATCAATCTAGCCAGTGGAATTCATCATAGTACACACACTGATCGATGTCCGTTATACTGGTTGAGGACCAATACACTCCATTATAATGATTATCCCAATATGTTGACCAGGTAGTACACATTGTTACTGAGGATTAAAAGTAATTTATATTTGTCAATTACTTATTACATAATTGTCAATGGGGAGGGGGCTTACTACCATTACAATCATATGTGTAACTGAGGGAGCAACAATACGTGAAGAACCCTGATTATCTACACCTACTAAAGTATGATATCAAGAATATATAGCGTGTCAGTGTAAACTAAACATCTAAGCTGTACCCACTAGGATAAAGTAGACATACATCTTTCCAAATAGCACTTTTAAAAATCATAATCGACCCGCAGACAGCGAAACAACAGTACTTTGAAAAATGCAATAAATCGTAATATCAGCATGTTTCAGGTTGAATATTCTTGGTTTATATATTCTTGATACTATGCATCTATTATACATCCCACACATGGAGTAGATAGGCCAGACGTGGCTGGGGGTAAGGTGTCACTCGGAATGGGAATTTAGGCCACTATTATTTTCACATAGATGGACTATTCAGGGGCCAGAATGAACCTGTTGATCAGGTAACTGTCCCTGCTTTACTGGAATATGGCTAAAAGTGTATATGACCTATGCCCGATTTTGTTCCGATTTTGAAAAATCTAGCGTATTACACATTTTCGCCCACTGAGTAGTGAAATTTTTATCTATATCAGTATATTTGATATCAACAGAAAGCTACTGGCACATGCTTTCAGATGGGTGTAGCATATGTTCTATCCAATCTTTGAAAAATGCAGAAGAGAGCTTTATGTTGGTATTTTAACCCCTAATTTTACCATACTTTTTCAGTAAATAGTCAAAATACGTTTTTCCTAGCCGATTTGTGTATGGTATATATGTTTAGTTTTGATTCAAACATGTTCTAGACTATTGTGGACTTGAAATAAACCCATTTGGAATAAAAATAAAGAGCTATGTGAACTTATTACACGCTTTTTTGGTTAGACGTAAAAATTTGCTCGTTTTTCTTCAGGCTCGTGAAAATTGACGGTATCTCACATTTTTGCCTACCCTGATGACATCGCAAGGCTCTGACAAACTGACCGCCATGTTTTAGCGGGCTTGGCTCTACTGTGATCACCAGAGCGCGCTAGCTGACTAGGGCCAACACCGTTACCGTCTTATCGGTAGGCGGAGTCACTGTTTTTTTCACACGGGCAGCTGTGGAAAAATGGTCGTCAGTGCGGCCGAGCTTCACGCAATGTGAGTAGCTTGGCTTAGCCGGGTAATTTTTGCCACACTGAGCAGTCAAATTTTGAGCTATATCAATATATGTAATATCAGCTACTGGAACAGGCTTTCACGTGGATGTAACATATTTTCTGTCGGATCTTTGAAAAATGCACAAGAGAGCTTTAAGTTGGTATTTCACCCCTCAATTTTACCCAATTTTTCAGACTTTTTCAGCAAGTAGTCAAAATATTTTTCTCTCAGCTGATTTTTGTATGGTATAAATGTTTAATTTTGATTCAAACATGTTCTAGAACTATTGTTGACTTAAAATATACCGATTTTGATTAAAAATAATGAGTTATGTGAACATATTACACGCTTTTTTGGTTAGACGTAAAAATTGGCTAGCTTATCTTCAGGCTCCGGAAAATTGACTGTATCTCACATTTTTGCCCAATGAGTAGTCGAATGTTGAGCTATGTCAATATATTTGATATCAATGAAAAGCTACTGGCACCAGCCTTCACATAGATGTAAAACAGTATAACATTGTGTCCGGATTTTTTCTACAATACTACTACGCTGACTAGCGTTCTGATTTTCATCACATCACTATCTACCGAGTTAAAAAAGAAATAGGTTGTGCTAAATCTACTTTCATGACATGTTTTAAAAAACGGGGTTATCGAGTAGTAGTAAATATGCGAGAAAATATGGCATGACTCGTAATCATGGTAGCTCATAAAACGTATTAAATAATGCTTCTGACTCATTCACCAGTTGACGCTAAAAGCAGCAGCGTCATCTTGTGAATGTGTCCTCATATCAGTATAACGGGTCCAGAGGGGGGACCTGTACAAATTTGGCGCCCCCTCGTCTATTTATTCTTGGATGCGCCACTGGTCTTGTGGCCATAATTGTAATGCTCTGAGCTTAAGTGCTTTCACATTAATTATAAAAGAAATACACATTTTAATACGTCCTAAAGATGAGCTGCCTGCTTTAACCCAATATAGAGACACCCTATATTAAATCGATGACAAACACATATTGAAACAACATTTCGGATTATTTTAAGTATCATTGTAAGGCCACTATGTTTTGTTCTCTGTTTTAGATGAGCGCGCGCGTTAGATTTTAGCCGCGGATTAACAAAAAACATAGCGCGCATTTCGATTGCTGCCAATTTTCTAAAAAACAGTCAATTTCGGGAGATAAAAAAAACATTCCGGAAGCAAACCAAGTTTATTTTGAGAGATAACAAATATTTTTCCAGGTGTGTTTTTTTGTCGCCCTCATTAACTTTTTCTAAAATAAGTTGTTTTTATTTCGTCGCCCTCAATAACTTTTCCAAAAATTTGTCCAATGTTTTTTTTATTTCGTCGCCCTCATTAATTTTTCTAAAAATAGATTCAACGTTTTTTTTCTCAAATGTTTTTATTTTCCGTCATCCCTCATTAGATTTTAGATTTTCTGATCTAAAACAGATAAATTAAACAGAGTGGCCTAAGCAGCGAGTATAATGTATTTTTAGCATGTATGATGTTTCTAAACATGTATTTATTTTTAATTAAATTACTTTTTATTTTGAATATAGTTAGAAATGCCTAAAATAAACTACTCAGGTCTAATAATTAAGGGGACATGCCCAGGTCTAAATTCATAAAAAAATCGGTGATTTTATTTTGGCTTCTTGATATGACCATATGATGTAAACATGTCCATAGATTCGAATTGCAAAAGTTTTTTAATTTTTGTGCTGCGCACTTACCAGTTAGGCTAGATATAGAGACGCAATTCCAATATTTCTTATTTTATCAGGAATTTCATCTCTATATCTAGCCTAACTGGTGAATGCTCAGCACAGTTTTTTTTTTTAAATGCAGTTCTAGTCTATGGACATGTTTACATGATCATATAGTTATAGAAGCCGAAATAAAATCACAGATTTTTTTATGATTTTAGACCTGGGCACGTCCCTTTAATTAAAACATGTCACGGACTATGATCAAAGAGCTAGCATGGTAAGGAATTGAATATTTTCCACGAATTTTTGTTTTATTTTTGTCATTCAAATTGGCCAGGGAGTTTGGTTTGTAGTGGGGCAGGTGTGCACTCTGAGTCGTAGTTGCCGCATCGCCAGTTTCCACCGGTAGCTGATTTAAGACAAACGAAGCAGAAGTCAAGCCTGCATGCTGAGCACCTCATGTGTTTACAACCTCCGGTACAGTGGATGAGGAAGCCACATTGTGGACAGGCTCTGGTACCGTATGTGGTGATCCCGGTGTACCCCATCTGGATCTTATCAGCGTGCTCCAGGTAGAGAAGACGAGGGTCCTCGGCAGAACATTCCCAGTTACCACACCTCCGCATATCACTGCTCTTCCATTTTCTGAGACAAGCCCAGCAAAAGAAGCACTGCTTCCCCATCTTCTGACTACAGATGGCACAGCAGATTCGCATCTCGCTCGTGTCAGCACGTACACAGTAGTATGCACATCGTGGACATTGCTGAGCCTTGGATGTACCCACTAGGTGTAGCTCTCCCAGCTTCCTCTCTATGTCCTGTTTTTCCTGGTCTGTAAGGCAGGCCACATGTCTCACAAGGTTATAGTCCCAGACATCCTCACATAGCCTGCTGCCACCGCCCGGCTCAGTAATGGTGGCAGGACATCGAAAAACTGTACTTCGATCCTTCACTGTGTGTTGTACAAATGTCGCCATTGTCTCCGGGGCTGAAAATATTAAAATACATCTCTAATTCTGGATTGTTTATATAGTTTTATTGTCATCATAATAAACTTACCTATCCACTCCTGCCATAAAACGGGCCGGTACGTAGGTCTACCTGTTCATAAAAATGAATGACGGGGTTAGCACAATTTTTCACGTTGTCACCAGGCATATTCCCTGATTGATTGCAAGATTTCTAACCACTACCCTAGGGCCTCCGTCATTCTACGTATCGGATAATTAGTAGCAGTTAGTAAAAACATTTGTTGTAACGTACGTTGTATTATGTATGTAGAATTGAGTAGACCTGTGGTTTTCAAAATAATCATAGGTTACATCAATATTTAAATAATATATATTAAGTGACGTACTAGCAGTAACTATTATAACTACTATCTTTATTTAAATTGCCCAAATTTCAACTTTTTTTCGATATTCATCAATATGATACAATCAGTCACAATGCTTAAAATATTTTTTCTCATTAACATTATTAATTTCGATTAACTAATTAAGAAGGACGATGACATCGCGGCGCTTTGGCGCTCACCTCCTAGCATTCACATATCGACGCTAACTGGAATACGACCTTGCATGCATTACCACAGGTCGGTTCTGTCGCTCATCTCAAATTAAATATTATCGCTCTGCCGCTCAGTTGAGTGCCAGCGCGACCATGAATGCTTTTAATCATACTAATTGAAAACAACGGCGCTCTGTCGCGCAGCTGAGCGTTGACATGTGAATGTTTCTTTTGTATTATATAATATAAATTATTTTACCTTTTAATATGTAATTATATTAGAATCCATATAATTCTATGGGGATTAGTCTATTTTGCCACATATGGTCGGCATGCACGATATTGCATTGTATTTTGGTTATAGGTATAATTAACCCATATAACGCTGAAATATTTTTGTATAAACCATGAAAACTAAAGTGGGGTTTTTAATTTGAAAACACCATAAATGTTTCAGTTAGCTATTTCAGCTTCATTTGAATACCTATGTTGGCTATGGGTCTACAACGATTATATTTATTTTGGTGCGGGGATCGACTTTAGACGTCAGAATCTGTGTCTATAGACGTCAGACTACAGACGGTCCCCACAATGAAAGGGTTAAACACATGGATCAATATAATCAAAAGAAACCTTACCTAATACATGTCCACATTTCATCTTGGCTCTGAGCACGCTCGGATCGTCATCAAACATGATACTGTCTTCTTCTCTTGTCAGATGAATCTCTCCTGGTAGTGGGTGGAGAAACCGCGTATCTGTTGGTATATCAGTGGGGGGTGCTCTACAAGCAGCGTTACCTGGCAGAATAATGTTCCAATAAAATCAATCAATCAATCAATCAATCAATCAATCAATCAATCAATCAATCAATCAATCAATCAATCAATCAATCAATCAATCAATCAATCAATCAATCAATCAATCAATCAATCAATCAATCAATCAATCAATTAATCAATCAATCAATCAATCAATCAATCAATCAATCAATCAAACGATGAATCAATCAAACGATCAATCAATCAATCAATCAATCAATCAATCAATCAATCAATCAATCAATCAATCAATCAATCAATCAATCAATCAATCAATCAATCAATCAATCAATCAATCAATTCAGCTCATTTTATAGCGCCTATAGCCTTGATGTTAAAAAAGACTTTCGCTTAATGAACAGTTTTAAATGTGATGTATGTGTTATGTCCACAAGATTGATATAACAAATATAAGTAATTTTGACTCAAAATTATTTTACTCATCATGCTCATACCGCAATAACTCCACCGCCAAATTCTCTAGGTGGGGTATAATGAGTGACAAATTAAAATATCTATTATGACATTATCAGTTAAAGCAACGGTTATATCCGCATTAGAATAGCTTTCTTAGAATAACATAATTTGAAATCGATTACAGGTGCAGATGAACAAACACAGATTCAATATACAATAAAAAAAGGAGAAATAAAGAAATAGTAAATTGCACTATGCATGATACAGCAAACAATCTTTAATAAACATTTTTAGTTTTTATCAGATTATTATTATTATCATTAACGATTATTGCAGACGTCATGTATTTATTATAATTAATTTTACATCATGTATTTATTCTAATTAATTTTGTATGACATGTTGTTTAACATGTAGATAATGTATCAACGCTAAGAAAAGTAAATGTCTAGATGGGGAGTGACAAGTGATCATTGTAGATAACAGCAATACATAACAGCAGATCACTATTGTGAGTTATGACTAGCTGTTCTTCAGATCACACATTCACAGGTTCTGGAAAGAATAATAAATGGCCAGCCTTTTATGAAAATCATTGAGCCGTGACGAAAACCTTTTCATTTCGTGGTCAGGCAGGTAATGGCATACATAACATTTGTTTTAAATTATTTGCTGTGTACATATGTTATTGCGCAAAACGAGCTATAAACGCAAACTTATTTAACACAATATAGAACGAAAAATCACAAATAACTAACCTGAATTTCTTCTGAGTATTTGTAGGCTACTTCCTGGTTGATCTGTAATGTAAAATATACAACAGCCTAATTAGTACCATGGGCTTGTGTCATCGTGAAACCTCACACCATTCAAATTAAACGGATTGAACTTAAAGCTGCCCCTTGGGATGACACATTTTCAATTTTGTCAATTTTGAAAGTTTAATTTATATGAAGCTTACTGTTACTGTTATATTAAGCCCACTGATCTTAACTAAAAATACAAACAAGTCAAAAAAACAATTTTAAAGCACCGAAAAAGAGTGAAATAGTTATATTTCCAGGTCGTATATTGCCATGTATACAAAACAAGTCTGCAATATACAGCACTTTACACCACATTTTCCCACGCTTTGGACGGTTAGATCAGAGCAATCGCCTCTAATTGGTGTCTTGTAGTCAGGACATGGGGTGATACACCTGCAACACTGATTGTCTGCGCAACGCTGGGCCGACGACATCAACATGTGGCCCAATACTGTAGGAACATTCAATCGTCCTTTAGCAAATGTTTAGGTTTACAAAAAGTTTGTTTGGGTTTTAAGCGGTTTCATAAAAATGTTGATATAAAATCTTTTTAAAAATCTAAAAACTCTGAAAAAAATAAAATCATGATCTGGGGGATACACTACTTCATTACAAAATTAAAAACGAAAATCGATGTCATCCCAAGGAGCTGCTTTAAATCATTAATTACACACTTTAATCCTACAGCATTAACATGATTAAATTTCAATTTAAACATTTATAACGATATGGTTCGGTATATGGAGCTATATACTGAAGCGTATCTTTATAAATAGTTTTTATATTTCTTTATCAGATTATAGACTATGGTGCATTGATAATTATTACTAGAATCTTCAAATATTATGCAGAATATATATATGCTTACCATATGCTGCTCGTGCTCCTTCTTGTTCGGGTGGACTTGAAGTTGCACCGGATGACCTTTTCGTCGTTTTCAGGATTACCAGACTGGTTGGCTGTTCTTTTTCATCTTCTTAAAACACAGATACTATGCTTGTTATGTATATAGAGATTGAATTGAGTGGGGAGTATTTTTGTAAGGTTGACTTCATTATGTTCATGGCTGCTGAATTACTGGTAAAGTTGATGTACACAGTATCCATGAACTATACAGCAAATCAGTAACGAGTTCAGACGCGCGCCCAGCGGACGATAAAACAGGCCATTCATTTACACGCGATCCATGTGCGTGCCAGTGAAAATTTGCTTCTTGTGCATTTCGTTCACAATAACTGTGATTTAAACGGCTAATAAAAAATGTATAAAAACGACGATTGTCGCTTAGAGGATTAACATCCCAGTAAACACAAAACATTTCTCATGTGTACAACGTCGGCCCAACGTCGTAGACGTTGGGCCAACATTGTACAAATGTTACACAAATGTTTTGTGTTTACCATGTTTACTGGCCTGTTTAAGGGTTAAAATCTATAGTACCGAAACTAGACACATTGTACATACATATTAATCTGCATATTGATATCTTCATCTATACCAAAACTGTACACATTCTACGTACCATTTAGCATGTTTAGTGAAGACAAAAACGCCGCAATGCCGTCATCGTGAGAACTCATAGCAGTTATTCCCAGGTTTTTTGTTTGTAATAAAGAAGTAAGCTTTTCTGAAAAAAAACAAAGGGGTAAATCTCAGTTGAACCGATGTGTTGTAGGCCAAATGACTTTGTGCAAGTAAATTATCCTTTAAAATAGTTTAGAAGTTTCAGACGCTCCCTATATGAAGGTTCTTGGCTTGTCTCGATGTTTTATATTGTCACGATGTTATTTTGAGCTTTTATGTCAGCCAGAAACACTTTGTTTTATAAAAAATATGACCGAAACCAGGGGATTTTTCGTTCATCCAACTCAGCAGACTATAGACGCTTATCGAACGCTGTTTCGATATCGGTCCAACATCGTAGATTGTGGGCCAAAATATTGGGCACTGATTCTCACTCAGTATATTACCAAATCATAAGAAAACCCCTAAATAAGGTGATGATTTTTTTCTGAGGGGGGAAGGGGGGGTTAACCCCCAAAATCCCCTCCCCCCCCCTTGAATCCGCCACTGGCGTGAGCGTCTCGTGTGCTGTACAGATTGTATTTACACTGTAAATTACAGAGAAAACACGATTTGTTATAAGTTCATGTTGGGGCCCTGTCTGCGACGGTGGCCCAGCATGGAAACATGCATATGCTTCACTGTATTCACGTGTGGTTATGTTGTAAAATAATTAGTATAGAATAATCGTAAATCAGTATGCACACTGGAGTGTTGTTCAAACTTTAGAATGTCTGATGTAATGTTATAACTTATATTCTTGTATCTCCCCCTGCCATGCCATGGTGATCAAACATTAAACCGGTGTATGCTCAAGGACTCTCGGGTTTGCTGGTGTATTTTAAATTCATAAAAACAATGTAGTGTAACGTTAGTGTAGGTCTAGTTCCTAGCGCCAGCGGTGTACTTTAGCCCAGTGATAGTAGGCCTATAATACCATGTTTTAATAATATACCATTAACAGGACTACAACATTACACTTGTGGTAGCATAATAATGAATAAAAATGTAAATTACCCTACCTTGGCGATATACTATCTGTTCAAAATATAGCCGAGGACTAAATAGCGAGTCAGTCCAAATCCTGAGAGCATGTATGCGTACTATGTACTTTGATGAAGTAATACATAGCTGAGCTGTTATATTGTCTGGATGTTGAGGTTATATGAATGGTTATACCCCAATAATCACATGATATGACCAAAATAATGTTGTCTATTCCCTAGGAGACATGGGACATTGGGCCACTGCTGGTTTGATGGTGCTCCACCGTCTGCGACGCTGGCCCACCATCAACCCAGCAGTGGCCAAATGTCCCGTGTGTGCTGGGTAGTGACCCGGTAAACACAAGACATTGACCCAATACTGGCTTAATGTTAGGCCAACGTCTGTAATGCTAGCCCAACATTGAATCAGTGTGTGAGTTTGCTGGGGATTGCTTCAACTTGACTTGTTTTATGTCTGCAAATTACATTGGTTAAAACAATCAATGGTGTGTTGACAGTTCATATTGAATCATTCATTTATTCAAGAAATCAATGATGTGCAGGGCCGTGGACTGGTTAATTCAGTAGGTTATGAACAGGTTTTACGGTACGGGAGGGAGGTGTAGATTCTGGGAGGGTCGCATATAGATGTTTAAATGAGGGGTGATATTCTGGGAGGGAGAGGTAGATTCTGGGAGAGTCGCATATACATGTTTAAAGGATGGGGGTAAATTCTGGGAGGGGTAGATCATGGGAGGATCGCACATAGATGTTTAAAAGAGGGGGGTATATTCTGGGAGGGCGGGGTACATTCTGAGAGGGTCCCATATATATGTTTGAAGGGAGGGGGTATATTTTGGTGGGGAGGGGTAGATTCTGGGAAGGTCGCATATAGATGTTTAAAGGAGGGGGGGTATATTCTGGGAGGGAGGGGTGGATTTTGGGAGGGTCGCATATAGATGTTTAAAGAGGGGGATATATTCCGGGAGGGAGGGGTAGATTCTAGAAGCGTCGTATCTAGTTGCAGAAAAGCTGTATATTCTGGGAGGGAGGGGTAGTTTCTGGGAGGGTCGCATATATATATGTTTAAAAGGGGGTTATATTCTAAGTTGGAGAGATAGATTCTGGAAGCGTGACACATGTAGTTGTTGAAAAGGAGGGGTAATCTGGGAGGGAGTGGTAAATTCTTGGATCCGAAGACACCTCACATAATCTTAAAAAGGGGGGGTAGATCCTGGGACCAGGGAGTGAGGGGTAGATTCTGGTAACCCCAAGGATCTACCCCGGGAATAATCTAGGATCTACCCCGGGGTAGATTGCGGTAAAATATGTTTTTCAGAAGCAGTCTAGTGCTTTTAGATGGGGTGGCAGCCTGCTTAAAAGGCTGCATATTTATATTAAAAGTTCACTTCAATAATTCAATGGGGCTTTTATCAGTTTGTAACCTATAGGAACCCCAACCTGCGGGCATGATGTGCTGATATTTAAGCATTCAAAAGCCCATGAAAAAGATTAACGGTACTATTTAATTTTTGCAGCCACTTACACAACTTTCACTCATTAATGTATTGCTGTCTTTTGAAATAAATATTTGCAAAATAATTCTTTGGATCCCGGAATTGTGAAACGCACTGACATCTAATGGATTGTCTAGCCTAGTCATTCTCCTTTTTATATTGTTCTAGTTGTGAAATAAAGAACCAGGTAAACCTACGTGCATGTCGATCCCCGATTCCCGGGATGTCGCTATTGTAAAAAATGTTCAATTATTTGACCTATTTCGTGGGAGTTAAGTAATCTTTATTTTCGCGGAAAATATTCGTTTTGCTTCAATGTCATATCGCCAAATAAAACATGTTTTAATTTTTTGAACTGTAGGCCTATTTGCCGGCAATGAGCTTTTATCTCTGGTTTTGGTGCGGGAAACAAAATGATAGACCCTATGTTACCCTGGCAATGCCTTTCAATTTTATTTTAAGTATATAGGCTACCCAGTGTTTCTTATGGCAATGCCAGTTAACATGATTTTAGTTATGTATGTCATACTATGTATATTGTCATATGATTTTAACAAATTAACAATGTTGTATATACATGTACATATCTCTCTCTTATTTCTATGACAAATAAGTCTGGATTGACTTTCTTTCTGTCAATAAAATATCTGTCTGTCTGTCATTTGATTTCGTTTGAACGAAACAAAAAACCTGTGATTGGCAGGTGAGGAGGTGAGGACTACACCTGCCAATCACAGTTTGGGACGAAAAAACAATGATAGGCCTACATTTTGTGGCTGGTTTGTGCACCGTACGGATCTCATGGACTTTCATCTATATGTACCATATAGGCCTACACTACATAGTAGTGCGAACCCGGAAAGCTGTTATCACCATATACAACACATCTTATTGATTGTGTAGGCTTATGTTTCACTGTATACAGTGGGCTACTATGAACACGTTATTGGAGATTTAACATAAAATGTCGACCTTCCCAGCAACTGCCAAGTAAGTGTTAGGGGCCGACCATTTGATACCGGGAGGGGGGTAGGGTTTTTTTCAATTCCGAACCAAACAATTTTTTTCTCATCCAACAAAAAAACAAAAATTATTTTTTCCCCCTGATCAAGCTTATAAACACGCTTGTGCGTACTAGATATATATGGCAAATATAAAAAACCACTACTCCGCCACGTATGAGTTTTCTATTCACAGAGAAATAGAAAAACATCAAGGATTACTTTTTCTACCGACATGCTGCTGTGAGAAGGTTTATGTAATTGTTTTCTGACATAATTTTAAATCGGGTTCAAAACACTGGCGAATAAAAATTACTGAATGACATGCGAATTATGATGGCACAATTTATCCATAACTGAACAGAGTAAATGGCTATTACCTGCAGAAAACTATTAGATTAAACGAAATAGTGAAAAAATGATCAATAATCAGTCCAGGTGAACATCTAAATAGTTCCGTGGTTATATGAATGGTTATTCAAAACTTGAATCTCAAGTGGTAATGGCTGATACATCAGGCTAATCGCCATGCGTGCTTACGGCAAAATCGGCATGTGGTATAATCTCTGAGGTGAGAATGTTGGTCTTCCTTATGGGCCAGAATCCCAATTGTCCAGGATATAATTAAGGAAAGCACCGAGGAGACTAGTTAAAATATATCTTCAACGTGTAATCTTTTCACCAACATCGCCTGTGTTGGCCAACATTCGTTCAATACTTGCCGCGTTTCTCTACGATGTACCTCATACAGAGTATGTAAGGGGTTTTGTCAAGTTAAAACATTTTCAAAAATCCGAAAAAAAACTCTGAAGTGGGTGGATGGGTCAAGCCCCAACTCGGATTTAAATTTTTTTTGGAAATTGTGTGTTTTTTTTTGTTTTTTGTGTTGTTTTTATGTTTCCAATTGTTAAAATTTTTTTTAAAAAATTGGATAGGCGGGTGGGTGGGTGTTGTCTGACCAATCCTAGTTTTTCTCGGATTTTGTTTAACTTGACAAGACCCCTAAGCCTACCCACCAAATTCCGGTTCAATGTAGGGCCAGCGTCACAGCAAATTGCTGGTTCGTTTCCGGTCAATCGTCTACGACGCTGGCCCAACCCTAATCCAACACTGGGTCTGCACATCAGCAAACACGTGGCATTCACCCAATGCTGTTGCAATGTTGACCCACAGTCTTCGACGCTGGCCCGACATTGAAACAGCATTTTTCTGAACACTTTTTAAACACGCAAGTTCTTAACTTAGCGACCTCAAACGTTATATTTGACTTGTTTAATGGACTGTTTTACAGAAATGTCAACCGTTTCCCACACACGGCATCCGTCTTCCCCTATAATAAAACAGGCCACAGACACATGGCTCCTGGCTTCAGGCGCGGGCCTAAAAATAACTATGTTAATAAACGTATGACCGAGTGGAGCGAGGAAGTTTTTTGTCTTCCTTGGCAGTTTCGTCAGATTTGGAAAGATCTGCTGGTTGTCAACAATCAATTTTTTTCTCACACATAATTGAGCAAACTATTTTTTCCTCACACTTTATAGAGCAAACCATTTTTTTGGGCCAACTTTGTGCACAAATTATATTTTTACGAAAAAACCATATCCCCCTCCCCTGGTATTAAATGGCCGGCCCCTTATAAGTGCTTGATGATTATAAGCCTACATTATTATGATTATTGTTTTACTGTAGTGAATATATTGCATTGTAATAGACAGGGGTTGTCATCATTTACGTAGTTATGCAATTTTTAAATACTGTGATAATTTTGCCTGACAACTTTTATGTATAGATTCATGGTCGCCTCATATCCACGCTCGCCGATGTTCACTTTTCTTTATGTAGGCGTCACTGTTGTAGCGTGAAAGTTCGTGTTTTGATTATTATTCACCAGATGACTCTGTAGGATAGGCCTAATGCACATACGAAAATGTCAATTTCATGGATCCAATTTCGAGTGAAGAGTTCTGTCCCAGCAAACAGGATATCAATCATTTCATCCGACGTTTACATTTTTACCCCCTGGCTCAATATTAAAGTAGGTGGGTCGCCATGTGGGTCGGCATGCTTTAATCAAACGATGGGACTGTTTTCTGTGACCATTGTAGAAGGTGTTGTATTTGAGTTGCCACAAGCTGGAGGTCTATAAATTCATTTCATCACATACATTTTATCACGACTATTAAGAAATTGAAGGCGACAGCTGGCATCATTGCTCCTAATTGCGACAAATCTGATGATGGGAACCCTCAGAAAAGGTGATAAAACAAACAAACAGAGAAGAAAATGCCTTTTATTGAAGTGTCTCAGAAAATCACATAACACGAAAAAAACACCAGAATGACTTTTTGTGATGTACCTAACAAAATACAATCTTCAATGATTCTTATTGTTCAGAGCGATGTTGTGGTACAGTCCCACAGTTAAATACGTTAGTCTACCCGGTATTCCTCACATGTTTTAAGAAATTCCAGTGAATTCAAAGTTGAAAATCAACAATTGACAGACAAAATGTCACTTGCTTAAAATATTATCCCATGGACATTTTTTTATCCTGGTGTCTTGATTGCTCTCAATCAACGTCATGTTATTAAAATAAGGCTAAGGATCATCATAAAAATAAGGATAGATCAAATGTTGTCATTGATATATTTGCGGCTTCGGTGGAGGCTAGAACATGTCTATCATATTCGTTAACTCATTCCAGACGGAGCCCGAGATATCTCGGGCAAGGTACTTCGACGGTACAAGACGGAGCCCGAGATAACTCATGTTATATGACGTCATAAAAAGTACATTTTAACAAATATCCCGTCCACGAAAACATGTATGTACTAAGAGTGCCTTATTCCTTTTAAGCCTGAGTTTATCATTGTCATCTTCATTCACTACAAGCCGCGAATTGCTGTCGCAATTCTCGACTTGAAGTGAATGAAGATGATTTGAAGTGGGTGACAAATGAAAAAAAGATAGTGTTATTTTTGAGAGAGTTCCACGAAAATTGTCGCTCTAAAACCACTAGTTGTAGGAAATGAAGTAATTTTTCAGGGCTGCAAGATGATGCTTTGAGGCATCGTGGGGCCCTAAAGGGTTAATGTCTGATCTCAGTTGAAAAGTGTGACAAAATAACCATTAGGCCTAGCGTACACTTTAACCAGAAATATTATTGATTGAAAAATGAATATATCTTAATAGAGTGTCATACAAAAATGGTACTTTTATGTATGCAAATACATTTAAATTAGTGTATGTGGATTTCTCTCAATAGCTTGTAATTGAAGGTAATTGGTGCTGCACATCTTGAATAAAATTGAAAAACGTTGTCTCAGTCAATGATGTACTTGTTTGATTATGCAGTATTAAAACATTCAATAAGTCAAATTGTTTTTCTTATCTACTGCTGTTTAAGGTGAGACTCATAAGTGATTGGTATTTTTTGAAGTAATACAAATGAACACTTAAGTAACTTATTTTTTAAAAGTGAAAATAGATTGTGTCATTGGCTGTCTGTAACACTTGTCTGCCGGGTCGATCCCAGTAGCGCTGTGTGGGCACAAGACTCACCTTTCATGGGATTAAGTGAGGCACAAAGAAAGGTGACGGGGGTCACATAAATTACAGCCAATAACACAGTACATAAGTAGTTATGACATAAGTCCAGTCATGATAAAATCCATTTTAACTTAGATTTTAAAAAAATCTCAAATTCAATTTGCATGTTAGAGGGGCTGCTTATGGCAGACCATGCATAATTTTTTGGAAATGGTGATCCTGAATGTTTTTACAAAAAGTGGGGGAATCTATGCCAATTGTTTTAGATGTTTAGGGATAAATGGTGTATATGAATAGAATGCTAACTGTAATTCGGCTATGTGGGATAGTTTCGATTCTTTTTTCGTCTCAGACAGCCTCGAGATGAGATATGACGGTTTTAAGTTTTGTAATGTATCGTCAGTAAACCTTTGAAACAGCCGTATTCGCATGCTATTGGTTGAATCGAAATAGCACCTGACTACCCAAAGACCATCTTGATCAGATTTTCAAAACGATCACGTCAAAATTCAATGGGAAAAATAGATGCGCAAAAAACGTCTGTGAATAATAATAATAATAATAAGAAGAAGAAGAATAGACCGGCGTTAGAAACCATTACGGCTCTTTCAAGAGGTCAACAACTCAGTGTTGGTTTAACATGTTTAATGTTGAGCTGACGTCGACCCACCATGTAGCCCTACATGTTAAATTGGCATATATATTGTTTATTGGCATTGGATTATAACAATGTTTTTCATCGCACAGTTTACTGGTATAGCAAACTGTGCAAAATGCCTTTTAAAGCAATTTTTCACTGTAAATAGCGCAATAAAATGGCTTTTAAACACCAGTGTAAACGTTCATGACAGTGTCAAAGAAAGGCGAACGTACGTCTGCTCCTTGAACACTCTACTATAGTAAGTATTATTTTGCCTCTGGCAAAATTTACAATGTACACAAATGTTTGCCAAAATACCAAAATGGATACTAACAATGGACATCATAGCAGAGATCATCCATACATAATAGAATAATTCATTCCTAGACTTGTATCCCCATTTACAGACCTGTTGGGATCGCTGATCTTCAGAAGTTGGTGTGTGTGGCAGATTTTCGGGAAGCGGCTAAATTTCACCTGTCGCCCAGACTGTGGGCATACTACTGTGAAGGCGCCGGGAATGGGGACACAACCACAGAAAACAGTGCGGCTTATAAACGGTAAAACACTGTAACTAAAATAAATAAAACAAGTACATGCCTACTTTTCAGGCCTACTTTTCATAATTATAATATGCTTCGTATGCTACGATACGTTTTTGTTGTTATTTCTAGCTATTTAATTTATATTAATGAGGAATATATATTCTTTATGATCCAGTTTACTAATTATACCTCGTATGCTGCGAGATGTATCCTCTCGGGACTTAGCAGCAAATGTTCTAGGGACGAGAGTGAACTTTCCAGTTGGAATCAGTCCTTCTGCATTTCAAAGACTCACTACAGATGAGGGAGAGATGGCTACGGCTAAAGGTGAAGTACATATTCTATTCTTTGCACTGTATTATTATGAAATGTTTTCTATTGATTGTATCTAATACAACCATGTTTCACATTTTGAAAGGCATCTGAGAAATTACTTGCACTAAAATCTGAAATTGAAGGTCACTTCGATCTTGTTGCTGTAACAGAAACTTTTTTTGTAACACCAAAACTCACTTAATGGCTACCTACCTATTTTTAGAAAAAGTGAAGAAGACTTATCTTTGGGAAGAGTAGCTCTGTATGCATGGTATGTTAATGAAAATATTATTGCCAAGCGGAAAACCGAATTAACTCTTTTACTCTGTATAGCGTTGATGAATAAACGCAAAAACTGTTGTTTGTGTTTGCTACTATCCTCCTAATTCTGGTATTATTTTTTGGGACCAACTACAACATGATTCTATACTATGATTCTATACGCCATGCTGGATATAATAATATTATTTTATCTGGTTGTAAACTATTGACCTGTAGTAACAGCAATAATAGTTTAGGAATGCAGTTGAATTATTTTAGTTGAGCAGTGTGCTATATTAGCTGAATGCATAACAGATAACAGTTATTATTAAACCATTCTATTTTGTGTTACCTTGTGCCAATGTTGGGCCAGTAATGCCAGCGCTAGGCTAACATTGTAATGTGTCGTGCCAGTGTTGAGGCACATTGGGCCTGCTGTGTGTCAGCGCTGTCACTAGGACAGGTGCGAACATGATCGCGAGGATGATCTGCCAAACAGGCATTTGTGGATCCAGGGTACGGTTGGAAGGCCATGAACAAGGTCTACAACGTGTCGTCGGAAGCTACAGGTCTGCACACTAATAATACATATATTATGTAAATCTTATCATATCTTTGAGTAGCTAGTTGTGAGTAGTAATAAGATTCAAATAAAAGGGTCGATAGTGCACATGGTCATGCAAACGTATCTCTGGGATTCCACCTTTAGAGGTAAAAGGGTGGCAGAGATGATTATGAGCCGCTAGACCAAACAATGGTGTTTCGGGGTTGTTCCACTGTCTATGACATCGGACCGACATTGGGATAGCATTACTTGTGTGAACACGGCTACAGGTTTGCACAGTTACTCTATGTTATACTCAGATAAGTCTGCCAAAGGGCATGCACAGAACTATAACCATGATAACTTAGAAACAGCCGGTGACGTATAGCTAGGGAGCTGAGAGATGCGCGAACCACCATTGTCCAAAATAAAAAATCAGGAATTTAGTCTTTATATCTAGCCTAAATGGTAAATGCGCAGCACAAAAATTCAAAAACTTTTGCAGTTCTAGTCTATGCACATGTTTACGTCATATGGTCATATTAAGAAGCAAAAATAAAATCACCGATTTTTTGATGATTTTAGTGTGGTTGTGGGCCTTTAAGTCGTTTTCATTCACCTTGTTAAAAGTCATGGTGACTCTCGGCATGTTTTCGCAGATACATCAAGTCATGAAGCTTGGTTATATAGTTTTATTTACAGAGGACATACTGCAGTGCTGCAATATAGCTAAAAAACTCTCTACATCTAGAGTTTGACTTACCAGTGAAGTTCACCCCACTTCGTTTCCACAATATAAGCCAATTTCTTTGTGTGATTCGCGTCTAAACGAATCAATGCTCTGCGTGCCGTCATGAGGCAGCACTTCGCTCAACACGAATCACGCCTCTGACGAAGCACGACACAGTAACCAGTTACTACCCTAAGCTTTCGTCAGACGCTCCATTAATTCAGAGAAGAGAGAAGAAGATATCTCACTGAAACTCAATGGCTGCATGCCGTCTTTTATCTACTCAGTGATCGCCATAACATTTTTATTGTAACATACGCTGGCGTGACGCTGGTCCATCATCTAAGATTATGGGTCGGCGTCAAGCAAACTAATCATACAGAAAATATGTTGGCCCAAAATATCTAACCATCTGCACGTGGCCCACTTTAGACACAGTCACACACATTCAGTGACCTCCTCCCCGGTCATCCTGTAATAAGAACTAGGCGTTGGTCCAACACTGGGTCAACGTTTATCAAACTGCTGTGTTTCACGATATATTATATGCATTTAAACACACATTCGACTGACGACCCAGGGTGAAATCGTACCGATATTCAGATGTCCACTCGATCTCAGACTTAATCACGGCCGAGGCCAAAACATGATGACACTTGTGCGCTGGTTCTAACACACCATATTTATTAGTTTCTTTTGTTGTTGTTTTTGATTATTTTGTAATAATAATTATGTTTACGTTTACGCTACTGCAACATGCAATATATCATTTGGTTGTAGTAGCCCAGGGCCTAATATTATACATTTAAAACTTGAATCTGGATCATTTTTATTTTAAAGCATAACTGTAGGCGTATGTGGAAAGCTACTGATGTGAATCACGTGGCACATGGCGACATACCGTAATGATACCGTAGGCCTACATTTACTGTGTTATCAGCTGCAACGAGTATGGGGATATGTCATGTGATCAGTCAGCTGACCCACTTCCCAATGGATGTCATTGACAGAGCGGCACCTGGTGGACTTCGATGGTTTCAACTTCGTCTTCAGAACGAAAAGCACCTGACTCTCTCTGTCGTACGAACCATGGAGAAGACAGACTGTAAAGCACTGGTTGTTAGTGCTGATAACCCAGTCATTGGTAACAGAAAGAATACCATGAGACATCCAATATCAGCGCCACGTCACTGGAAAAACACGCACTTCACCGGGGTATGTAGGTAACCAAGCATGTGTCTAGTATTCCTATGTACACCTATATATGTTCCGAATAGACAATTTATTATATTTATATGTTTACTATTCTTGATTATTTTATCATAGTTTGACATTTTCTATTCTCACCTAAGCTGGACCTGAGACAGCAATTCACAGTACAATGCGTGAGGTAGTCTAGCTGATTGTTAAGAGAGTTTATGTGATATTTATATAGTGCTCATAGTGTTTGAATTATATTATCATATTTAAAAGTTGACTTGTTTTGTTGTTGAAATCATAGTTAGGTTTAATTATTTAATTACGGTTTCTGACTAGCCTTTTTTGCTATGCTTTGAATCTGCCAATTCAGTTTGAGAATCTGTGATATATTTATTAACAAATTGAACTTTTTAATGCATGCTTGCGCTTCTTTTATACTCAGCATGTGCAGCATGAGCAAGGAAACTAAACATACAATATTATAGTGTCTTAGAACCTAAATAATGTATGTAGCACAATACCCACATTAAAAAAAATGGGGGTGGAGGCTTAATCTAGAATTCTATACTAAAGCTATACATCTATAATTTATGAAAATGTTGTGATCGATTTTGCAGCCACCGGATGCAAACATCACGTGGGATGGCATTGCTTGGCTGTTATCCGTGACGTCACTTCCTGTTGTGATTAAAGGTATAAGTTGTCCAGAGGATGCCTTGTTGGCGGTCCAGTGCGGAGCTTCTGCTGTCTGGGTGTCCAACCACGGTGGCCGACAACTAGACACACAAGTTGCTACGGTAACCATACCAAGAGCATACTAAAATATGTTATCATTATCATGCTTATAATACTCCGCCCAATATCTAAGTAAAGTTCAGCTATGATGACTATAAACAGTATTTGACTTAAATATTACTAAATCTAGATTTTATATAAAATGTTTGTAAAACACATCCGTCCAATTTATAGTACCTTCTATGAAAAATATCGATGATTTGTGTTCCCTGCAAATACTGTCCTGATATCAAGTGAAGTAGATAGCAAGACAAATACACCTACCATCATGCCTAGAACGCATCATAGAAAAATATAATTTTGACAAACTTAACCCTTTAACCGCCAAATTATTCAATTGGAATTTTCACTCACTTGAAGTTGTGTCTCGCTGACGCGATCCACAACTTCAAGTGGGTGAAATTTATTCAGATTTGACAGAATGGAGGTCAACTCTTTTCAAATCGTGCTGATTGATGTCACATTATGGCCTTAACATGCTTAAAAGGCGGTACTGAATGTGGTAATAATTGAGTGAAAAACCCAATATATTCGGCACCGGCGGTTAAAGGGTTAACAGGCTAAACCTTCATGATCTTTTACTGTTTGCTGAGGAAGAATAACGAGTTTCAAAGAGTTTTATCTAATATATTTTGAAGTAAAAAATTATAAATAGTAAAACAATAAAATTCAATACACATTTGTATACTTCGTGTAGTATTGTCAATCAATATATTGGAAGCAGCTAGATGCTGGCTAGATAATGTTGAATAATTAACAATCTTTGTGGGTAATTTTTCGACTGCAGATAGATTTGTTAGCGGACATAGTGAGAGCAGTGGCGGGACGAGCAGAAATCTATATAGACGGTGGAGTAACCACAGGTACTGACGTACTGAAGGCGCTGGCAATAGGAGCTAATGCTGTGTTTGTGGGACTACCAATCATTTTCGGCTTAGCTGTGCAGGTATTTATGCATTGTCTCTCATTACACTAGAGCCTCCCCCACACCGCAAAGACCCGATTGGTTAAGACGCCAAGATAATCTTAAAGAATCGGTGCGGTGTGACCACTCCCACGACTACGATTTCGTTCATTTCGCGTCGGAAGCTGTCGTCAATATTGAACATGTTTGTAATCTTCCTGGTGTAGAATGCTGTCGTCGTAAAACCAGCTTGTCTGCGGTTTTCTAACACCTGTCATGCGGTGTGTGGGAGGCTTTATGTTATCCGTATCACCAAGGAATCTATAGGGGTAGATTACTTGGTATCAAATACCGTTAATATATCAGATAAGATATAAAAACATCGTGTCAACTAATGAGTGATTTAAGGTTGAGTTAATATTTAAACAGTGTTATGCTTAGAATCTGAAATCTGAATATACACCACTCGGTATTATTCTATTTACAGGGCGAGCAAGGTGCTAAGAGAGTGCTGCAGATACTGCGAGATGAATTAGATACTGCGATGGCATTATCAGGTGATATGGTTTGTGAGACAGACATAATGTTTACTGCACATTTTGTATAAACTGAGGTTATAAATATTAACCATTTACCGGCTAAGTTATGTCATTTAAATTTTCATTCACTTGAAGTCGCAATTTGTGTCTTGCGGAAAGCTACTCATATTTGTTGAATTTGGGATTAAACAATTGCAAATCGCGATGTTTCAACACTCATTTCATTGCAATAACAATGATTTGATCAGCTAATAAAACAGAATAAAAACGCTTATGGTCGAAACTAGCCTGTTATTTAATTGGTATTTTTACTTCAAGTGATCCAACATTTTTAGGATTTGGCAAAATAGGAGTGTACGATTTCGAAAACTTGCTGATTGAGGTCAAGCATTTTCTTTAACATGTTAAACAGCTGATGTGTATTGTGCTAATAAGAAATGAAGAACCCGAATATAATCAGGATCGGCGGTTAAGGGGTTAAACCTTGACCTGCCGGGCAATGAAAAGTACCATGTTTATAAAATACCAAGGTATAAGAATTATATCAAATTATAACTCCCAAAATTCTGATTCATATGCACAGCAGGGATGTTTTATATGGAATCCATAGACCTCTAGCTATGGACCACTAACTTGAAACCTCACGACACTGATTCATGTGTGAGAGCTTCAGTCCGCGAGAATTGTCGAGAGAAGTGATAGTTTACTTCCGCTGTAAACAGTCAACCATGTGCTTTTTTATCATTATCTTTTTGTATGTTAACATTTTAACATTGTGTTGATCACATTTTAACTCACAGTCAAATTAATGATTAACATCAATATATTTCAAATCGTAACAAATGTATTCGATGAATGAATAAATTATAATAGTTCCTTCTGCTTTATTATCAAAAGTATTTAAATATTACAACAAGATAAAACATCCAAGCATATAAAGTATGCTACTCCCATGAAAATGTGCTATCGTTCAGTGCATATAGTTCAGTGGAGTCATAAATCCTAGACGTATACACACCATTCCAATACACCCAGTGACTCAGCAGCACCTATAGGTCTAATGTGACGTCTATGCATGTATTCAATTCAATATGACAATTGTCCGAATTAAAGGGACTGGCCCAGGCTAAAATCATCAAAAAATCGGTGATTTTATTTCGGGTTCTTAATATGACCATATGATGTGAACATGTCCATAGACTAGAGCTGCATTTTTTTATAATTTTTGTGTTGCGCATTCATCAGTTAGACTAGATACAGAGACGAAATTCACACATTTCCTATTTTTGACATGGTTGTCAATAATTAGAAATCAGGAATTTCGTCTCTATATCTAGCCTAACTAGTGAATGCGCAGCACAAAAATTATAAAAAATTGCAGTTCTAGTCTTTGTACATGTTTACATCATATGGTCATATTAAGAACCCGAAATAAAATCACCGATTTTTGATGATTTTAGCCTGGGCCAGTCCCTTTAAGGTCTACTGACATGCTGGCTTAGTAACACAGCCAACACGGGGCATTCACCCAAAGCTGTTTCAATGTTGGCACACCGTCTTCGACGCTGGCCCAACATTGAAACAGCATTGGGTGAATGCCCCTGTGTCTGCTGGGTACACTACAGTCAAATTTGAAACAGCTTCACTTTGGCGTCTAATTTAAATTGTAAACTACAATTGTCATTGTTTTTAATATATGTAGCATAAACATAAAAAATCACATTACTTTGAAAAATTAGCTGGTTCAGTAATTAAAATCATAGTGACAAAATAGCCCAAATTCTTCCCATATCGAGCCGCTGATAAACATAAATTGACAGCAAGAAAGGTAGACTGAAAATCAGTTATCCCTTTTCCTAGCCGTGCATGTGCGCTGTAAGTTCACGACGATCTCGCGTCAGTTGAAAGTCCATATCTAGAGGTCTATGATGGAATCAAAGAGTTAAGCAGTAAGCTCTAAAAACCGGCGGTCACACTGGTAAAGTATTTTTTTTTTTATAGTTTGTTTTATCCAAAAAAGAAAATAACACTATAGTAACAACACAATACATTTTCATATTAGTTACACGTTGTGTAGGAGCGCGTAATAAATAAAATAATAATACACATTATGACATGATGCATAAAAAAATATTTTTTAAGTTTTTGTCCACGTTTTTTTCTATATCTAAATATTTGAGGGTTGAATAGTTTTTATCGTATAAATAATAGTGATCCTTTTTCATTTCAGGTTGCAGTAGCATTAAAGACATTAACATAGATTTGCTGCGGAGGAAATCTACTATTTGAAGAAGTTACTATTAGATACAAACAACGAATATCGTCTACGACGGTCCTATTGAAATGTGAATATTATGCACAAAGACAGACTTACTAGTTAGTTACCATGTATACGGTATTGATTTAATCAATGTCAATAGTAATGCCAGCTTTAGACTTGATTACATTCGCGATCGTCATTGTATAACGTGTCTTACTATTTTATTTGTTTTATTTGCCATCAACACAAAAACAATTACTATTTATGTCTCACATATCACTAAAACTGTGTACCGAATTATTTATACAAGCCATTTTGATTCTTAATGTACATAATTATTCAATGATAATAAAGATCTAACACTAATAATTGCACCATAAACAAAAAAATCGCATAATTACAAATTACCAGGTAAGTGATGGCCGGTTACAGATACATGTGTACAATTGCATCCCCCTCCCCTCCCCGACCACGAATATATTATATAAATGACATAGAAATCACATACTAATTTATTAAAATAACACTGGAAACGCCTTTTAAAATCATACAGAGACTGACTGTTAAAGACGCATTGTCTGGACTAGGTTGTGTTGGTACGAGAGCTTGGGGCCCTGGTGCAGTGGTTAAACCTGCCTGCTTAGAATGTCGGAGATCGTGGGTTCGAACCCCACTCTGGCCTTCAAAAGTTTATTCCTCGTTCACTCGAAAACATTCGACATTTTGGGGAGCCTCCGTGATCGTAAGGTAGAAATTTCGAATAACAGTGTCATCTAATTCATCTCCCCATCCTCAGGCGGTTCTCCTGGCTTAAATCCCCATTCATCCATTGATTTGTTTTGGAATGCTAAAGGCGAAGATGCAAGTTGCACTGGTCTGACGAAGAGTAGTTGTATCTTGTAAATTTAGGTCTAAAAAGCTTATAATTGTAGTTTGTATAATCTATGTATAATCCATGTATATTTTCATAAAAGAAAAGTAGATCTGCACAATATCTTTGAAATTACTAGGATTGTGTTGAATTTAGAAGCAAATAGGCCTACTTTTCCGTAAGCCGCCCGCATATTGGACGATCGCAGTAGCGATCGTCCAATATGGCGGGCGGCTTACGGACTTTTTGCCCTGTTTGACATTACAGTAGAATGCGCTGAGTAATAGTTATAGTCAGGAGGCTAATGCACATTTACCTGCAAATTATGACCAACATTTTTTAGTATAAAATCTCGGTTAATATGTTTCTCAAGTAACATTTTTTTGAAGGAGCCTAAAAATTTGACCCCGGGAACACCCCCCCCCCCCCCCCCCCACCGTATTTGTGCGGCAAGGGTCAATAAACTGTTATTTGCCATATCTTGGACAATTGTTTATATTTTTGAACAAAGTTAGAGTGGATTTTGGGGTTTTAAACATCAAGGAATCGATTGGGCGTAGGAAAAAATGCAAATTTATCATAGGTCACGTGATATGTTGCCTTGGCATTATTTCACGGGTGCGATAATGTATTTTCACGTATCTCGGCCTTTAACAGCTATTTTGTGAAAACAATTAGATTCAACTAGTAAAGTGCTCAGAGAGCACGAGTCCTACTTACTTTGAAAGTGACATAAAGTATCCAATAAAACATGCAATATGTTAAACTATTAATATTGTGGTGCGTTAAGCGGTAAGGTCTTTACGTCTAGGCTTGTGCGTAAAACTGACAGAAATGTGGGCGCACAGCCAGACAGAGGCACAGTAATCTATAGGTACACAACACAACCATCAGCAATCCAGCTACAAATGAGGCCATGTGAGCTGGCATATATGTCAAGAGGCCATTTCAAATCTCAGTGTGTAAGGGTTACTATGAGGTAGGCGTTGCGCACAATGATGGTCTTACTGGTATTGCAGACACTGACCTGTTGGGATGACCCCCCCCCCCTCCCACCAACTATACAGATAGCTGTAGCAGTCACTAACTGTGGTAGACATAACTTACTGTCACTTTCAAAACGAAAACAAAGTTTTTAGAATGCAAGCTAAAGCCTGGTCTACATCGAGGGTGCGGAGGGTCTTGGGACCTTCTTTAGAACTAAAAGCGTTTCCTAATTTGACATCGTCGATAGTGCTCGGACCCTTAAGCATGTTTCTTGTCATCATTACTAAATGAGCATGTTCATGCTCAGTCACCGGACATTCAAATGTCATGTGTATGTCTAAGAGACAAGACAATACAAATGTATAACGTTGTTCAAAAAGAACATACGTAATTGCCAGGAATGTTCTCGAAGATATACATATATAAATTATTGCAACAGTTTTTAATTTATTATACATATATTATACATATTGCAACAGTTTTTAACATATCATATATACACATATATCATATATATATATAATACATATCATATATACACTATGAAATCATACACAGATTTATTGAACATTTTAAACATGTATTGAACGTTCAAACACAAATTTGCCAAGTGGGAGTAGAAAATTATTTGTAAAGTAAGCATTTATGGATTTATAAATAAGCGCCATTTCAGACATAAAACTGCCAGAGTAACTAACCACTGCGTCGAATAGTTCAAGTTGAACGTGAAAGGTGAAGCTTTCTAGCTTTTGTTATGAGGGCAAACATTGACGGTTTCCTTCTCAATAAAAGTTCCTGTTTGGCTACTTTAAATTTACCGTTGTAATTGAATATAATTCCCAGATATGTATAAATGTCGGTATTGGCTAGTTATGTTTCTTTAAAAATATTAAAATATTTATTTTTATTTCATCTGTTGAACTTGGAGTTTTTGTATTATTTATATGGGGCATGTTTGGTACGTTGCTCTAGGCTGTGCACACACCTCATATTTGCCCGGTAACAAGATTCTAAGCCTTTTCACCTTTTTAATATGGGTTTACACGCACAATCTCAAGCTCAACATACAATGTTCTCTCTATTGGCGTCACCAAAAGCTTGCCAAACAATTTAAATACAGCAACCCCCGCCGCATAATAAACTAGGTATGGTATGGAAAAAAGTACAAACAGATTTGTTAGGTGCGATCTACAAATATCTTATTTTCATTCGTTTAATGCAGCAGCGCAAATGTTGATTCATGCAAAGGAATATAATGGGATGTACTTTCAGATTATATCACCACCACACTTCAACCTATCACAGTATTTTCCAGTCAAGGGAGGATATCATTGATTGACACACCTTAGAACAAAATACGCGAAATTGACTATGACAACCTAAAGCTAGTAATCGTGGTAAGAGAAGGTAAAAACGGAAAACGTCACAAGAAGGCAAGCCTTGGATAGTTTGCATCGGAGCGTCGACTGTGAAAGTTTTATTGGATTAAAGGAAGAAGTGTGCATGTGGTGCTCCAAACCCGTTTACGTGAATCCGTAACATTCAGATTAAAATGAAGTACTCCATGCAGGGGAATGAAAGAAATTTTGAAATGACTATAGATATGTACACAAATTTAGAGAAATATGGCCACTAAATGAGGTAAACCCAAACTTCTGGTTTTAATAGATCGAGATGCGCACTATCGTATCACAAAAACATTGCCTTATATATTTTATATTTTGTATTGAGGGAAAATCTTGCAAACTATGTTTTCAATCTCTTAAAATTTGTTGCAATTGCTGCTTTGAAACAGTGTTTTGAATTGCTTCCCACCAGAGCAGCATGATAACATCTATCTTGAGAAGATGCACAAGCTAATCTTTCTTCATCACCTGCAAAAACTTGAAACAGCTGATATTGGACTGAAAATTAGTCATACAGGCTAAACTGGGCCATGAGAAACTCGTGGGATGGTGAGATGAATAAGATGAAACCGCCCACAGACATACAAGATTTCAAATTCGGACCCTTAAGGTCTGAGGCAGAGCACGCACGCTACCTCACAGTTGACTTAAACATATTTATGTACCGAAGATTACAAGATAGTGTTATACTAATGAATATGTTTTCCTCAAGACCTATATCTCTCAGGTACAGAAGCTCCCGCCAATACTGAAACTTCACGAGTGAGCGGAGAATAAACATTATGTTTCTTTGAAATCTGAATACAGAGCCGGGGACGAGCCCATCACATGCCCTAAGTTAACATTGCTCTCCACTCTTCTCTGTCTGTCTGTGAAAACCAGATGTGGGCAATGCCATCAAATGCCATAATTTGTATTGTCAACACAAGTTATGAAACCACTTTCACAGGTTGTGTATGATCTCTTGATAAGAGCAGTTCTCATATCGATCATAAAACACATTTGATGGTACAGCGATGTCGGTGGTACATATTGTAGCTGTTAGCCAGGACTGGAATTTAATTATTCAATTGGCTCATGCCATCGGTTTTATGGACAGAATACCAGACAAGTCTATATCTCGATTTCATCAATCCAGGTGTGGAAGTACGTAATGCTATGCTATCACGCACTGCGGATACTGTGTTCAGCACATGTTGTCATACAAATAAATAGAAAAAAACAGGCTGCGGGACATTTATTTGATCTAAACAACATTTTGTATCTGTTTCTCTTGGCCTACATGATAGTGCGCACATAATACAGGAATACCAGGCACCGCGGATAGATTTGTGAGAACGTGCTATTATATTCGTAAAAATCCAAAGAAACAGAAAAACGGGCTGAGATATCTGACTTGGTTAACCGAGATTTTCGACCTATTTATTATCTGTTTATGTCGGCCTGCGTGACAGTGCGACAGTGCACACTACTGGTATATAGGGCACAGCGGATAATGAGTAGGCGTTTTTATGTTCTTACATCTACAAAAAAACAGACGGGCATATCTTTTGCTTAAACTTGTATAGATTGAAGGAAATAACCTTCTGACAGATTTTCAACCGAGTGATGTACATATCGGAAAGTTAAACAAATTTTAGGCTGAACAGTGTGAATTCTGTGATGAAGCAGTATCGCTGACAGCTAAACAAATTACAGCCATCTGTGGTATGCCGTTTTAAAGGTAATTTTGTGTAGATTCAGGATCTGTAAATATCGTTAATATTCAAATCAGCGACTTACTCATTTTTTCCGGATCGGGTCACGCTTTATAATTTATTAAAATAACATTAAATTAACTCATTCAATACGAACATATCAGTATATCAAATTCAACAAGAAAAAACATAAAAAATCTAAATGGAAAACGCAAGGTATTCTTAATTCAATTACTTACAGAGATAAAATGAACAACAAACTGAACGACCCAAAAAATTCGACAGCATATCTAAATCTTCGTGTAAATTTGCGTACCTACAATAAAATATTAAACACTTCTATAAATAAAGCAAAATCATCATATTACCATCGGTGTTTTGAAAATGCGAAGAATGACATTAAAAGACAAAAAAGAATGAAATATTACACAAACAAACTAACAAAACTAAATTTCCTGACCACTTTGTCATCAACGGTAAACAAATAACTGATCAAAAGGCAATTTCAAATGCATTCAACAATTATTTTGTCAATATCGGACCAAATCTAGCCGCTAACATAAAACTACCCAACTCGAAATCGTTCAAGAATTTTTTAAGAAATCCAACCTCCCATAAATTTAATTTGGCATGTACAAATAAAGAAAACATCCTAAAAATTATAGACAGATTGCACCCTAAAAACAGTTGCGGCCCTGATGGAATATCTGTAAAGTTACTTAAAGAAATCAAGCATGAGATAATTAAGCCAGTCACCTTAATAACCAATCAGTGTATATTGACTGGTGTTTTCCCAGATAATCTTAAAATTGCAAAAGTAATTCCAATCCACAAAAAGGATAACAAAACTCAACTTGAAAAACTATAAACCAATTTCTATTTTACCAACTATCTTAAAGGTTATTGAAAGGATTATTTTTGATCAAATGCATGATTATTTTCACACCAACAAATTATATTTTGAAGGCCAATATGGATTTAGAAAAAAACACTCCACTGAACTAGCAGCCGTAGAAATGATAGACGGGATCACTCAAGAATTAGATAAAGGTAACACCCCACTTAATATTTTTCTAGATTTATCCAAGGCTTTTAATACGCTCGATCACAAAATTATGTTATATAAATTAGAATATTATGAAGTAACAGGACCCGCACTGTAACTATTAGGAAGTTATTTGTCTGATCGCAAACAATATGTTAAAGTTGAAAATGTAAAATCTGATTCAAGCAATATAAAAACCGGCGTACCTCAAGGGTCAATACTTGGTCCTCTTCTATTTGTTATTTATGTAAATGATATCTCACTAGCAAGTAAAATTTTCACAGCAATAATATATGCAGATGACACCTCACTTTCGAGCACTCTCAACACTTTTAGATGTAATACAAATGTGAACACCAACAATGAACTCTCGAAAATAAGTGAATGGTTAAAGGTCAACAAGCTGTCCCTTAACACTAAAAAGACAAAGGCGATGATTTTTCACATGCTTTAAAAACAAGTGGCAACTCCAAAATTAGAGATTGACGGAACGTTTATAGAGTTTGTAAATAGCTTCAACTACCTTGGCATAACCATAGATAAACATTTGAGCTGGCAAGACCATATAGATAGTATTGCAAATACAATATCCAAATACATCGGAATTATAATTAAATTTAAAAAATATGTATCGCCCAAAACGTTGCTCTTGATGTACAATTATTTTATTCTTAGCAGTTTAAACTATGGGATATTGGTTTGGAGTTTTAATACTGATAGGCTATTTAAACTGCTAAAACGGGCAGTTAGAGTAATTTCCAAGAGCAAATTTAATGCACACACAGACCCCCTTTTCCAAAACTTACAGATTTTAAAAATAGAAGATCTACATAAACTAAATATACTGAAATTTTATTATAAGCTAATTCATAAAAAACATTCCTCAATACTTTCATACTACCAACATGATTCTCGCACAGCACTCCCATATACACTCATATCGGGCGGGGGCCCTAGGGTAGTGGTTAGCACCGCTGCCTTTCACGCCAGAGTTCGGGGTTCGGTTCCCGGTCTCGGCGGTTTGAAAGAAACAAAAATGTTTCTTCCCCATCCACGTGTGAAAGTCAGTATTGTGGGGAGCCTCCGTGACCGAGAGGTAGCGTGCTCGGCCTCAGACCTCCAGGGCTCGAATTTTGAATCTTGTGTCTGGAGGACAGTGTCATCTCACCATCCTCAGGAGGTTAACCTGGCCCAGTTTAGCCTACATGTGCACAAAGGTGGCCTAAAGCCCGATTCATCTCATTTCATTTTTACACTCATATCCTACACGGAATAACAAAAAACTTGTAGCGCCTAAAATACGGCATGAATTTGCAAAGAAATGCATAAGATATAGCATAACACAAATAGTTAACACTACTTCTCTTTGTATTACAGAAAAAATGTATACTCATAGTCTCCACGGTCTTTCCAAATATATTTAAAAATATGCGCTAGATCAGTACAAAACATCATGTAATATAGAAAACTGCTACACCTGTTCATAATAAAACTATTATTACACATCCACAGTTTAATTGATTAGCTGGAGTGTGTATATAAGAAGCTTCGCTATAAATTACAAGCAAACTGCACGTATGCAAATGAGCGTCATTTGGTAATGTCTGAATTACAGTCTTTTGCATTTACAGCGAACCATTACAGTATTTTGTTTATTTAACATATTTCTTGAAATTAGTTATCATGATTGATCAAAATCATTAGTGCTATTGTATAGTTATTGTTTTGTGTTTGATTTTGAATAGTGGGGTTGCTACTTGATAGCGTCACTACAGTGCCTTAAGGTAGTTTTCCTGACTAAGAATTATATGTATGGATATATTGCTATAATGTCTTTTCTGTTATGTTAATGCATATATGTTTGTACATTCTTGGTCAAAAATAAATCTGTCCGTCTGTCTGTCTGTTTGTCTGTATATAATTGTAGTCCTGTCTCTGGCTATAAGCCAGTGTACAACCCATCTACAAGAAAATGCAAAAGCTGATTTAGCTCAACTATCCACCTTTGAAAAGGTGGCCCAACACTGATCCTACATCCTTTTGGTGTCATGTCTATACTGGGCTGGACGCAAGGCGGCTGACCATGTTCTGGTGTCTGAATATCGTTCTGGCGGTGGCCATACAACAGCAGAGTTATCTTCCATCGTGTGTTGCCACCTGTAATACAAAACCTGGCACTGTTAAAGAATCCGATGAACTGGTTGCTCATTATAAAACTAATTTAAGTAAAGTTATTCAAATAATTGCTCATTATGAAAATCACTTACTATGGCTGAAACTAGAGACTGTTTCCAATGGGATAAAAACTTTTTTGTTTGCTTATGTTTTGCGACTTTATTGGTAATGTAACATCGTATGAAGCTGGTGAATTAGACACTTTGTATGATGAACTTAATACATTAATAAAAGTGCACAAAGTAAAAGCTATTACCAAGTAAAGGGTGGTAAGTCAGCAAGTTTCGACTTATTGAATAACAATTTTTTTATCTATAGATGCGAGATTCTCGATAGCCCATTGTACGCTATTTTTAATTCGATTTTAAAGCTAGGTTATTTTTCTGCTAAATGGTCAGTGAGACTGATAATACCTCTGCTCAAAAAAGGTAATGTAAACTGTGTTAAAAATTACAGGGGAATAACTTTATTGAGTAAGTTTGGAAAACAAGTTTTTTTTGGCCGATGCTTACAGCGTGTAGTATTGAAGTTCAAGCTGTTTTTCGTGTAAACTAGAGCACAGTGGATCATATTTTTAATTTACATATTTTACTTGGAGTTATATCACATTAATTAAACAATGGTAAAAAGTTATACTGTGCTTTCTCGACTCTCGAAAAACATTTGAATATATCGACATAAATTTTCTTATGGCATAAATTAATCGCACTTGGTAAAAGAAGTCAAATATTTTATGTCATTTACAGTATCTATAATGTGATCAAATCTCGTGTTCAAGTAGGAGCCGGAAAAAAAACAGACGAATATGAATGTTTACCGGGAGTGCGGCAAGGAAGTGTATGTCACCTTTATATTTGCTATGTATTTAAATGATATCGAAAATACTCTCAAATTTGAAGGTATCAATATGGTCCTTATACGAATGTTAATACTTTTATATGCAGCTGATGCAGTAATACTGTCAGAAAGTAGAGACAAGCTACAACAAGGTTTAAACATATTAAACATATATTGTACAAAATGGAAAATTAAGTTAAATACAGATACAACAAACAATGTTGTATTTAGAAAAGGTGGTGGGCTTCCAGCTAAAGATAAATGGTATTATGACGGGAAAGAACTAGTAGTCGTGAAACATTTTACATGCTTGGATGTTGCATTCTCTTCTGTATAATCTTTCTCAGAAACCCAAAAACTTTAGCAGGATAATCGCAAAAAGCTGTATTTTCACTCATGATGTTATTAAACAAATTTGATAATGTAACACATGATATAATACTGTGAATTTTTTTGGTAAGATGATCTTACATAGAGGAGAAGCTATTGAGCGCGTTCATTTACAATTTTGTATAGATTTTGCATTTTCATCGCCTAGGCCAGAGTGTTAAGAGGATGATAGAGCGCAGAGGGTTTCGGGACCTAGTGGTATACCTAGATGATTTTTTAGTGATTGCTCCCACAAAACAAGAGTGTCAACTTACACTAAACACCTTGTTGAAATTACTGCGGCAATTAGGATTCAGCATCAATTGGAATAAGGTGGTGGATCCTGCAAAACAGCTAATATTCCTTGGGATTGAGATCGACTCCCAAGCAATGTGTTTGCGGCTTCCAGAGAGCAAATCGTCTGCTCTTAAATTAGAACTTGTAGCCTTTTCAAAGCGGCATCGGGCTACAAAGCGGCAATTACAATCCTTGATTGGAAAGTTAAATTGGGCGGCGGCGGTAGTACGCGGCGGACGAGTTTTTCTCCGTCGGCTTATCGACCTAACGAACACGTTACGCGGCAAGACAGACAGAGTGCGTTTGTCATGCGACACGCATAAGGATATTGTCTGGTGGCTGACTTTTATGGAACAGTTCAACGGCAAGTCAGCAATCCTTGACAGACAGCCACTGACGTCTGTATATACAGACGCCTGTCAAGCAGGAGGAGGCGCTGTATACGGCCAGGATTGGATTTACACGAATTGGGACTTGGACTGGCCAGAAGTCAGCTTCGTTCCATATTAACTATAAAGAAGTGCTCGCGATCCAGGTGGCTGCGCTTCGCTGGGCGCCAAAATGGGCAAACAGACGGATATATATTTTGAGTGATAATACAACGGCAGTATCAGTGATTAATCGTGGGACAACTAGACATCCAGTCGTCATGGAAGGGATGCGTTGTCTTTTCTGGCTATCTGCCAAGTTTAATTTTCATCTTACAGCACGCCACATTCCTGGAGTTAAAAATGTGGCAGCTGTGGTGCTTCCCGACTTCATGAGCCTGGACAGTTAAATAAATTAATTGGCATTTTATATGGTTCACCTTGTCATCAGTGTTTCAATATAGATGGACATGTGAGTAGTTCAGTTTTTCTTTCGTTTTTGCAGACAGGCCAGCTAGTCAGGAGAACTTAACCAGACAATTAGACGAAGCTGTGGCCCATTATAGGACATATACTTTTGCCACGTCTACTGCACGGACGTATAAAACACATTTAAAGGCATATACGGCCTTTTGTAACCTCTTGCATATTCCGCCGTTACATATTTCGCAGTTAAATTTAGCTAGATACATTGCTTATCTATCATCACGTTTGTGTTATACTAGTGTAAAGCAGTATTTAAATATTGTACGACTCTTGCACATAGAGAGTGGTGTTGCTAACCCTTTAGGTACATGGTACCTGGATTCTCTTTTACGTGGTTGTCGTCGGGTCATGGGCAACACTAGTAAGCCTAAGCTGCCTATTACTGTAGAATTGCTGAAGAAAATGTTCAGCTTTTTAAACTTGACTTTGCATGTTGATTTGACTTTCTGGGCTGTTTGTTTGGTGGGCTTCTTCTCTTTTTCGAGAAAATCGAACTTGCTATCTAATTCTACTAAAGCGCAAGGAGTATCGATGTTAACACGGGGGGATGTATCTTTCCTTCCTGCAGGTGTATTAGTACGTATTTCGCACAGCAAAACAGTGCAATTTGGAGAGCGGAGCCTTGAAATACCTATACCACATATCCCTAATAGCCCTCTTTGCCCGTCTAGTGCCTTATTACTTATGTGTAAGACTCAGGCGGCTCACGCACGTGCCCCACTCTTTACTTGTCCATCACAAGCAGGGCCAGTCGCCTTTACGTATTCCATGTTTATTTCCCGCTTGAAAACTTGCCTGGGAAGGGCGGGGGTTGATCCTGATAATTATGCGGGCCATAGCCTGAGACGGGGAGGTGCTAGTTTTGCCTTGGCCTGTAACGTACCAGGTGACCTGATTAAATTACAAGGCGACTGGAAAAGTGATTGTTACCAGCGTTATCTGGACCCTGATATCCAAACAAAAATTTTTGTAGCAAAAGCTATGTCAGATAAAGTACAATCCCTTCGTTTTTTTTAACAGGGATAATTTTAATGTATTACTATTATTATTTTGTTCACTACTTATACCTAGTTTGGGCGTTTGGGTGATAACATAATAAGATATGATTCATAAACGCATGCAGGCCTCACTGTTTCTTAGGCCTTTGCTACATTACGTAACTTCTCATTAGCACACTGATTACGTAATAATTTTGCATGTAATGTTGCGGCTCATTACACAATTATGTGTAAGGCTTTTGATGAATCATTAAAACCTACTTCGCCCAAACTTGGTGTTTTCGTTTATAATTGTGTTATATATATGTTGTGTCACTATATCATTTTATTTAATGTTGCGGCCACAAATTAGTGATGAGAAATTAAATCCTGGTTTAACACACAGGAATTAAACCTGAGTTAATTAACAGATCGGGCAGGGCGCCAAGGGTTCGCTCCACTTAGGATAGCAGAGATCCCGGTCTGCTTCCCAGGCGGATAGTGTTACCAGCCCCGGTGCCTTTTAACACCCCTATCTGCCATGTCATAGTTTAACGACCCTTGTTGACAGATTTCTTGGTCTGGCCTGTGAGTACCCCTGTGTATCTAATAAGGGGTCCTTACCAGCAGTTTGGGGTGCAGTTGATAAGTAACCAGCGTCAGTAGCGGTCGCATTGCCATGGTTACTAAGCTCTAGCAAGCTGATTTTATGTCTTTTTTGATACCCTACCCACCCAACCCTCTAATAAAATGTACTTTTTTAAAGTATTAAGCAATGATTAAGTGCTTCTTTTTCTTGGTTTAATTGCTATTATTTTATGTATTAGTATTCTAATCTTGACTTTCTATGTTTATTAGTATTTTTATGTTTTTGTTTTATTATTGTAATGGTAGATTAGTCTCTAGGTTAATGATATCATTGATTAGCAGTTTGGTGATAACATAATAAGATATGATTCATAAACGCATGCAGGCCTCACTGTTTCTTAGGCCTTTGCTACATTACGTAACTTCTCATTAGCACACTGATTACGTAATAATTTTGCATGTAATGTTGCGGCTCATTACACAATTATGTGTAAGGCTTTTGATGAATCATTAAAACCTACTTCGCCCAAACTTGGTGTTTTCGTTTATAATTGTGTTATATATATGTTGTGTCACTATATCATTTTATTTAATGTTGCGGCTACAAATTAGTGATGAGAAATTAACACTGTACATAATATGTTGCATTATGAACAATGCACAACAAATATGCAATGTGCAAGATACATATGAATTGTTAAATACTGGCTGAAAATTATGAAATCTAATGGCACTCGATTTACGAAAATTGTATATAATGTTTTATTAAGTAACGCACAAAATAGAAAAGTTAACTGGGTATATATGCTAAAAAAACTTATTGAAGCAGCTCGGTTTTGGGCTTGTATAACCCTATAAGAGTGTTGAAAACGACACGCTATTTAATTTTTTTATCAAAGACTGCATTCCGAACTGCTGAGTCGAGGGGAAAACATTTTATTTTATTTCACATAAATTTTGTTGCTTTAAAATATCTTGAAATTGTAAAAACAGAATCACATTTAATTGCACTAGGTCGACCACGCTCAAGCTAGCCATTGAAAGTGATCGATGACATAAAGCACACGGGTTCGACTCCTGTTGTTGAAACGAAGTGTATGTGATGATATTGAGAATGAATATTATTAAATTTGTATTTGTCAATTAGATTAACAGCTGGAGGTAGCCCACATACTTGAATATTACTATAAAAGACCTAATATACATACATTTATAGAACTCACGTCGAATGACGATACTGAAACTACGTAACCTCGCAAATTTTGTATTTAAAGCATTTGTAATGTAATGTGTCAAATGTGTTTAGTGACAATGCTTTGTTCTGTTCTGTGTTTTCGCAAGGGCCACATACCTATTGCTTGATAAATTACTTACTTACTCACCATACCATAATAGCCAGAAAATGAGAGACATTGGCATGGTGACGCTAGCGCTGGCTCAACATTGATCTAGTATTGGGCCGGTGTCATGAATATGACTGTGTACGTAACTTAGGCCTATATTAGGCCGATGTCGCTTCTGTGTTCTCTTACAATGGGTCGGCACCGGTTTTAAAGAGAGATCTTTTAAATGAACAATGTATTTTACTGATATTACATGATTTGTATTTTCATTGTATTTTTTATTCTAATAAGAAAAAAATATATTTTGTATTCTAAGATTGTTTGTACATTTTTTTACTCACGATAATATCTTTGCCAGTCCAGTGCAAGTCTCCCGGCCATCATGGGCCATGTGGGGAAAACCCATCTTCGCTAACAAGTTATCTTACCCACAAGCCCGCAGGGCAATACCTTACTCTATCGAGCCTTGCGTCCAACTATTTTAGATAGCGCGGTACCTTGATTGTTGCGTGCGCTGCGTCTCAAGAACGGCCAATCAGACAGCGCTTGACCGCTGCCTGAAAGCAAAGCTTGCTTGTTTCCGTTCATATGATAGAAATAGAAAAGCTCGGAATCTCACGCTGATGTGTACCAAACTCCCTGATGGCGGCCACTATATAATTAATAATAACTGTCCGCCATGAGGGAGTTCGGTACACCTCGCTGTCCAAAATGTGAGATTTTGAACGTGCCTATAAAATACATCTAGCAACGGAAACAGGTAGCTATGCCTGAGAGCTGAACAAGAGGTCAATTCTTAGTGACAGTTAAATAAATATGAAACATCCAATGCGGTTTGAATCTCAGACACACCCCCATGGTGCCAACATATAATAGACACTGATAGACAGATAGTGTATTCGATACGGCCAGGCTCCTGAGGTAGCACTCGCGTGAAACTGGCCAGGGGAAGATAGGAAAAGCCGGGGCTATCTCGACCAAAATTTAAAAAAAAAAAATATTATTTTTTATACGATGAAGAAGAAACTAATATTATTCTCCAAAATTTCAACTATAGATACATTTTTTTGCATAAATTATTCTCAATTTGAAAGCAAAGTAGAGTCATAAAAACATGTTAAAGTTAGATTTTTTACTATTCGAGCAAACCCCACACTTGGGGTTCGTTCGAACATGGGATGGGGCTTGTCTAAACAGTGTTAGATGTACCAGATATTTTGTGTGGGCAATCTGAACAGAACTAAAATCAATGAAGGCAACCTAACATGCATAAATGATAACTTCAGTTAGGGCACTACAGCTACAGGAGTTGAATCTGGCAGGTAACATTTTGTGTAACAGCAAAAAATACTTTCGACCTACCAAAATGGAAAAAGTGTTTTTACTTTTTTATAATTTGTTTTAGAATAACCTTCCAACATGAAGTCGAGGGTACTGATACAGTCATTCACTAGGAAGCAGCATAGGACAAAAATACATTTACTGTCAAAATTACAATCACTTTTCTGGCAAACCCTGTGCGAACTAGCCCCGGTCTCCGGCCTACTCTGTATGTATATATATAAAAAGATCAAATAAATAAATCCAGAGTCTGCCGACCGGAATGTGCTCACATATGATCGTGGTTATTTTATGCAAGCAATAAATTGGATGTACAAGTGTTATTATTGTATTGGTGTTGTCTATCAACATTAATGACTGACCCAACATTAAACCAAGATTGGTTCAACGTCTAATGTTTGCTGGGTGTGAATCAATACGGATTACTACTAGGTTGTGTCTGTGTCAGGTAGATGCATCCGTATCGCGTGTATGGCTGGGGTATTAGTTAGTTATAAGTAACGTTAGTTAATGTTGTGTGTTACCAGATAGTCATCCACTCATTTCCATAAAAAAAACACGTAGGGGGCTTATTTCTAAGATACATAAGAGCGCTAATGGGATTATGGCTTATATACAAGCCACAAAACGCCCACTGAAATCACCCACAACGCAGCACAAGGAACGATATGCCAAAAACTGAGACAAATGACATGAATCGGGCTTTAGGCCACCTTTGTGCACATATAGGCTAAACTGGGCCAGGAGAAAAAACGGAGACAAAGCAGGACATACTTTCGCAAATGTGGGAGTGAGCATGTCAAAATGTAGACCGTAGCAGACACCATTGAAGATGTCACACAAAGCAGCATACGACAATTTGTAAGATATCAATGGCAGCACCACAAAGGCTGCTTCACGAATAGCACAGCCGACAGCGAACAATACGACCGCCTCAAAGTCACACTATCTCCCTCGAAAACCCACCATCAGGCTGATGACAACTGAAGAGGCACCAAGCATGGGAACTATTAAGCTACCCATCAGGCCTTCTTTTTTTAGATCTCTGGCTTTGGGTAAATCATCCATGAGAGCCAATAGCATGATGCCTTCAAAATTCCACGAATAGAGTATCCGTATGATATCATGACCAAATCGAAATCTGTGCATTGTTAAGGTAATGTGATCTCAGGTAATGTGATCTTGTGAGAAAATAATACATTATAAACTGATGTAGTATAAGCGGTGTGAATTTAGTGAATATATACAATGTTCAATGGGACTTTTTCGAAGGTAAAGTCAGTAACGTTAGTAGTGTTGTGATATTTAGGTGTGCGAGACCATGTCATCTGGTCTCAACACGTGACCTCTCCCATGAACGATTGGGGACAACGACCCTAAGATACCCTGTCCAGACTGTCAAAGATATGGTCATAATCACCAAAATTACACATAAAACATTTACTGATGTTTCTTTTATATAATTCAACAAGATATTAATATTTCAAAAAATCGTAAATAATTGTAAAAATAATCATAGAAGTGAAATCATCCTATGTTTCCATTTATTGATTGTTTTTTTTAAGTTGTTTATTTAAGTTGTTTTATTCTCAATACAGATGGGCTGTAAACAGTGCTTTTGCAAAATAATGTCATAATTAGGATAACGTTAATATTGTTCTACACTGGTATCAGTCATGCCCCATACAGCAATAACACCACAACAATACACATGATAACTACAATCGGCTGGAGAGTCTACTAGGGTCGATTAAATATCCAAATAATGGACCCGTGGGCTATCTTTTGCTGTTATCACAGGAAAGTGTTCTGTTCTGCATTACCATGTTAACTGACAGGTAAATAAAATAACAGATACATAGAAAAATGATTGAAAACTGCTTGATGTTTCACTAGTATATTCATATAAATTGTTGATATTAATGACGGCTCTGATGTAAAAATATGTCATTTTATTACTTTTGGCGGCCATCTTAAAATACATACACACATATTTTAAAATAAATTGAAAGCCGATATATGACCAATCATATATTTCAGGAATTTCGATAGATTGTCAATATTGATAGACCGATTTTGAAAAGGGCCCTGAATAAAATGATATATCACCCATGGAGGTACCTGAAGAGGGGGAATGGTGAATGGATTATTATGTGAAAACCTTGGAACGTGTTTCGTTGGTTAGGTCTTTATTTGGGACGATAAGATACACAATTAAAGGCCACTAGACTGTTATATTTCATATTTACAACTGTTTTCTTTTTTGCTATGAATTTTGGTGGCCAGTTTGAAAAATGGGACATACAACATCCCCGGGTTGTCAAAATTACACCTATTAAAATAATTAAAAAAAATACGGATCGTATACAGATCTATAATAGGAACGTCAATAAAGTTTTTTACTTATTCCTTATTCCTTATTCAATAAGGAATAAGTAACAGTTACTTATTCCTTATTCAAAACCGAATAAGTAACAAGACTTGTACTACTCTTTATGCGATCCGATTGGTGTTTTACTCTTTTATTTCATAAAATTACAAGCATATGAAGGTATTTTGTCGAATTTTAGGGTATTCTAGATGTGTTTTCGTATTTTAAAGTGGTTTTCACCGTATTAGTACCAGTTACTTATTCAAACGCGAATAAGGAATAAGTAGCCAGTTACTTATTCCTTATTCAAGTCTGAACACGTGAATATACTTTTAAAGCTCTTTGTGCATGTCAATATTGCCAGGTTATTGATTTAACTCTTTTTTACACAGAGAACTAGTAGTATATCAGCATATTTTGTGGAGCGTGAGCATACATTTGCTTCTTTTATTTTTGTTTTGTTTTAGTGTTACTTATCCAAATTCGAATAAGCAATACGTTACCAGTTAGTTATTCCTTATTCTTTCCAATAAAGAATACGTTTATGATACTTATTCCTTATTCGGTCCAATAAGGAATAAGTAGCTGTTACTTATTCCTTATTCGTTCGAATAAGGAATAAGTAACGGTTACTTATTCCTTATTCGTTCGAATAAGGAATAAGTAACTGTTACTTATTCCTTATTGAATAAGGAATAAGGAATAAGGAATAAGTAACTAACTTTATTGACGTATAATAGGACATGCTCTGGATTAATAATAACGCTCTTATTTCACTGATGTTTAGTCACTGTACAATGATTTCTATGAAACATATAATTTATCATGTCACTATATATGAACTTGCGAACATTGCATGCATGCACAAACATTACATGCACGTACATTTGATAATAATCAATTATCCTTAAAATACCTAAATGATATAACAATACTTGTATTACATTTTTTTGAATTGTTCCAATCGAAAAATAAATATGTTTAAACCAACAATACCCAACACCCTACTTTCGTAACTACATTAGAAAAAAACAATTGTTTCACAAACTTCATCTGATATATCAACTTAATTGTTCTTGTATTATCTGTAGCTAACTTTACCCACAGTTCTAATAAAGGTTAAGCGAAATCCCAAATATACAGTATTTTTTATATAATAAATTATGCCAATACAATCCTATTGTTAGGTATGTTTTGCATTGGTTCACACTCGTGTAACTGCTAGACATTCTAAAGTTCTGTTCTCATTAACGCTAACTTCTATACCGCCAGTCAGAGGGGCAGATCTCTGTTGACAGATGCGTTCAAGAATACCACCAAACAGTTTAACACCTTTATGGACAATACATTGACGAAAATACACGTTGCTACACAGAAAAACCGGGAAAATGAAGACACACCGGAACAGAAGTAGATAAAGAAGAATCTGCCTGATTGTGAAAAGACGACTGGCCTGTGAGCCATCCACCATTGTGAATTTGTAGATGGCAATCATGACCAGTTTGAAGACGTGGGAGGGTAATGTGATGATCACAGCGATAGACGAGTAAATGAGAAGTGTTCTACAAAGCGATCGTAACACGTCACGTTGTGATATGTCATCTGAATTGACAGGTGGTTGACTTGTAGGTCTCTCTTGGTTTAGTAGAGTATAACTGGTGAGCTCTGAAACGAGTTCTGGTGTCTCAGAATTGTCATTTTCAATTTCTGCGCCATATAAGGTAACGTCTGGTTTTCTCCTTGACAGATACGTATTTAAGGCTCTAAGTTTGAAGAAGCAGATAGGGATGAGAGCGATCTGTACCATATATGGCAAGATAAAATTCAGAGCTATGTCCATATTCGCTAAGAGCTGTATTGTTGCTGAGTTTTGAGGCAATGGTTGGCATATCATATGTCCACTCGGATAATATTGCACTCCATATAGTAAACTGAGGTTTAGATAAGTGACTGCGGACAAGATTAATACCAATACGAGTAAGCTAGTCGCCATTGACCTATTACACTTGATATTGGCGAAGCAGGTCAGTCTAATACACCTGATTGACACGTCAGTGACCCCGGCCACCATGGACCACAGAGACATGAAGCCAGCCACTTGTATGAGAGCCACCAGCGCCTGACACCCACCATATATATTAATCCATGGATCAGGGGGCGCGGTGATCCAGGTGAAGAAGACACCTGTGGTATACGTGATATCAGCCACACAAATCACCACTACATACACAGATGTAGAGAAGTGATTAAGGGGAGGGGACACCACCCCAGCTACACAGATCACGTTGAATATCAAAGAGCAGCACAATATAACAGGAGTGACGTATGTCTTGAGTATATCTGCACACCTGAGAAGTCCATACAGCTCTGGATCCACTAATCTGGCTGCTGTCACGTTCAGGAAAACATCGTGCAGAAAGAAATTCATTTTGTTTTATTTTTATTTCCGTCTGCTCGCAGTGGATTTAATTTGTTGTCTCTATTTTCACACCATCCCACCTTTGAACATCATTACAGATCGTGCTTCACCGCTCTCTGCTTAATTCTGGTCCTGCAACACATTGAGCATGTTTTAATTATAATATTTGCTTTAAAATCATTGAAAAATAAACATCACCTGGACGTTAATTCATCTGACTCTGGCCTGATATTTAACCAACCTATAAACGAGCGTCCAGTGCTAGCTAGACAGTGGAGTATATTTCCAAATCATGATGAATATACTAATAACGCATTCATTTGTGTATGTATGTATATATGTTTGACATTGGGACCTCATAAGCATAACGCCAGTCGTTAGCTGTGATAGCCATGTTATATTTTTAATGTGTATCACTTTGGCCACCGAGACTTTGAAAGCAGATTTAATAGTATCAAGAATACATAACACCATGCATGCTATTCATGCCACGCCTTGATAATATAAAACCCAAAGACATAACGTGGATGGTTAACAAAAGATGTATACGAATAACATACATTTCGTAGCCGCGTTTACACGATGGATTTTGTGAGCTTTTTTATTATCACCCCTGTTATTGCTCATTCTGCACACATAGATGACGCTCAGGTCAACCCCGCTCTCTCTGAGGGCAGAATGCTTATTGTTATCAAACCAATTATAACAAGATCTTTAACTGCGTCGATATATTATTTTTCAAGTTTTGTTAAGTAATTAAGCATGAACCTTATGTATACATAAATACACACATATTTTATATTAATACTAAGGGGTCTTGTCAAGTTAAAAAAATTCAAAAATCTGAGAAAAACTGGGATTGGTCAGACACCACCCAAAAAATAAAAATCCGAGTTGGGGCTTGACCAACCCACCCACTTCCGAGTTTTTCTCGGATTTTTGGATTTTTTCAACTTGACAAAACCCCTAAACATATCTTTATTTGTCACAGACGTGGAAAATGGCGGATTGTAAAAATTGTAAAAAAAATGATTTATTGGGGCGGCGGGGGGGGGGGGGATGCTGGAAATGTCTGAACTGGTGCGTTGTGTTCAGGATTAGGTGCCCGTAATAACGATGTATATTTACCTCTCATGGCATAATCTGCAATTGTACACAGGCGTATACAGTTTACAGGCGAAATAGCAGACAATCTAGGCGTCACGGAAGAGAAAAATGTGGTTTCGGAAAATGTAAAGATATATTTGCAAAAATCCATGGAATCAACCCAATAAAAAAACCCGCCCATAAAAATAATAAACTGGGCAATCCTGAAATGCATCTAATCTTAGTACTGCAGATTAGATAAGTAATTCAAGGGTATTGTGCATTTTGGGGTAAAAGCATGAAATTTGGTACAGTTATACATTAGTATCTACTGAGTAATTTCAGCTATGGAGCCATGCCAAAATATAATTATTTTTTTATTTATGACCAATTTAAAAAACGTTAGATTTCTACCACTTGAAAAAAATAGTTACACTTTGAATCTATAAAATGAGGAACAATTACACAAAATGTTCTCCAGATTTGTTCTAAATAACCAAATCCTATTTTTTGAAATTCAAATAACGAATATAAGGGGTTTTTTTAAATGGCCGCCATTTGACTAGCAAATTATTTACATTTTGAATCTATAAAAATTCCCTACAATAACACAGAATGTTCTTCGGTTTTGTTTTACAAAAGCTGTCAGAATAAAACAGTGCCATTTTTTGAAAATCTAATAGCGGATATGAGGTGGATATTTTTTTCACAATGGCCGCCATGTGACTGGCTAATTATTAAAACTTTGAATCTATATAATGCACAACAATTACACAAAATATTCTCCGTCTTGTTTTTCAAACACTGTCAGAATTTTATTTTTTCATTTTTTAAATTCTGGTGACGGATATAAAGGATTATTTTAATAGCCACAATATCAATAATGGCGTGGGTCTTAGTAGGCGCTATGTTGTAACAACTTATAAAATATACTAGATAGAAATAGAATAAATTGTTTTATTTTAATCTTGATTTACCAAGTATGTATTCATGTGTTAAAGGTGTAGTCAACTGTCAAAATTCGCGGGACAAGGGTCCCCCAGAAGGCAATAGTGCCCGTGGGTAAGCCAAGGCCCTATTCCATAATAATACTAAATATGCGTTTCATACCCAAAGCCTCATTAAGAGCAAGCTCTCAAATCACAGCAAGTTCATATATACTTGAGCGACATCTATGAGGTAATAATTCAAAGCCCTTGTCTTTTGCCCCTACTTGGTCGCCTACTTGCAAACAAACTGACTGTATTACTGCGGGGATTTGGAAACTGCTTGACCCCCAAGTTTGTATTGTCACCCAGTAAACACAAAACATTTGTTTGACTTTATGCAATGTTGGACCAACGTCGAAGACGTTGGGCCGACATTGCATAAATGTCATACAAATGTCTTGCGTTTGCTGGGCAGGAGGACTTTCTCTCAAACATTGTACATTTATCTAATGTTGGTTCAATGTTGGGCCAGCGTCGCAGACGTTGGCCTAACATTAAAACAGCATTGGATCAATGTCTCGTTTGAGTAGTATCTTGTAATCAGTTCAGTGGCTATATTAATGCCGTCAATCTGTACTCAGTAGGCTACTGTTGGCCTACACTTGACCGTCCCAGGCATGCGCGTTTTGAAGCTGAATGATTCTTTAAGATGCATAGATGCGATAGGCTTTACATGGTTTTGTATGTGATTTGTATTGTATTTTGTTTTTATTTTAAACAATAACATATGACATGTAAGTTCTGCAAAATAAATTTACAAAGTCATATATTTTATTACTGGTGGTGCGTCTAACTGGAGAAAAAACGTTTTCTACACTTCATGTCACAACAGCCTAGTTGACTCATTTTAGCCTGAATGGTACAGTTCCAAGCTATCGATAATTAATTGACGCTAAGATGCCTCATAATAATTGTGTATCCCCAAATCACTGGTAATATCGTCATTTTATTACTTTATTGTCAATTATTCCCTCCTTGATAAGATAAAGAATTAATCAATCTCTACACATTGATAATGTAAAACGTATGACCGATAGTCGCGTGTGGCAGAGTGAACAATGTTTTCTCTCGATCACATGTGGAGGAGAAAATCATATAATTGGCAATGTGGTAATGTTAAAAAGAAATTACATTTTGCTATCTCATGAATCTATCAGAACAACATGCTTTGGCAGTGACGTGGCTGATTTAGCGAACTTTAACTTAATTCCGTCAACAATGTTACTTTCTATGAGGCTGTTACTACAGAGCACCATAAAGTGATGAAAGAACGGATTAAAGAACTGTCGAAAATGTTAGGAAGGTGCCTATACATTGACTTGTCGGTAAGGAAGACCTGCATGGAGGAGAAGGTGCCTATAGATAGACCTGGTTGTTGGGAAAACCGGGAGAGTATGTCTATAGATGGATCTGGCTGTAGGGAAGACCAGGAGAAGGCGTTTATACATACACATCACCTGGCTGCAGGGAGGACCTCGATAATGCGTCTATTGATGGACCTGGCTGTAGGAAAGATCTGGACAAGGTGCCTCTAGATGGACCTGGCAAATATCGCCACAGAGGAATATGGCAAAGAGGTGGAACTGTGAAATGTGTGTGTAGAAATTACTAAAGGAATGTGGCAATAGTAGAAAACTTTGAAAATGTAGATGTAGACGTAAATCTAGGGAAGTGTCTATAGACGTTACCTGGTGAAAGGATTGTCGACTGGTACCCGGTATTTTTTCTTCTTGTTATGCAAATAATGTTGAATGTCACTGTACACCTATGGTTGCATAACAATCCATATAAATTCGATTACTCAATTACCAAGCATTTTATAGCATAAACAGTGTTATGCATAATCATAATGTATAATTTTGGGCCGTGTAATTATATGCAAAGCAGGAAAAATAAATTTCATATTTACATTTGTTGTAAGCAGATGCTACACAGGAGATCTGTACATAATACCAATTTGCTAACAATATTTTGAATGACATCGATGATACAGGCTAGTTGTATCGTACATATCCACAGTTTAAAAAGTTGCAAAAAGATATTAAACTTAGATCTATCCTAAAAATGTAAATTGTGTAGATCGATTAAGTTGCCAGAATTCGTTGACAAAATCATTATCATATATTTTTAAAGACCACAAGCCTGTTATGATTGTATGAAATTATATTGCATTAGCTGTACATAAACATCAAATGTCGAGTCGGCCATATACATGTATATTATAGTTTTTATACATAGGCCCTAATTAATATTAATGTACAAACGTATATATATATGTATATTTATCAAAATATTGTTTTTATACATAAAATATACTAGGTTGTCTTTTTAAACGATGTTTGTGCAATTTATGCTGTATTTATTACGATAATATAATATTTATTGACATAATAATTTTCGGCTTGGCTCCATAGCTAATCTTTTTCAGTAGGATATAATGGACCAGTGTGTCAAATTTTGTGTTTTCACCCCCTATCTACACAATGGTTTCAATAATCTGCAAAACTAATGTAGGCATAATATATGATAATATGCTTTAAATAGGTCGGATACTTAGGAGGACTGATTTTGATGGAGCTACTATTCCAGCAGCAGATTCACCGATGATGCAGAAAAACTGCATTGGAACAAAAAAATGACTAGGGCCTACATTTAGACCCTATATTATCTTTATTAAATGTAATTTATATTTATGTATACATGTTTGCTTTATATAACGCTTTTTGGAAGATATTTACCTGATTTACTGCTTAAAATGATACTTATCGATTTTTTACATAATTTAATAAAATAATATAAAGTTTTTGGCGGGCATTTTGGAAAATGGCCAATTGTTGCCAACATAGTGCATTTTCAGCTCGCTAAGCTAATATTGTTTAGTGGGTTTTAACGAATCAGTGTGCAAATTTTGGTGTTTTTATTCCTATTTGCACAATGGTTTCAATAATCTATATTTTTTTCGGCGGCCATTTTGGAAAATGGCCGACTGTTGCCGACATAGTGAATTTTCAGCTTGGCTCCATAGCTAATATTGTTTAGTGGGTTTTAATGAGTCAGTGTGGCAAATTTGGTGCTTTTACCCCTATTTGCACAATGGTTTCAATAATCTGCAAGACTATCTATGCTCGATGGACATGCGTTAGGAACTCGCTAGCTGTACGCTAGGTCATTTTGAGCTAAATCTCACACATAGTGACGAATATGTCCCACGTAGGCCTACTGAAAATTGGTCATTCTGAGCTTAGCGTAATCGCTCGCTGGGTGTGCGTCAGCATTCGCTACTCGATCGTGGAACGTGCTGGATTAAAATTAAGTTCATACATGTGCGCGTGGAAAACGCAGCAATGCGCTGGACATGGACACCGAAAGCCATGCACCATACAAAGCGCGCTGGACAAACCTCAGACACTGCGTCATATACACGCACAGCTCACGCTCGATATTCGTTGTGTTTTTGTTGGCTGAGGTGTATGCATGGCACACTTCTGGTAATATAGACATCGACAACAGGTGGAACCATGTGCTAAAATTAATGTCTCTTGATAATTAATTGTAGTGTGTATCTGAACAATCATGCAAACAGTAGTAAATGCCTACCAAAAGGGTAAGCAGTTATACTACTGTTTTCATATATCTGTATTGTAGCACACCACCCGAGGGTAGCAACGTGAGATCAGGCTTAAGTACACCGGTACTTGACATGGACAAGGTCTCATTCAGAAATGCTCTAGGGGCGAGTGACTGAAACACGATAAAATAACTGTTGTGATCAGTCTTTCCATACCATTTGTATAACATTGATAAAATGTTGGTCCAACGTCGAAGACGTTGGTCCAACATGGTATCAATGTTATACACCAGAAATGCTATCCTAGAAAATACGAAACACTGACCAAATGTTTTTTTAATGTTAGGCCAGCGTCGCAGACGATGGCCCAACATTAAACCAACGTTGGGTTAGTGCTGATATACTCGTGTGCCTCTCAATGATACTAATTTACCGCGTGCAATAATATTTTAGAATTTAAGTACAAAGACAAAGGATGTTATTAGTATTATATTAGGCCACTATGTTTTTCATTTGTTTTAGATAAGAAAAAATCCAAAATCTAACAAGGGAGGGCGGGAAAAAACATTTAAGAAAAAAACATTGAACCTGTTTCTGGAAAAATCAATCAGGGCGACAAAAAAGCATTGGCCACATTTCTGGAAAAGTTAATGAGGGCGACAAAATAAAAAAAAAACTTTTGAACTATTCTAAACAATGTTAATGAGGGCGACAAAAAAAACAAGCAAAATAGAAACATAGCTGGACAATTGTTATTTTAATCTCCTGAAATGGGCTATTAGGAATTTATATTTTTCCACAATTGGTTAGAACACATACACCACCGGGAAACAGTTAGAGTTTGTACTTCCGATCCAATTTGAATTAAACTTAAGCGTCAATATAATTAATATTATAATATATAATAAACATAATAAATATAAATAATCCTCATATCATCTAATTATACTATTTCAGTTTCCACCCTTGCTGTCTCTATCCACAACTCAAATTGGAGGTGAAATCTGTGTCAAATTTCTGAAAAAAAGCAACAATTTAAACTTTGGAATAACCTACCTTTAGAAATTAGATATAAGAAGACATTTTCTGCTTTTAAACATAACCTTAAATTATATATGGCTAATAATCAAACCCTTACTCAATTATAGTTATGGCTGCAATAATGATATGGCTGTACATGTCTTATCGCTTTCTCCAATTTTTGTAGGTTTTTGTTGGAGTTTTAGTGCGGGGACATTTCTGTTTTCTTTTCTTTTCACTTTGCTATAAATGTACATGTATATATATATATATATGTATAATACATTTGTAAACCTATTCAATTAACGCAAATGCATATATCATCGGATTATGATATAAAATGTCTAATGTACCTTCTATTTTAGTTATTGTAACTGTTGTACATATGATAATTATTGTTTAAATATGTGTTTTCACTTTTTATGCAAATGCTTGTCATAAAACAGGGCACATATGCAAAATAGCCAAAGGCTAATAATGTTTTTACCCTGTATAAATATGTTTGAATAAAAAAAAAAAAAAAAAAAAAAAAAAAAATCTCACAATTAATAATGAAACGATTATGAGCTTGAACACAGAATTTACATTTGCTAGTGATTTGGATATTGTAGTTGAGGATGCATTGTTGACAGCAATGGTTTAATGACAGTCGAGTATCTGGCCTCCACATATTAGAATCTTTTACAGAAATCAAATAGGTACGAAATTACATGTGTTAATTACTAGATTGCCAGCGGACAAATGTAATGTCTGCGACGATGGCCCAACAGCTATTCATCATGAAGTCATCGTCGCGTGTTGTCACTGCTGTTGCCACATAGAAAGATGCTGGTCGACGTGCAGATCAATACTGGACCAATGTCTTTGGTCTGGCCCAGCAGTGATTAATAGTTGTGCCGGACACAATAGTTGTGTCAACGGCACATGTAAGTTTGCGGTGCTCCTTATCATTAGGGATTGTATGGATTCTTCTCATTTATGGATGTCACTTCTTAGATTATAATGCCCGACTTCTATTTCACTGTGCATTTCGTTGGCAGCATACAATTTAATAGCAGTAAACACTGGTACAGGCTAGTATATATTATATGTTATTAAAGGCCCAGTCACACATACAATCACGCACGTCCCATGTAATAAGAAACGAGCAATTTGCTACCTGCGTTGTCCTTCGCTGGCGTGTGTCAGACCCTAGAAGAGCCTCAGGCCAGCGTAAATACAAAACAATGTTGTTTTTTGTATTTGGCAATGAGATTCCTAAAAATAGGTACTATTAGGAAAACATTAATTTCCGATGTAATCTAGATTCCCTCCAAAGCAATCAGGAAGGCTAATCAAGAATGTAGAAGCTGGAACAATAGGCAGCTGTAAAGCACTTGAGGACGAATCTGGCTCAGACTAATATAATCAATGTGTAATAGTATCCCTAATTCAACTAGCAATATTTTTATTAGACCACCTAGGGCTTGCCTATTTCCAAAATAGTGACGCCACCCCCCCCCCCCTTAATTTCGTAATTCCAAGAATATCTCAATATTTATCTCTAAAAGCTATTTTATCAAGGAAAACAATTATAATCAATGAAATACTGTACAGATACGTGATACTATGCCGCAGAGAGAACAAGTGATACAAATAATGATAATAAATGTGATAATAACGTATCATATTTTCTTTGGTATTACAGATACCTGTTTGTCCTTTTCAAAAATGATGTTGTGTTATCGGGAAATCGGGTAGAACACAAACCATGTCCCTACTTAAATGCAGATGTGGTTAATGTCAGCTTGCCTACTGCGATTGTTATCCAACCGTTGTTTTTTAGTAACAATTTGTCCAGGGCTTAGCAAGTATATTTGATATAAAGGTGGGCCAATTACTACTGTTTTGACGAAAGTTGTTTTTTGTTGCAATGAGAGTTTTGCGTATTTTAGCTGATTTTCACACTTATTATCCTAGTTTCTCCATTAAAGAATTTTCACATTGTTTGTTACAAGTAGATTCCAATAAATTAAGACATCTACTTTCGTTTTGCACAATCTTCCAAGGTCGGGGATATACGTGAGATAATAAGACTGGTCCATGTAATATTTTATTTCATTTAAAATAACATTTAGGGATATGATACATGTCAGTGGGTGAGATCTTGTTCCCTGCTGCCATGTCAGATTAAAAAGGTAAATCAATGGCATGTAAAAATGAAGCCTAACATCACGTTTTCCCAGTGAAGGTTATTTAAAGTGGAAATAGTCCATCAAATAATACTATATCACACCATTATAACAATTCAGTGTCTTTTTATGCCATTTGTCATATCTGGATATTGTCACATACCCTGTATTGAAATCATGCTTCGGCATTTCGACATGAATCCATCATATTTCCAAGTAATAACATCATAATGATGCTTAAAATTATGATTGCATACATTTTGCATAAAATATCCCAATATTGCAGTTGTTAATCCTCTTCATATTACATCATTATATAATCTAATATTTATTCTGACATTATAATGTTGTTAAGCCATCTAATCTTAAAATGTAAGCATGAGCTGATATACAAGAATGTACTGAATAAAATGGACTTAGCTATCAGCTTAATTTTTCAGATCGTCTACAAAGCCCCTGTATGCTATATTCAGACGTAAAACTGCCTAAAATACCCTGAAATTTCAGTTACATACATTTTGGTATTGCAATAACGTATATCTTTACATTATGATATGATATACTGACATTATAAGAGCATATCCGACACTATGATATTCTGATATTTAAATACCATATTCCCACATTAAAATGCAATATGTTTACATTATAATGTCCTATACTGCTATCAAAATACTTTATTCTGACATTGCAATGGCACTTCATTAAAATATAATTTCATATCATTCCATTTTTCTGATTGAAGTAAATACATGTACATGAGTAAGCGGAAATACATTCTAGAACAATACCAACCGGGTGTCGTCCAAAATAATAGTGTTATTTTAACTAATATAGTATTAGAAGATCTGCTACCTATCAAAATCTTACAGGGAACACGCTATAATGGCTTCAGATCGAGTTAGCCGCTGCTGAGGATGGAAACCAAACAAAACCATAGAATCAGATAATTGCTGCAAAGAGTTATGAATATAATTAAAATGACTGGCTTTAAAATGTAACTCCTCTAGATTTTTGGCAAAGATGTTTATTTTTGATGACAAATAACCTAATTATGAGTAAAGTTCAACGAAACAATATTTGTATCTAGTGGTCCGTTAGGAAATATGGGACGGGGCACTTACAGCAACGTATTTATAACAGACATAGACCGGATGAAACGAGCAAATAACGGACACGAACGTGTCAGTATTATAGAATTCAATCCACATAATGTCACCAAATAACTAACTAACAAAAACAGAACATAGAAATGACAAAATACAGTTCATACCTGACACATTAACAACACTCATCCAGCGGACACGTGAGAAATACAATAAACCCATACAAATTATTTTAGCAGTAACGATAATTTTTATCAGACGTACATCACACAAATGATAATCAGATAATAGTACCCATTGTAAATAGAATAATTTCCATATCATTCTCATTTAATTTCCCAACAAATTATCTTCCAAGTACTAACTTGTTGTCTATGAAAATTATTATTTTTAATTGCATGTGCTATACAAATGTAAAAGAAATACCTTTGTTATTGTTGGAGTATTGATATCTAGGCTAATTGCTTGTGCCTTGCCCGCGATTTGATGTCGTCTGCGCATGGCGACGCTGATCAATGACTGAAATATCTCACATGTGTGGAGTTATAAGCACGATCATAACCGCACCAAGGCCCTAGCCTAAAGATCGGGCTTGACGTGGTGACTTGTGCCCAGATCATCGTTGTGCCAACGATGCCGTGCGCATATAGTTTTTTTTTGCACCCGAAATCGATGTTTTTTTATATGTAACAAAAATAAATAAATAAATAAATACAAATGCGATAAAACATCGAATTTGGGTGGGTGGGTTGAAATGGAAACACAAAAAATTATGTGCATCGTCTTATGAAGTTGAACAGGGGGAGGGGGTGAGGATTTTTTTCTCAAAAAATGTTGCATTTGTAATGTATTTATTTATTGCTCCTTACTATAAACGTGAAAAAATGTGTAAAAACTAGAAAAGGAGTTCCCGACGACTTTAGTCTGTTTGAGTGCTATATACAAAAAATCAGTGTATTGGTCTTCCTCATGGGCCGGAATCCGAAATCTCCAGGATATAATTAAGGAAAGAACCAAGAAGACAAATTCAAATATCTTCGACGTGTATTCCTTCCACCACCATCGCCGGTTCTGGCCAACATTCATTCAATACAATGTACCTAGTACAGATGATGTAGGCCTACCCACCAAGTTCCGATTCAATGTTGGTACAGCGTTGCAGCCCATTGCTGGTTCAATGCCGGTCAATCGTCTACGAGGCTGGCCCAACACTAATCTATCACCGGGTCTGCTGTATACTTTGTGCAAACACGTGGCATTCAACCAATGCTTTTTCAATGTTGACCTACAGTCTTCGACGCTGGCCCGTCATTGAAACAGCATTCGGTGATTGTACCGTGTTTTCTGACGGCTGCATTATGATGGTGACGCTTTAACATCCCCGCACCAGAAACACCAGATAACACGATACATTGGCCCAATACTGATGCAATGCTGGGCCACTGTCTGCGACGCTGGGCCAACATTATTCCAACCAAAACCCTTTAAGCTCTTAACCTCAAATATAATCGTGAAGTACTGAACCTGATATAAAGACCTTATATTGCACATGTTTATATGGACTGGTGTACAGAAATGTGAACCGTTTCCCACACACAGTACCCATGCTTCTCCTAAATAGGACACAAACTCAGGCCAAATAAACCTAATAGGATACCGGCCTAAGCCGATCCTAATTATGTGAATACAACAGTTAACTTAGATTATTAGTGACTTATTTAAAATATATAATTTATATACATGTATACCGTAACTGAAATAATTTACCAGACCAACTACCGTAGATACAATAAATTATCATGAAAAAAGGTATAACTATACCACATCATAATTTTAAAAAATAAAGAGACTGTTTGTTTTTATTTTTTTTAACTTGTTTCTTAGGTTGCACCCACGATGTAAGCCTAGTTATGACATAGTTAAAACTTTCTGGCGGATATAACCAACATCACCTGTGGTGAAACGTATATGCCGGACTTAGCTATCAGCCTAATTTTTTAGATCGTCCACAAAGCCCCTGTATGCTATATTCAGAGGTAAAACTGCTTAAAATATCCTGGCTGATATAACCAACATCACCTGTGGTGAAACGTATGTGTCGGACGATAGCAGAACATAAAACGAACATTGACGAACAACAACGAATTTACTCAAATATCATCCATCCAGCGTCGAATACGGCGGTCCAACATTAGATCAATATTGGTTCAACGTTTCTGCTTGTTGTTATTACTATTCATCTAAACTAATAGCTGTGACCTGCCACACGAAAAGGTCAAAATATATTTTTTATTTGATAGCCGATAGTTTACTTGATAGCCGTGGCCTCTCTGTTTTATTAACTAAAATAATTTTCGAACAAATTTTATTACTTTTTGTTTTATGAGATATTTTTTTTTTTAAATTATGACATGCAAGATATTTGTGTTAGCACGCGGACAAACGACGTATCAGAAGATGAAACCGGTTAATACCATACAATCGCTATGTATTGTTCAACCATACCCAGTTGTGATCGCTGCGATATCATGGCAACATATGTATGCTAAAAATATGTTATTTGATAGGCTGTGCGTGACGATATTTCATCTACAAAAATAATAAAATAAAGCGCGAAAAGGTAAAACATAGGCATCGTGACTGTAGATCTAGAATAAAAAAATGATGACGCGAACCATGCTTTATTCCTGAGAAAAACGCGTGCAGATATTTTTCTATTACATGGCACTGTCCTACAGTAGGATGTTTTCCAATTTTATTTTGCGTTGCATTATGCCATAATTCTAATAGACTTTGCCGAATTCCTCCTTTTAATAGGAACATTCATTTCCAGATAATCGTGAGTGAGCCTACATAACAATACGTCAAGGTCATGTACTTCTCGTCATCAGAAATCACGACAAGTCAATTAGTTGACCATGCTGGACACACCTGCTACCTGGCACGTTCATCAAAACAAATCTCACAATTTAAACCAATATTCAATTAATGTTGGCGAAATTGTATTGTCTGTATATCACGCGACAACAAGACAACATATTGTGATGTACAGTCATGATTTAACTCAAATTAAATGATAATTGGTTTTGTCAATAAATAAACTGACAATCATTAAAAGCTATTAATAAGCTACACTGTTTCTGTATGAGTGCTTGTCCTGCGTGTATGACACAAATAATTTCCTGTGTGTATGACATAAATAAGGTATTATGCTTCATTATAATTGCTATGATGTTACATTGTTATCTGGAACAATCACAAGTCACCTGTTTCTCTATTATCCATATTTCATTATCTAACTTAGCTTATTGCCACATATCACGACGGCTAATTATCATGCTTATCTTTGATGCCAATTTTTATTATCTGCTATTAATATTATTATTATGAAATGAATTAGAGTTTTGACCACCTTTGTTCTCATGTAGGCTAAACTGGGCCATGAGAACCTCCTGAAGATGGTGAGATGAATAAGTAGCGCTGCCCTCCAGACACAGAATTCGAACCCTGGCGGTCTGAGGCCGAGCACGCTACCTCTCGATCACGGAGATTCCCCACAATATTGATTCTTTACGAGCGAGCGGGAGAAACATGTGTTTCTTTGATACTTGAATGCCAGAGCGGGGCTCGAACCCGCGATCTCAGACTTTCCAAGCATGCAGCTTTAACCACTGCACCACGACCCTCGATAAAAAAATGTTATTTAAGACCGCTCCCTCATACTTCATTGTATTAGCCATTGGGAAATCATTGGAGGTCAAGGCTATTGAGTTTCACAAAATTGAACAAAAAAGCAGAATGTCAAAAAGACATGGGTTTGTCACAGGCATTTGCATAGCTATTAATTTTGCAAGCATTTTGATAAGTCAATATTGTTGATGATACTTGCCAACAGTGTAGTCCATGTACCGGGTACGATAGAAATATCACCAGATATGAAACGGGTACTCCACCCCTTCATGGCTTTATAGAGAGATCTATTGGTGGTCAATCGCCATCAGCCTATGTGCTAAATTTAGTAACATTGCGTCATTTTCTTTCCTGGGGCTGATTAGTGAAGATAAGTGACGTCATGAGACGACGTAAAAATATGGGCTCCACAGGGTAACATAATTTATGATTGCCTATTTTCAATGATCCCCATTTATAAAAAAATATAAATTTACAGTGATATATACATGATATGAATGGACGAAATTAATGATCAGTAGCGAAACTGGATAATTCACATATTTTGTGATCATAAAATAAATCGTCGTGTCGTAAAAAATAATAAATTAATTAATATCCAGTCAGGTTTTGGTGATGTGTAAACACCTGGGGCAGTTAATAGAAGCAATCATCGCTTACTTAGCAATTAGACGAATAATTGAGTGAGATGAAATGTATAATTGTTGAAAAATAGACTTGTCACCAGATTAGGGCATCATATTATCTGGCCATGTGTGGAACTGGTCAAAGCCGCAGCAGCTGAGTATTCGTGTTCCGAAACTATACCTTGTCGCTGTTAATATATAAAAAAAAACAGCTATTTTATATCTGGTTTTGGTGCGGGAAACATATATCTATCATGTATATTATCACTATCATGTATAGTTCTATAAGTTCTTTTAAAGCATTTTATCTTGTACATATATTCAGACCATTTTCTATTTTATCATATTATGTTTTATGTACATAATGTTCATTTCAATGACGCATAAGTCTACACTCTCGTCGTCAATAAATATATATAAAATAACCTTAAATAACTTTCTGTTCTAAGAATATAGGGGCCTAAACCTGCTAACTACAGAGTCATAATAGAAACAAACAACAACGATGTATCCCAATATGATCTATTTTTATGTAATTATTAATAAAATTGTTTATTATACAATTTATTTATACAATTTACAGTGATGTATCTACATCACTCAGCAAAACAGAAGTTGGACCACCGCCTGCGACGTCGGCCTAATGTTAAAACAACACAGGCGCTTTTAGTTTAAAAAAATAGATAATATACTGCCGCAAATAGACAGGCCCCTGAGACAGGCCCAAAGGACGATATTTATATAGTCTCGTGCCTGGCTCTGACAAGAATAGAACTAGGCAAGGAATGATGCAACATTAGCCATTGTGTTGTTTTGTCTTTTTTTCTATCTCATACCAACATTTTCAGTCACAATATTAGGTCCAGCCAGAGCATTGTCATTTTGAAAATAACTGACAAGAATCCACAACATATAGGCCTAGATAATTATTATTCTACTAATACGATGTCGAATGTGATCACAAAAGTTCAGAATCTGAAGGGGGTGCAGGGGCTACAGGGGAATGCTTATGGAGTATTTAGGGAGCTCAGAATTTTGCATCCATACCTTGAAAGGGGGGGGGGGGTCCGATTGAAAAAATAAAAAACTTGGTATCAATCAGTGATTAGTGTAGTCTTCTCAGTTAATATATGGGGGCTTGGTACTCTAACTGCAGGCGCTAGGCAACCCTAAAAACGCTGAATTATTTTGTAAAAACAATGGAGACTAAAGGTTTTTTTTAATTTGTAATCATCATAAATGACTTAGTTAGCTCTTTCTGATTCATATGAATACCTATGTCATGGTCTACGATCAGTATTAATACATTACGGTGCGGGGATCGACTTTAGACGTCAGAATCTGAAGTATACAGACTCATATTTTGACGACTGAAGTCGATCCCCGCGCTGAAAGGGTCGGCTCTTCCTGTCGTTTTAACTTAGTAGCATATGTTTAGTAATTTAATATTGGCAACTGTTCCCAGTAAACACAAAAAATTGTGTAATATTCGTACAATGTTGGACCAACGTCGAGAACGTTGGGCCGACGTTGTACAAATGATATACAAAGGTTATGTGTTTTGGGACACTATTTTGTAGCTGATATGATCACACAATGGACAATGTGATATGTGTATATCACAGCTGATCACACAGATGGATCAAAATGTCCCCTAGGATCCCCTGATATGCTTTCCAATGAATGAGAAAAAATACGATAGTGTAACATGCGTGCACGCCAAATAGGGGGCGGGTGTGGGGATAATTGTATGACCATTTTTATCTCAATATTTTTTTTAAAATGCGAAAATATGAACGAATTCAACAGATCCCACTCGGGGAGGTCCTAAATATTCACTTGACATATTTTAAGTAAAACAACAAAGTCTGAGTAGCTTTACAGATCTGATTCAATTCTATTTAATCTCCACAGAAATTTGTCGCACCTGCCACGACGCCATCCAGCGTAGTGTGATAGTGGGCGTTGCCACTATTATAGAGACGGCGTACCGCATGCCATCATCTGCACATAATTCATCTTTTCATCTCGTTTTTAAAGGTGATCTATTACCCCTTATATAGTATGAATAATTTTGTGACAAATCAATAAAAGTTGCAACAAGATGGGGCACAAGTGTCTCCTTATATGGGGTGATTGGCTATCATGTGACCCTCTGAGAGGGCCACATGATAGCCAATCACCCCATATAAGGACATAATTATTCATACCATATAAGGGGTGATAGATCACCCTTAACATAATTTTATTACAATGTTTAGACCATTCCGATCGAAAAGTGACGTTAGCAACAATATTTATTTTACTAACTTACTTCAATCAATCAACTAATAAAACTTACATAGCGCCCAAATCTTCAGCAGACCGAGCTCAGAAGCGCATAAATCCTTAGCATGATCATGTGTCATTAGCCGGGCCACCAAGAAGCTAGGGCGGGAAAGCCAGATCACACAGGTGATTTTCTGGAATGTTAAACAGTTAAAAATTCTTGGGCATTTCGTATGGACACAGACAGAACATTCTACAAGGCTGGGCCGGCTCTAGAGAAAGCTCTCGACATGAAATTTGAGGATACTAGTGTGATGCCGTTGGTATATAAACTGAATACCGGGTAGTTGCAATTATTTATGATGGACTACAACGCAACGACTGAACAGATAATCCAGTCCTAATTAAACCATAGAGTTAGTTACCTCCATAATTAAAAGATTCTTTATACCATATATGCCTAAACTGCTGTTCTCGCAGTGCATATTGCTACTTATTATTATTCTATGCCGCTTCCGGCGAGCTATGTCTTTTTGGGTATTGACACAATCTACCTGATATTTTAAAACCTTAGGCGGGGCATTAAAACCCACTGAAAATACATCGGCGGAATTTCTAAGTGTGCAGGCTTCATTTCAAAGAATTCCCCATGTGAGGGCATTGCTTATTGCCTGTTGACGAGTGACAAACCTGTGCGTGGAGGTTAGCTACCTGAAACACGAGCAGAATGTTCATAATTAGGTCGAGAAATGCCCAACAGCATTCATTGTCGATCTCATGGTAGTGAATTCCACAGAAGCCGCGCATTTATTCATTATTTCACCATTAGGATGCTAATGTCAAAGTTACATTTTATTTTACCAAAGTCATCCACAAACTCATGTGTGATGTGATGGCAAAATTGCTAACGCGATATACTAGCTGGAAATTAAAGAAAAAATCGAAATAATGAAACTGGAAATGTTTGATCCACTGAATATCTAGTACACAATATTTCAGTAACATTTTCTTCCTCTTGAAAATATATATATCATATAAAAAAATATATATGTCATACAACAAGAGAAAGGTAAATAGAAAACAATCAAAGGCTCTAGTACTTTGATGGTTCAACATGGAAACGACACTCATCCTCTGGGCAACACAGCCAAATGAGATGGTAAGTATTTGGCTGAATGAGAATCACTCGCTCTGCTGGCCAGGAGGGCATAACAAGCCGCATGCAACAATGATTGGAAACAATAAGGTTGTTCGGCTATATCGAATGACTTCCCAGCAAACATGTGAAGTTGAGTCTAGGTTGATTCTTTTGTGGACCAGTGTCGTAGTGTCGTGGACCGTTTTTCCTGTTATGTCAGAAAGATGGACACGTTATATTAACATACACGATGTAGGCCTATTTATCTTATGTCAGTTTAACTCGTACTACGCTGAAATATTTTGTATAAATCATGGAGATCATAAATATTTAATTATTTCAGTGCGAGGTCCGTCTAAAGGTGGTCCTTGCGCTGTAAAGGGTTTGTACTAGGTTTAACCGTCATTGACCTTTGCGCAGTTTACTTGGTATAAATTTATCATGAATTTGGTAACACATTTCACCAAGTAATAATGTGAAGTTGGGTCTAGGTTGATTTATTGGTGGACCAGTGTCGCAGTGGGCTGCCAGAAAAATTGACACGTTCTTACAGACACGACGTATTTGTCCTATGTCAGCTTAACCTTTACTACGCTGAAAGAATTTATATAAATCATGGAGATAATAAATGTCTTGGTTATGGGTCTTAGTATTTATTTATTTCAGTGCGAGGAGCGTCTAAAGACGGTCCCGGCGCTGAAAGAGTTAATGCTATAGGTTACCGTCATCGACCTTTGCGCATTATACTTGGTAAAAAATTATGATGACTTTGGTTACACATTTCATCAAGTAATACTAGAAACTAATTAGAAAAACAGGTTATTATCAAACTGATACACGCATTGATAGTCATAATAATATATTTGCACTTGTTCACTGCACACACAAATTAACATTTTTACGAGATTTTATAAACTTTCAAATTAATTAACAAAAATGGATTTGCGCCTTTTGGGTGGGATATTTAGGGTACATCAACAACACATCCATCATTCAGGAAACATTAATAGGCTTCTAAACATCATAATACAGACTAAATTCGGTAACGCTACAAAAAATAATTACTTCTATTTGAGTTTGTATGAAAATGTATGAAAATGTATGAAAAATGGGTTTTATCATTTATTTAAAAAAAATAGAAGACATAGGCTACACATCGGCACCATGGCATTTCTCATTCCCAAAAAATCATCACTCTAGTTGTGATACAATTCAAGTTATGCCATGGCCAAATACGTGTGGTGAATTTGTATATTTCAATGATGGCCATAATTTATAAAAAGATCGCAACCAGGTAGTGAGTCCCAACATGTTACTTGTTACGAAAAAAATGGTTTCATATTGGTTTGGTGGGGGGGGGGGGGGTGGGGGGTGCACATGGACTACACTGTGTAGATTGTGAACATACATATTACTAGAATATGGAGCCTCTGATGATTAAAGACCATAGATTATGTTAATTTAAAACCAATTCATTGTCACGATGGTGGCTGGTCTGCTGTAACCTTACAATGCCTAGGTTAGCTGGACATGTTGACGTTTATATTGCGACAAATCATTCTTCTCAGATTATAAATACACTCCTGTCATGCTCTCCTAACAAATATGCCTACTCTAAACATATCAAGGGTGTTAGCAAAGTCTCTTTGACATTCTCTGTGGTGGCGGCTTACACTACGCAGACTGATTAGCACCAACATAAAAAATTATGTCATTTCACCACAAGTTTCCACAAATTATATGTTTTCACGAAAAATGAATAAAAATCATTTTAAAACTCATCTGGCAGATATAACGAGGCTGCTTTATGTTCCGACGGTTCTATATTTTGAAGGCTCTATGTTCCAAAGATCCATGTGCCAAAAGCTCTATGTGCTGAAAGTTCTTTGACAACAACAATATTCAAACCCTGGATTTTACCAAAATTTTACCGTTAGTTTAAAAATCATACACTTTCACTGATAGTATTATTGGTACCTAACAGCACCAATAAGCTATTGCTATGGTAAATGATATCTAGACAAATATATTGTATCTGAAAGATGTAGTTACGTATGCACTATGGCACATGACGGCATTAGCTGGACACAAGTTACCGCCCGTCGTTTCGTTGTTGAAATAATGAGGTGAATTATTGTGTTTTAATGTTGCAATCCACCGAACACGTCATTTATATGGTATGTTCCATGTAGACAATACTAATTATTCAACGAATGCAATATTATTAAGAAAAGAACATTGTTTTGCTTTGATTTTAGTAGTTTCGATATAAATTTCGCTTTACAAATCAAAGTCTGTCATCCTTTAAAGGCTGTCTTTTTAATGTTTAAATATAAGCATGTAAGTTTTGTAAATACTTGACCTGTTGGGCGGGGGCCCTAGGGTAGTGGTTAGGACCGCTGCCTTTCACGCTAGCGTTCGGGGTTCGTTTCCCGGTCACGGAGGTTTGAAAGAAGAACACAATTTCTTCCCTATCACTCGCAAAACTCAGTATTGTGGGAAGCCTCCGTGACAGAGAGGTAGCGTACTCTACCTCACACCTTCAAACTTTGAATTTCGAATCCTGTGTCTGGAGGGCAGTGTCATCTCACCATCCTCAGGAGGTGTTCCATGCCCAATTTAGCCTGTATGTGCACAAAAGTTTCATTTCATTTGTACTTGACCTGTTCTGTAGGACAACTAGGCTAATAATATAATTTGAAAATAACAAATTATTGTTATTTAATCAGGTGTTTGGGACTGAAAAGGTGAAAAGGAAATTTGGCAACTTACTATGAAATACATAATTAGTTTTGCAAGATGAATTTCAAATAGTATTTATTTATTTTATGTAAGCAATATAACTCAAAAGCCTGAACAATAACCTTAGGCATATACCACACGGAATATAGTATACCCCATAATAAGTGAACATAATTGTATACATTTACTATCAGACTAAAATATCTATTTAAATTGAACCCGTATCCTGCTAGGTTAATTTATTTAAATTTCAGCCACTTGAAGTTGTGTATCGCTACCACGACCCACAACTTCAAGTGGCTGAAAATTACTCATATTTGTGTAATTTAAGCACACATATTTGCAAATCTTGATGTTTGGACACATAATTCATTCAAAATAACATTGATTTGGTCAACTAGTAAAACAGATAAAAAACGACAATAGTCGTGAATAGCAGGATAAGGGTTAACAGCGAGTTGTAATGGGACTCTACTCACCTGATCAACGGACGCATGTGTTTTGTCCATAAATTGCGTGTCATTTTACTGATAACATCTATGGCTTTGGGGTCAACGCGTTCTCGTCAGCTTCAAAAATGATAGTCACCAATTATTGAGCCTTAAAGGGACTGGCCCAGGCTGAAATCATTAAAAAAATCGGTGATTTTATTTGGGCTTCTTAATATGACCATATGATGTATACATGTCTATAGACTAGAATTGCAAAAGTTTTTAATTTTTTTCTGCTGCGCCTTCAACAGTTAGGCTAGATATAGAGAAGAAATGAGTGATTTCTAATTATGGAAAAAATACGGGAATTTCGTCGTCTATATCTAGCCTATAACTGGTGAATGCGCAGCAGAAAAAAATTAAAACGTTTGCAGATCCAGTCTATGGACATGTTCACATCATATGGTCATATTAAAAAGCCAAAATAAAATCACCGATTTTTTGAAGATTTTACCCTAGGCCAGTCCCTTTAAACTTTCACAGTGAAACCAACCTTACACCATGTTATGCAGTGCAGGTGTCATATTTATCATACACAGTGCTTGCCTGCAATCATCGTAGGAGCAGTGATCGTCCGAGCAATGATCGCCGAATGCTCGTAGCAATGGTCGTCAGAGCAATACTTGTAAATATGATAGTCAGAATAATGAGGCTGTCGCCGTTTTTTCCGGTACGCGCGAAATAAACGTATTTTAATACGTGAAAAAAAACACATTTACCCACATTTCCTCAACATCACAAATAATATCAGTAATACCAATGGGTAATGTTGGGGGAGGTCTAAAGAACAACAAAAACTTGGTCTCCGATTGTCCTAGGGGAGGGGGTACACTGTAACTCCATCTGGCACACGGACTAGTGCATACTTATAGTTAATCAGTGTGTCAATATGTTAATATCGCTAGATTGATATGGATATGAGGTGTTACTTAAATCGCGAAAAAGACCTACTTAGCCGAATATATCAGATTAGCACACATCGGAATTCGATTCTACACACCCGAAAATGGTTTAAAATGTTGAAAAATCAATTTCTCTATTGTACCTACATTGGGTCAGTATTTTCTCCAAACGCAACCAGTCTAAAAGGTCAACTGAGAGTTACCGTCTAAGCACATCACTGTTATGTGGCAGAGTGACATTGTCACGTGACTCTGGTCATACATCAACACTGATCAAGGCAACGGAAGCCGCAAGGCCAATGTGGCTTTTCGCAGGTCTCCTTTTGTGAATAAGGCTGAACAGCTGCTGCTACTCTCCGGTATTTTTACATGGGGAAATCTGTATCCGGCTGTCCCTTTTATTTTTGCTTTGACCGGCCGAGCATGCTGTTCATGTGATGTTATTTTACATGAACTCAAGAGTATGGGTCATAAAATTCCTTGCTCCGCAAATTTTAACAATATTTACAAAAATGGTGACGATGTCATTCCTAATTAGTTGAGTTATATTCTGGTATAGCCTGTAATAAATCCTTAGTAAATATATGTGTTTGTATTGGGCCAAAAATACCTCTGTTTCCGATTACACTGCCTTTCCAAACAGGGTTCCCAAACGGTTACATGGCTCTCCAAAATAATGTAGGGAGCCCTTTATTTGGCAAATTCACATCTAGAAAAAAACACAAAAATTTAATACAATAAAGTATGTGGGGGTGGAACTCAAACTCCAATGTTCTCATTCAGTTAATAGCTTTCTCTCCTCCGAAACCGAAAAAGGTCTCTGATGGCAATAAGTCGTTTTTGAGAATCTGGAATGATAATTCAAGTGCGAATCGTGATGAAGCAAGACCTGGGAATAATAATATTATACATAATAATATGTAGATTTTTCAAATGTCTTGGATCTACTTAAGCTAGTACATACACTATACCTTGAAAAAAACTCGGATCTCAATAGGTCAATAGGAGCTTTCATATTACACCTCAGCCTCATAATATCAGGGTCCGAGAACAGCTGAGAACGAATGCAGTTTTCGACCCTGATTAATACACCGTATAATGTGTTATTTTTTAGAAATAGCCATGTGTTCGACCTGATTTGTATCTGGCCAATATGGAATTGCCTAACAAAAATGGTAACGTTTACCTTCTAAACCACATGGTCAGATCAAGCAATAGGCATACACATGGCCAAACACGTGGAATTGTGATGAAATCGACATTAGTATACAGCTACTTTTAAGGTGAGTGAGTGAGGACTAGTTAGGGTCTCGACTAAATCACTAATCCAGGTCATGATTTTTAGTTCTCTCAACCTAAATAAACAGTTTTGGCAAATTAGGATGTCCACCATTTTCATGCTGTTGTTCGTCTAGTTACACAGCTTTGGATTTTTACTTGAATTTTGTTCCAGCATCAACGACGTTCACCAACCCTTATCCCAGCACCGGCCCGACCCCCGCGTCTGGTGGCCATTGTATCATGTGTTAATGTGTGAAATAGAAGAATATTTATTTTTACAGCATACATAAGACACTTTGAGCCGGAGCTAGATCAATGTTGGAACAGCGTCCTATACGCTGGTCCAATTTAAAAAACGACACCGGGTCAAAAGCTGTGTGTTCTCTGGGTATGTGGCACCAGGTAAGGAGCACTATGACACAGAGGTGAAAAGATGCAGTAAGATATTTCAACCCTTTCCTCAAAAGTCTGAAACTTTTTAGAGCGTAATCTTCTACCTAAATGTATTTAAAAATGAGGTTCACTGGGAGACTAGTGTATGATATAAGTGGATACTTGCTTATCACTGTGATCGATAGCGATCATTTTGGATTTTACGCTCTAAAAAATCCCGCCCACTGTTTCTAGAGAAGTTTATTTTTTGACAAATACCTTAAGCTACTTGAAACAATCTTCAAACCCCACTTGCCAAACGTTGTCAATTATGGATTTGAAACCTACTACTATATCACTTTTAGTCGTTTGGCCTTTGTGCGCCCTTTTAACCTAAATTTAGGACACTTCCACCCCATGGACAACTTAGGACTTTGATATGTTGCTTGCCATACTTCTAACAAACTTTCCTGAAATTTTCAGCTTGTCACGAATTTTTTTCAGGTTACAGTGCTTTAAAGGCTAACTTTCCAGGACTAACTGTGTTATAATGTGTTTAATCCAATGGCTGAGGGGGGGGGGGGGTCCTGTGTGTATTTTTAGGTCCCCTAAGTTACTCAACAAATTCGCTTATGGGACCACCCCAGGAGTAAAAAAACTTGGGTAGACATGCTGGATCATGGTAGCAACTCAGGAAAACGATTTTCAAAATGGCCGCCAGAAGCCATTCTGAAAAGCCTATATGTCAATATGTTTTGCACCAGTTGGCCAATTTCGATAATAAAAATGTCCAGTAGGGTTTTTTTCAGAGTGCAGAATCAATTAGAAAGAGTTTTAATATGACCTGAAGTAAAGATCATACGAAATTCAAAATGGCCGCCATTTTTACTTCAGCAAATTCTATTTTTATTCATATCTTGATTTATAATTGACACAGGTAGTCCATGGGCTGGAATTGGTCACCATACACACCCACCACTCTCAATTTTGATCAGGGGCTTCCTGGAAATGTTGTTAGCGATTTTACTAGGAATAACTTTGAGGCGCGATATGTGTTTCGGCCATTTTTTTAAATGGCCGTCATGAAAATCTAATTTGGGCAATATTTCCACTTCAATTGACATATAATCATAATTTTCGTGTCTACACCTATGTTTTCAGGGTATAAAAATCGAGTGAAACCACTTATAAAAATATTGAATCCGAATGTTTATATTGAAAACAAAATTTGTTGACATGTTAAAATGTTATAGTAATAAAGACAAGTATGGTTATAATGGATAGCTTTGTGTCTCTCATGATCTTGCATGCAGTTATCCTCCAGAAATACGTAATATTGATATCCTAAGTTGCAATTTAACCAATATATCGAGTTCTAATTGACATAGAATCACAGCTCGAGTGTCTGCACCTATGTCTTCTGGGGTCAGCGAATCGCATGAAATCACTTAAAACATACTGGAGCAATACCATAAGGCACATTTGAAATACTGGGGCATTTCGGTATGGCAAACTGGAAAATAGCCCACATGACACATGCCTTATATATATTTGTTTTGGACAAAATCACAATGTCTATATATTGAAAACAAATTATTTTGCTGACATTGTATACTATTTTTATAAGACTGAGGACATGCATGGTTATTTAATATATATTTGTGTCTCTGAACTTGTACATTGCGTGCAGTTACCAGCCTAAAATCCAGAAATGAGTATTGACATCCTGCATTGGAAATTTAGCCGGGCCAACATCTCGAGTTGAAATAAAAATAGAATAACAATTCTGGTGTCTACACCTATGTTTTTCTGGGTTAACTATTCGAATGAAAAAAAATTATACTGGAACATAATTAATTATAAATTCAAGATGGCCACCGACAAAACGTTCTTTGTTATTGTATTGAAGACATCTACATGGTTAGAAAACACTCCTTCGTGTATTTAAACATGTATATGTTATTGCCTTACCAACCTGTCAATAACATTTTACCGTTACACCCAAGTGAGTAACAATGTAATCATATGCCGTTATTTTGCCGTTATTTTGTCAGTCTAACCTGAATCAGGCCAAGAAAGCCGAAACTGGGCCAGTTTTGGCATACCCCAACAATACCTGTATGCCAGTACTGCCACTATTCGCCAGTAATTACCATTATTGGGCCATTTAAGCACATGTTTGCTGGGATGTTCACATACTGTGACATCATCAGTGCATTGAAATGTCAAAACTGCTTCAGCACATTTATCATGCTATTTATCAGTTGGAAGAGTGTGCATATTGCTGTTATCATGCATGCCTGTAATCATTCTTGCTGTAATTGATTAGACTTCGCTTACCAACACATTGCACATCTTGAGCCCCATTGGTTCACAGAGAGCTATGTTTGCCCCCACATGGTGTAACTTACATGTAAGATAACTAAAGACATAGATCATTTTGATTAACATGCCTCTATATTTGTAAATCAATAATCCATTTGTACATTTTTTTGTTTTCACACAAAATGAATGACAATAGGGGCATTATGAGATATCCACTGTTGGCTATATATGACAGTTTAAAGCCTCGAAGTGACGTTTTTCTAACTATGCATTTCTTCAGCACCACAACGAATATTATCTATATATATTTCCATGACAATGCTAATAATTATTTTAAAAAAATCATTATAGACATTTTGCTTCGAAAATCATTGGTTGAATTAGAATGATGGCCCAGCTAAATTTCCAACATAGGATATTAATACGTATATCTGGACGATAACTGCATGATATAGAAGCTCGGAGACACAAAGCTATCTTTTATAAACATGCCTGTACTCATTACTATAACATTTTATTATTTGTATAGAATGTCAGCAAATATAATTTGGTTTCAAATATAGACATTGTGATTTTGTCATACAATTATTTTTGCTGGCAGCCATCTTGGTTTTTCCAAATTAGCAACATAGGAATGACCCTTGGAATCTTTCTATAAGTGATATTATTCGATTTTTTGACCACGAAAACATAGGTGTAGACACCAAAATTATGATTCCATGTAAATTTGAACGGGAGATATTGTTCAAATTAGATTTTCGTTGCGGCACGCAATTTTGAAAAATGGCCGAAACCCATATCGCGCCCCAATTTTTTTTCTGGTAACGTCGTTATATCATTCACAGGAGTCCCCTGATCAAAAGGTTACCACTCGTGGAGAGTAGTGGGGATGCACGAGGAATAATTCTGGCTCATGGACTACTACCTACTATTATAAATCAAGATGTGAATATAAATAAAATTTGATGAAGCAGAATGGCGGCCATTTTGAATTTTGCATGATCCTAATTTCAGGTCATTTCAAAACCCCTTCCAATCGATTCAGCGTCCTAAAAAACCACATACTGGACATTTTGATCATCCAAATTGGCCAACTGGTGCAAAAGATATAGACGTTATAGGCTTTTCAGAATGACTTCCGGCGGCCATTTTGAATATCATTTTTCTGAGTTGCTACCATGATCCAGCATGTCTACCCAAGTTTTTTTACTCCTGGGGTGGTCCTCTAAACGAATTTTAATAGGGACATAAAAATGCACACGGGACCCCCCTCAGCAAGAGGACTAGTTGTAATCATAAAACACGGAAGTCCCCCAATGAATATGAGACATTGGCCAACTTAATAGCGAGCCTCCATCTGCAACATTGGCTCAACGTTTAACATATCGGGTCATTGAAAGTGCCTGGAAGTAACTGGTGTTGCCATATTGACGTATGAATTTATCTTCAAACTATTATCTTGGTGTGCGTATGATAATATTTCACAAAACAGCTATTGGAATATTATCAGAAACAGCTGGTACCAGTTTGCGATTTATTGTTTATCAATTTATACGAATCATGTCTTGCCATGCAAACCAGAATTATAAATAATAGGGCCAATGTATTTTTCCCACGCTGTACTCTGACTCGGTGTATACTTTAATGCAAACATGAGAATATGAAGACCATTCAAGACAAAATTCAAGTAAAAATCCAAAGTTGTGTAACTAGACGAACAACAGCATGAGAATGGTGGACATCATTATTTGCCAAAACTGTTTATTTAGGTCGAGAGAACTGAAGATCATGACATCAACCAGCACTGGGACATCGTTCTTACTGTGTATGTTCATTTTATATTGGTCCACCGTCTACGACGCTGTACAACATAACATCAAGATTGGTTTTAAATCTCGTGTTTTCTGGGTTACATACCGGGTAATATAACTATACTAGGATAGTCATATCTCTGCAAACAATACTGACAGAAGCACAATTTTATTTGTTCAATATTGTGTATGGAGTGTAAAAAGAATGTCAATCATACATAAATCCATATTGGATAATTTACATAACTTTATAGGATTACTGATTTAGTCGAGACCCTATCTAATCCTCACCACCCTCCTTTCAAAGTAGCTGTACTAATGTCGATTTCATCACAATTCCACATGTAAAATTTTATTTGTTGCAGATAATGAATGTCATCTATTATCTATATTTATAGTTTTTTGAAAATAGGATCTGAGTGTGAATATAACTTACTTTTTGAAATTATGCGGATAGCTTTCTTTTGTAGTTTATATGTTCGTTTTGAGTCATATCCCCAAGCAAGTATACAATAATTTAAATGGGGAAGGATGAGAGAATTATATATGGTAAGCAGTGTGTTTTCAGGGAGTTCATATTTTAATTTGTTTATTATGCCTATGGTTTTAGAGATTTTATTTGCTATTTTAGTTATATTTTGATTCCAATTTAAATGCTTGTTTAGCATAAGTCCTAAGTAATTAAATTCGTCGACACATTCTATATTTGTGTTATTGATTGTCAATTTGGGTATTTTGACGCGCTTTTGTGGTTTGTAAATAAACATATATTTTGATTTTTGTAAATTTAAGGTAAGTTTGTTTGACATTAACCAGTGACTGAATTTCTGTAGCTCAATATTTATCATGTTATTGTTGGAAGTCATTTATGTAAATGATAAACAAAAGAGGACCTAATATTGAACCTTGTGGGACTCCTGTTGATAAATTAATAAATGAAGATTTATTATTATTTATTTCTACACATTGCTGTCTATTTGATAAGTAATTTTTTATTATGTCTAAGGCACATCCTTGAATACCTTAATATTTAGGTTTATTTAATAAAATGGAGTGGTCTAGCGTGTCAAATGCTTTAGATAGATCTAAGTACACTGTCATGGGAGTATGTCCTAGTTCCATGCGATGTATGATGGAATCAACAACATTCAACGCTGCTAGTTCTGTGGAGTGTTTTTTGCGGAAGCCATATTGACACTCATAATACAAATTATTAGAAACAAAGTAATTATTGATTTGATTATAGATGACACGCTCAAAAACTTTTGATAATGGATTACTTTTTTTCTTTTTGTGCAATAGGTTTTTTATTATAGACCACGTGTTTTTTATGTCCGAAGAATCTTTTTGAAAAATATGATGATAAAATGTTTTCTTTGCAATGAAAATACTTCTCTTTATTATAACATTGTATGTGCGAAGATTTATTTTCCTAGCTTCGTAATTACTTGAATCAGTGGGTGTTTTCTTAAATTTTCTGTACAATTCATCTCGTCGCTTTATAGATCTTATTATTCCTTCAGTGATCCATTCTGTTTTTTTCATGTTTAAGCTTGGCAGCAATTAGAACGTCTTCTATTACACCATAATTTATATTAGGATCGGTATGTTGATCTGAGTTTATCTGATTTAGTAAATTTGCTTTTTTAATTTCTAATTTGTAATTTTTAATATTATCATTTGTCATATTATTTATATATACATGCTTTACACGCGGAGCTTTTGGACACGTTATGTTTAATGAAATGCAATATGGGAAATGATCCGATAGGCTACTGGTTAAAATACAGGCCAATACATCAGATACATGCACTGTCCAGTGTTGAATGATTGATGGCCAGAGCAAGCGACGGTGGACCAACGTTGAACCGGCATTGTGTTGACGTGTCGTGTTTGCTGGGCATAGTGACTCAGCCGCTGCATGATACCATGATACGGGTCTACTTGGCTATCCAGCAAACACGGGGTATTCACACAATGCTGTTTCAATGTTGCCCCACCATCTTCGACGCTGGCCCAGCATTGAAACAACATTGGGTGAATGGACCGTGTTTGCTGGGATCAGTTATCAACCAAGCCGCTGGAGGGGAGACTTCTCTAGTTTTTGCTTACACAAAACTAGTCCCTTTTAGTTTATATTAGGGGGTGGAAAACCATACTTGAGACATGGTATGCAGGGTGATCTGTGCATGATCCAGTGGCGTGATCACTATCATGTACCAGCATTTGAGCACATGAGCCCTTTTTGCTATGGATAATGTATATGCCTATTAGCTACATACAGCAGACTGCAGGCAGTGTGCACAGACTGCCAACTAACATACACATTGGTAGGTCCCTATTGGTTGGCTCTCTATAAAGGCTGTTTTAAAATCTATAAAGTGTCTTGTGTAAAAAAACTAAAATATCTTTTGCCGGTAATATAAACATTGAAAACCGCAAAGATGTATAATAGGCCCAAATGCACAAAAATTGAAAATGAAATTATTGTCGATCGCTCACCATCTCCCGGCAAGGATCAAATATTTATCTTAGGACCAGTGAGCGACCCCCTGTGAACCCGATGTAAGTGTTGCGTAATAGACCAGTTAGTGAAATGTTCACGCTATAACCACCCTGATAACAGCGTAGTTTATACACCAATGATAATACTGCTTCAACATCAAAAAACACTTAATGATGATAAATGGACTGACAAGGTAAAGGCTAATTTGTATCCTGAACTTGCAGAATTTCCGGCACGTGGACGACTTTCCGCTTCCTGACTGACAAGATTACAGACATAAGTAGCGTTACAGGTAATGTTTTCATTGTGATCAGCGCTGCCGCCGTATAATGCTCTGCTGCCGTGATGGTCTCTGTGCGTTCTGCTTTCAGATGGAGTCAGACTAAAGAGCTGGATTCCGCCCGCGGCTTTTGATCAAAACAATTATATTTGTGGCAAATTTTCTGGGCAAAGCTTGCATCAATACACTGAAGACTAGCACAAGAAACACATTATTTTAAAGGGACTGACACAGGCTAAAATCATAAAAAAATTGTGATTTTATTTTGGCTTCTTAATAGCCTATGACCATATGATGTAAACATGTCCATAGACTAGAACAGCAAAAGTGTTTTAATTTTTGTGCTGCACATTCACCAGTTAGGCTAGATATAGAGACGAAATTCCTGATTTCTAATTATTGACAACCATGTCAAAAATTTTAAATACGGGAATTTCGTATCTATATCTAGTCTAACTGGTGAATGCGCAGCAGAAAAATAAAAAAAACTTTTGCAGTTCTAGTCTATGAACATGTTTACATGATATGGTCATATTAAGAAGCCAAAATAAAATCACCGATTTTTTGATGATTTTAGCCTGGGCCAGTCCCTTTAATACAGAAATACACAACCCTTTATACATATAGGCCTAGTCTATTAGCGATTATTGCAGCGCACACATGACTAGTCAACATTGTCAACCGGTCCCGCCCCCGGTTCACTCTTGTACAGTGACTCAACGCTCCGAGCGGAGCCACTGTCACATGAAGGCCATATTCTTGATTATAGTGGGTTCAAATTGAGAGGTCATGCTTTCAAAACTAGGTCATCGCCGACCAATCAGTGGAACGTTTGCAACAGCATTTGACCGGAAGGAGATTCCTTGCTCAGGCGTCACTGTTATGAGAGTGAAGCCCCCGGTTGACCAGCTGCCTATTGAAAAAACAGGCGAGGCACCAGTTTGATGTTTGGCCGGGGTCAGTTCGTTATTCCGACAGGTCTATATTCCGACAGGTCTATATTCCGACAGGTCTATATTCCGACAGGTCGTTATTCCGACAGGTCGTTACTCCGACAGGTCTATATTCCGACAGGTCGATATTCCGACAGGTCGTTATTCCGACAGGTCTATATTCCGACAGGTCGATATTCCGACAGGTCGTTATTCCGACAGGTCTATATTCCGACATGTCTATATTCCGACAGGTCGATATTCCGACACGTCGTTATTCCGACAGTTCCTTGATGTAGGCTAAATTGTAATGGGAATTAGTCTGTGAGATGAACCACTTTTAATTACGTGTCTGGGCCCAAAAGGTTTGAAGAGTGTTTTTAGTCAGAATTTCATGCTGATTCTGAAATTCTATTTCTTAAATGCCTCAGACGCTGCATTTTTTCAGAATATAGCATTTTGCGTGTTTTTTTCATACAAAAATGGTAAAATCGCTATTTTAACCAGTGACACTGTTTAAATGTATCTACATAAGAACATGTGATGCCAAATTAAACTGTCTGATACATGTGATCCAATAATAAGACAACAAATTCAGCGCCGAGACCGATTTTATACGTCAGAATCTGACGTCTAGAGTCAGTCTCAGCTCTAAAAGATTTTAAAATATTCATAATGGTGTTAGACCCATATCATAAGTATTCAAATCAGGGGGCTTAACTGATATTTACCCCCGAATAGTTCAAATCGTCCCAAAAGCACTAAATTTGGACCACGTATGGCTAAGGCCATAATATTTTTTGATTTATCGCGGGAGCCAAGCTGAACTCTCGCCGTGGGCGCTTTATTTGACAAATCCAAGATGACCGCCATTCAAATTAGGGTCATTTCATAACTTGTAAACTAATGGACGTAGAGACGCATGTGATACCACTTTTCTATGGTTTTCGAATATGTAGGATTGATTTATGATGTTTTGCAGTTGATTGGGGAATTATTTAAGAAATAAAAATATTTGTAAAGTTATTTCGTCAATATATATACGACATGATAACGGTTTAAACGACGCAGATCAGCAACACAATCGTCTGTATCAGGCATTGATAACGACATATCCATAAGATTTGCTACCAGATCCAGTCCTTGGAGTTCCTGTGTATCAGCCATATTAAATAAATTCAAAATGGCCGCTGTTCATAACAAGCCCACGTCATAACTTGCCAACTAATAGCAGTAGAGAAACACTTAATAGAATCTTTCTACGGTTTCATAAACGATTTTAAATATATATTAGTTGCTTAAGGGCAGTGAATATTCTAAAAATCGTACTATCTAAGCAAAAAAGTTGAGTCAGACGTTGAAATTAAGAGCTTATTATTTCATGTGTTTGTAAGAGCCCAGGACGAAAGTGTTTTTTGAAAGGTTTTTTGACCGTTCACATGTCAACTTTGAATTTTTTTTTTTTTTTTGTACTTTTTTTTAGGCGGCGCGAATCGGTTATACGTTCGGTTGCTATTATTATACCACGAATTTGAACAGTTTGGGTCACTGCATATGTATACACCAAGGAAAGATTTCGGCCGCAGCGGGACTCGAACCAGGTACCCCCGGACTCTCGAGTCCACCACGCGACCAATGAGCTATCCTACGTCACGAACATGAACAAGATAATAAGTAATAGTATTTATAATAAGAATATTATAGATATAATATTATAATTGTGACTCAAGGCACAACAACATAATTATATTTTCATATCACTGTCTACTGTCTTTACGCAACGCAGCTATAAAACTTCAATTGTTCCATCACTGCTAATACATCCATCCTCTTAGGAAGGACAAAGTTAGGAAATTTTAAGATGATCAATATTAGTTCTGGATTGTATTCATTCTGACTGTATACTTTTACCTCGAAAATAGTATTATTAGTTTCAGTACTGATGTTGATGAGATTGCTAATTTGTACCAGCATTTTGCACGGCGTTAGAGCACTATGGGGGTCGCTCAATAATATTTTGCTCAATTTAATAGTTGGTGATGTATTTTCTGGGCAGTCATGGAAAAATCTGGGGAATGTGTGGGAATAATAATTAAATGTATTTATTTATTAGGCTGGAATATACATAAATATATACAATAATTGCATACATCTGCAATTGTAAAAACAATTTTTGATATCAAAAACGTTGACATAAATTTAGTTATGCCATTGGTTGGCATATTAAGCTTAACAATGGATCTGAACGCATCTATATATCACGGCTGTACAAAGAAGTGTGGGCTTCTATACACTACGCTCAAAAACACCTTCCAAATGGCTCCCAGAAACTCTGGGTAGACAAGGTTAACCCTTTCAGTGCGGGCAAATGCGTTCAGATCTAAAAAAAAACATCGATTGTAAATTATTAGTCCTACATGTAACTGGTCCACTTTTAAACGCCCATTTGAAGTTAACATTTGCATCACCAATGCAAGCTTTAAATGAATAATACATGTCAAAGAATGATGCAGCACGAAAAGAGTTAACAAGTACAGTAACAACCTTAGTCTATTAGATGTAGGTCTTCATCGCTATTCATCACCACAGTAGCTGTTAATAGTGGTTAATCCTCTCATCACTGTTATTTTTTTGTCGGAATAACGACCTGTCGGAATATAGAACTTTCGGAATATCGACCTGTTTGTAGGACTATCGACCTGTCGGACTATCGACCTGTCGGAATAACGACCTGGTTGTCGGAATATCGACCTGTCGAAATAACGACCTGTCGGAATATCGACTTGTCGGAATAACGACCTGTCGGAATAACGACCTGTTTATCGGGATATCGACCTGTCGGAATAACGACCTGTCGGAATATCGACCTGTCGGAATAACGACCTGTCGGAATAACGACCTGTTTATCGGAATATCGACCTGTCGGAATAACGACCTGTCGGAATATCGACCTGTCGGAATAACGACCTGTCGGAATAACGACCCGGACCCGTGGCCGCCCTCATCTGACCTTCTAGTGTGGTACAATCAATTTGTGACGCCGAACAAGTGTATGGCCGCCACCGTTAGTAAGTTTTTAAGGTCACGTCAGGAAAACATAAACAATTGAAAATTCGAATCGAGCTGGTATGAACAGTATAAACGGCGACCATTTTGTTTGAATTTTTGGAGTCTGTAAACAACATCCAGCTCCCCGTCTGGAAACGAAGTTTCAGTCAGGTGCCCCGACTAACACATGACAACTTCCAAAACCTATATGCTCATAATTTTCATTTTCCCTCGATGGTTGGTAGGCCCAACGGCGGGAAGTAGCGCGGTTTGGTTAAATAATTAATACAGACACGTTTTCAAGCGTACACTGCAATGCTCGTACTGTACATTCTGTGAGATAGTAAGTATCTAACATAATGTACAGTCCGAACATTACAGGGTATTATAGCGGCTCGTTAGGATGACATCATTTTTTTTATTTTGTAGTGAAGTAGTGTAGCCCACAGATGATGATTTCATTTTTTCCGTTGTTTTCTGGGTTTTTTTTTAAATTATGAACGATATCACTGCGCTCACTTTTTAACTGGCCTGATCAAGTTCCCGAGATCACTGGCTGATATCACCTTCTGATTTTGCCCTCTAGCGGAAAACGCATCAGGTTAAATATAGAAGACGTAGTGTATTGCTCAGCTGGGATTCAAGATATAATTGCCAAAATGTCATCTCCCCCATATTTCTTTTTCAAAGTCATAATTTCACTCTACTGGTATCGTGTTTTCGAGCTTTTTTGTCGGTCATCTTAATCAAGATACTGATTGTGTTGCAGTGTAATATAAATTGGACAAGTTTGTTTGCGTATGGTGATGTCAAATATGTGAAATGGACGTGTCCAAAGTTTGAAGAGAAAAATACGGTTCACTGCTGAATAAGCGAGGCAAATTTTACTCGATAACAGCGACAGTGCATCCTCGGGCGAGCATATATAAAAACAATGTAAAAAAATCTCTGCAACATGAAGTACATGATAAAACAAGTAAATACAAATTATGACAAACATATTTAAAAAAAACAACAACATTTTTTGCAATAATTTAACAAAATAAAATCGTGAGATGGTGACCTAAATAGTATAGTTTTTACCCCACAGGCGGCGTAGTCTTTTTAAAACCAGTCTCAGAATTAAAGACTCAACTGACCTTGTGGCTCAGCTGACCCGCTTTTTCCCTGACGTAAGGATTTTTACTCAACGCATGCATCCGGTCAAAATAATGTTTTCCTTTGATTTTAGAAGTTTTAAAGCTTCGACCTTGACAAAAACACATATCCTTGACGTTTAATCATTCTAAAAGTTCTACGTCGATTATGCAAAAACCTCATCCGTAATAGGTTACCTTATCGAGCACATTAGAATCCGCATCTATCGGTCAGTGAGATTTGACGAAATAAAGTGGATTTTTCCGTGTTTTTTTGACCTTGATAAAAACACATGACCTTGACCTTCAGTCATTGTAAAACACTTTTATGATTCATCTTCGAAAAAATATAATCGTTACCGAAAACATTAAAATTAATATAAATGTCACTGATATATGGAAAAAAATAAGGTTTCCCTGATTTTATTAGTTATAGAACCCTGACCTTGCCAAAAACACATGACTTCGACCATTGTAAAACTTTTACCATTCTTTTGAGCAACTCAAAAACACCATAATAGATATCAAGAAAATTTAAATACATATAGGCCTAGTAGCGGCTGAGATATGGCAATTCTTGGCTTTGAATTATATAGATGGGGACACTTAGTGACCGGAGCTTGATGCGGATCCGAGACTCATAGTCTTGAAAAAGACGCAGCTTATGGAACGAACTTCCCCCAAGCCCCGATAGATGTTCAGATCTGTGAATTTAAAGCGTTTAATAGGCATTTTTTTCAGTCAAAATACTCAATACAGTAAACATGGTAAAATATGACCTATACCATCATCGAAGAATAATAACTTTATGCCCTATAATACACTCTTTGCACTAGTGCACTAGTTTGCGCGTAAGCAGAAGTCCCAACTAAATAGTTCAGTTTTGGTCACTGTGTGGCGTGTTGTCATTGAAAAGGGTGTAACAGGAGTCCCAACTTAATAGTTCAGCTTTTGGTCACTGTGTGGCGTGTTGTTATTGTAAAGAGTGTATTGACTCGGACATCACAGCTGTTGCCTTTTGACACACTTGGCCATGTATGCTCCACACACGCGACCAAGTCACCCTCTCGCTGGTCAAGCGAGTTAAAGGTGACCCATCACCCTTTATATAGTATGAATAATTTTGTGACAAATAAATCAAATTTGCCACAAGATGGGGCACAAGTGTTTCCTTATATGGGGTGATTGGCCATCATGTGACCCTCTGAGAGAGTCACATGATAGCCAGTCACTCCCATATATGGGGTGGTTGGCTATCATGTGACCCTCTGAGAGGGTCACATGATAGCCAATCACCCCATATGGGGACATAATTATTCATACCATATAAGAGGTGATAGATCACCTTTAAAATATCAGTTTATTACAATTCACAATAGTAGGAGCGTTTTTGATGTCGCAACTTGACCAATGAGAGGGTGCCGTGATCGCGTGCTACGGAGCATGCGTGGCCAAGTGAGTCAAGAAGAAACGGCTGTGATGTTCGAGTCAATTAGGGAATGAAGTTATTATAAAAAAACGGGACTGTGAGTGTGGTATAGACTATTCATTGGTCATATTTTAGTGTTTGCACCCTTTTCCACAACACTAAATTCCAATAACAGTAATATTTGTGCCTAATGATAGTCAGCCAGCCAAGGGCTGCTAAAGTGATGAAAATATGACTAGATGGCATTTCTTTGTTACAAGCAATCTGACAAATCAGGCATGTCAAGTAGGGTCCTGGGGACCTCGCCTGGCCGGATAACAAACTCTCACTGCGCTTAAAAGCATATTATGACGTCATTACAAATGGCCGCCAAAGAAACAGTATGACAATCTAAATTGTGTATAGTTTTGTCGATACTTGACCGAATTTCACAATCTTTTCCTTATACATTTTAGAGGTCACTGATTCCGAATATGCAAAGAAAATGCACAAAAAGCCACTGTAAATTTGTCAAAAGACCATAATATATATTTTTTTTCATAGATTTTCCAATGCATTGAGCCATTAAACGAGAAGACCTGTACATCGAACACTATAGCTGAAGATCTATCTGCACTGGGTTGCAGTGAAGTATCAGGTTAATACGGTCTATGTATATGAATATGAGCACACAAGGTCCTTTATGTTGGTAGACTGATTCATTAGATTACTCACTGATGCAACAGTGCGGATGCGGACGGTCATGCAGACCACACACTGATATGTGAAGAAGCATACAGCGCGTGGCCTTGCACGAAATCAACGTGGATAAACCAGCTGGTCTCAACCTTTAGTGTGATCTTCTAGTCACATTAACAGTGGAGAAACAATGATATATTTCTAATAGACCCAAGTAGGATTAGCTGGTTTCGAACATGACTGGCGAGGCAGTCAGGCGCTCTACCAATGTTCCACGCCCCGCTCTTGCACACTGAGACAGACAAATCACTGAACATGATATGGTTACAACTCCGACATAATGGGCTGACGAATAACATACAGTGAATTTTATAGGTGGGATAATCTGTACTTGGCAGTGTTTGTGAGGGAGCGAGCAGTCCAATGGCGTACTAGTGTTCTGTTATTAAAAGCATAGTGAGTCATTTATTATATTCAAATATCTGACTAAATAATGTTCCACCATTATTGCATATTTTGTTTAGTATATTTATACTAGTGCTTTAATTTTCTTTGTAAAAAATGTGTTTTTCGGCATTACCTCCACTAGATGTATTTAGTGATGTGTACAAACATCCTCAACATTAACGGTCAAAACCATCAACATGATCAAGCAGCAGAGGGCGCTGTTTGAAGATAGTTCAGGCGGATTGCTTTCCAAATCTTTTGAAAGAGGATGTGATGTCACAATCTGCCAGTACTTGACTTACATGAAATTAGAACACCGAGAAGATTATTTTTCTTACCTTGCCCTAGTCAGTCTGGAATATCATGAAACCAATACACCCTTTTCAATAACAGCACGCCACATAGTGATAAAAGCTGAACTGTTTTGCTCAGACTAGTGTTACACAGTCTTCAATAACAACACGCTACACAGTGACCATACTAGTCTGGCTGAAGTTTCGCATAAGCCTATCTCAAAACATTAGCTCAATGTCTCCAAATTACCTCCTGTCGCACTGAATGTACTCTTGTGGATCTTTCATAAACAACAAGTTGGTTTGTGCATGATCAGTGTTAGATCAGAGAAATACACATTTTGCGTGTTAGTAAGAGAGCCAATCATACCATAGCACTAAAATAGTAGTGTTTTGATAAAAAAAAATGCGCTAATTTATACACATGTAGATACTCACTAGGATGAAGTTTATATGGTCTGTTTGTAGACCCCTCTTTCATCCTGTGTCCAAATTCCAATAAGCATCACTACCAGTTAGGATAAAGACTGATGTAAGCTCTATCATGTTAGTTATGACAAATCACATAGTCTGTGTGGGTCCCTAATCAATGGATTGTTCACTGAACGTTATTGAAGATATATAGTGGCTGAAACCAATATGACACTAGGATGCTTTATTGGTTAGCTTATTAAGCCATCTCAGGACTTTGTAGTCAGACTTGTCATGGATGCTTGCTTGTGTCGCTTTGGTAAACATACTGGATTTAACACGAATTTTTTCATCGTTCCATGTGTTATCTGATAACTCTCACAAACTACATGTAAGTCACATATCACAACAATAACACTGAAATACTTCTTGAGAAGAGGCCACTACAAGTCTACAACTCGATCTTTGGCTTTGTCAGAAGCAGGTTGGTCATCAAAGATTAGTTTATTTTGATCAAAAAATTCATTATTGCTGTGTTGTACCGGTCACCACATTTAATAAGGGTACTATTTCCATAGTTGTTTTCAACAGTACTGCATCCCTCTTTGAAAGCTGAGCATGATGGGATCAAATGCTCACCATAGGGCCTATACCACAAAATTTAATCGAGATGCGAACATGATACAACGAATATGATTATTCATCTACACCATTTCTCCTCGGGACAAAAAGTCGGCTGTGGATCAAAACTGAGATACTGATTTCTGATTTCGACCATGCCGGATGTTTGTCATCGTGGTTCTGCATTTCATCGGTATCAACTTTTTGAAAAACATGGAATGTGCAGTATTGCTTAAAATGATATCCATCATTTCTTCTGTCGAGATATTGACAATATATCATATTGTGATAATGTCCACAAGCAATAGTCACTCATAAGGAGCAATTCCTCTGGGAACAAAGATTTCTCCTGCCAATAACCTGTTCTAGTTCGTGGACAATTTGTATATGCTTTAATCAAAGTTTGTTGATTTGCCTTTGGTCTATGGGACATCAGTCTGTGATGGAGCTGACCCACGCTGCTGCCGTATAACTCAGTCTCAGATAATTTTGTGTAGGCTCTGGGGAATACACCCTCAGACCAACAAAAAAATTCCTGGGTGATCAGGAACAATTCGAGTTGGGAGGTTACGTCTGTATAACAATTCTACTCATACCGATGAAGGCGCATCTTCCAGCTAGAATATACTAATCTCATTCATCTTTTTGCCAATGATCGTGTATTCTGCTGAGTTGTCTAACCCAATATCTAGTTTTTTGGTACAAATGCATTAATTATATATGTTGTAAATACAATGTATCGAACGAGAGAGTGTGAGCTTTATTATCACGTCCTTATCGTCATCAATGTAATCTTCTATAACATCAACACATATCTAATGCTTATTGGAATCACTTTTGTCGTGTAAATATCATCTAATCAATTCACTCAACATATTCACCTGTAGAGGTGTATGAACTCTTGGGTAATATACACATGCTTTGAAGAAATGAGCCAACACCCTTCACTCGAGTGATGGGATGACGCATCTGTATCTACACAAGCTTGTAACCACTTCAAATGAACAGTTCAGCAACAGCGCTATAATTATGGATCTTTGAGATCTCTGACATATTCATTTTCATCAAACTTGTACCCATATGATTACTTCACCCATACGACTGTGTAAGAAAGGCAACCCGTTCGATCACTGACATGTTGTAGCTGCGACACGTGTACTATCAAGGAGATCTGCTTACATGCCACTGAAATATCAACAACAATTTAAAATCCTATACACAACAAAGAGCGGGTGCCTACCGTCGTGCTTCAGAAGGCTTTTGAAAGTGATTAATTTTCACGCGTTCGTTTATGTCAATTCCTTACCACCAAATCCTATTTTTGGCGCCGCATACCGATTAATGTCCGAGTCAAAGCAACATATGACTCATATTGACCAAACAGTTTTCTAATTTGTTCATTTATTATTTGCCATTTGATCTGAGAATTTGAGATGTCGACATTACTGATTATAGGTGACTGGTGGCTCTTAATAATATATTAAATACTATGGTAATACTTGAATAACATGATGTAATATGCTACAAAATATCCATGAAATCGTATTAAAATACAAATAAATATATTACTGACCATGAAAACATGGTTAAAACATGATGATGGTAACAACAGCGTGAATATTTGATGAAATCTAGCGAAAAACTTGATTTCCACTAATAATCGCTTGTTATTTTTGCAATAACTAATAGTAAAATAGCTGCAAATGATTAAATCGCGTTAAATAAACACAATGGATTGCTTTTGGATAGATTACCACCTTGAAAATGTAGATATACAAGTGTTATTGACGATAGGGGTTTGCGATATATAGAAAAATAGTACATTTCATAGTGAATTTGGCGGCCATTTTGTTTTTCAGTTTCAAACACTTTCCAGGACTGTAAAAAATTGTTATCCGCCCTAGCGCTCATCTATGGTATCTATAGAACATATCTGGATAGATGGATTGCTTGTAACAAAGATTTGCACCATGGTGACACGATAGCCTTCGATGGCTGGCTGACTATGAAACATATTTCAAACGATTAGACGTGCTTAGCGATTGAATGGTTAATGTAGAAGCAGCATGCATAAGATTAATGACAATGAACCAATTAGTCCCAGAGCTAGGGGTTTTTTATTTGTGTTGAAAGGTCCATACGATCCAAGAGTTCAACCTATAGTGAAATTTTCTCAGGAATCCGAATCTGCGCGTCTTACAAAAATCGTCCTGTCCAAAAGTACCGTAAAAACCCTTTAAACACTAGTACCGTCAAAATCGCAAACCGCAATTTGAAATATTGCGTATGAAGTGATTGTTTGCTAAAATTGTGGTAATTTTCTATTTAAATATTTTTTTAATTATTTATTATCCTCACATATGACACAGGCTTTCACATGGATGTAAAATATTTTGTGTCTGATCATTGACAAATACACAATATAGCTGTAAGTTGGTATTTTAACACGTAATTTTACTCATTTTTCATACTTTTTCACTAAATAGACAAAATACTTTTCTCTCATCCGATTTTTGTATAGTATTTATGATTCAAACATGTTCTAGTACTATTGTTGACTTAAAATTAACCCATTTGGAATAAAAAATAATGAGTTATGTGAACATATTACTCGCTTTTTTCGTTAGACGTAAAATTAGCTCGCTTTTCTTCAGGCTCAGGAAAATTGACCATATCTCACATTTTTGGCCATTGAGTAGTCACATTTTAAGCTATATCAATATATTTGATATCAATAGAAAGCTACTGGCACTGGCCGTCACATGGATGTAAAATATTTTGTATCTGATCATTGACAAATGCACAAGAAAGCTTTAAGTTGGTATTTTAACCCTTAATTTGACCTTTTTTCATACTTTTCCAGTAAATAGTCAAAATACTTTTTTCTCAACTAATTTTTGTGTATAATAAATATTTAGTTTTGATTCAAACATGTTCTAGAACTATTGTTGACTTAAAATAAACCCATTTGGAATATAAATAGTGAGTTATGTAAACATATTACATGCTTTTTTGTTTACACGTAAAATTTGCGCGCTTTTCCATGGGCTCAGGAAAATTGTATGTATCTCACAGTTTTGCCCAATGAGTGTTCAAATTTTGAGCTAATAATATATTTGATATCAATAGAAAGCTACTGGCACAGGCCATGGATGTAAAATATGTTGTGACTAATCTTTGACAAATGCACAAGAGAGCTTGAAGTTGGTAATTTAACACTTAATTTTACCTATTTTTCATACTTTTTCGGTACATAGTCAAAATACTTTTCTCTCAACTGGTTTTTGTGTATAATAAATGTTTAGTTTTGATACAAACATGTTCTAGAATTATTGTTGACTTAAAATAAACCCATTTGGAATAAAAAATGATGAGCTATTTGAACATATTAAACACTTTTTTGGGTTGGATGTAAAATTTGGGCACTTTTCTTCCAAAGAAATATCAAAGATGTTGGTACATTTTTTGGGGGGTACCGGGTACTCATTGGACAAAAATGTGAAACACTGTCAATTTCCCCGGGCTGGAAGAAAAGTGCCCAAGTTTTATATCAAACCCAAAAAGTGTGTAATATGTTCGAATAGCTCATTACTTTTTATATTACAAATGTGTTTATTTTAAGTCAACAATAATTCTAGAACATGTTTGAATCAAAACTAAATATTTATTATACACAAAAATCATTTGAGAGAAAAGTATATTGACTATGACTCAGACTCAAAACAATTTATTTGTCACACAACAACAAGAAACCCATACACATGTAACCAAAATATACAAATACATTATGATATGTGTTGTGCGGATCAGGAGACCTGCATTAAGATCAATGTTGATCGCTATCATGCAGGCCACCAGTTAGAAAAAAAACAAAAAACAATAATAAGGATCATCGCGCAATACACAAGAGGACGCATCCTATAGAGAGTTGATGCACAGAATATAACTTCAAAATAGTAGAGTTACTCTGCCCTGCAAAGCCAAAAGGCAGTAGCCGCTTACTTTGGGAGTAAGCAGGTACCGCCCATTGGCCCCACACCGCAGTGCAGATAAATATTATTATAGTTATTGTTAAACAAAAAAGAGAAAGAGAGTATAACAAAACATGAGTCATGGCTACTGTTCGCGTTATGACAAATCATCTTTAAAAGTACATTAAAGAATAACAATCAAATTTAATGAAAAATTATCGATTGCAAACATAACAATTTGAAACAAAACACTGCGATTGATAACAATTTATGAAATAATTACGTGTATAAAATATAACTCCTGAGTAACTATGTGTTAACAATTTATCTTTGATAAGGGGCGGTAATGAATTAATACATTTTGGGATACTGTACAAGATACATTTAGTAGCAAATATATGTTTAACGGTTATTATATTCAGGTCATTGATATTTTTCATGTTGTATCTTTGACATTTTCTGGCAAAATTTAATCCTAGGGAATATTCTGGTAAATTTTGACTCATGTATTTATAGTAAAATTTAATCTGACACAATTTAAACATATCTGTTACTTTTAGAACATTTAAACTTTTAATTATAGGTTCAGAATGAGCTAAATATCTGCTTAATGTAATAGATCTAATTGCTCTTTTTTGTAACTGCGTAATTTTGTCATGCTGGTGACCCCAAATAAAAATACCATAATTAATATGCGGAAGGATTAATGTTTTATATAGTTGAATTAATATCATCTTAGGTACATATAATTTTATTCTGTGGATAATGCCAATTACTTTAGTTATTTTACAAGCAACCTTTTCTATGTGATCATTCCAGGTAAGATTTTGGTTTATTTTAAATCCTAAAAAAGTCACATTTTTTGCACAGTTTATTTTAGAATCTTCTATTTGTATTGTTGGAATAAATATTTTCTTTTTTGGCTGGTGAAAAACTACAAAATTTGACTTCGCAACATTTAAAGATAGTTTGTTTAATTTTAGCCATAATGTAATTTTTCCTAACTCTTTATTTATTATTTTTTCAAATTCAGTATCATAGCTATCAATTGTAGTAATTAAAGTAGTATCATCGGCGAACAAAATGAATTCAAAGAATTTACTAGAGTTAATAATGTCATTAATATAGATTATAAAAAGCAATGGCCCTAAAATTGACCCTTCTGGAACGCCAGTGGTAACGTTTAGTATATCAGATTTACAGTTATCAAAATCTACATATTGGGTTCTATCGGATAGATAATTTGTTAATAATTTGTTGGCCTGTCTTGATACCCCATAAAAATCTATTTTTTTAATTAAAATTTGGTGATTTAATGTATCAAAAGCTTTTGAAAGATCCAGAAATATTCCAATAGGTATTTTACTTTTATCCATCAATCCATATAATTTGTCAGTTAATTCTAAACAAGCTAATTCCGTTGGATGTCTTTTTCTAAATACATATTGATAGTGGGGGCTCTTAAGTCAATATATGAGATGAAGTGTACACTTCTGGATAAAATTGTGAATTTTGGCACACAGATAGTTGAGATCATCCTGTACAGGAATTTTGATGGAAGCAAGTTGGTACGTCCAGTTTTTGGCCGCCATCTTGGTTTTCAAAATGGCCGCCACTTGGGACCTATATTCAGCAATATTTCGAAAAGGAAGACACTTAGAGAGCTCATAGCAAGCTAATTTTTTCATGAAAGAACCTTAGAGGTATCTAGAATAACATAGTAAACGTTCTAGAAAATCCTTTCTAAGCACTCTGACATATCCAAGATGGCGTCCAAGAAGGCCGCCAGCGTATTGTCATAATTGATAAATAGCGTAAAATGATCGATTTTAGCTCAATTTTCTTTTGTAATACACCATTTCAAATCGTTTCATGGTCTATAAAGCTATATAGACCACCCCCAGAAATTTTGAAAACATATTTGACCCTTTCATCACAAGAGGCTTTTTAGCGAACGCCCCTGTAATATTTATTGGGAAAACATTTATTTATAATCAAATAATTAAGTATTAGTTGTGATGTATATTAGTGTCAGTAATACTATATTAAAGGCATGATTAAGGCACGCTTATGTTGGTCACTTAATTTGTATTTTTATTTATTCAAGATGGCGTCCAAGATGGCTGCCAGTGTATGAGAAGATTTAAGAAATTGTGTAAATTATTGGATGTTATATCAATTTTCTTTTGTAATACATCATTTCAACTATTTTTATGGTCTGTGAGTCTATCTAAACTACTCCCAGACAACGCTAAGCAATATTAAGCACCTTGACATGGAGAGTTTTCAATTAGCGACATAGCGCTATACCAAAATGTAATTGGTGAATCACTTAGCCCTTAAACTTTTCCAGGTATTTTTCGGGTGTGAGATTGATTTATGTTTTTGCGTAAATTGATAGATTTTAGCTCATTTGTTTTTCATGGACCATTTTAAATAGTTTCGTGATTAGTAAATCTATGTAGACTATCCCATCTATTTTAAAAATATATTTAACCCTTTAATCCCTACAGGCTTTTCAGCTGACGTCTCTGTAATCTTTATTGGGACAACTTTATTATTTATAATCAATTAATTCCATATTAATGGTGATGTATTGGTGTCAGTAATATAGTTATAGTGAAGTCACACTTATTGGTCAATTAATTTGTATTTTTAATTATTCAAAATGGCGTCCAAGATGACTGCCAGTGTACGGGCAGATTTAATAATTTGTGCAAATTCGTCATTTCAACTAGTTTTATGGTCTCTGAGCTCATCTAAACTACTCTCCGACAATGTTGAGTAATATTTAACACCTGAACATGAAAGTTTTCATTTGGCGACAAAAAACATCCAAAATATAATTGATGAACCATTTGGTCCATAAACTTTTACAGCTGTTTTCCATGTGTTGGACAGATCATTTGATGATATATTGCATGTAAGTGTGATGTTTTCTGCGTGAACCACTTATTGTCAGTGTATCCACATGGTGATAATGTCACCATACACATACTGGATCACAAACATTATCACTGATACATGTAACTTTAACGAATATACAGGTGTTTTAATGCATGCACTGGTATGTTGACGACAATCAATTGCCGCTGGAAAGGTGGTGTATTTATAATGACAGTGTATATAGGGCTCTTGTGTGAAATCTACTTTAATAGAGACGAGTCTTAATTAATTGTAACAGGGCTGCATGATAATTTTTTTTTAAATAAAAAAATAATTTTGTATTTCTATTCTGTTATGCTGTCAGACGATCCAATGGGACACACTCAATCTACAAACGACAAACAAAGTTCTGAGAAGCCTTCTGAACGAGTTATTGGGTATTTAACATGTTTCATGTGTTGAACATAACGCTGCACATAAACCAATAGCTTGAATGGAACTAACGATTTTCAAAAGCAGCTGCTTCTGCTAATCAGGCTTAGAACTGAATCTGTTGTGTATATCCGGACTGGTATCTGAGGACTCGTATGGCATGATGCTACCGCCACTTTTTTTTCTCTTGTAATGTCAGAGGAGTTTGGATTGTTGATACCACATCGATGGCCCTTATCATAACCCTCTCCAGCCTCAAAAAACATTTCAGAATTATCTGCAACGGCGTGTTGTGGTGCAGCTGACAAATAAAGAATGATGATATGCTTATTATTAACGTTCATACTCTGTGAAAACTGGCTGGCTGCGATGATTCATTTAGATCGGCTGTGTATTCGTAGACTGGAGGTATGCATATGATGTTTGAATCTGTACCAGACAAGTTGTTTGTTATCATGGTGTGCGTATACAGTGCCCAAAAACGTCATGCAGGGGCACAATTTCATAGGAATTTTGTGCGCCATTGAAGCAGTACCATATGCGATGAAGATTGCCATACAACTGGCCATACTACTGATGGTGGTCATAATAGGAGAGTTGCAATCTTGTGTGACCATGTAATGAGTTTGTAAGTAAATCACATTTTTACATCCCGATTTACTCCATGATTAACAGGATGGCAACAATCCATCAAAATGATCAAGTGTTTTTATATATATGTCACAGAAAAGAACCGTCAAAGACACTTAACTGAGTCGTAGGTACAAGATTAAAAGTAAACTAAAGGACAGTAACCACGAAGGTACACCTAGAGTTACTGGATTGTACCAAATTTGGTAACGATTCATCAAGGTCAAACATACTAAACTAGGTTAAAGTAGTATAGAAAGTGGACCAAAGTATAGAAACCCCAAACAGCACATCTAGAGCTCCTGCGAATCATTGTACAACATTTGGTCCATCAAACCAATAGTTTCAAAGTTAAGGCCCGGACAAGAGCGCAACTTCAAACTGGGTCAAAGTATCATACTGAAAGTAGACATAGCTCAAAAAGGTACATCTAGAGCCCCTGAGGATCATTTGCACTAAATTGAGTATTAATCTACCAAGTATTTTCTACCCATAGTTTGTGATAAATATATGTATGGTGACATTATTACCAGGGGAATGCATTCAAATAATAGTTTCATACAGACAAAAATTATACTCGCTGTCCCCCAAACGAGGACTGTAGGCAAGTAGTGGCATATCACCTACATGCAATCACATGTCATTTACATGCAATATATCTTCAAATGATCTTTCCAAACTTCCCTAAGCCAGCAATCTGATCAGAATGTGATCAACAGAGGAAGGTTTTGGTTAGTAGGCCTATGTCATACTCAATCGCATCAGTCTTCAACACATTGTTGACTATATGACCAAAACATCTTCAATATTACCTAGTTAATATTCATTACAGGGATAACGTATCCACCAAGGATACTGTGACATGTAAAAAAACATCAATCAGTTTCACGCCCGAAAAACAGCTGGAAAGGCTTATGGGCTAAGTGACTCACCAACTACATTTTGGATGTTTTATGTCGCCAATTAAAAACCCTCATGTTAAGGTGCTAAATATTGCTTAACGTTGTCCGGGAGTAGTTTACATGGACTCACAGACCATAAAAATAGTTGAAATGATGTATTACTAAAGAAAATTGATAAAAAATTGAAGAATTTACACAATTTCGCAAATCTGCCCATACACTGGCAGCCATCTTGGACGCCATCTTGAATAACTAAAAATACAAATTAGTTAAACAATAAGCGTGCTTTTAATATAGCTATATTACTAAAAACCAATATGCATCACCATTAATATTTAATTAATTGAATCTAAATAATAATGTTTTCCTAATAGAGAAAACGTTCACTAAAAAGCCTCTTGGGATAAAAGGGTTAAATATGTTTTCAAAATTGCTGGGGGTGGTCTATATAGCTTTACTGACCACAAAACTATTTGAAATGGTGTATTACAAAAGAAAATCGGGCTAAAATCGATCATTTTACGCTATTTATTTAATATGACTATACGCTGGCGGCCATCTTGGACGCCATCTTGCATATATCAGAGTGCCTAAGGAGGATTTTGTAGAACGTTTACTATGTTAATCCACATTCATCTAGGGTTCTTTCATGAAACAATCAGCTTGTTACGAGCTCTCTAATTGTCTTCCTTCATCAAATATTGCTGAATATAGGTCTGAGGTGGCGGCCATTTTGATAAACAAGATGGCGGCCAAAATGTGGACGTACCAACTTGCTTCCATCAAAATTCCTGTAAAGCGATATCTCAACAATTTGTGTGCCAAAATTCACAATTTTATCCAGAAGTGCACACCCAATTACCTAAGAGCCCCCACTATGACTTTTGCAAAATAAATGGTTGTCTTCAAAATAAGAATAGAGTTGGTCGTGTATAGCCCTTTCAAAAACCTTCGAAGCAGCTGGAAGAAGTGATATGGGGCGGTAATTAGTGAACATAGTATTATCACCTGCTTTGTAAATCGGTACTACTTTGGCTATTTTCATTTTTTTGGGAAAAATTCCTTTTTTGAGGGTTTGATTGATTATTATGGTTAATGGCTTAATAATAATATTTTTAATTGATTTAAATACTAAAGTAGATATACCATCATGTCCAAAGCTAGATTTGCTGTTTAAGTTGGTTATGATTTTGTCAACAACTGTTTCTGTAATAGGTTTAAAATTTAGGTTTACTTCTGGTTTCAAAGTTAAGTAATCACTGTAGCGTTTATCGGTGACCTTTTTTTATATTATTTGCAAGGCTAGGACCTATATTTGTAAAAAATGAATTGAATTCATTGGCTGTCTCTCGTTTATCATATATCTTCTTTCCGTCCAATTTAAAGTAGTCTGGAATTTTTACTTTATTTTTGGCTTTATTCAGCATAATATTTATTTCCGTCCAGGTTTGTTTTATATTGTTACTATACTTTTTAAATAAATTATGATAATAGTTGCGTTTAGCAAGTCTAATAGTTCTTCTTAATATTTTATTATAAGTATGTAAATTAACTGCAATTATATTATGCCTCACCATCCGGTGGGCTTATCCGCATTCTTCTATATAAATCATTTCGAAATTTGATGGATTTTAAAATACCAATACTTATCCAACTATTTTGTTTATGTTTTAACTTATTGAACTTTATAATTTTATTGGGAAAGCATTTAGTTCTATGATTATCTATTATGGCTTCGAAAATATTATAATTAGTTTTTGGGTCGGCATCTAGATCGTGATCAAGACTGTCTAGTAAGTTTGCTGATGCAAGCTCAGTTGCAAATTTGTGTATGTTTTCTGTATTTTGTTTATTAATAGCTATATACTTTTGTGGTTTATTATATTTCTTCTTATTTTTCAAACATATAAAATAAGGCTGGTGGTCGGAGAATTTGTCTATCAGTATCCCGGATGTTGCGCTACTTGAGACTTCCGAGCTTTTGCATAAAAAGTTATCTATTAAAGTAGCATTTGATCGAGAAAATCTAGTTGGTAAAGTGATATGTGGGTAAAAATTATAAGAAGTGATAAATGTAAAATATTTATTAACTATATTTCGCTTTGCTAATTCTAATAAATTTATATTATAATCTCCTGCTATAATAACTTCAGGTTTAGACCTGGTAAGCTGCTCTAAAACATGATTAAATTCATCATTAAAGGTATTATAATTGTGTAGGATATCTCGTGGAGGTCTGTATACATTACCGAGTAATAATTTAAATGACAATTCATTTCCAGAAATTTGTATAAATTGACCTTCCCAAACGTCGGATCGTTCATAAAGTGCAACAGTTGAATATGTAAAATTTTCATGTAAATAAATAACCAATCCTCCTTTAGGGCTACATTTTCTACCTTCGGAAATACAGGTATAACCATCAAGTTGGTACATAGAAATATCATCATCTTGCGACAACCAGCTTTCCTGTAAACATATTGCACTGAAAAATAGACCGTTTTGTTTTAAATCCTGGATAAATATACTAAGTTCATCAAATTTTGCATTCTGGCATGCAATATTTGTACTCAAAATTGTAAAAGCTCCTTTATTCATCTCAAGATGATTGCTAATACCAGGAATATCCATATAAGGAATTTTTTTAAAAATGTTATATTCATTATCATCATCATTAATACAACTCATAATATTTACTAGGGAGTTTTTTTGTACACCTCCAACAGATTCAAGAATTTTTGTATCATCTATTTCAACCGCCATTTCTTAATGTTTGATACATACATGCAAATTACAATAGAGGCAATGATAATTGTTTTCGACCTTAAATACATTAATCGAAAATTAAAAACAATAGCAAACATGGTAACAAACAGTGTACATGTACATGTGAACCTAATTAGATTCATCGCCATTATATGGTTATGACTATAATTCAGTTTTGGAAAAATAATGATGAAGTCTGTTGTGAAAAAAATCCATCTGGTAAGAAATTGTAATGCTAATGAGTGATGATTCAAATCGAATGTAAAAATAACAAAACAGGTGCTAGTGATACAAAAAAGCAGTCTGAAAATGTGAAGACCAAATATGAATCTTGACGTGTAAGAAATGTGAAAGTGCGAACAAACATCGTGAGAGATTATTTCCCACAATGCAATGTGCAAATATGCGAAAAACATGTTTAAGGTAATGTATAACTTCATAAATAAGAGTTATACATTTGTTTAATATGAAGTCGGTGGTTTAAGCCATTACACATTTGAAAATAATAATACAAATTTAACCATGGAGAGATCCGGTAGAATATATCTCACATAAGGTCATTTTTGGATCACCCGGGTCAATCAATCTCATAGCTCCTTTGTATATTGTAATATTACTAATTATCAAGTTTAATGATAATAACATTATCATATCAGATATGTGAGAATAAGATATTACAACAAATGACACCCAATTTTATGTACTGAAAAAGTATGAAAAATAGGTAAAATTAGGGTTAAAGTACCAACTTCAAGCTCTCTTGTGCATTTGTCAAAGATTAGACACAAAATATTTAACATCCGTGGCCTGTGCCAGTAGCTTTCTATTGATATCATACATATTGATATAGCTCAAAATTTGACTACTCATTGGGCAAAACTTTGAGATACATATAATTTTCCTGAGCCCAAAGAAAAGCGCACAAATTTTACGTCTAACCAAAAAAGTATATAATATGTTCACATAACTCACTATTTTTATTCCAAATGGGTTTATTTCAAGTCAACAATAGTTCTAGAACATGTTTGAATCAAAACTAAATATGTATTATACACAAAAGCTGAGAAAAAAGTATTTTGACTATTTACTGAAAAAGTATGAAAAAAGGTCAAATTAAGGGTTAAAATACCAACTTAAAGCTTTATTGTGCATTTGTCAATAATCAGACACAATATATCTTACATCCATCTGAAGGCATGTGCCAGTAGCTTTCTATTGATATCAAACATATTGACATAGCTCAAAATTTGACTACTCAGTGGGCAAAAATGTGAGAGGTCAATTTTCCCGAGCCTGAAGGAAAGCGAGCTAATTTTACGTCTAACGAAAAAAGCGTGTAATATGTTCACATAACTCATTATTTTTATTCCAAATGGGTTAATTTTAGGTCAACAATAGTTCCAGAACATGTTTGAATCAAAACTAAACATTTATACTATACAAAAATCGTCTGAGAGAAAAGTGTTTTGTCTATTTAGTGAAAAAGTATGAAAAATGAGTAGAATTAGGTGTTCAAATACCAACTTAAAGCTATATTGTATATTAGTCATTGATGAGACACAAAATATTTTACATCCATGTGAAGGCCTGTGTCATATGTGAGGATAATAAATAATTAAAAAAATATTTAAATAGAAAATTACCACAATTTTAGCAAACAATCACTTCATACGCAATATTTCAAATTGCGGCTTGCGATTTTGACGGTACTAGTGTTTAAAGGGTTTTTACGGTACTTTTGGACAGGATGATTTTTGTAAGACGCGCAGATTCGGATTCCTGAGAAAATTTCACTATAGGTGGAACTCTTGGATCGTATAGACCTTTCAACACAAATAAAACCCCCCTAGCTCTGGGACTAAATGGTCAAATGTTGGCGCACCTTCTACAACGCTGACCCATCATTGAACCAATATTGTTTCAGCGAGTTCAGTTTGTGGGGAATAGGGGTTCATTTCGTAATAACCCAGCAGGTACAAGACGTTGAATCACTGTCGATTTAACGTTGGACTAACGTCGTAGACGGTGAGCCAGCGGGTAATGCACATTGAGTCAACTTGCTGTGCCTGCTTGGAAGGTACGCTCGCCTGCGATTGAGAAACCGATGGGGATTCAACAAGCTCTGCTGAGCGTACAGACAGGAGAGCTTGTTGAATCGGCCACTAGGTGTCCCCATCGGTTTCTCAATCGCAGGCGAGCGTGTTGGAAGGATCTATATTTTGAGAGGCCCAGCAAATTCCAGACGCAGGGGCGTAGCCAGGGGGGAGGGGTTCGAGGGGTTCGGACGAGCCCCCCTTTTTGGGCCAACTGACATCGCTGATGGGCATGTAACAATAGTAGAAGTCACATTATTCTGTGACACCTGCGTTTTCTGATTTTACAAGCAATAATCATCCGACATTTGACATAGGGGTCTAGTAAGTTGTTAATTATGACGCCCTCTATAAACCCAACAGTCCAAGGCTGTGGTTTGCTGTACTGGTACTCGTTTCCCCCAAAAATCAACGTTTTTCAACATGGCGGTGACTGAGAGCAATCTCAACCCCAAGGTCCAAAAAATGCATGCGATCTTGTAGCTGAAATGCTGCTAATAATAAACCTATTATGACCATCCAAAAAACTGTCCCACGATTATGTAAGGGCATAATCTGTGGCTGAAACCTTCAGTTTAAATGATGTTTCAGCCACGTTGGGGCTAGTAAATTGCTAATTATTACGCCCCTCTATAAACCCTTTATTATTTTAAAGCAGCCCCTTGGGATGACATTAATTTTCGTTTTTAACTCCGTACCGAAGTAGTGTATCCCACGGATCATGTTTTTATTTTTTTCAGAATTTTCATATTTTTACAAATATTTTTATTCAACATTTCTATGAAACCAGAAGTAACCCAAACAAACTATTTGTATACCTGAAGGACGATTGAATGTTTTCACAGCATTGGGCCACATGCTGATGGCATCGGCCCAGCGTTGGATAGACAATCAGTGCTGCAGGTGTGGCCTCCCATGTCCTGACTATAAGACACCAATTAGCGGTGAATGCTCTGATCTTACCGTCTGATACGTGGGAATATGTGATGTAAAGTGCTGAATATCGCTGACTTGTTTTGTTTACATGGCAATATACGACCTGGAAATACAACTATTTCACTCTTTTTCGTTGCTTTAAAATTGTTTTTTGACTTTTCGGTATTTTCAGTTAAGATCAGTATGCTATATAGCTTTATATAAATTAAATTAAAAAAATTGACAACATTGAAAATGTCTCATCCCAAGGGGTCCCTTTAATTAAATTTTGAGATGTGAATACCATGTATCCTGCTAGAAATTACATCCTCTGGCTCACTGTAAAATGACATTATACGAATGCAAAACCACATTTATGTAAATTTTAGAATGTCATCTTAGGGATAAAATCCATTGGCATATGAACCCCACCTATTCACGAACACACTTAATGAGAGAGTTAGGCCCTATTGTTTCATTTTTTAATATTAAGAACCAATATTGCAAAGCAATTCACCAGCACGGTCTTGATTAGGGGCAGGCTGATTACTATATTCCACACGATTCAGTGGATGATCCAGGATCTGAAGAAAGGGGGTCGCCCGGGGTTTTGGGGGCCCCCCACTTTTTTTTGATAAATTTTAGTCACTTTTGGCGTAAAAAGGAGGGGCGCCCGCTGCGCCCCCCGCCATACCCCCTCTTGTAGCCCCCCTTGTAAACTAAACTGTTTTCCTATTAAATAGTTGTTTACAATATTTATAGTAAATAATAATAGGGCCTAACGTTACACTTCATTTTTGTAGACGTTTTATATGGTGTGTAGACCAATAGATACGCGCACGGTGTAATAAGTAATAACTTTATGCGGCAGACCATGGCAAAAAGAGACTCAGCCCCTTGCTCTGATGCATAGGCCTACATGTATACCATGACATGGCGATGGATATCTCCGTCGATGAAGTTGTCCAGCGCTTTGCTTTTGCAACACTCCACCCAAGACGACTGGAAATGGTTAAAATGTGTTAATTTATTGTGTGTTTAGACTTAACTCACTCCTCAATCCCCCACCCCATCATATGTCACATCAATAAAAAGACAAGTATATAAGAAAGTGTCATTTTCCGGTGGAAGCTAGCCAAAAAATTGAGCTCCAGATGACCCCAGAATGCACCATTAAACACATATTAATATTTCAAAATTTTCCCCAGACCCCCCTAAATGGGCTGGGCAGATACAGGAAAATTCGAACCCCCCTCTAAGAAATCCTGCCTACGCCTCTGAGACGTACACACATTATTGATGTGATGTTGGCCCATCTTCTGTGACTCAATAGCAGTATCGGGTCAACGGGGGGGGGGGGATGGGTGTCACCTCCTCGTGGTCCCCCCTGGGCAACTTTATAGAAGGCCAAGAAAACCCAGTCATTGAGACAGACGTATTTTCAGACGTATTAATCATGTAAATTCTTTGTGCATTTGTGTATTTTTTGTAACCTTTCTCTTATATATTGATGTTCTTGTGTATTGCTTCTTTGCTTAGTAAATTCTAGTCTTTTGTATTCTATTTCTCTGTGCTCTGCATTGTTTTCGAAATTATAGTAGTTTATTGGTTGAACTGGTTCAGTGGTTTCTCTTTGACATCCTAGTGATGTTCGGGATGTCCAAAATAAATCATTGCCATACAATTAACTTGTGGTTCTCACGGTATTGATATTCTTCTTCACTCTCTAGTATCAATTTCAGCTCAAATTCTTTGTATTCTTCATTTTTTTGTCCTACATTTCATATTTTTAATGGTTTCCCTGTGGCAGCCTGATGGATAATGCAACATATCAGAGAGAAGCCATTGCCATACAATTTCGCTTGTGACTTACGCTGTTCTCGCGGTTCGTGATCACTCTGGGGTGCTCTTCAATATCACAGACCTGATTGCCAACTGTAAGGGCACTGAAAGTCTGCCCACAATTTCGGAGGATTTGTTGTTTTGTGGTTTAATGGTTTTTCTGTTCATGGCTAAATTCACTCATATTTATTTCAATTTACATTAAGTATATACATACATACATATATACATACAGTAATTTTATTTTGAGTGGATACAGTATTGGTGTTGATTGTCCGGATTATGTATTCAATTGCAGCTTCAATGGTTTTACTTTCCCACTCCGGATATGATCGGCACTGAACAGGCAGTGTTCCTATTCTCATAATATTTTTGCACAACTATGGTTTTTTTGGTTGAAAAGTGATGTCAGGCATTATTTGTCTCTACTGTTATATATTTGTTTTTGACACAGTCACTGTTTTGTAATTTTCATAAAAATAATTATGTTTGTCATTTTTTGTGTTAATTTATATTGTGTAAGGCCTATTGGCGCTGGCGCTGTCTCAGGTTTTGAGAATATATATATATATATATTAAATACAAAACTCTCTACATATAGGTGGCTGAGGCACTATCATGTTATCATCATTCGTATTTATCTGAATGTTTTAGTGCGGACCTAATGTTATCAGTTTTTACTTTATCACTTTTACTGTTCAAGATATGATATGATTTTAGTCTGAATTGTCATTTGAATGGCCATACTGGCCGCAAAATGACGTAAAAAATACATTTACTCACTTACTTACATTTGATCAAAGTATCCTGTTTGCTAGGGGGTACTGACTGAATTCGCTCATGCAGAATCGTACAAAGAGTGTATTGAGTATAAACACGGGGCAATAAACGATTTAAATTCGCAGTTCCGAGAATCTATCCCGGCTGCGTTTCATAAGCTTATTATTTTCTATGATAACATGAAACTTCTGGCTGAACCCCCAGCGTGCCCGGTCACTATAAACACCATCTCAATTGCAAGCGTGCGTGGTTTTGACGGTGGCCATTTTGAAGATGACCTTACAATGTCCTTCCCGGGAGAAAAAAATGTGGCCCTAAGATTTTTTATATCCCGAACGTGTAAATTCCAACCGTAACCCAATTTGGGCATTTTAATTATATGGCCGACTCCACTAATATGACATGTGTAGCATAAAACTTGGTAGTCTATGACTTGCAAGACCTAGCGTCGGGTATGCATCATGCGTCTGGGACCTAAATTCCAGTAGGTATATTGACATAAACTGGAGAAGATTCAATTTTAAACATCTTAAAGTGGGACTCGCTTGCTAGTAGACGCAAAATTTAAGTACATTGTAAGCTGCGTTGCGCTTGTCAACTACCCCCCCCCCCCCCGGGACCCCGTGGCGCGATAGCACGTTCTCTACAGATGCCGATAGAAAAAATAATATATATTACATAAAAAATACCTCCTCTCCCTAATATGAGACGTTCAACCACTGTCGATTTAATGTTGGCCCATCGTCTGCGATGCTGCCTTAAATTAAATATCCATTAAATCTCCATTGGTGCAATATAGATAGTTGGAATAAAAATACAAGGAAAACCAGCACATGTACCAAACTATTTTTATACCTGCCCAATCATGTTAATGTTGGGTGCTTCACTTACTCGGATTTACTTCTCCAAGATCAGGTCGTGAATCAATTAGGCAAAGTGATTTTGATCTATTGCGCTGTGCATTTGCTATTAAGCAAACGTATGAGGAAGGGTTTTTCATTAATCAGCAGCGACGGTTTAGAAAGTTTTTGCTGACAAAAAGAATAACCTTCATCTCGCATTATTATAGGTGAAATGATATGACAGACAAACACACAATCAGATAACTTTAATTCACCAATATATAGAATAAAATATGGTGACGGAAACTCATTTTAGGACATAAACACATATCGCTATCAAAGGTAATCACCCTAAAATAATGATCATGAAGATGAATAATGACATAGGATATATTGAATTATATGGAAAACATATAAGCTACAAAAGAGAGTAATTTGTTGCTTTTAACCGGGAAGGTCACTTATATGACCTTGTAATCCATTAAAAAACATTGTAAACGGTAAATGAAAAATGAATGATGTACAAAATGATGACATGAGGTGAATATATATATTTGGTGTGGTTATATGGACTGGTTTATAATGAGGATAATCATAGTAATTAGTTGGCTTTTTTCGTTCTTCTTCATTTTCAGTATTGTTGTTGATAGCCCATCTGCATCGCATGTTGTAGACTATCAATAATTTCAAGTGTTGTCTCTCCACCGATTGTCAAAGTTGATTATTTTGAAAAACTATCAGTACTTTTATTGCTCTCTGATATTTTTTTATCATTGATGTTAAGAAAATCTTTGTTTAGCTTATTTAATATATCTCATATTGTAGACAATTGTTACCTATACCAGGAAGGTTATGTTTTGGGTATTGTCGGTTGGTCTGTCTGTTTGTCTGTCCGTCCGTCGGATTACGTAAAACGTATTGAACGGATTTGCTGGGTTTTTACCAGAGGTGTGTCGCGGGCCAAGGAACAATCGATTACATTTTGAGGATGATCCGAATTACGATCCGGATCCGGACTTACGATCCTGATTCGATCCGGATCGCACAGATTTGCATGAAAATTTTACCTGGGGTGTGTCCCGGGCCAAGGACCAATCCAGGGATGATCCGGAGTACTTGCATTAATTTCGGCGGAGGTTTGCAGTCTCTGACTGACTCAGTGTCTAGTTGTTTAATGTCATGTCTACATGCAAATACGTTTTCTTAGTAGTGCATTACAGGTTTTTAAATTATTATTCAGTTTATTGTTCTCTTTTGAATTTTATGAATTTCAATTTAAGTTGGCATAAAGTTTGTCTCTAAATGCTATTGGTCGGACAATTTCGTTTGGAATCCATTTGTTTTTTTTGTGTTTGGGCTTATTGAATTCTACAGATTTCAGTAGACATTTATGAACGCTTTAATATATATATGCTTGAAGAGTATTGTAATTTTGTTGTGGATCATCGTCTCTTTTGTTCTGAAGTTGTTCACTCGTTCTTTTCTGCTGTGTAGTACTATTTTAAGATTATTTGTCGCCGATATGCTTTAGAACCAATTTTTTTTTAAACGTAGGACCTGGTTTGATATTCACTGTTTCATTCAGGCTAATTAAGTATGGGATATGGTCTGATAGGTCACTTATTAGAACACCTGTTTTCGTATTTGAATAATATGGGGATCGTTTACATAGCAAATTATCAATGAGCGTACCCGATTGTTTCGAGTCTTATTGGCAAAGTTATTTGGGGGGGGGGGGGGGAATCCAAAATCCAAAAACAGTGTCAAAGTAAATGAAATGAAATGACTCGAGCTTTATGCCACTTTTGTGCACATACAGGCTAAATTGGGCCAGAAGAACCTCCTGAGGATGGTGAGATGAGTGTGATGACATTGCCCTTCAGACACAAGATTCGACATTCAAAACCTGGAGGTCTGAGGCCGAGTACCCTACCTCTCAATCACGGAGGCTCCTCACAATACTGAGTTTTAGAAGTGGATGGGGAAGAAACAATTTTGTTTCTTTCAAACCGCCGAGACCGGTGAGCGAACCCCGAACTCGTGAAAGCGTGAAAGACAGCGGTGCTAACAACTACCCTAGGGCCCCCACCCAGTATCAAAATACTCATTAAACATACATTGTAGGTTTATCTTAATAATTAAGCCTCACTATGTCTATGTTATAATCACGCTATTATTATCTCACTTTTGCGGTTTTTCAAATAATCGAGAGTTTAACTAAATTTATTTATGAACGTATCATAGCTTTGATTTAGATCATTTGGGTGACTAGATATATTTCCAAGTATCAATTGATTATTAGTCCCCTCGTTGATTACTATTTATATAAAATGGCTTTCCAATATTTTAGGGTCTGAGTTTTTTTTACCTAACCAGGTTTCATAAAGGCGTCGCTGCGTGGTTGTGTCGCTGCAAAGATCAACATATGAGCTAATGTGTCCACAAAAATATATCTGTTGGCTGAATCTCAGCGTTTTGCACCCATTTTTCCTATCATCTTAGGAGAGGGGTAGGCTATCATTATCTGGCAAGCTATTCAATGGAGTGAACACAGCCGCGTATACACAGGCAAGCTCACATTATTAGGCCTATTCCATCATGTGAAAGCTGGAACAGGAGCGACGGCGTATTTCCCACTCAATGATTATGTAGCCATGTAATGACCATACTGAGACCTCCCTCTGGGACTATATTCTGACAAACACTGGGACAGACGAACGCCATAAGACGGGATAATAACTCACTGTTGCCATTTATAGATGTTAAAACACCAAAGCCCAGTATTCTAGGTAAAACAATCATGATCATGAACATTAAGGAGCTACCATCAAAAGTGCGTGGGAGGGAATCACATATTTTTTGAGATATTTTTGTCACTTTTTGAAATATGAAACTGTCAATACTTTTTCTGCATCAACCACAATACAGCACCTATATAATAATATTGGTCTCTGTGTTTACTCTAGGGATTTACTCAGGCCCGATCTCATTTTTTAGCTATGGCGACCATCTTTGATTTTGCTTTTAATTATTATGTACCATATCTAAGAACACTGTAGCACTTGCGAAAATTATTTTTGACAAAATTTGTGGCGACCTATAAATTTGTTTATTTTTATTTATCAAGCTTTTGAGTATACATAATTTTCTACATGTAACATTACTTACAAGTGACATAATCAACGTGATTATCATAAAAATTGTAATAATGTTATGAAAAATTAAAAATATTTATATATTTATATATATATACACTCGAATACAGAAAACAGGCCACCAGCACCATTTAAATGTAAGGTATCCATTAAAAATATAGCATGCTAAAAGATCTATAGACGTTCACATACACATGCATACGTGTGTATACATTATACATACAAACTATTATAATAAGTATCAATATCTACTTAATTTAAGTACAGGCACATATTTGGCATCTGCATGTACTTGTCTAAGCACACCTATTGCTGCAGGAAAAATCGCCACCAAATAAATCATTGTAAAACTGTTTTAGCTGTATAAAAATGACTCCGTTGATCTAATATCACAAGGGAAAGTGTTCCACTAATAGACAATTATATTGGTAAAATAATGCTTGTATGTTTCAGTCTTAAAATGATGTGTCTGCGTGCGTATACCGTTATCGTTAAAACGCAGCCTTACATTAGGCACAGCAGGTTTAACAACTGGGTCAAATTTTTTTTTTAAATATAGTGTAGGTCCATGGTTAAGCGGTTCAAAATATGCTATCCGTATTTTCAAACCTACCTTTGGTGATAACACCAGACTACGGGTGGGCGTACGCCCCATTTTGTGAAGCGGCTTTATATTTTAAGGCAATTGAAAAATAAGGGGTACTATGCCATACCTGGGCCTTGATTTCGATAATCATGATGGTATTTCTACAATGCAAGAAACGCAATTGGTAGGCCTATTTAGTCATACGTTATTTTTCTAGGACTATACAGAACACATAGTAAGCATACTAATTAGGGGGCGGATCCAGGATTTGAAAAAGGACGGGGCGCAGGGGGCTCGGTTGCTCGCCCTCCAAATCTTTTGACCAATTTATGGGACTTTTTAAAAAAAATTGGCGCAAAAACGGGTGGGCGTGCGCCCCACTCTGGATCCCTAATTATTTCTGGCTGATTAAAAGAAAGATAACAGCTGGTGCGTCTTTGACGCTAATGCACAGATCGGATTTCCATGACGCCGCATAAAAATCATCATAATATCTCATCGTTATTACCACTTATTTAGCAATGCGTCTGTACATCTCGCACTTACACTAGATGTGAACACTATTTAAGAAAAATGTTATGTGATCGTCAAATCACAGCATAGGTCTATGTTTAAATACGAATAGGGGCCTACTTTATTCCAGTTTATTTACAAAGAATGAATAAATAAGATATTTTTTTATGACAAAGGAAACATAATTAATGTAAAAGTCCTTGAAGGTACGTCTTTAGTTGAAAGAAATCATTTTTACTGCAACCTAGATAATTGTTTGATCCGATATGATAGCATATTATTGCACGACAAGTATCTACAACAACAGAAACATTCTTCTCCTGTGGCAAAACAATTATAAATGCCAATTGAATCTTAAATACCTTTTTGATCATTCACGTCATGTTGTCAGTTCCGCTTGATTTTTCAGTTGAATGTTTTTTCATCGAAGGCCACGCAGCATCTCCCACATAATAAGGCACAGTCAACACTGTTTTGGAGACGTAGGTTTTGACTTGGTTTCAGTCGTCGCGGAGACTGCGGTGCTCTGAGACTAGCGGTATGATTGACTCGGCAGACTACAGACAGCATTTGCTGCAGGCAGTCTGGCACCTGAGAGTCTTCAGATAGCCTTACCTGCTTACAGAACGCCAATCAACACACGCCATGCGGCTTGTCGCTGGAGGCGCTTCTTGCGAGACAACAATACATATTATTCTGGTGGCCAATGCGCAAAAAGGCCCTATTTTATCGTTTCCTTCACCGAGTACATACTTTAGGCTAAATTTGATTTTGTAAAGTTAGGACCCTGGGAGTTTATTTCTGGCAGGGTGTCACCATGGCAACGCAGGCACGCCTGCCGGCATACGCAAGGTACGCAAATGCGTAGGCCCTACTTTCGAATTTTCAAAGTATTTGTATTTAGAAACCAAATATTAAATAACTTCCTTTTCATGACTATAAAAAAACATTCGTTGACGACTGCAATGACTGCTGATTAGTCGTAGGTGTAAATATCGCAGACAGTATGGCACGACGGTAACAGCCACAGAGGCTTATCGCTGTCACGCTCGGCTTGATCACCACCCCTTGTTCAATGTTGCGGCAACAACATCCACAGAACCCAACCACATTATCGGATTGGCCTAATTCTAAATAATTTATGGAGGTTTTTTTTATCTGATCACCGACACCACATATGGCCATTGGATTTGTCGATATATCACCTACCTTCATGGCGTTGGGTGTCTAATTATATTTCTACCCACTCCAGAATCTAATAATCACAACTCCGTGTTGGAACAATTCACAATTTTATATGCCACACACGTTTGTGGAACCCTAGCACCCGAAGGTTGCTGAGAGCATAATAAGAGCATTATGATGCAGTTTAATCTTTTTAGCCTACCAATTACATTCTGTAGTGCAATATGTCTGGATGGAAAGGAGGACTGGAACCTGGAAAGAAAAACAAAATTGGATTGTTTTAATTTTCCGCCCTGATAGGCCTAAAAAAAGGTGTTGAAACAATACAATACAACAGTATGTATAAGAACTAACCATTGGTAAAACTGAATTTGGCAGCTATTGTATATATTATATGCCACACCTAAACAGTCGGCACCATTGAATATATTATCTGCTTTGTTCAACACGCTTGAACACAATTTACACTTGAAGTTCTTTTTTTACTTTTATTTACGTATAAGTCTAATTGAATCTCTGTGATATGCATATATAAAGTATAGCTACTCCTCTTATCAAGGTGAAATAACAAATAAATTAGAATTAATTTTAGTAGTTGTATTCATTTTATTTACTTCATTCACTGAAATCGTGTTTATTCCCTTCATCATGTTGATTCATTTTATTCGTTATTTTTTTCAACAGTGTTTTGGAAAATTTTCTAAATGTTTATCTTATATTTTCCTACCTACCTACCTACCTACCTACCTACCTACCCACCCACCCACCCACCCACCCACCCACCTACCTACCTACCTACCTTTAATTTCGGTTGAACACCCATGGCTATAGTATTTTTGCTCTAGTACGTCTGGTATGTTCCTAATAAGCATCACAAAAATGTAGGCCCCCTATTGTTATTTTGAAAACAGTCACATAGAAAAAGTGTTCTAAAGCCCTGGGTTTTAGTAAATTAAGTCATTCGTCAGATATACAAAATGATGTTTGGATGCATCGTGAGGGTTTAAAGGGTCAAATACTTCAAGTGCTAACTTTTTAATTTGTTATCGCGCAATAATTGAAAAACCAACCAAGTTTATCACATTTAACGTTTATGTTTCTGACTTTTTATGTTGGAGGTCAAATTACATGCGTAGGCCAATGTAGAATACGAAATGCCATAACAGATCAATGTTATTCTCAACATAAATAGTCCAGGTACTCCACACAATCTTTATCAACGTTTAAATGAAACTAGTTCAATCCAACGCATAAAATAGAACATATCACAATTATTAAATTTGTATTAGGGGGGGGGGGGGAGCTATTCATATATTTCATAGCATCTCGATCCACATGATAAGGGTCACAATCAACTCAGATAACCATATTATACGATTAGGCACTGCATTTAGCCCTGAATGAATTAATCAAGTGAAGGGTTACAAGAGTTTCCTCATATAAAAACGTGTGAAAAGAGTACTTTTAAATTTTAGAATACATTCATAAGAATGGGTCAACACAATACTTTTATTCTAATATAATGGAATACAAGTTTTCAGGTTGTATGCTCACCCTGAGCATTTTTTTCAGGCCACCAAATCTATTCTTTCTCCATAACAGTTACGTTTATTGTGGAATACATACTATATTAATTACAAGCTCCTGTGAGATATATAAATTTTGGTCGCAATTTGGCTTTTATTAACAATAGTTTTATATAAAACAATATGTCCATTCTGTCGCCTAATATGCCTACTAATATATTGATGCTAGCATGTGTGAGAGAACGGCCTGAATAATGTATTGATACGGCTAATCAAGAACCTCAAAGTTGGCATGACTATGGAATATAGAACTTTGAGCTGCATTGATCCATTGCTAGCCGGAGATGGCAAATTAAACGGTAACACATAATTACACAATAACTGAAACCCAACTGAAAGTATAAGTTTCGAAACAATCAGCCGTTTTGAAGTTTTGGCTAGGTACCAAATATGCGGGGATGTGAACTTGCATTCTGATAAAGAAATTGATGAATGTCTTCGAATATCTCTGGCATGTTCAATGTTAAATTAGGGATATTTCCCCTAAAATACCGCTCATAATCACCAGTATTTAATAGATGTAGTCCACACTTATATAACCCTTTGTAGCTCGCTTTGTACACATGATTATCGCTTGGCCTATGTTTTGTGTGATTTATGACTTATACAACTGAATGTCAACCGTTCGTGAGAAATGACTGTCATGTATTACCGCACCGTGATGGTGAGAAATGCAGTGACGCAACCAGAAACCCTTTTGAATGGCTACTCGGTGAAAATAATGTTGTATAAGACTCCCTCCCGTATACTTCATAATATTGTCTTATGTAATTCCGTGGGAATCTCGTGTTAATTCTTGTCACCTACGTTTTTCTTGGTCAGAGTTTTATGCTGATTCCCAAAAAATAGGGTGTCATTTTTTTAGGTCACCTTAAGGTTATTTTTCAACCCCTAGAGGTCATGACCCCTCGATCTCATTGATTTTTGTATTTATTTTTTTAAAGGCATGTCTTACTAGTCGTGTAACACATCAAAATGACCGAAATTGTTCAGGAAATATCATTAAATTAAAAAAGAAAATGAAATAACATTTTGAAACCCCTGGAAGGTCATTTCAAGGTCAACTATTGGAAAGTTTTTAAATATACATATTAGTCCATGGATCGGTCACCATGCACCCCCCCCCCCCCTAAAATTGTTTAAGCTTTGATATGTCTAAAACATGAAATTAAAAGGGACGAGCTTTATATTTTGACCGATTTTATGGGGGTATCCCCAAACCTGTCTGAAATTAGGGGGTTGGCTTGTGTAAGCGTATGTCGTTTGTGTTCTTATTATCACAGATAATTAAATTCCCGTTCTAATAATACATCACCCATTGCAGTAGAGTAAATAGTCGTCTCTCCACATACGCTCAAACATGAATGAACAGCAAAACAAACTAGTCAACATGGTCATTACAAACAACATATCAAATGGTAGTTATTGGATATATACATATCTGGCCTATGTTTTCTGAACCCAGATATATGTATGCTTTCAAATGTGTGTTATTTACATATATAAATATCATACATATTTTTGAAACAATATTGCAGCTTTTTATGAGAATGAGTCTAGTTAGCCTGGGTTGAAATCTGAAAACATGCAACATGCAACGGGATTTTAGTGTATGCCTATACGTTTGTAGTCACTTGTTTTTACATAATTTGCGTGTGCTGGATGTGAATCTGCCAGATAACGCTCTATATTTGGAGATCTTTACCTTCAAATTAGTAAAACACAAAATGGCCATCAAAATATTTAAAAAAAACCATATTTTCTATAGTTTGTCGCGGATAAACGCACAATTTGTGGTTACTGCAAGATTTTTAATTGTTAATTTTTTTCTTGTGTCTTTGGAAAGAAATGACTTTTATTTGACCTTTAGATCCAAGATATCCGTCGTTTTTTTATGTATTTACTGTTATTATAAGTATTCTGCTAAAAATGTTGACAATATATGATGTTTTTGTGGTAACATAGTGGATTAGGACTAAACGTTACTGATGAGTAAATTTGAAAGAAAAAAGCCAAATTGGTTGCAAAATTTACCTTCATATGAACAAGAAAAACAATGGCCATCAAAATGTAAATTTGACCTCTTTTTTAATTTGTGGCTCGGAATTGCACAATTTATTGATTTTGTGTGACTTGGGGGCCAAAACAAGCATTTCTAGCGTTTATTGTTCATCGTCTGACCTATAGATTTTCGTAAAATCCAGGATGGACGTCATTTTGCATATTTACTATTAAAATAATGATGTATCAATACTAAGCACATCAAAGCATGTTGGAATATACTGTACATAAACACAGTTTCGAATGCCTTGCAACCTAATCTACTGTAATACGTAGTCTACTTTTTAGATTTCCATCAAACAAATGTTATTTATGATATTATAGTTCACGTGCATAAATCATGCAGAAACCAGAAATCGTGCAATAATTTGTAACAAAAATATAGAAAAGATGTTGTTTTGGCGGCCATTTTTTGTTTTGCTTATTTAAAGGTGAAGGACACCAAGTATATAATTTTATCCGACAGATTCGAACTCAGCACACACCAATTATGTAAAAACAAGCGGGACCAAAAATATAGTCTTAATTGCAGAGCAAAGCTCAATGTTTCATATTTCAACCCAGGATAAATACACACACTTTTCAAAAAAGTCTGCCAAATTCTTTCGTTTAAAAATATATATGCAATGTGCAATGTACAAATCTAAATACCACCCAGTTTTAAGAATATACACATCTGGGTTTAGAGAACATAGGTCAAATATATATATGGCCAATAAGTATGTTTTAATAAGTCGTTCCCATTGACCATGCTTACTAGTTTGTCTTGTTGTCGATTTTGATTATTTGTATTAAAAAAATGTTTAAACGTATGTGTAGAGATAACTGTTTAATCCACTGCATCATGCAATACATCAGTAGAACGGATATTTAGTTATCTTTTATATGGTATGTTGCATGTGTAGATTAGTCACACGGAGACCAATTCAGTCATATGTACTATATATGTGTGTTTAGGGTTATGACCTTAAAGAGACCGGAAATGACCTTTAAAGCGTCCGAATATTTGTTAATTATGAATGTTGACTATTTCGTGCCAATTTCCTTCAATTTGCTATATTACACGACTATATTACCTTGAAATACAAACGTTTTAAAAAAGCCCCGTGTGTTTTTAGAGTCGTGACATTTAAGACCCCGGAATGAGCTTTAGAACTTCAGAAAAAAATGACACCTTATTTTATTTTGCTCAGTATTATTTTTCATTTAAATTGAACATGGGTGTCAAGAATTAACATACAATTCCCACGGGACCACATTTACTGACATAATACCTTACATCACTAGCGCGGTGAGAACATTGGAGGTCAAGGCTATTGAGTTTACACGTGAATGAGTTGGAATTATCCCTTTAAACAGAATGTGCTATTACAAAATAGGCTATAAATCTGTTTGAAATTGTCATTAAAATTATATAATGTTGATCATTACAATATATATAGGGCATTGTTGCATATTCACACATTAGGTGCGATTCAATTCAATTCAATTCAGTTTATTATGTGTACAAAATACAATATTAATAACAGTTTGATAACATATACAAATAAAATAAAAATAATATACATGAGGCACATAATAATAAGTAATAATACCACTGGAATATAAAAAGTAAATGTACACCTAGGAGAGAAGCTAAACAGGATCCATTGGAGCCTTTGCTAGTAGTTCCCACCCAACATATTTTTCAATTTCCACCAGCCCTTTATAATATGATTATGACAACCGGCAATTACAACACATACATTTAAAAAACCACGAACAGCAATCACTACTGACAAAACTAGTATTCATTTTGTCAAACATCAGATGCTTGAAACTGGATATAAAAGAAGAGTAGGCCTATTTAGTAATATGACGTACATTAGATGGTAAAGAATTCCACATAGAAACTATTCTATTGAAGAAGCTACGTTTGAAGCAGTCTGTACGACAAAAGGGTGGTACCATAAGAAATCCAGAATCAAGCGAGTTACGAGTGGAGCATCCACCATCAGAGAAAAAACTGACAACATCATAATTACCGCATAAACACTTTCAGAAGAAAGCAATATCAGTATATTCACGACGCATAGTATTCGATCTTTATAATCTACTTCAGCATAGTTAAAAACATATCGGGTCTTGACCTCTGAATTTTCTCTATATTTTTTATATTTTTGCGACTAGTGCCACTCCATACTACAGTACGATATTCCAGTAATGGGCGTACTAGTGAACAGTACATTATATATTTAGTTTGCGAAGAGGCATGCCATCCTAATATACGTTTAATTAAACCACTTATACGAGCTGCTTTGCTTATAATGTTGTCTATATGATTATTCCAAGAAAGTGAACTGGTTATTATAACTCCCAAGTCGCGTATCTCGTCTACTCTTTGTAAGGGTACACCATTCATAGTATAATCGAACAAAATAAGATTTTTGGATCTAGTAAAGGGAATTATATAACATTTAATAACATTGAATGAATCAGAAGCAGGGCGGAAACATGCTAAATTGGCATTTACGCTCTTTTATTAATTTTGAGCTCTGGTGTCATAGTTTGAAATGCTAGGTCGTGATATTAATAGTAATAACACTGGGCCAAAATTGAATCACTATTGGCTAAACGTATTGTGTTTTATTTGAATTCAAATGTCAAAGTGAGTGAAAAAGAGATAACTGGCTGGTAAGAGAGAGAAACAAGATTTTGTTTTGTCCTCGGTGTTGTGCAGTATCAAATACAATTATGGCAATATTCCTATTTAGTTTGCTTCCACGGTTTATTAATCTTAATGGCCAGTAAATTATAGCATGTTTGTCAGATTAAAATATCGCGGTTTGATGCTTTCACCTTTAATTATATATAGTCTGGGTATTTTTTGCACAATTGAGATAATGGCTTTCTAATGACTTTTTATTTGATTCATATACTATATATTTATATTATTTATTGAAATTGAGCATAGCATATGACAAGTTTAGCATTTGTGCTGCCGAATTGTTTGCTTCTATTTATTGCTAACGCAATTTCCAGCTTTGAATGGCAAACAAATATTCCTTTTTTATAAATAAGCATCAGCAAAAATAAATTATTTAATGAACTGTTCATCTGCCATAAACTATTTTATGGATTTCATTGCCATTGCGTTCGGTCTGTAACAGGCTTGAAACCTGATGGTCTTAGCATCTCAAACTAGGGTTGGTGAATCACGTGAATCCAGAGAAAGGTATAATAATCCCGCATGAACTCTTTTACCGCCGATCACGATTATATTCGTTTTTTTATTGCCAATGTCAGATTTTAAGCATGTTAAATTAAAACGTGACATCAATCATCAAAATTTGCAAATAGTTTACCTCCATTTTGTCAAGCCTGATTCAATTTCACCCACTTGAAGCTGCGAATCTTCGAGAGAGTATAAATAAATAACTTGGCGGTTAAAGAAAACAAACGTGTTTTGACTGACATTTTTAATTTGCTGTTTTTTGGTGATCATTCTATTGAAATACAATTTAATAGAATGTTCCCATATCTGTCAACATTACCATGCTGATAAAATAATTATTTACTTTCACTCATTTTAAGTTGTATAACGCAGTAACAAGTGCAAACATGTGACAAATAGCACCTTACAGCACCTTACAGGTCGTTGATCCGACAATTATATTGAGTTTATGTGTTGATGTACCAAAAACACGCAGATAGTAATTATAGCGGTGTTGTTTACACCATCCTTCGTATAAAAAACATATTTATGGTTCAGTGGCATAGTCTCCAACATTTAACAACGTCAAAAAAACTAAAATGGTGTTATCAGTTCACCCTGATCGACGCACATTTTTTCAGTTACTCAGGTAGCTGTTTACAGTCCAGTCATTGTGTGGCTATTGTCAGTATAACTTCAAAACAGAATTGTTTTCATTGCAGAGCGTCTCACTGATGAAAATTGACCCTTTTGTTGATCTTATTTCAACATGGATAAACCAGCCGCGTCAAAAAATCGTCTGAAAATATTTTATTGCACAATACATCAAATCGATATCCCACCTGCTCAAATATTATCCTCCAAATCTACGATATCCAGCAAAATATCACGATATAGTTGTTGCAGTTAAGTATTGACAATTTAAAAAAAGTTGTAAATCATCATTGCATGTATAATAATACTGCAACAACTGATACGCACACGGGGCGGCAACCAGTATTGTGTAATATACGTACAAATTAAACTAACTAACACTGGGGTGTAAATTAAACCGACTAGATCGTTGAGCACATGTTGTAGACCTGTAGGATCCCTACTTCGCTTGTTTAATGTGGCAGTCGTCCCCACCCTCCCGGACGCGATGAGTCTGTGGACGACTGCTTCGTTCTGGTACTTCGGTGCCGTGCGCATAGGGCCGAATCCCATGCGGTCGTGGTACTTTTCCCGCACTTAAGATAGAACGCTCAGCGACTGCGGACGTGCCGCGGTCGCCCGCTCTGAGTTTAGTTAGACGTGTCGTGCGCGGGGTTGTACGTTGCTATTATCAAATGTCTAGACAAATAAACATGATAAGCAGAAGAGGAGTTTTGTGAGTTAATCAGAACCGTTGATCCGACAGGGAGGTGAAGTTTACGATATGATGGATATGAGTGTTAGGCAGTTTCTCCACGTCCACCCTTACAAGCCCATACTGGAGACCCTAACAATCCCATACTGGTGCCTCTGACGTGAGGGACTACCTAACAATCCCATACTGGTGACCCTGACGACTGATAGAGAACGCAACAGTGTTTTCACCAAGACTCAAATTGAAAACTGCTGTTTTCAAGGATAGTTTTATTTAAATATTAAGGGATTTTTTGAAAAAAATCATGAGCATTTTTTTCACCAAGGTACGTGAGAGCTGTAGGTCATATTAATATGCCAGTTTTAAACTAGATAGAAAGAGTTTTCAGAGGAGAAGTACGTTTTTTACGTCGAAAACGACATAATTTCCCTATTTTTTTACGAAATTCCACGAGTTTGGCGCTTTTTCAAGATGGCGACCTTGTCGGTTTTTCTAGAAGAACCCTGAAATTTTTCTCATAGACTTAGTCTATATCATTTTTATAGTAAGAGTTTTTAAAATGCTTTCATCCTATTGATGCCACTGTAGGCGAGTAGGAAGTGGGTGTTTTCGAAAACTCCTTTTTATCGTTGATTGCCATAATTGGGTGACTCGATTTTAAAGTCCATAGACGAAGCCTCGTCATTTTTTGATTTTTCAGTAAAAATCGACAAAAAATTATAAAATATCGCTTCGACTCAGATAACCTTTGTTAGGATTAGGGCCAAATAAAATTGTTCGCCTAAATGAATGCCAATAAACGGTCCTAGTTGGTCTGTTAAATATATTTCCAGGACCGTAGGTCAATATTTTATTATTATTACAATATGTTATTTCAGAGAATGCTGATTGTTATAAATGTATTTGGTAAGTGAGAGCCATATTGGATGCTGGTTCCCCTTGTTTAGCTAATCGCCCGCCGTGGGCAAACACGTGTCCCGCCATAGCCGGCATGCATTTGGACAGTGGACCTGTGTCGCCTCATCACATTAGCATAAATTAGGCCGCCATTTTGATCTGGTGGAGTAGACTATTCACGTGTTCAAATTATACACGGCCTAGTCTCAAATAATTTTTTTGAATACTTATAAATTTTCTTTTTCAAAACTGTTAAAAAAGAAGAAATGTAAATAAGCAGTTTCGGAAAGGGAATTATAGCACAAGTTGTGCGAGATTTTAAATAAGTCATAGTATAATTTTTTCACGTCGAAACGCCCCCTAGTGTTTGGCGTTGCTCTAGCCTACTTTTAGCGCCTTATTTGGGCACAGAGTAGATCATGAATATGCTAATGTGAGGCGAGACGTGGCTGCTGTTCAGTTTTATATGTACACACCGATACATGCACGCTGGCACAGGCACGCAGCAACGAGCTGCCTGCCGCACATGTTAGCAGTAACCGATCATACACCATACACACACCCACCACAGACGAAATAAATGCAACCGCTAAGACGACAGCCGATTTATACGTCAGTCAACAAAACGAAGCTAGCGATTGATTCGGACGTTATTAACTCGTTTGTGACGAGGCCCGGAGATCTCCGTGATTCAGGGAGACCATTAGGATACCTACCCCGGAGATCTCCGGGTCTGATTGCATGAGAAAACTATGACGTCATAAAATATTCTCGTTTCAGAAACAGAGCAGTAGCATAATAATCTCGTGTTCAAAGGGTTAAGAATGACTCGGTGATGAACGTGCCATATTTTCAGCGAAATGATATACTATATCATCAATCCGCATAGACTACTGTCAGTCACGTTTTAAAATATTTTTCTAAAATAAATGTAGCTGTTTTTTATCGCAGTCACATTTAGCCTATCAGTTTGAGAACGAAATTTTCTCATGATAGTCGATTTCTGAAGAATAAAAACTTATATAAATACAGAAATATTCGATTTGACAGTTGCGCTATTGCGAAACATTGCCAATATTTGCATGTGTTTTTCGATTTGTGTAAAAAAAAATTTTTTCACCCAGGTCGATTTACAATATACTATTACCTTAGCTTAGCATAGCATGTCGTAAATATTTCAGGCATTTTATGTACAATTTTGACTTACAGTTTTCACTAAATAATTATATATGTGTGTGAACAAGTGCAAAGAAATTATGTGCAATCTTAGTGACGAATATTCAAATATCTCAGCAACCCCTGTTTCTCGCAACATGCGACATAGCATGGACAATTTATACAGCCTACATTTCTAAGATTCAACATAAACAGACATTTTTTCATCTGGTCTAGACGGCAACGTACAACTACCCAGCGCACGACACGTCACGGACATAGGCTACGGAGAGTAGCGACCCCATACCCTGGCCAAAGGCCTGGGGTGTGCGCCTGCAATATAAAGGCTAGCCACCGACATGGTGGAGAGGTGCATCACTTCAATAGTCAATAGAGTGATGTCCAACGACAGTTTGGTATTTTTTCATATATATATGACATTTTAAAACGTCGCCTACCTCTCAGCCTCAGAGTTACAGGCGCTGCACTGGCGTCCTGTGTTGCCGATAAACCACGATCCTGTTCACCCTACAGAACACAGCGTGGGCATGTACACCACGCATCAGCATACAGAACAGTATACGTGATTGTCTGATCCAGCCGACACGGCTAGCAATCAGCATCAGCAGTATTCTCAACAGCGTCTACTGTCCGGGGATTCCCCACATTTACTGGTACGACATAGCATGACCAGATTCAGCGATAAACAGACATTTTTTAGCAAGTGCGAGACAGTTTACACCCCCCATTGCTGAAATCGACAATACTGATAATAATATTAATAATGGACCTTCCAGATCTCAGCATCGACATCAGAACTTTCGTTTATCAGTTTTAAACTAATAATTTTAACTGACATTCCAGAAGACCAGAATTTCATCAGTCATTTTAATTATACCTACCTGCATTAGGCTTACCGAACATTAATAATTTCATAACCTGATTGTTTTTCAGATTAGTCATCATTCAATTCAATATTGGTGAATTTTTAATTAATTCCAGATTGCATATTTTTGTACCTTATATCGCCTCCGACTTTTACGATATATCGCCTCCGACTTTTAAGATACATTGCTACCGACTTTTACGACGATGCATAGGTCTGTTTCTGTTCACCGCACGTCCGGTGATCTGACGCAGACATGTGCGTTTTTAACTTTAATGTTTAGCCAACACAAGAGGGCGACTTTTGCGTTTGGCGCGCCGGCAACTAGCTGGTCATGTCCCACACGTGACATCTCGTGGAACAACTAGTTCCACTGCACATCGAAACGTGCATGCTAATCATGTCTTTTTGCGATCAAATTGCAGAATTATTTTAAACCCTGTGGTAGGGCACGCGCCTGAATCAGGTACGTCATAGCGTTACCGCATAATGCAACTCAAGGCTATCACACGGTGAGACGCCAGCTGTGATCGCTCAAATTAAAGGCCAACTAGGCCCGAGCACGATCATTCAGTATTTTACTCCTCGCGCTAATGGGGATTTGAGTATTTGCATTCGAACCGACGCTAAGATACGCACAATCGACCACACGAACCGAACCGATAATGCGAACACATGTTCGATACAGTACTTGAGTACTGCCCCCTAATGATCAGCGAACGCAATAAATCGTTTTATATTTAGCATGTGTTGGACGCACCATCCACACACGTGCTCGATTCGTGCGGCTGGCACTCGCGGTTTACTATAGCGCTGAACGATAAAGACTGCGAGACCAGCCACACGCATCGCACTATTACATTTTTTCACATTGTATTGCATGTAGTTTAAGTAGTCATTTTGCATGAGCAATTTACGTAAAAGTTTGACTATATTTTAATTACGAGACTATTAGGCTACTACAGGCCTGGCAACATTGTGTAAAATATGTAAACTGTAATTACATTCTTCAGCAAGATAATTGTTAAATTATAATGGAAATGTTAAACAAATGAATCGGTTGGTCGCAGCTAGCAGCATATGACATATGTAAATATATAATAGGACAGTTGGTGTTACGAGGATAGGACAATTGGTGTTACGAGGATAGGACAATTGGTGTTAAGAGGATGGGACAATGTTTTCATTACTGATGCTGCGACGTCAACCACCCACGCTGTATTAACAATAACCACCCACGCTGTAATTTTTCACACCCTGGTTAGTTATAAGAGGTTACATTATATACAATCCCCGCTACTTGCACGAAGCAGTCTCCTACACGTCAGTTGGGTCATACGTTATCACTAACCCGGGGGTAATGTAGGATCCCTACTTCGCTTGTTTAATGCGGCAGTCGTCCCCACCCTCCCGGACGCGATGAGTCTGTAGACGACTGCCTCGTTCTGGTACTTCGGTGCCGTGCACATAGGGCCGAATCCCATGCGGCCGTGGTACTTTTCCCGCACTTAAGACCGGTGCCGCCGGTCGCCCGCTCTGAGTTAAGTTAGACGTGTCGTGCCCGGGGTTGTACGTTGCTATTATCAAATGTCTAGACAAATAAACATGATAAGCAGAAGAGGAGTTTTGTGAGTTAATCAGAACCGTTGATCTGACAGGGAGATGAAGTTTAGGATATGATGGAGAGTATTAGGGAGTTTCTCCCGTCCACCCTTACAAGCCCATACTGGAGACCCTAACAATCCCATACTGGTGCCTCCGACGTGAGAGACTACCTAACAATCCCATAGACCCACCCGCATGCGCATCATAACCAACGTCCTAAGCAAAGGAGTCCGTCATAGTTAAATATTATGAATCATCAAAGCTAAACCACTTAGTCTACATGAATCTTCACGTTTTTTTGTGTATCCTTGTAACCTTTCAATACCAGTCACGTCCTAACTGTAGGCCTAACCCAAGACATTATGCCTATGTAAAAAACAATATGTGTGTAGGCTTATAGATTCAACAGCCCAAACATATGCCTACCAATAGACCTACAGGGTGAATGTACGCCTATATAGGCTGTTGAATAAACCATATATTTATAATCAACATAACTGGTAAAAGAGGGGGGCTATTAAAACCTCGGGGGGGGGGGCTGGATTATTTATCCGCGCATAATTTCAACTGGTCTAACTCTTGGCTTGGTGGCACGCTGAACATGTCTAATTTGATTAGGCCTGGTCTAGATCTTGAAATATATTATTTATTTCATAAAGAGCCGGTCCGGGGTTTTATGCTAAAATACTCCACCCCCACACCCTCCGGCCGATTGAATGGTTGCCCTCTAGAAATGTAATTTTAGGCCTATTCTGTGGAATGCAGTGACGTCACCGGAATGACTACTCGGGGGAAAACAATGTCATGTGAGAACCCCTCCCCATACTTCATTGTATTAGCGAGCTCAGTGAATACATCGGAGGTCAAGGTTATTGAGTTTCGCAGAATAGGCCCACACTAGCACGATACACTGACCCACTGTCGCAGACGATGGTCCAACATTGAGCCAACAGTAGGTCGGTTTATCATGTTTACTTGGGACAAAAATAAAGGGTAAAAACGCCTATAGAGGTGATTACCCAGCAAACACGACACATTCACCCGAAGCTGGGTTGATGTTGGGCCACCGTCCACGACGCTGGCCCAACATCAACCCATCCTTGGGTGAATATGTCTTGTTTGCCGGGTACCATTTTAAGGGTAGGCTAGATACCACAGTTAACCAGGATACATTTCTCATGCAGGTGTCCCCGCTGGAAACAGAGTATCCCACGGCTACACAGGGTTCCGGATTGTGGATTGGAGGACATCAGCACGTTCGTATGCACCCCTGGCCTCAGCTTTACAACATACACAGACTCAGTGATCACTACACCAACTACTACTACGAGTGTGCTCCACGCCCAACAAAATGCTGTAGCCACGAGGCATGTGGCTCTGATATTTTGTTCTGCCATGACGAGATGTGTAAGGCTAAAGTTGCAAGTGGGGGGTCGTGTGCTGGTCTTGGTGACGATGCGTGTTACTGTAGCCGTAGATTGACCCCTTTTTGTGATAATGGGCTGTGTAACTGCCGAGAAAAAGTCAAGAATAATCTGTGTCCCTGAGTTGTTGATCAAACATCTTTTTTAAACGAACACTTCATGTCTAAATACAAAGTATTTCTAACCCCTATAAATTACTAGAAGTGTTTTTGAGGCAATAACCAAAAAATGTATTAAAATGGAGTTCCCCTGTATTTTGTCCTATCGATAACATTCGCGAAATATATCTTACAGTAAATCACATAATTTTTTTTATTCGTTGTAGGCCTAATAGGAGTGATAAATTATCTAATGAAACAAATGAAATGAAAACAATATAATGTAATAGTAGGCGAAATATCGTAAATTTATAGTTTGACATTCGAATTAATGTGAAGATATTTTATTCCACTTTTTTAAACAAATATATACGCCACTCTTTACATTAACACTGCCTGATTATTTTATTTCGGAATTATTTTTTGTAACGATTTGTTTAGAAATATACAACAGATTCACATTCAATTTTATTCAAAAGATCCTTTATTTAAGTCTTGTTGTGATCAGCTCCCCAGTAAAATAGCCAGCTATCTGACAGTCAAATCTCTATTTCAGTCCTGATTAATATATATTCATGTTTCTAAAAATTGGAAATATTTTAATAATTCTGATGAGTATAATAATATGTTATACCAGCGACAGAATGAGCTTAAAGCAGCCCCTTGGGATGACATCAATTTTCGTTTTTAGTTTTGTAATGAAGTAGTGTATCCCCCAGATCATGATTTCATTTTTTTCAGAGTTTTTAGATTTTTATAAATATTTCTTATTAATATTTCCATGAAACCGATTAAAACCCAAACACACTTTTTGTATAGCTAAACACATGCTGAAGGACGATTGAACGTTCCTACAGCACTGGGCCACATGTTGATGCCGTCGGCCCAGCGTTGGGCAGACAATCAGTGTTGCCGTGTATCCCCCCCATGTCCTGACTAAAAGACACCAATTAGCGGCCAATTAGCGGCGATTGCCTTGATCTCCCTGTCCAAGACGTGGGAATATGTGGTGTAAAGTCCTGTATATTGCTGACTTGTTTTGTTTACATGGCAATATACAACCTGGAAATATAGCTATTTCACTCTTTTTCGGTGCTTTAAAATTTTTTTTTGACTTTTTTGTATTTTCAGTTAAGATCAGTAGGCTATAAGGCTTCAAATAAGTTAATTTTTCAAAATTGACAACATTGAAAATGTCTCATCCCAAGGGGTCCCTTTAAAATCATCACTCGAACTGTAAAAGTTTTTTAATTTTTGTGCTGCACATTTACCAGTTAAGCGAGATATAAAAATGAAATTGCAGTTCAGTCTATGAACAAGTTTACATCATATGGTCATAATAAAAAGCCAAAACAAAATTACTGATTTTTTTATGATTTTAGCCTGATTGTGTCGCTTTAAATTTTGAACGGATAACAGATTCGGAATTCATTTATTCCAAAAGATTTCTTATTGTAATCAGCTCAGCAGCAAGACAGACAGCTATCTGGCAGTCAAATCTTCACCTCCATCTCAGTTCTGGTTAAAATTCTTGCATGTTGCACAATGGACTACAACTTTAATAACTTAAAGATGATCTATCACCCCTTATATGGTATGAATAATTATGTCCTTATATGGGGTGATTGGCTATCATGTGACCCTCTCAGAGGGTCACATGATAGCCAACCAACCCATATAAGGAAACACTTGTGCCCCATCTTGTGGCAACTTTGATTTATTTGTCACAAATTTATTCATACTATATAAGGGGTGATAGATCACCTTTAATATCGTATTTTGATCTCTAATGATTGAGTGACTGATTAAAATTTCAAAAAGATTATAACATTTCAACTACAGACTCATATTACATCCTATATTATGTTTCCTGGTGATCTAAAATATCAACCTCCTATTACGTAAAGTGAACACTTTTTTGTATGTTTTTTTTTGTGCAAAAGAAAGAAAACAAAGACGAAAAATAATGTTTACACGAAAGAATATAGAGTTTTTTCTTTCAATAGTCGGGGGCCCTGGTATAATGACTAGGCCGAATGACTATCGCATTGGTGTTTTCTCTTGTATTAAGGTTTCAAAGCAACATCTTTCTCCCCTCTTGTAAAAATCTGTATTTTGGGGAGCTTATGTGAACAATAGGTAGCTCGGCCTCAGACCAAATCTATTAAAAATAGAATAGTCTACAACAAAACTAAAATGATGGATCCATAATATTTATTGATAATTTATAAATTCTGCAATATGATTAACTTAATGGAAAAGAAAATTTTCCTCTGTCAGCTAAATTTGCTTTTGCTGTTTTCCACCTTTCCCATGTCAGATAGAGGCCATATCTGTAAAACAAACACAAAGCGACTGTTATCGACACAAAAAACATTGAAAGCATCCCAATCATACATTACACGGTCACAAACAAACCCAAAAATAACTTTCAAATTGTTGAGACTACCGGGGTAGGCCTACATCTATCATTTTGATAAAAAAAGATCCACGTAGCGAGTAATGTCGATTTTCTTCAAGATGGTTACTGCCAGTCATTTTTTTAATAGATTCTTCCCCAAAAAAATTAGATCGTGCGAAATACATAGAAGTATCACGTTATATTTAAATGCAATTCAACCAAAGCTTCAGAAGATATTACAAGCACAAGTAAGCCCTTTTAGCCTCGGAGCAAACATATATATAGGTAAGTAGCTAGATCAAATGTCTTCTTAGCATCACTTTCCGGCCACTATGGCCATTTAAGTGACTTTGAATATGTCAAGTTACAAAACTCTAGCTGAAAATAGTTATGTCTACACTAGAAATAAACAGTTAATATCTGACACCTATCTATAACTATCTTGTATTGAATATATACAATTTAAAAACCGGAGACAGTGCCAGCAATACACAATATAAATTATCACTAAAATCAATGATAGCAATTAAACCACAAATCAATGTAGGCCTATGTGTCAAAATAAATACTAATTATAGTAGAAACAAATAATGCTTATCACTTTTCGACAAAACCAAATACAGTTGTGTCAAAATATTATTAAAATAGGACCAATGACCATGACCATTGAAGCTGCTATTGAATATATAATACGGATGAAATATACACAAAAATATATATAATAATAACAGTTTTTCTAGAAAAAGTGTCTGTACAAGATCACCACCTACAGCCATTTTGTTTATAATGGATTCTTCCCAACAGTAAATCGGATCAGCAGTAAGTAAGTAAAATATCTATTTACGTCATTTTTCGGCCAGTTTGGCCATTTAAATGACAATTCCGACTAAAAAGATTATCATATCTTGCACAGTAAAAGCGATAAAAATATAAAGACTAAACTAATAACAGTATGTCTGCACTAAGATATTCAAATAAAAACTGCATCCATACCATTATAAATTATTAGTAACTTGATAGTTACAACCCTGATAAATCAATCAATGACGATACACTAATATAATTCAACAGATGTGCTGGACGATCAATCTTAGGGTGGCAGACACCCCAGAGAAATCACCAAGAACAAATCAAGGAAAGTAGACCCACTGTAAGACATACACACTGAGGGACATCAATACACGGGAAAAAAGTCTACGTGATGAGAAGAAAATTAAAAATAACAAATCATAAAGAAATTATGCGCCCCCACAGTTGGCGATCAGGTCTGTCATTGAGAATTAGCACGACAGAGCGATCACAAACCGTGAGAGCACTGCAAGTCACCACAAGCTAATTGTATGTCAATGGTCTCCGCCCTGACATCCCGCACCATCCACAGGACGCCACAGAGAAATGAAAAACAATAAAATGAAAAGCTAATTATATGACAATGGTTTCATCAGGATCATCAGGAATATCTAGAGAACCACAACACAAAACTTGAGCCAACGAACTGTAATAAATATATAATAATAGTAGAAACAAATAATGCTTAACATCACTTTTCGACAAAACCAAATAGAGTTGTGTAAAATATTATGAAAATAGGACAAATGCCGGTTCAGTGCCGGAGTGGGGAAGTAAAATTGTGGCTCGACTAAAGTCTGAGCCCATTGAAGCTGCTATTGAATATATAATACGGATGAAATATACACAAACATATATAGAATAATAACAGTTTTTCTAGAAAAAGTGCCTGTACAAAATCACTGCCGACAACTATTTTGTTTACAATTGATTCTTCCCAACGATAAATTGGATCATCAGGAATATCTAGAGAACCACAACACCAAACTTGATCCAACGAACTGTAATCCAACCAATAGTTCTTAAATCAATTATTGGGTTGGGAGACAGCAAGCGTTTTGGGCGACCATTATGGCTCGGTGCCAAAAAATATATCGCAAGAATGTCCCAGGCACATAGATCATATATATCAGTACAAAATAAATACAATTCATCAGTTGATTTTTTAGTGCGAGCTATACTGATTTGCGGATATGGCTGATGCGGTGGCGAAAAATGGTACACACTATAAGCATCTAATTGGGGTTGTTTAATTAGCGATAAAGAATACTTCAATATTGCATGTCTGATTGCATGAAAAGTTTTGAAATAAAGAAGTCAATTTGTCAAGTTACAACCCCCTTACCTTGTAAAATACTCTACTGCGGAGAAGTGCGTAAGGCACTGGCCCATATGTTCGGGAGTCTGTGGAATTCTTTGCGTTGTCTCCTTCTAACCAAACATGACCTCGTGGAACCTGCAACATGTAACATATTTATAATGAAAGCCTTAATGTAGTCGTTTCACAATGAAAAAGAATAAAAATAATAAGAATAAAAACAGAATAAAAATAATAATCTGCATGGTTGAAGTCTTTTTATTATGCAAAATGACCCCAAATCCAATGCCAATAAACCGAGAATCTGTGTTCACCGTCAATATTTATCTGTTGCCTACTCTGGCTTGGTGCACCGCATAGGTAGGGTGTAGTACCACATTGTTATGCTAGTTAGATATAAAACAATGATTTGAAGCAATCAAAAGTGCTACAGACAGAACAAATATGAACCCAGTGAGATAGAATAGTTCACGACGAATCGACAATGCATGTGAAAATATTGAATTAAAAAAACATTAACAACATTTTCAGCTGATAATAAAAGTTAACAATTAAAGATAAATATAATTTTACAATAACTTACATATTTTCTTGAGAAGCCGGGTGGTGGGTTTTCAATCCAATCCCCTTCTAACCATGTGACTCTTTTGCAAATGAATTGCCGAGGATTTGTTGGGCTACGTGCTATAATTACATCACCTCTGAAATTAAACCATCCTCCGTAAAGCATACTCATGTAGAAATAAACACAATGTAAACCGAAACCCAAAGGATATAAGTAAAGTAAAGCGAGCAAGTAAGTTTCTTAGAGTCACTTTCTGGTCAGCATGGCAATTTAGGTGACAATGTAATCAATTAATTTCGTATCGTCACTTTTTGGCCAGTATGACCCTTAAGCGACAATTCAGGGTAAAATAATATTCTATTTTGTGTAGTAAAAGTGTGGCTAAGTAATAGCAGTGTGATAGCAGTGTGTTCCCACTATGTAATTCATTGTAATTCATTGTAATATGGTGGAAACGTTGTAGTCAATTGATGAGATGAATGATGTACAGATGATGTGATGGCCTGAGACTAGGGTGTCGCTATGCAATTTAATGCTGAAACTCCGCTATCCTCGGGTCGGATAGTCGCCAGAGTAAGTAAGTAAAATATTTGCTTTACTTCACTTTTCGGCCATTATGGCCATTTAAGTGAAAATTCCAGGTATTACAATATCCCATATTGTATAGTTAAAGTAGTAAAGGAAAGACAAAGCCAATAAAAGCATGATCGTACTAAAATATTCAGTTTAAAGTGTTTGATATGATAAGATGACGATGCTCCTGGCACCTATATGTAACGAGTCTGATGACATGTTGTAGCGCCTGCACTACAACACAGTTTAATGAGTATAAAAATATCAGTATAAATAATGTAAAATATGAAGTTATTATAAAATGAACGACTTATCAAGTCACTATATCTCCATAAAATTGGAGTGATTGTGTAAAAACTACAAGTCTAATTCTAATAATTAAAACATAGAATATAGGTTACATTCCCGAAGGAACTGAATAATAAAACCAGACTGGTTCAGATATGGAATTGTATAGACATGTGAAAGTGAGGTTTTGCTAACATTTCTAAATATAGAAATGCAATGTGTAATTTTTCCGCCCGAAATCACAGGCTTGCAATTGTAAGTGGTCGATGGTTAGGACAGCCGCGAAATGAAAGGTTATGTCAACACTGTCAGGAGCTAGAAGATGATTATCATTTCGTTTTATGCTGTAAAAAAGATAATCTTGTTGAACTTCGCCGCCGCTATATAAAATCTTATTATTTTGTTAACCCCTCAATGTTTAAATTAACACAACTCCTTACGAGTGAAAACAGAAAAACGATCCGTAACTTGGCCACATATGTGTATAAAGGTTTGTACAAACTGAAGTGATCATAATTATTTTATATTTGTATCACTTATATTATTTTCACATGCCATGGCATATTATTGTATTTGTATTGTATTGTATGCTCACAGGCCGCTGGGCTTATTGCTGAAATAAACCTATTATCAGCGTCCTATGCATAGCTGCTACTTTGTATAGGTAGTAGTAGTAGTAAATCATTGCTTTTTACGTCACTTTTCTGCACAAATAGTTTTTTAAGTGTCATTGTAATACGATAAAAACGCTGTAGTCAATTGATGAGATAATTGATGTGTAGATGATGATGTGAGGGTGGGGGTGATAGGGCATGGTGGGTTATTGAGAGCGTTTTCCTTTGCTCGCCCGATAAGGGGTTCTGGGCATGTCTAGGCGATCTACCCCCAGACATGCCCAGACGGCTGGAGACTTGGGTTTCGCTGTGCAATTTAATGCTGAAACACTGTGGCATTTCGCGCAGCTCCGCTATCCTCGGGTCGGATAGTCCCCAGAGTAACAAAAGGAAGGATAACTCACTTTGTATAGGTATCCTGCTATCATAAAGGACGTGGTCTTACACGGCATTTACACAAAAGAAGAGTTGGACACATGATCCAATGATGGATAACACGACGTGAGAATATTTTTTTGTTACCTTCAACCTTCAGATTAAATTAGGTCTTGGATTAACCATATAGTTTTAAACTATTTATAACTATTCATCAGGTTAATGCTTTTTAAAAACAATATCGAGTTAACCTTTTCGCTGCCAGAGGTGCCGATTGGCACACATTTTTATGTCAATTTTAAAGGCATCATATTTGCAATATTTGGATCAATGGCTTTAAAATAATAAAAATGCAGGCAAATAAATTGTTACCCTTCGTTGTTTTCTAATCCAACTAAAGTGATTTGCATCCACTGAAGTTGTGGGTCACCATCAACGATCCACAACTTGGTGTGGACAGACATTTTAAAAGGTTATTCAGCAGTGATAATGCTTAAACAGCAACAAAATGTGTTTTGATAAAAAAAAACTAAATAAGCAGATGTGCGAGCTTAAAACCTTATTTTGTTATTAATTGCAGAGATTTAGAGGATCAGCTCAGTAGTGGTGTGGAGATGGACTGCCTGTTATATATCAAAGCTACCCGTGATAGAGCAGAATCAGCTGATGTCTCCATAACCAAAGCTGCGAGCTTAAATATACATCCACCAACACCAGCGTTTGTCTCCACAGCTGAGAGCGTGACTGAACATCCACAAACACCACATGTTGTCTTCAGAGCTGAGAGCGTGAATGAACATCCACAGACACCACATAGTGTCTCCACAGCTGAGAGTGAGAATGAACATCCACAGACACCACATCTCCACAGCTGAGATTAAGTATGAACATCCATAAACGTCACCTGTTGTCTCTGGAGATGAGAGGAGTAAAACATCCATAAACACCACCTGTTGTCTCTGGAGATGAGAGTGAGTAAGAACAGCCATTTAAACAACACCTGTTGTCTCTGAACATGAGAATGAGAAAGAGAGTTTGCAATCACCCACATCACTTGAACGTTCACATGAAGGTGAAGAAAGTGACTCGGATTTAGACAAAATCATCAAACCCCACTCCTATAGAGCTCAAATTAATGTCTGACAGCGATACAGATCCATTGTCTACAATTCAGGAAAAGGAACGTGTAGCCATGAAAAAAAGTTGGACAACTGCTGACAAATATTGGGGCTAACTACAGGCGTAAAAAAACAGTGACCACTTCGAAAAACTCTGTTCATGCAACTCTGACCATTAGGATCTCAGTGACAGCAATGATAAAGTTGATGATACCATCTCAGCAAGCAACAGGAGCAGTAAGCGGAAAAGGAATCCTGACAACTGGAAGAGAAATAAAGCCAAAATGGCCAGAAATTCTGGATTATCACAGACCAGTACCAAGGGGAAACCTATTCCAACAAAGAAAATAGGCGCTGGTTGTGGAGTTCAATGTCGATACAAATATAAGGACAAAATTTCTGAAGATCAACGAGTTGCTATTTTTACAGAGTATTATGCACGCGAAAATGTGGACTGGAAGCGAGACGTCATTGCTCAGATGGTTGATAAGAGTATGTAAAACAATGTTCTTGGCTACTATAGAAATTGGCGATACTGTTGTGGGAACAGATTTTCAAAAGAAGAGTTCTGTTGGAGTGGTGCAGTAAGACCAACGGGGGAAACATAACAACAGAGCCAATAAGTTGCCAGCATCAGTGCGATTGGGAATTCGCACTCACATCAATCAGTTTCCAAGGGTTGAGTCTCACTACCTGAGGGAACAGACAGAGAGAGGGTATATTGAAGAGGGGCTGACTATCGGCAAGATGTACGAATTGTACAAAAGCTGGTGCAGAGAGAAAAAGCTTGATCCTGCAAAGAAGTGGCTGTACAGCAACATCTTTAATTTTGAATTTAACCTAGGTTTCTTGAAACCTAAAAGAGATCAATGTGACGTGTGTGAAAGATACAGCAATGCCTTTGATGCAGAGAAAGAGGAGCTTCATCAGGAGATTAAACGGTAGCATAAAAAGAAAGAGCTCTCTAGAAATGAACAAGACTACATAAGTCCAGGAGCTCCCGCTCCAAATTAGAATTTGATTTAAGCAATTTTGTATAGGGTTATTAATGTAGTCCTAGTCTAGGTCAAAAATCAAGACGCAAGACAACTAGGTCTAAGAAGCCCAGTCTAAGAGTAAGATAAGAACTAGACAGTCTGTCAGAGATTGCAAACCTCCATTGAAATTAATGATCCTAATCAGTATCCCAGTAATGGTCCACCTATCTGGCATGGTTTACCCGATATCAGGCCAATCGAATTAACTAATAGCTGATTTACGGTCATTTTGAATTCGATATAAATTAGTTAAAAACTTAGGGTGCATCCTCCCCCGAAATCTCAAATTTTGTTTTATAGTAATGGACTAACATCTAACACAGTTTGCAAAATATTGGGCATGTGAAAGTAAATAATGGCCGATAGGGGGCCATTTTGAATTTGATCAAGTCAGAATTTTTCAAGATGCATCCTCAGCTGAAATCTCACATTTCATTCTATAGTAATGGTCTAGCCATCTAGCACGGTTTACCAAATATCGCCCATGTGAAAGTGAATAATGGCCGATAGGAGGCCATTTTGAATTTGATCAAGTCAAAATTTTCCAAGATGCATCCTCTCCTGAAATCTCACATTTTGTTTTATAGTAATGGTCTAACCATCTAGTACGGTTACTAAAAACCGGCTATGTGAAAGTGAATAATGGCCGATAGGCGGCCATTTTGAATTTGATCGAGTCAATTTTTTTCAAGATACATCCTCTCTTGTAATCTCACATTTTGTTTTATAGTAATGGTCCAGCTATCTAACACGGTTTACTAAATATCAGCAATGTGCAAGTAAATAGTGGCCGATAGGCGGCCATTTTGAATTCGATTGAGTCGAAAGTTTTTAAAAGGCATCCTCTCTCGAAACGTCACATTTTGTTTTATAGTTATGGTCTAGCTATCTAGCACGGTTTACCTGATATCAGGCCTATCGAGGTAAATAATGCTGATTGTCGGCCATTTTGAATTCGTAAGTTAAAAATTTTCAGGGTGCATCCTCCCCCGAAAACTCACACTTTGTTTTATAGTAATCAGGTAATGGTCTAGCCATCTAGCACGGTTTACCAAATATCAGCCATGTGAAAATGAATAATGACCGAAAAGGCGGCCATTTTAAATTTGATCAAGTCATTTTTTTTCAAGATGCATCCTCATCTGAAATCTCACATTTCGTTTTACAGTAATGGTCTAGCCATCTAGCACGGTTGACCAAATAACGGCCATGTGAAAGTGAATAATGGCCGATAAGCGGCCATTTTGAATTTTATCGAGTCAATTTTTTTCAAGATGCATCCTCTCCTGAAATCACACATTTTGTTTTATAGTAATGGTCTAGCCATCTAGCACGGTTTACCAAATAACGGCCATGTGAAAGTGAATAATGGCTGATTGGCGGCCATTTTGAACTTTGACAAAATGATTTTTTTCAAAATACATCCTCTCCTCAAGCCTTACAATTTGTTTAATAGTAATGGTGTAGATATCTTGAGCGGTTTTCATGATATTCCACAATATCAGGCCTGTCGAGGTGAATAATGGCTGATAGGCGGCCATTTTGAATTTTATCAACTTCAAATTTTTCAGGATGCATCCTCTCCTGAAACCTTACAATTTATTTGATATTAATGGTGTAGCTATCTTGAGCGGTTTTCATGATATTCCGCAATATCAGGCCTGTCGAGGTGAATAATGGCCGATAGGCGGCCATTTTTAATTTTATCGACTTGAAATTTTTCAAGATGCATCCTCTCCTGAAACCTCACAATTTGTTTTATAGTAATGGTGTAGCTATCTTGAGCGGTTTTCATGATATTCCGCAAAATCTTTCAGTCGGATTTACCGATGTTATAAATTAGATCAAAGTGCTGGGTCAACTTCAAGGTCAAGGTCCAAAAACCTGAAAAGGCACAACTAGGGACCTTAGAGAACATGTATGTGCAATATGACTGTCATCGGCCCAGTACTTTTCGAGATCTGCTCCGGAAACGAAGTGCGCGTCAAAACGTCTAAATAGGTCATAGTTCTGAACCAGAAGTAGGTCAAAGTTCAAATACCCCAAAAGGCACAACTAGACCCCCTAGGGGTGCTGTGTGTAAAATTTGAAGACAATCGGACAAGTACTTTCAGAGATGTGCTCCGGAAACGAATTGTTTACGGACGGCCCAACGGCCCAACGGCCCAACGCCGTCACATCATCATTTTCTCCTCTGCAACCTTGCGTATTGAATTCAGATTAAAAATATTTTAACCCGTCCATTAGCCACCTGGAAGTAACCCACATACCAAAAATTGTTATCCTAGCTTATTTTCTCACAAAGTTATAGGCAAAAGAAGAGGCCAAAAAAAAACGGAGGTAGAATCCATAGCTCCCTTCGCTCACCTACGGTGACGGCGGGAGCTAAAAAGATAAAGATAAAGAGAGAAGTTTGCTGGATAATACATTTGTGTGTGCATGCTACGATCTCCAAAAAGTGTCAACTGTTTCAAAATCAGAAGTCAGCCTCCTGTACTACAAGCGCAAGCTTGGTGTGTACAATAAACAAGGCAATTGTTACATGTGGCATGCGGGAATGGCCAAAAGGGGCTTAGATGAAATAACAACATGCGTTGGCAGATTTTTGAAGGGTAGAGCAGTAGTAGTAGTAAATCATTGCTTTACGTCACTTTTCGGCACAAAAGGTCTTTTGAAGGATAGAGCAGAGAGTAGTGCTAAAGAAGTGGTATTTTACTCGGATAACTGTGCTGAGCAGAATAAGAATCACAATGTTGCTGCGATGTATGCCCTGATAGTTGCAACAACCGGCGTAGATGTCATTACTCATCAATTTCTTGAGAAGGGGCACACGCAGAATGAAGGGGATTCTATGCATAGCACCATTGAGATTGTCAGAGCACCCATCTATACCCCTTTGCAATACTATTTTATTGCTAGGAGTGCCAAGAAAACGGGTAAGGCATATCACGTATACAAGATGGAAACGGAGGAGTTTGGAGCACTAGCCAAAGACTACTTCAAGAACACCCGCAAAACCGCCGAGACCGGGAACCGAACCCCGGACTCTGGCGTGAAAGGCAGCGGTGCTAACCACTACCCTAGGGCCCCCGCCCTTTCAAAAAAGAGGCATTCTTAAAGTTTGTAAGGCATTTCTTAGTAGAATTTGTCATGTAGTCGTTTTCACACAATTCGGATATGCTGATTCCAAGCTGATATGCCCCATGCCAAGCTCTATTTTTAGTTTTTCTCTGTCAAAATTGCAAAACAAAATGGCCGCCAAAATAGCAGATAAATTCTCAATTATCATGATTATACATCACGTCTGGGTGCACATCAGACACACAAAATTGACTTTCGAGTTCAAAATAATATTTTTGTTATGAGGAATTTTATGTTCTAAGATCTGGTCAACTATCACGCAAAAAATCCAAGATGGCCGCTAATACTACAGAAAGTACCATAACGTTTTTCTAAAAGTCATAGAAAGTTTTTGGTGGCTAAATATAGGGTTTTAATACCAATAAATCTAGTACAATACAGTAATAACCTCTAACTTTTATATTACATGTAGTTTCAAGGAAAAACCCAAGATGGCCGCTAATTATACAGCAAATACTATAACCATTTTTCTAAATGTCGTAGGACGTTATTTTTGGCGCCTAAATAGTTTTCTGATACAAAAAAAATACACAGCATCAAAAAACTCAACTTCCATGTTACACGTAGTTACGAGGAATGCAAAAAATATGATTATTTAAAAACAACACATTAACTATGAGAAAATTGCACAAAAATAGCTTGTGTTACTTTTATTACTGTAGCTACATAGGCTTACTGTGTATATCTCAGATTTGCATGAATGCCATCATCTTGCATAATGATAATGCTAGAATAGTCACCCTCATCAATATATTGATCATATATTTGTGCAGCTTCGGAATTAATATAGCGACTCATTGATAGGACGCCATTGGCTACTTTCTCGTTGTCCTAATTCACACTTAATCAAACGAAATGTGATAGTTCTTCAGGTTGAGCAGGAAGCTTTTACACGGGAACTAGTTGCAGTTGTCCATCAATGAAGCTCCAACCACAATCTCATAGACGTTTATAATATTGTTATCTGGCCAGAGCTGTATGTATTGCTAAACAGGTCTAAAATACAACGGAAACAATATAACCACTTTTTGTGGCAGGGGTTATTGACGAAGAGGATACATTGAAATACTCCAATTGGCTTATGCTCTAGTTCTGGATGTTTATGAATTAATTTAAATGTCTTTCTTTTAGAATTGATGTGCTGGTGCTGTGGAAGCCATTGAGACGGTGGAATGGTACAGTAAATATCACTAGTTCTAGGTTTACACAGCTAAGCATTGCTATGATGAGAACGTTTCGAAAGCAGAATGAGCAAGTTTACATCAGTTCCTACGACTACCACATTGTCAGTATCTGACAGTTTGATTGCCGTAATACATTTAACGTCCCATCATGTACCTCAGTATTTTTCACACTTAAATACAAGTGTTCATTGAATAGTTGAATGGCATTGTTCTTTACCAACAGTGGTAAATTTGAACATTGAACTGAAACTGTATTGCCCTCCCCCCTGATTCTGTACTTTATATGTTATATACTCATCTGAGATAACATAGCAGTGTGAATGGAAATGTAGATTATTATATGATCAATGTTTATTACAAAATATTATAATAGATAAGTGATAAATAGTCTGTATGAATGATAATTAACCCTTTCAAGCCTGAGTTTACCATTGTCATCTTCATCACTACAAGCCGCGAATTGCTGTCACAATTCTCGGCTAGTAGTGGATGAAGGTGATTTGAAGTGGGTGTAAAAATTAAAAAAAATTGACATGTATTGGTAAACCAGTTTCATGGAATTTTTAATTCTAAAACCCATAGTTGTCATGGTTGTAGGAAAATTAAGTCCGTTTTCAGGGATGTAAAATGCTGCTTTAATGCATCTTTAGGGCCTAGAGGGTTGATCTACTATGTCTGGAGGAGACATATAGTTATTAGGGACCTAAATATCTTTACGTCCATCACGTCCATCACTTTATATATGGTGAGATAATTGTCTTTAACATTGATAACTCTTCCTGCAAAATAGGGTGGTCGCTCCCATACCACTTCAAGACACAACTGAACCTGTTGGGTTATTGTATATTATGTGAGAGTGAGAGCTTATATCTGATTAGAAGCATGCATTACCAGAACCTACTGATTCCTCATACATTCTACCATATCACGACCACATCTAGAAAGTTTCTGTATTTTATGTTAATCCTCATATAAACATCTTGATCGTGCTACGAACGGTATTATTGCCCCAATTACCACATATGCTGCATCATAGCTTGTTGCAATAGTGTACCAAATAATCTTTGGTGACTTGTTCATGACACTCAATAACATTTAGTTGCCAATACTAGGTTAGTTATTAACATATTGTGAAGATGGTGTTTGTTCATACTATATTTATAAAACAAATTCATCGTCAGTATTTTCAACATTACCCTAGCGTGTCCTCAGCCATCAATCTTATATGCCCAAAACATATATAAGTCAACTTCTGCACCCAATTACATATTTCCGATATCGCGTAACTGTATTTTATTATAGTTATTGATGGTGATATCATCTATCTCATTCAAGTGAGGGGAGTAGAAATATGTGTAGCCTACATTACGGCTTTGTGTGGATCTCGGAGCCTATGGTTGGGACTTTATTCGTTCAATTATGTCTGAAAACTGTGTTATCAGCGTTTTACCAGGCATTTGTACGGTATCTATTCTGATGAAAAATATAAAAATTAGTATGATACTATTATCATGATTATGTAAATTGTCAATCCGATTGGGGAACATAATTTTTATAGGATATGCACGTTTTAACCAGCACAATATACCCAGTTACTAGAATCATAAATTGTTAAATTTAAACGACTTCTACTCGCAATAGGAATGGAACATGTATGTGTGTCATTATTGCCACGGTTATGCAGACCACCTTGATTGACTAACTTCATGTTTTGCTTAACCCTAGTACAGGGCTTGGGCAGGAGGGTGCCACCCGTGGCCAACGCACATTAAAATTATTGCTTTCTTCCTTACGGTACTGTAAAAACACGAGGCAGGTGGATATCACATAGGCCACATACTAATATGCCTAGAACGGATATATGGTGAGCGACAGGTTATCTAGTGCCGGACAATGATCAACAATCATAAAATATTTTTTGTCAATAGTCTAAGCATTTTTAAAACATGGCGGATGTTACGTTTGTTTCCCTCGGCTTCTAAATGTGAAATAATGACTTTATTAAATAAATCATTATTATTACAGTGGACTACGATGTGTCGTTTTCCTGGCGCAACATTTGTTTTTTTCCCATAACTTTGTGAAGTATTGATAATATATGTTATCACGGCTCTGAATTGGTTTACCGTGTGTGAGAAACCTATATGTAGACACCAAAAACACATCTCTACGATATTTGGAAGCAAAGTTATGGCACATTGCCTTTAAGTGGCGGCCATTTTGGATTTTGTCTTCTAGCGGCAAACGCACGAGGTGAAATTTAGGGGACTTCAATTATGTTGCTCAGGTGGGTTTTAATACACCGAAATAATGTTTTTATGTTTATTGTAAGCCAAGCCGTGATGTAAAGTTGTGACATTTTCACTAATTTTGGCGGCAATTTTGTTTTTGAATTTTGAGTAGGAAAAACACAAAATATAGCTTGGCATGGAGCAGATTTGGAATCAGCGTTCCCAAATTGTGTAAGAACAACTGCATGCCAAATTCTACTAAAAATGCCTTACCAATGCCTTATATTTGAATAAAACCATTGTGCCGCAACAAAAATGAATATTTACCATTCCTATGCAGCTAAATAGATTATGATAATTATATTCTTTAGCTGCATTGGAATGGTAAATATTCATTTTTGTTGCGGCCCGATGGTTTTATTTAAATATAACTGAAGACCGCAATATGCTGTATGTGTATAATGTTTTTTATATGTGCAAAACCCATGGTACATCCCTTGACAAGTTTTATTTTAACCAATAACCCATTTCATCATAAATTATGATAAAAAGTTTTATTTTAGTCATTCTAAGCACGAAATACTTATTTAATTGAATATTTCGTAATGCAATACAAGTGTAACTTCACATATGCCTTTACTGCACTTTGAAGTGGTGACAGAGCCACAGGAGCCGGCATATGACAGCAGGAACATCCAACAGGCTACAACTCAGCATCACTCACCAAACACAAGACTAACGTCGTTAGGCCAGTGCTGATTTGATGCTGGCCAACATTAAACCGACATTGGTTCAACGTCGGCCGCCGTACATAATACCGGGACAGCGCAAATGCTTCCGTACCATGCGGCAATGCCGTACATCATGCAACAGACGGAACAGGTCCCTAATGACCCTCCCGGGATTGTTGCGTAAAGTACTAGGGGCTACTACTAGCAATCACCCCAGTACCCCAGAAGAGAAGAAAGTTGTGTTTGTTTAGTCTGTGATATTTCATTTTTTTCTGCCTCGGTAAAAACACAACATGAAGCTGCCGTCATTAAAAGGAAATAAACAACCTATTGCAAGTTTTAAGTGACACTTGTACAATTTTTAAGACAATTCAATCCCGACTGTCACAATAAGATTTTCGGGCAAGTGAGCTATGATAAGTCTAAATCATGTCAACCGATTTTCTGAAATGTGTTTATTTTAAGTCAACAATAATTCTAGAACATGTTTGAATCAAAACTAAATATTTATTATACACAAAAATCAGTTGAGAGAAAAGTATATTGACTAAGTACTGAAAAAGTATGAAAAATAGGTAAAATTAAGGGTTAAAGTACCAACTTCAAGCTCTCTTGTGCATTTGTCAAAGATTAGACACAAAATATTTAACATCCGTGGCCTGTGCCAGTAGCTATTGATATCAAACATATTGATATAGCTCAAAATTTGACTACTCATTGGGCAAAACTGTGAGATACATACAATTTTCCTGAGCCCAAAGAAAAGCGCACAAATTTTACGTCCAACCAAAAGGTGGGGGGGGGGGGTGGCACATGCCTTCACATGGATGTAAGAGGGGGGGGGTGGAAGAAAAGTGCCCAAATTTTACATCCAACCCAAAAAAGTGTTTAATATGTTCAAATAGCTCATCATTTTTTATTCCAAATGGGTTTATTTTAAGTCAACAATAATTCTAGAACATGTTTGTATCAAAACTAAACATTTATTATACACAAAAACCAGTTGAGAGAAAAGTATTTTGACTATGTACCGAAAAAGTATGAAATATAGGTAAAATTAAGTGTTAAATTACCAACTTCAAGCTCTCTTGTGCATTTGTCAAAGATTAGTCACAACATATTTTACATCCGTGGTCTGTGCCAGTAGCTTTCTATTGATATCAAATATATTATTAGCTCAAAATTTGACTACTCATTGGGCAAAACTGTGAGATACATACAATTTTCCTGAGCCCATGGAAAAGCGCGCAAATTTTACGTGTAAACAAAAAAGCATGTAATATGTTTACATAACTCACTATTTTTATACCAAATGGGTTTATTTTAAGTCAACAATAGTTCTAGAACATGTTTGAATCAAAACTAAATATTTATTATACACAAAAATTAGTTGAGAAAAAAGTATTTTGACTATTTACTGAAAAAGTATGAAAAAAGGTCAAATTAAGGGTTAAAATACCAACTTAAAGCTTTCTTGTGCATTTGTCAATGATCAGATACAAAATATTTTACATCCATGTGACGGCCAGTGCCAGTAGCTTTCTATTGATATCAAATATATTGATATAGCTTAAAATTTGACTACTCAATGGCCAAAAATGTGAGATATGGTCAATTTTCCTGAGCCTGAAGAAAAGCGAGCTAATTTTACGTCTAACGAAAAAAGCGAGTAATATGCTCACATAACTCACTATTTTTATTCCAAATGGGTTTATTTCAAGTCAACAATAGTTCTAGAACATGTTTGAATCAAAACTAAATATGTATTATACACAAAAGCTGAGAAAAAAGTATTTTGACTATTTACTGAAAAAGTATGAAAAAAGGTCAAATTAAGGGTTAAAATACCAACGTAAAGCTTTCTTGTGCATTTGTCAATATTCAGACACAATATATCTTACATCCATGTGAAGGCATGCGCCAGTAGCTTTCTATTGATATCAAACATATTGATATAGCTCAAAATTTGACTACTCAGTGGGCAAAAATGTGAGAGGTCAATTTTCCCGAGCCTGAAGAAAAGCGAGCTAATTTTACGTCTAACGAAAAAAACGTGTAATATGTTCACATAACTCATTATTTTTATTCCAATTGGGTTAATTTTAGGTCAACAATAGTTCCAGAACATGTTTGAATCAAAACTAAACATTTATACTATACAAAAATCGGCTGAGAAAAAAGTATTTTGTCTATTTAGTGAAAAAGTATGAAAAATGAGTAAAATCACGTGTTAAAATACCAACTTAAAGCTATATTGTATATTAGTCATTGATGAGACACAAAATATTTTACATCCATGTGAAGGCCTGTGTCATATGTGAGGATAATAAATAATTGAAAAAATATTTAAATAGAAAATTAGCACAATTTTAGCAAACAATCACTTCATACGCAATATTTCAAATTGCGGCTTGCGATTTTGACGGTACTAGTGTTTAAAGGGTTTTTACGGTACTTTTGGACAGGATGATTTTTTTTAAGACGCGCAGATTCGGATTCCTGAGAAAATTTTACTATAGGTGGAACTCTTGGATCGTATGGACCTTTCAACACAAATAAAACCCCCCTAGCTCTGGGACTATGTGTGTTGTGAAGAGAATGCAGCATATGTTTGTGATACTGGGATCGGATCACACCTGTCCGTCCGTATGTAGAATATTTAGGTCACATTAATGAACTTATGCTAATTTTTGGCATTCATCACAAATTTCCATCTTAACTGAAGCAGGTGGAAAAGTTGCAAAAATATATCAGTATTTGCAGTCAGCCATGCAAGCTGCATCAGCTAGACATGAAAAAGCGTCTAAATCCTTATAGGGACCTCAGGGTGTGCCTTCTGTAAAACTTGTTGAAAGTGTGGGAATGCTAGCCATGTGATTAGTTAAAGTGTGTTCAATTGTTCGGATAGTCTCTGACCTGCCTGCTGAAACAGTGGCTGTGAAAGTGTTACCTTACCCAATGAACACTTTCACAGCCAGATGCGTCTGCGATATCCTATGCCCACGCAGCTGGAGTATGCATATTTATTCACACCAACCGTAAAAGAAGCTATTAAGAAAATAGCGGTCTATGGGTTTGTGTACTACACACATAGGAAATCTCAGACCAAAATGAGACAATTTACTGTTAAATATGGTGACCCACTGTGACAACAAGCAGGGCGTGGTTTAACAACTATAGACAAACCAGGTACGCTACCAGTTTCATGCTATGAAGTAGTAGTAGTAGCAAATACCTTACTGTTACAAATGTGACCCTCCACCACGAAACCAGTCACTTGCTACAAATATATAGAATGGTACGACCTCCTAGTTAGCATAATAATCAAAATAATCGTATTTAAAATAAAAAAAGGTTGTTTTTTTAAACCTCATTCAGAAAAATTAACCTTATCATGCAAATATTATCCTAATTAGTATATTTTATTGACAATATATGTTGCATGGTATAGAAATTAAGTTTTGATAATTACATATTTTGTTGGTTTTGATTTCCAACACCACTTACTGAGATAATTGTGCTATGTTGGCTTATATCAGTGCTAATTTGCTAAATTATATTTTTTGCATGATTTTTTTGTGCCTGGTAATTTGTTCGGTTTTACAAATATATAACACCTCTACCAATCAAGTTAAGTGCAATGTAGTCACAACAATTTTTTCTAAACAAATTATGTTTTGCTGCACGTGACTGGTCTCGTAGTGGAGGGTCACAAATGTCAGAAAAATAAAACCTTACAGATGACCTGCCCCGCCCCCCTCCGCACTTTCCGGGGGGGGGGGAGGGTGCGAAAAGAGTAAGTGTTAACAATTATGAATGGCCCCTAATCAGCTAATGTGTCTGTGTATATCTATTTTAAATGAAAAATGTGCTTTGCAGATTCAGTTGGAGAGTGACGAGACAACCACTGAGATAGTGCTATCACCGGCCCGATTTAGCAAAGACATCTCGTTCCCTCCTCAGTCAGGGAATTTCTCTTCGCGGAGATTGAATCACCAACTGACAGTGAAGGTCTGGTCAGGATGATCGAGGAGTACTGGCCTCTTGAAAGGTGCACATATATGTAGATATTTAACACTATCTGTATAGAAGTTTTGGTTGATCACTTAATTAGTGAACAATCGGTCTATTTTTTACGTAAATAATATGTCAGTCATCTGATCAATTGATAGAACATTTATTTATTTGCACGAAAATGAGATACCTTGCATTGGCTAGTAAAACAAGCACACATTAAACAATACAATACATTATCTATAGCAACACAGCTATTTTATAACCTCTAACAAGTTATCGCGATATTATTTATATCACTTGGGAATATCCTTTGATACTAATATACCTTATAATCTGTATATTAAATGTATTAATTCCATGGTGATTTAATTCCACACAACTGAGATATTTTATTTAAACAAATTAAGAAAGAATTAATGAAGGAAGTCAAAAGTCATTCTAAAATATTCGCCGAAGTACAACCCCCTGCCAAATGTAAGCTGAATATTATTGTTTTAAATGCTCTAATATGGCAAATTTCAATATTGTCTTACTCAGTATATCTGATAATAATATATATATATATATATATATATATATATATATATATATATATATCTGGGTTTAAACTATTCATGCCAATATAATCATGATGACTTCTAATTGTCTTACAAATGTTAAAACCTGGTGCTTCATTTAGATACAGGTTTTACGTTTTTGTAACGGTCATGACTGTGTGAATTTGTATGTTTCAGTGCAATGAGATCATTATGCTTAGTGGCGAATTCACGACACACACAGTGTCATGCTCCAATGCGCTGCCACAGTGCGACTTCGATCTTGTGCAGAGGGTTCTAGACAAAATCGCTGACAAGAGGCTTTTCTGCCATGCAACGCTGTCTGGCATCAAATCCCGAAAATTTGTGAGTGCCGCCCCTTCCTTGAGGCTTACATCCAGGGGCAACTATCTCTACAAGAAACAAATAAAGCATGCAAAGGGACAAAACCGGTACTGAAAACCACCCAGGTGACATGTATATTACTTGCTGATGGTATATTTCAAGCGGGCAGACATTTTTCAGCTGTCATTTTAATTGCAATTAATTAATAGGCTTTAACAATATGAAAAAAAAAATGTTTCAGAATTTAGTAATTTAAAGGCGATCTTTTTATGTATTAAAACATTACGTATTTTTCTACAAGTTAAATTCCACAAGTTATATATCCACTGTTATCTTCCACTTTATGTTCAAAGTAGTAGTAGGAGTAGTAATCATTGCTGTACGTCACTTTTCGGCACAAAAGGTCTTTTAAATGACATTGTAATACGATAAAAACGTTATAGTCAGTAGTAGTAGTAAATCATTGCTTTACGTCACCCCTCGGCACAAAAGGTCTTCTAAGTGACACTATAATACGATAAAAACGTTGTAGTCAACTGATGAGATGAATGATGTACAGATGATAATGTGAGGGTGGGGGTGATAGGGCATGGCGGGTAATTAAAAGCCTTTTCCTTCGCTCGCCCGGTAAGGGGTTCTGGGCATGTCTATGGGATCTACCCCCAGACATGCCCAGACGGCCGGAGACTTGGGTTTCGCTGTGCAATTTAATGCTGAAACTCCTTGGCATTTCGCACAGCTCAGCTATCCTCGGGTCGGATAGTCCCCAGAGTAACAATAGGAAGGATAACTCCCTCTGTGTAACTCCATTCATCCCACATGAGGGAACAAATGTCAAACACGCTATTGTCGGTTATTTAATACTACCACAGCCTACACCAGCGCCAGCACTGATGCGAAAGCTGCATTAGTACCGCAGTTGAGCGGAGGAACCTGGGTACTCTACTGGCAATCTGCCCGAAGATTATGGCCAGATACGAGGAGGCTGCAGCTTCCCTTGGATGACTGCTTTAGACTAGTGCTTCTGTACCATGACATACAGCATGAAACTGACAGAACAGATCCCTAATGACCCTCCCCGGATGGGGGAAAAAAGTACTACTACTAGCAATCATCCCAGTAACCCGTGTTTCAAGTACTTTTGCTTTTGTCACTGGACTATCTGGTGGACTACTAGGTGGAATATGTAGTTTCCAACTAGTAGTATGTAGAAATATCTCTTCGGTTTGCAAGACACAGCATACCCGTGAATACGAAATTTGAGTGTGTTATACCTCACACGCATGTTCGTGCTACATGGCCCAAACACTCTAACTTCTTGTGGTGGACGCTGAGCAATGCAATCCCTAGTTACCGCAATGGCTGTCCCTATAAAACAGCGACCTTTTTCATCCTGAAACCAATCAAAACTGTCATCGCTAAACCGTGACGCTATAGAAAGCTGTCATTGAGAAACCGTGACACTATCACAAAGTGACAGTGACATTCAGTTATCATCTATTCTGTGTTTTTTTTCAAATAAATTTAATGAAATATTATAAATACAATATGCCTAAATTCAGTGGCAAAGATCCTTACCATCGTAGCTCGTCCAGCATATCCAAAAGTCAAGGTAATAAAGAAAAAAGGATAAAGTGTTTTTGTCTGATGAACTAGGATATATAGCAACTAAACCGTGACAATACATGTGTAGACATCGATCGGGATCGTCACGAAACATTTTTGGCCGTGACGAGTTCACCCCCAGTGACGTCATTCTCTGCTGTTTACAAGTCCTGGAAACCTCTTGTCGTCTACTTTAAGAAACATCAGAAGGACAGTGCCAGAGCAAAATTGATACTTCAACAGAACTACCCAACAGATGACTATGCAAAATTTTGAAAACTGATAACCACACACCACAAAGCTCAGTTTCCAAACCTTTTGAAACTTGTCGAAATATCCCTCCATGTACCATTGCATAAGGCTGACTGCAAGAGGGGTTTAGTTGCCAGAACCGCATTCATACTGGTCAGCATGAGAAACAGACTAGATTCTTCTCGTGTTAATCAGTTGATGTTGATACAGTTGGAGGGAGGCCCGTCTGAGACATTTGATTTTGGGACTGCTGGTAAACATGTGGAAAAAACAAGAAAGAGAGAAGGCTTTTAACCCAGAAGACATAGGCCCATGAGCTTTTGTTAAGGGTGGCGCCACTACACTGTGACCACATAACTGTTATACTTTAAAATGTCTTAGTTTTAGCACATAATGTGGCATTTCGCGCAGCTCCGCTATCCTCGGATTGGATAGTCCCCAGAGCAACAATAGGAAGGATAACTCCCTTTGGGTAACTCCATTCATCCCACGTGAGACACCTAATGTCAAACACGCTATTACCGGGTATTTAAGGCTACCACAGCCTACACCAGCGCTAGCACTGATGCGAGAGCTGCATTAGCACCGCAGTTGAGCGGAGGAACCAGGGTACGCCACTGGCAATCTGCCCGAAGATTATTGCCAGATACGAGAAAGCTGCAGCTTCCCTTGGGTGATGGCTGTAGACCAGTGCTTCGTACCATGCCATACAGCATGCAACTGACGTAACAGATCCCTAATGACCCTCCACGAATGGGGGGCAAAAAGTACAGTTTTTCAAATCATGTCAACCCCACTCCCCCTAGAGATTTTCCGATACACTTGAGTACAGTCTTCACCAAATGAAATGTTCCCATTGTATTCTCCCTCATCACAGTACATATCAAGGTAGACAGGTTAAGATCGGAAATCAATTTACAAAATGCAGATAATTCTCTTAAAGACTTCAGACTATCAGATTTTTGCTTATTAGCTTTTTATCATTTATTTTTGGCAATATTGTACTTGATAGTTACCAGTAAGTCCAGCTTTTCGTAATATAATGTAGTGCTTTTCTCAGCAAAAACATTAGAGCAGACGTCTTATTGCTACTGGGTCGCTAGTAAGCGACCCAGTACCCCAGGACTTACTGGTAACTATCAAGGTTATAATTCTCCGCGAAAGGTTTTTAATTATCCTCGGAAGGTTTATTTACTTATGAGGGTGATGGCCAACCATATACCACGGGGTTTATCTGGGAGTTTGCTGTGTGTTCAAGCCCCTGGGATGTGGGGGTTTTCTCAAGTTTTGTCCCCAGGCTGGAATCACGGGATTTGTCTATATTGAAAATCATTCTGACTATTCAAGAGACTGCTACAAAATAAAAGGATAAGATGTTACGTGATAGACTCGTTTTTGAATGTGCAGAAGATACACTTATAGAGAATGTTTTCGGGCTGACAATCTAACTATAGACAAAGCAGTGAAGATATGCGTGGCTCATGAGGCATCAAGAAAACAGATGCAAGTATATAAGGAAGACAAGACACAAGAAGTACACGCTGTACATAAAAAGATATCTGAAAGAAAATGGACAGATGAAGGGAAAGGTGCTAATAAATGGAAAGAATGTCACTTCTGTGGGAAAAATCATCAATGGGGAGGAGATCGGTGTCCAGCATATGGAAAGAAATGCAGTAAATCTGAAGAATTTAATCATTTCGGAGTCAAATGCAAAACAGTGACTGAGAGATATAGTAAGAATAAGAAAAGAAACTCAAGAGTACAAGGTATAGAAGAACAAGAAACTGGGAGTGAAGAATAATATGTGTTACAAGTTTCAGAAAAAAAGAACGCTAAACTTGTATCGGCAAATATGGAAACTTAGCCAGCAAAGCATAAAGTTTCCTTCCAAATAGACTCTGGCTCAACTGTTAATCTCATTCCTAGAAATTTGCTACCTAAGCATGCAAAAATAACTGAAGAAACCACTAAACTACAAATGTGGAATTCCTCATCGATTCAATCAATAGGAAAAACACGGCTTACAGTTCGTAATTGTTCTAACAACAAAAAATACAATGAGTCTACAATCGTCAATGAAGACTTACAGCCAATATTATGCAAAAGAACATGTGAGCAGATGAACTTGATCACTGTGAACTATGAAAATATTCAGGCCATAAACGAGGAAAAACTACTAGAACAATATAATGACATATTTAAAAAAGAAGTGGGAAGTTTGCCTGAAAAAGTTAATTTGACAGTAGACGATACAATTAATCCAGTAGCAATCCCATCATGCAGAGGTCCAATAAGTATGAAAAAGAAAGTCATTGCGAAGCTGAAAGACCTGAAAAAACAAAATGTTATAGCCAAAGTTGACGAGCCTACCGAATGGTGTAGCCGTATGGTAGCAACAATTAAGAAAAATGATGACATCAGAATATGCATTGACCCTCAAGTTCTCAATACAGCTTTAAAAAGAGAGCACCACCCATTACCAATCTTAGATGATATTCTACCAAATCTACCGAAAGCAAGAATTTTCTCGAAATTCGATCTGTCCAATGGCTACTGGCATTGCATACTTGACGAAGAGTCCAGTAAATTAACAACATTCCAGACACCAGTCGGACGCTACATATGGCTCAGATTACCATTTGGACTGGCAGTCTCAAGTGAAATTTTTCAGAAGAGATTAATAACAGCCTTAGAGTTTAGAAAATGTAGCATGCGTAGCAGATGGCCTAATCGTATTCGGAGCTGGTGACAATGATAAATCAGCCAGAAAAAAACATGACGAAAATCTCGAGAAGCTGTTTCAACGATGCCGCCAACATAATATTAGATTAAGCAAGAGAAAAGCAGAATTGAGACGTACGAGCATTGCATTCATGGGAAACGTTATGACGAAAGGAGGCCTGAAAACTGATCCCCTAAAAATAGAATCAATACTAAAATTGAATCCTCCAGAAAATGTTACAGAAATCCTACTGTTTGCTGGAATGGTCGGCTACTTGCAATTGTGTTCGCGTTGAAGAAATTTCATCAGTATACATTCGGCAGGCACACAATCGCTCTGTCGGATCATAAACCTTTAAAAGCTATCATTAAAAAAACATTATATCAAGCACCAAAGAGGATCCAGAGTATGCTACTAGCTATACAAAACTACAATATAACACTTGAATACTTACCCGGAAAGGAGATGCATATAGCAGATCATCTATCAAGATGACACCAGATTTTCAAAGAGGTGAAATTCCTGATTTCTAATTATTGAAAACCATGTCAAAAATAGGAAATGCGGGAATTTCGTCTCTATATCTAGCCTAACTGGTGAATGCGTAGCACAACAATTATAAAAATTTGCAGTTCTAGTCTATGTACATGTTTACATCATATGGTCATATAAGGAACCCGAAAAAAAATCACCGATTTGTTGATGATTTTAGCCTGGGCCAGTCCACTTAAATATTACACATTAATTTTATTTTTATATTTGGTGCTATTTTATTAAACTGAATGAATCATTCTAACATTATCAAACAGCGGAGGATGTTACAAGAATGTAGCTCATGTACTTTGATAGCGTCTCTCGCTCTAGACTAAAGATGATGAAGCTCAAGTCAACACCCTAATATAGTCCATGGAAGACGAAGCTGATGATATTCTCACTTCTTTAGACGTGTCAGCAGCTGATAAAAAGAAATATAAAACTGTGCTTGCGAAGTTAGATAAATATTTTATTCAAAGAAGAAATGTAATTTTCAAAAGTTTAACCAGCGTCAACAAATGGAAGCTGAAACTGTAGATAATTTTATCACAGACTTGTATAATCTAGCTGAATACTGTGAATACGGAGCTCTACGGGATGGAATGATCCGCCATAGACTAGTAGTAGGTCTCAGAGATTTAAATTTATCAGAGAAACTTCAGCTAGATGCTGATTTAACCTTTGAAAAAGCTGTTAATGCTTCACGTCAGAGTGAGACCGTTAGAAAACAGCAGGATGTTGTTCGACCAAAACAAAATACAGCTAATAAGCATACTTCAGTAGATGCTGTGTATAAGAAACATTACAGACCTAAAAAGCCAGAGTCTAATTCTAAATTCATAAAAGTCAGACTACGTGTTATAGGTGTGGCAACAAGTCCCATAGTAAAGAACAATGTCCAGCGACAAATGCTAAATGTCATAAGTGCTCAAATTGTCTCCATACAGCTGGAGAAATTAAGATAGACATCGATGCCGATGTGACTGTTATACCGGAGACTGTCTACAGGAACAACAAATATCCTAAGTTAAGTGTTCCTGAGAAGAAATGTTATGGTCCCAGCCATAACTTACTACAGGTAGAAGGGAAATTTTAATCAGTGATGGAATATAATGACAGCAAAATAAATGAAACAATTTATTTTGTTAAAAACCTCGAAATGCCATTTGTAGGTCGCGATGCTATCACAAAGTTGAATATAATTAAAAGAGTTTTCAATGTCGAAAGCAATAAAAATCCACTAACTTTAGAAAAATTAAAAGACGAACATCGAGAACTATTTACAGGCTCAGGAGAGCTACAAGGGACATATTCAATTAAACTCAAGCCTGAATGTGAACCGTTTTCTATTTCAACTGAGCTAGAGTATGATCGATCGATGGCATCATGTGTTTTTCTCGACTAAAACTTTTATTAACTGCGTAAGATCTACAAATATTCTTACTGAGTCATTATGTTTAGGAACGACCACCATTTCTGCACACCAATCAGTTGGTTCTTTAATTTTCTTGATCACACCTATTTCCTCGCAGTTAAAGATGAAATAGACCGTATGGAAAAAATACGTGTGATCAAGAAATTAATTTCTAAATTAGTTAACGAGTTGCTGCTGTCATAATTATTATATTTCGATTCTGTGTTACGATCAAAATAAACACAGCGCGGCTATTTAAAAAGCTGGGAGCATGGTCATGGGTGAGCTATGATAGCGAAAACAATGTTATGTTTTGTACAAAATGCCGAGAACACAAAACATTTGGTATTCGAGGCAAGAATGCATTCATCACTGGAAGTGACACTTCCCGACCAGATTCCCTCAGAGCTCACGATGTCAGCGAGGCTCACAATAAAGCGACAGGAAATCAAATTGCAAGTAAAGCTGAGCCAGGCACTGCTCAAGCGCATCGGGCCATACAGGGGCGGATCTAGCTTTTCAGTGAGGGGGAGGGGGGGGGGGGGGAGTATTCAAAATTTGACAAAAAACAAAATTACTGTAAAGGGGTCGAACGTCCCGCCCGGAGAAATTTTTGATTTCCAAAGGTTTTCTCATGCAATCTAAGGCATACTGGGACCTTTTTCTCACTCAGTATATCATCAAATCATAAGGGAACCCCTAAATAAGGTGATTTGTTTCTGAGAGGGGGGGTTAAACCCCCCCCCCCCCGCCACTGCCATACATGCTCTCAACAAGGCTACATTGAAAAAGCTACGAATTGTATACAGGTAACTTACAATTAATAGATAAAATATTTATAATACAGTCTTCATATAAAAAAATAGATGATTTAGATTCTAAATAATTGGGCGAATTAGCCTAGGCCACATTTTGAATATATTTAAAAATGCTAATTGCTATGGTAGCTGGCTAGTAGATTTATTTTATATTTATATTATATTTATTTTCTATTATATAATAAAAGATAGATTTGTTATTTCGTTAACAGGACTTGTCATGCTATTGCGAAGCAGAGACGTCACTTCAGTGACTACGTATGGCAATGCACATTAGACGCACAACAAGGGTTCGATGTTGGCACCACATATCACAACAAGTATGATAGGTGATGCAAGGCATCACATGGTAATAGTCGCGCCCAAAATATCTTTTAAGTGCTGAAGGATTTTTTTAAGAGGCGATATTGTTTATTGAAGAAATATTTCAAGTGAAATTCAAGTTATAATGTCGAGTTCTGAGCAGTTAATATAAAAGGAAAAAATGATGATAAGTTTAGTCCGTTAATGTGTTGGAAGAAAAATTATCAAATTGATTGTACTGTTCAAAAAATGCAGAACACAATTCCCAATCTAATTTTGTTAGTAAGCGACTACTGTTGAGACGAATACAAAAAAGGTGTAATATAAAATAGCTTGGAATGTGCACGAGTGACCTCATATAATTTCGGGAACGGACATGAAGGGGTCGAAAACGAGTGGGACAAGTCATAGAGTTTGAGCTATCTGTCAGTAATTGTGTCAATACTTATCCATTCCAAGTTTGTGTAATTATGATACGACTTGGAGAGCGGATGACTATTATCAAATTGAGAAAAAATATTATGTTTCGTGGTTTACAAAGATGGTATGGATGCGACAGATTTACATAGGGGGTATACTTTTTTGACCGAAGACACAATATTACCGAAAATATTTTTTTATCTGCTGTTAATATATAGATATATTGAGGTATCTAATTATGACAAATTATACATGATTATGCACTTGCTAATTATTTGAAAAAATGAAAATTATCGACAAAATTCAAAATGCTATAAATTTTTTGTTTTGTACAGCTTTGTTACTCCTGGATCACATTTTTTTCTACGGTCATTTCTTAAAATTCAAGTACTTTTTATCCAGAAAAATGACCAAATTATACATGTATATAATTGGGTAGATTACATATCACTACTGCATAGTTAGTATAGTTTTTTCATTAAGGTTGTGGTATGCCTCTTAGTTTCTACAAGATGCAATGAGGATCTTAAAAACTAATGCGGATATATTTAAAAAATATCTAGGAAGACTGTATTTTTCATTTCTATGATTTTTAGAAGAAAAGTAAAATTCAATGACTTTTGTAGGTTTCCCATGAGCATACGAACACTATATGTAGGCCCTATCCAATCACATAGCAGTGAATAAATGACATAAAATATTGGAAAATCATTAATCACAATTTTTGTAAAAAAAATCAATTTAGCTTAGATTTGAACGGCAGATGATTTTGGATCAATTATACCTACTACAGGATTTGAAAGTATTTTGAAGACTTTTGGGGCAAAAATTTAAGGGTGGAAAAGAAGAGGCGGGAGCAAAAAGAATGTATGAAAAGAATGTTGTTGCATTGTATAGGTTAGCTGGAATGAATGGAAATATTGTCAGTATAGAAATAAAAACAGATTTTATATGGTAAAAATATTTATTCAATAAATAATAGTGAAATAAAATATAAGTTACATATAAAAATATTTATTTCACTAACTACCTACTTTAAGGTTTGAAACAAAATGTATTTATAAAAATGACAAAAAAAAATACTTTTTTTTCAAAGCTGAAAAGCAATATCTGCTTACTTGTAAAATAATCAGATACTGCCTTTTCGCTTTGCATGGTAGAAATGTAATGTTAATGCAGGGGTGAGAACTAAGAACGAAAGAAACAAAAGTGCAACCATGGCTAATTTATTTAAAGGGACTGGCTCAGGCTAAAATCATAAAAAAATCGGTGATTTTATTTTGGCTTATTAATATGACCATATGCTGTAAACAGGTCCATAGACTAGAACTGCAAAAGTGTTTACTAGAACTGTAAAAGTGTTTTGTTTATTTTTTGTGCTGCGCATTTACCAGTTAGGCTAGATATAGAGACGAAATTCCCGTATTTCTTATTTTTGATGTGGTTGTCCAAAATAAGAAATCTGGAATTTCGTCTCTATATCTAGCCTAACTGGTAAATGCGCAGCACAAAAATAAAAAAACTTTTGCAGTTCTAGTATATGGACAAGTTTAAATCATATTATTAAGCCAAACTAAAATCACCGATTTTTCTATGATTTTAGTCTGAACCAGTCCCTTTAATATAAAATAGTGAAATAAAATGTAAGGTACATATAATTTATTTCACCAACTATCTAAGCTAAAAGGCAGTATCTGCTTACTTGTAAAATAATCAGATACTGCCTTTTGGCTTTGCATGGCAGAAATGTAAGCTTTACTTAAGAGTGAGAACTAAGAATGAAAGAAACAAAAGTGCAAATATGGCAAAGTATTTGGATTGTCTAAGTAATTAAGTGACGATATTGTATATGGCTGGCATATGGTGACAAAATTATGAAACGAGAAACAAATAACAAGTTTTAAAAAATTATGAGTTAGATATCAATCAATAACAACAAAAACCATACTCACTATTTAACTAAATAACGCATTTGATGCTTGATACCAACAAAAAATTAAAAAACTTAAAATAAATAAAGAGCTAAATAATGACAAGTTAGATACAAAACTACAATAACAAAAAATGACCATAATATGAGTGGGATGGAAAGGTTTTAAATATTGACGAAGATGTTTCAGAGCAATCGACATTTATCGGAAGGCCTTAGCAGTCTGGGCCGCCTAAAGGCCAGACTATCTATAGACCGTATGTAGTCACATAGGGCCTAGCCCAAGACTTCCCTGGTCAGAGTGAACTGCCTATTTTAGCGGTTAATTAGGCTTTCAGGAAGCTTTTTAGCAGGATTAGAGCTTTCCTAAGCTTTTTCTAAGCTTTTATTTTTATTAAGCTTTGCTCATATTCACCAAACTGATAAAAACTGCTTCAAATGCTTTTAAAAAGCTCAAGACTATTCATGCTTAGCAGTTTGTTAAGCTTTCAAAGGCTTTTAATGCCAGTTTATTTTTCTTGGGCATTTATCAACAGTTCAAGTGAAAGCCTAAGCTAAACCTTAGTCATTCCTTAACAGTTTAAGTGAAAGCCTAAACTAAACTGCGTAAAAAAGCTCAAAAATGCTTTTAAAAAGCCTAATATCACACCACTTATGGTCACTATGACAACACTGTTGGCAGCAAACAGTGCCATGATCTCACGATCCCTAAGTCAGATTTGAATTGCAGACAAGTTCTTGATTGTTATTTGATAAGTTGATGTAATTTATTTGGCTATGTTTTTATGTAGTAAGCTGTTTTATGTGCTCTAGCACTTAATGAGATACAAAAACGTATTGGAAGAAGCATTTAGTTCTATGTATAGATGGGATTTATATGTGAATTCAGCATGCTGTTGTAAAACACAGACATACAGGCAGACAGACTCACAGTCACATGCACTCACAGAGTCACAGTCACAAGAGTGGACAGACACTGTAGTGTAGGCATATATATGTAATCAGTCACTATGCAGTGAGTCACATTGGAGCCCCACTTGCATGACTTGTGTCAAGTTGTGACTAGATCAACAGTTCAACTTCCCCAGTGAACACCTTTTCTACATAATTATTTAAAACTATAGTGCATATGTACCCGGTAGTGTAATATTATTGGCCATTCAACATTCAAAATATTGAGCATCCCTTGGGCATTCTAAGGCTTTGTTTGAAAGCTCTAGATATGAATATTCATATAAATTGAGCTTTTTTTAGCCATTCTTAGTCTTTTTAAACGGCTAGCAGCCTATTTTAAGCTTCCCTTGGGCTTTGCTGAGCTTTATGCAAACTGTTTAATCCTTTCCTTAAGCTTTCCTTAAGCTTTGCTAGGCTTTATGCAAACTGCTTACCTCATAAATATTTCGTCCAAATTAAGTTCTATTAATGGCTTATTCAAGCCTAAGAGAAAGCTCTAATCAAGCTTTAAAAATGCTTAGTAGGCCAAATCCATAACATAGCAAAAAGCCTAAGCTAAGCTTTACAAAAGCTTTGTGGAAAGCTTATGAAATGCCTAACTACAGAGCTTTCATTATGACCAGGGTTGGGCCTACAGGATTTTTTATATTTTCAAATTTTAGTCCCACATCAGGATTTAAAAATCCTATAGCTACAGTCCTTATACGAGGTTTTAAACAATTAATATAGCCACTAAAGAAATAATTCAGCAACTACTATGATTGTTAAGGCCCAACTGCACTTAAAATTTCCTTAGTTCACTAGCGATTTTAAGTGCATGCACCTTAAACGCAAATTATTTCAGCAACTAGGCCTACTATGCTTGTTAAGGCCCAACTGCACTTAAAATTCCCCTAGTTCACTAGCCATTTTAAGTGCATCCACCTGAAACGCAAATTTTAAGGGCACTTAAAAATAAAAAATGCACCTACTCGGTTTAAATGCACTATTTTTTTAGTGCACTTAAGCACCTGAAAACAGCTTTGACAGCTGGTCCTGTAGATAGGCTTAATATCACTAATATTAAGGTCCGAGTTGGCTGAGGGGCGAGTTGACACTGATCCCACGTATTTACGTCTCAGGCTGTCAGTATCACTTTCGGGAATGACCCTGTGGTTTGTGACTGTCACTGTAGTCTAAAAATCTAAACTGTGACTAACTACTACTCCTATTCTGAATTACCCACACGGTGTGAGCGTGCCCCAGTATTCGAACATGCCCTGTTCTCCCCTACTAGTAGGCCTACTCGTAGCCTTGCCGTATTTAATTACCTGTGGTTTGTGACTGTACACTAAAAATCTAAACTGCGACTAACTACTACTCCTATTCTGAATTACCCACACGGTTTGAGCGTGCCCCAGTATTCGAACATGCCCTGTTCTCCCCTACTAGTAGGCCTACTCCTAGCCTTGCGGGATTTAATTACTAGTCCAGTTGCTGCGCTTATATGTTCTATGGGGACCTGGAAATTATGAGAAGTGTAAGATGTTTCGACTGATTCATATTATTATGATGTCACTGGACAAATTTAGGTTTGTTGCCCAAGTGGCAACTTTGGGCAACTTTTTTTATTAGCATAGTTAAAATAATTAGCATAATCGGCTTAATCTTCATTATGTTCCAAGGTAAAATGTTACTTTTGAACCTTTGGCTGCAGAAAAAATGGCCAATATCAAATTTATGTTTAGGTCAGATCAAAACAAATCACTTCTGATCTTATATTTATCCTCTGCCTCGCTGATAATAGTTTTTTTGTCTGTCCGTCCGTCCGTCGTGCCGTCCATTCATCACTAGCCTTGGCTAATCGATATATTAAAAACTGTTTCAGCTGCAGTGGTCACATTTGTATCTGGAGAATATCTCGCTGAAATTCGAACATGGGTGACCTTGACCTATTTTTGCAGATCGTACAGGTCAAATGTCACGCTTGCCTTATTTCCAATCAATATATAAAGACCGCTCTAAAAAACCGTTCTAGTTACAGTGTCCCAGTCTGCACCACTGGTGTATCTGGTGAATATCGCGGTCAATTTGAAATATAGGCGACTGTTACATATTTTTTAAACAATGGGTGACGACTAAAGGTCAAGGTCAATGCCATATAACATGTATAATTTTATCAAATTTATATTTAAACAACAACTGTGAGAGTGTGCTGTATTGTGGCCCTGTCTGTCCAGTGTTTCAGGGCTTCAAGATTGATTAATTTAGTTACAGGTCACGATTAAACAGAATATGTCAAGGTCGTCAGACATCACGTGATGTAACTGTATGTATAGTTGATACATGTACACAAAACGAGTAACTTTTTTAATTGTGTATGAGGCTTTGTATGCACGTTTTCTCATCATTGGGCAGCAGCGAAACATTCAACTCCTTCCAGTGTTTCAGTACGAGCTTTCCCCTGTACAACATTCTTTGGTCGATGAATTTGTAAATCTGCTGGGCGGCGGCTCTAGGGTAGTGGTTAGCACCGCTGCCTTTCACGCTAGAGTTCGGTTGTTCGTTTCCCGGTCTCGGCGGTTTGAAAAAAACAAAAATGTTTCTTCCCCATCCACTTGTGAAACTCAGTATTGTGGGGGACCTCCGTGACCGATAGGTCGCGTGTTCGGCCTCAGACCTCCAGGGTTTGAATTTCGAATCCCGTGTCTGGAGGGCAGTGTCATCTCACCATCCTCAGGAGGTTCTCCTGGCCCAATTTAGCCTGTATGTGCACAGAAGTGGCATAAAGCCCGATTCATTTCATTTGGATATCTGCTAAAGGGTGACAGGTCTGTACTGATGAAGCGTTTGGCAAGTGATAGCGAAACTGTTCCAAAACCAAATGTGTTGCTTGTTGATCACATCAAGCACTTTGTTGATTACATGTATGGCGAGCGTCAGGAATAGTGGCAGACATTGCAGACACTTGAAAGGCATGCCTCACAAGTGGTGAAAAGTACCAAGGTGCAACTATCTTTATCATCTTTGCACGGTAGGCATATGAAGAATTAAGTGCCAAAGATCATAAGTGTCAGAGAAGAGCTGCCAACAAACGCCAGCTGAATCAACTTCTCTGCAGTTTCAGTCATGGACACAACATCAGCATGGTGGGAAGAGAAAACTGTCTTGTACATCACAATGAGGCTGAAATAACCTTGGTAAGCTACAAGTTGAAATTTGGTGAAAAAAGGTGAGGCACCTGTGCTGATGGAGAAGTGGGACAGATCAGTGCTTGATATTAACACCATGCTGTCATTGCGCTGAGAGTGAAATGCCAAGGTCTGTCACAGTGCGACAAGGTTTATTTCCCATGTGGAAAGGGCAAGGTCCCAGCATTAAAAAAACCCCAAAGTTTCCTGCGCTAGATGAGGTACTGGGGGAGCATGATGTCACACAAAGTGACTTGATGGATATAGGTCAGACATTTTTTCTTATCAGTCTACTCAGAGAATATCTGTCAACTGCACCGGTACAACATCCATCGCAAATATCATCCTACACTGAATTCCCTGCCCCCCCCCCCCCCCTACGAATATCAACCTGGATCTCCATAATCGTCACGCTCGTCTCCAAATGTGGAAGGCTCTCGCTCCGTAAGTGTCACAAATTAAAAGTAGCTCAAGAGATCGCCAACTTTGGCTGGCAGATTGCAGAAGGTTCGCAAGTGATGAAATTTACTTCCTAAGCTTCTTGGTGTCATCAGTCTTAGATATTGTGGAGAGCCTCCGCGACCGAGTGGTATCGTGCTCGGCCTCAGACCGCCAGGGCTCGAATTTAGAATCCTGTGTCTGGAGGGCAGCGTCATTTCATTCATCTCACAATTGTCAGGAGGTTTCCCTGGCCCAGTTTAGCCTATATGTGTACAAAGGTGGCCTAAAATTCCCATTCATTTCATTCAGTCTTAGATGATTGTTGCAAAGGATCAGAGGAAATTCATGTTGAGGAGGAAGAGGAGGAGGGCGAGTCCAAAGTCGGGGCGATAGAAAACAATGAACTGTTAGATTTTTTGTATATATAAGGTTATCGTACATGCAGTGTTAGGATGTTAGAATATGTTTCAATGGTTTGTTATATCCGTGTTGTTCACACCTTGTCAATAACACCCAGGTAGACTGTGTTAATTGTATGAAGACCTTTTTTGGGCAAAATGATTATTTCACTGTTTTTATTGAAACAGGGCCGTTGTTATGTGGTGATAATTATGTGGACCTCAATCAGCCTTTAATTTGTGTGGCCCATGACACGAACCTCTTTGTTTTGCCAGCAAAAAATAATGCGCTGTTTATTTACGTATGTCGGCCTACTGTAGCCTGTGTATAGCTGCAGGTTAGACCAAAAATTTAATGAAAATTGCCTTTGAAAGAATTTTTACCTCTAAATTGCGCCAGAATGCAGTTAGAGCCTATTTTTCAACATAGGCCCCCATTTTACATTTAGGGATGGTCATTCTGTACCCCCCCCCCTTGTCTTAGTTTGTATACGGACTTGTGAATGACTCAGCGATAGGCATATGGCTAATTACCCTAGAATTATTTTTGGCCTACCTAGACAAAATTAGACTATAGCAGGTTTGGGGTATTCAAGGGTGAGTTCTCAGGTACAGCAGCTGCATAGATGTAAGGTTTTTTTTGTAAAAGTGAAGCAAAAGAACCCAACTGTTTATTGTGTGGAGTATAACAATTGTTGGCCTATGTCTACATAGCCTATAAATAATGAGCTACAAGAAAAATATAATTGGCATTCTGGTGTTTGCTAACACAATACTTACATTTAATAATCTATATCAATATATAACGTAACTACCAGGCCTACCCCCCCTAAAAGAAAACTCCTAGAGATGTGTATATATTTCGGCATACACTCAATTCTGTGAATCTAACTTCAGATTAAATTGCAATTTATTCATGACTAACGTTACTCTTTTACACTGATTAGGTCGTGGGCGTTCTGGGCACTGTCCATTTCATATTAATGGTCAAATTAGTTTGATTTGCATCATAATCATGACCTTTGACCTGGATCTCTTTATTACCATTAATGTCAGAAATGAATTCCTTATGTCTGAATTATATTGAAATGTGGTATTGGAGGTTTGTGTACGTCCATAGGTTTAAAATTAACATTTGGCATTACTCCCCATTGCTAATTATGGTAATTATGTTAATTATGCTAATTAAAAAAGTTGCCCAAAGTTGCCGTTTGGGCAACAAAGCTGAATTTGTTCATAAACCCATTGGGAACATGAATCAATCAAAAAACCTTACACTTCTCACAATTTCTAGGTTCTCTGGATGGCAACTGGACTATTACCAACGCTTACGAAATTCCCAAATAATTTATAATAAGGTCTTACGCTATTTATTGGAGCAATCGACATTTGTCGGAAGCACCTGAAACCACCTTAGACAGCTGGTCCTGTAGATAGGTTTAATATCACTAATATTAAGGTCCGAGCTGACTGAGGGGCGAGTTGACCCGGATCCCACGCATTTACATCTCAGGCTGTCAGTATCACTTTCGGCAATAGACCTGTGGCATGTGACTGTAGTCTAAAATCTCAACTGTGACTAACTACCACTCCTATTCTGAATTACCCACACGGTGTGAGCATGCTCCAGTATTCGAACATGGCCTGTTCTCCGGCCGCGACAATAATAAGGTCCGAGTTGACTGGGGTGCGAGTTGACCCGACTCCCACACATTTACGTCTCAGGCTGTCACTGTCAGGAATAGGTGGTTTGTGAATGTAGTCCAAAAATCTGAACTGGGATTAATTACTACTACTAGTACTACTATTAGGCCTAGCCCTACGGGATTTAATTACTAATGCTTACGAAATTTCAAATAGTTTATAATAAGATCTCTCACAAATAATTACTTGAAATGTAAGCAAGATCGAAAATACATTTATCAGAAGGCCCGAGCAGACCGTTTACAGGGCTAGCTAGCCAAACAAATAAACAATGAATAATAAAAGTATTTTAATGTTTCTTTTTGTTTCTAGTGGAGTCTACCTCTTATTTTTGTATATTTATTATTACTATCATTTTTAAAAGGACTAAAAACTTTGGTTAATCTATTATTATTATTAGGGTCTTTTTGTAAACTACATCATTTACGTCTCAGGCTGTCGCTGTCAGGAATAGGTGGTTTGTGAATGTAGTTCAAAAATCTGAACTGAGATTAATTACTAGGCCTACTACTAGTACTACTATTAGGCCTAGCCCTACGGGATTTAATTACTATAATGCTTACGAAATTTCAAATAATTTATAATAAGATCTCGCACAAATAATTACTTGAAATGTAAGCAAGATAGAAAATACATTTATCAGAAGGTCCGAGCAGACCGTTTATAGGGCTAGCTAGCCAAACAAATAAACAATGAATAATTACAAGTATTTTAATGTTTCTTTTTGTTTCTAGTGGAGTCTACCTCTTATTTTTCTATATTTATTATTACTATCATTTTTAAAAGGAATAAAAACATTGGTTGATTTATTATTATTATTATTACGGTCTTTTTATAAACTACATCATCCCTAACTTTAACTGAATGACAGGCAGTTTGCCCTGGTCCTGTAGATTGGTTTACTTTCACTAATATTAAGGTCCAGTTGGCTGTGCCTGTGGTGCGAGTTGACTCGGATCCCAGGTACATCTCAGTCTCAAGCCAATGCCTCAGGCTGTCAGTGTCACTTTCGGGAACAGACCTGTGGTTGGTGACTGTAGTCTAAAAATCTAGACTGAGACTAGCTACTACTAGTAACTAGGCTATAATAGGCCTAGCCCTACGGGATTTAATAACCAATGTTTACAAAACTCTTAAATAATTCTTAAATAATTTAAGGTCTCACGCAATTAATTAGTTTACTTAAAATCTAAGCGAGATCCAAAATATCATGATAGCCCCATGATCATGATGTTTCAGAGCATTCGACATTCATTGGAAGGCCCGGGCAGCCTGACTACAGGGCTAGCTTTTTTTGTAAACTCTACCACAGTCTTGCCCAGAATGCACTGCGCACCACTTCCTGTCAACCTAATGGGCCACACAGAGATAGCGAATACAGTATCGTCGCGCCCTGAGTGGCGCGACAATGACAAGGCAGCAAAGGAGTTTGTACACGCCATTGCTGAGGTTGAACGTCGTAAACTCATCAATCGCATTGCTGAAAATGTCAAGTATCTGTCCTTGATCAGTGATGGTACCACTGATGCTGCTATTTGTTCGGTTTGCTCTTCATGGTGAAGTTGTCACGCAATTTGTTGGTGTGAATAATGTTGATACGGCCGATGCCTCATCAATCAAACATGCCATTGATGATGTTGTTGAGCGCTACCTGGACTTGCCTGCTAATATATTGATGGCAAAACTTGTGGGATTTGGTAGTGATGGTGCTGCAGTGATGACTGGTGTCAACAATGGTGTCGTAAGGCTCTTCAGGAACGACCAGTCATGTATGCTGGGGATACACTCATCGGCTTGAACTGGCATATAGAGATGCATTGAAAAAACAACTGATGTATGGAAAACTAAGCAACTTACTGCTCAACCTCTACCTATTTTATCACAACTCCCCATTGAATCGTAGCAACCTAAAACGTGTCTTTGACACATTGTCCCTGCCACACGCACTACCACCACGTGTTGGTGGAACACGGTGGATGCCACACCTGCTGCACGCTCTTCAAACCCTGATATAGGGTTATCCAGCCTTTATTCTTCACTTGTCACAGATGCAGGTACCAAGAGGATCAGCTGATACCAAAGCAAAAACACTAGGCTTCTTGTCTCTACTGTGGCGGCGGAATTTGATGGAGATGTCCCGCTGGTGGATGGTGGATGTGATCTCTGTTTTGAGCAAGTTGTCTCTCGTGGCACAGACAGCAACAGCCACTGTTGCTGACATTCTTTACGAAACAATATCATCAGTTGTTGATACACTGACCAGATATAAGTCCAGGCCAACATCAAAGTAGCGTGCTTTATTCTTAGCAGGAGAAACCTTCCACGGAGAGATGCTGTCTGGTGTCATGGGGCTGAACTAATGTTTTGTTTTGATGTTGGCCAACCGCCTAACCGCTGGCCCAACTTGAAACCAAGTGAGTCATCTTCTTGGTTTTACTGGGCAGCAAATTCTAATCGGCATCCAGACCTGGGACCAGCGGCAAGTCCGCAGTGGCAGTTGCAACGTCACCTGGTAATGCATATTGTGTTCTCACATTAGAATTAGGAGCAAAAACTAACTTGACATTTCAGTCAATACTAAGCAAACTTGCAAAATTCTTATTCAAATCTGACCACAAAATGTAACAAGGCAGTTCTAATCTAATCTAACGTAAGAAGACGTAGTACCGTCACATTTCGTACACTTTGATATTGGACGGTGTGTAGTTTCTCACCAGATGGAGCTAGCGCGACATATGGGGTATCATTGTGACCAGCCTCATTCCTAGAATCCGATAGAGCATTGATATGCAAAATTAATTGGAAAGGAATGAGAATATAGAGGTTTAAAGCAAGGTGGTTGGAAACAACGGAGTTTAGCACCCAGTGCCTCAATACCGTCAGTTCAGGTACCCATAATCCGTCAGGGGGTCATAATTCTGTCACCATGAATAATGCTGGTGTCCTAAATCTGTCACTCATACACAAAGGTTTTACAAAGTGGTCATTTTCATTTTTAATGTTTAAATGGTCCATAACATTGTTATTCGTTTTAACTAGTCATTTATTTAGATTTGGCCCAAACGTTTCTGCATTTAAACACTAAATAACAGGCCTATGTTATCTATGATATCAATGTGGTGAATAAAAGCGTGTGTAGGATATATATATTCTGTCTTTACTGAGTCATATATCACCTTATTCATAGATTGGTTAGAAAATATTGTTTTGTGTTCGATTCTACCAAATCCAATGATAACCAATTAAAAAATAATAACTCACTATGATCAAGCAACTATAAACATTTTGATTATACAGCTGTTCCATATCCTGGTCATTTGCATGTATTCCTCCACGATCAGTAGCCAGTGGGATATATGCTTGGACCATCGTTCAGCAGCAATTCTAATGAAAATTTCGCTTCAATTATGTGGCTGTGGCCTAAGTAATAGGGTATAACATTTGGCCAGACTTGAAACAATCGGAGTTTACCACTTAACATTTTTTACTGTTATATCTGGTCGGAGAATAATAGAGTTGAACGAAATGACACGTCATTTTAGCATTAAGTACAGTAACACCGACAGTCTCTGGTCATAAAGACCCCCTATGGTGATAAATCTCTTGGGCATGCCTAGCCCCCTCTATCTGGTAAGTGAAAAAACACTGTCAATCAACCTCCATATCCAGTCATTCAACCTTCGTTTAACCTTCATTTATTTGTATACGGTACTACATTTGTTCACTAGATCACCATTTCAGCTATTTCAATGTATGTATCCCTAAGCGGTTAGCCAGTCCACCTCTCTAAAGTATTTCGCTATCCTTAGCATCTTTATATCTGCCGTTTTAGGCCCATCTTCACAGGTTTTACACCCTTTTACCCCCCCCCCCCCCTCCATTAATGTAAGCTCTCTATAATCCATCTATATCTCAACAAAAATGTATGTTTTTAACCTTAGGATTTGGTTTTGTCCCTGATATTTCAATCTGACGTTTTGTATCCATCATACTGTCATCAAATGTCTCTATGCCACCTCTCTAGCCTTGTCACCTCCTTATCAACTTGATATCTAATTATATGTGTCTATCTCAACTCCCTACCCTTATCACTTCTTTATAAACTTCATCTGTTACAATAATTATGTGTCTATATCTCATATCTCTACCCTTATCATCTTCTTACCAACATGATCTGTGATATGTGTCTATATCGCATCTGTACCCTCCTTACCTTCTTATCGGCTGGATCTGTCATCACAATAATTTACAAATCCCTCGACTATTGTCACCTTCCTAATTATCATCTGGATCTGTCATCGTATGTGTTTATCCCACTACTTTACCCTTGCCACCTTCGTACAAACTTGACCTGTCATCATACGTCTCTATCCCACCTCTCTACCATTGTCACATCCTCATCAACTTGATTTGTAATCATACGTGTCTATCCCACCTCTACACCCTTGTCACCTCCTTTTCAATCTGACCTGTCATCATAATATTATATGTCTACCCCACATCTCTACTGTTGTCACTTTCTAACCAACGTCATCTGTCATTATACGTGTCTATCCCATATATCTAGCCTTGTCACCTCCTCATCAACTTGATCTGCATGTCATCGTATGTGTATATCACATCTCTTTACCCATGTCACCTCTTTATCAACTTGATCTGTCACCATATGTTTTTATCACACTCTTTACCCATGTCACCTTCGTATCAGCTTGATCTGTCATCATATGTCTCTATCCCACATCTCTACTTTTGCCACATTGTTACCAACGTGATTTGTCATCATACACTGTCTATCCCACCTCTCTACCCTTGCCACCTTCTTACCGACTTGACCTGTTATCATATGTCTCTATCCCACTTCTCTTCACTTGCCCCCTTCTTACCAACTTGAACTGTTGTCATATGTCTCTATCCCACTTCTCTATCCTTGCCCCCTTCTTACCAACTTGACCTGTTATCATCTGTCTCTATCCCACCTCTCTACCTTTGCCCCCTTCTTATCAACTTAATTTGTAATCATATGTTTCTATCACACCTCTTTACCTATGCCACCTCAACTTGATCTGTCATCATATGTGTCTATCCCACATCTCTACTTTTGCCACATTCTTACCAACGTGATTTGTCATCATACGTGTCTATCCCACATCTCTACCCTTGTCACCTCCTCATCAACTTGATCTGCATGTCATCATCAATATTTCAACTTCTCTAGAGATTTCTAGCTGATAGGGACATGTAAATTTGTATGTCATCAGCATGAAGATGTTGGTTTATATCGAAACTGGAGATCATAAGAGTGATTATAGGGTGGTGTAGTGTATAAGGTGAAAATCAGTGGTCAATATGAGAGTGTAACTTTATCTGACAGTAGTAGTAAATCATTGTTTTACGTCACTTTTCGGCACAAAAGGTCTTTTAAGTGACATTATGATACGATAAAAACGTTATAGTCAATTGACGAGATGAATGATGTACAGATGATGATGTGAGGGTGATAGGACATGGTGCGTTATTGAGAGCGTTTTCCTTCGCTCGCCCGATAAGGGGTTCCGGGCATGTCTAGGGGATCTGTCCCCAGGGTTTCGCTGTGCAATTTAATGCTGAAACTCTGTGGCATTTCGCGCAGCACCGCTATCCTCGGGTCGGATAGTCCTCAGAGTAACAATAGGAAGGATAACCCCCTCTGGGTAACTCCATTCATCCCACGTGAGAGACTTATGTCAAACACGCTATTGCTGGTTATTTAAGGCTACCACAGCCTACACCAGCGCCAGCACTGCTGGGAGAGCTGCATTAGCACCGCAGTTGAGCGGAGGAACCAGGGTACACCACTGGCAATCCGCCCAAAGATTATGGCCAGATACGAGGAGGCTGCAGCTTCTCTTGGATGATTGTTGTAGACTAGTGCCTCCGTACCATGCCATACAGCATGCAACTGACGGGACAGATCCCTAATTACCCTCCCCGTATGGGGGCTAAAAGTACTACTACTAGCAATCATCCCAGTACCCCCTTATCTGACAGAGTCTCCATATAAGAGTGTAACTTTATCTGATAATGTCTGAATTATTTACGGAATGCTTCCTATCATTTGAGCCTGACCAGATATTTCATACCAATCTGATAGTATATTTGTTAATGTAGTATGGTAATGGTGTCGAAAACAGCTGACAAGTCAAGCAGTGTCAGAGCTGTAACTTCTCACTTATCCATACTGACAATTATGGTGCCATTATGTACTATCAGTGGCGTCGATTCTGTGGAATGATGTTTCCTGTAGGCCGATTGTAATGGATTAGATAGATTGTTACTTTTTATATGAGCTTGCAGACAATTGGCTAGGAAGATTTTTTTAACCGTTGGTCTTATACATGAGCTTTGAAATTTTGAGGAAATGTACTAGTTTCCATAGACATGTTAATTATGTCAGTGATAAATAGTTAATGATATGTTAGGACAATTTTTCAGCACGCCTGTAGGAATGGGGTCCAGATCACACAATTTTAATGATCAACCCAAAAGGAGCTTTTTAATTTAATTTTCTGTCATGTGTTCAAAAATTTCATTTTAGGTTTATTTCAAGTTTTTGCACTGATGTTATATTCGGTACTGGAAATTTTGAACAAATGATTTCAATTTTATTTACAAAATATTTCTAGAAATGGTCACAAATTGATTTTACTTATATGAATTTTGACAGATCAGGTGGTGTAATTCTATGCAGAATGTTATTTATAGTTCCATAGTAGTGATGCGGATTGCCCGAATTGTCTGAAATAACACCAGCTATATATATTCTATGACACGTGTTCACTGATGCATCAGTGTAGGTTACACCTGCGGGGCGAGGGGCAGGCTTACACACTGATATTCTTGCTTGAGTTTGCAAAGAATACTCACCAGGCGGAAATAATGGGAATTGACCAACCGCAGACCAGCAGATGGTTAGAATTGTGAAATTTTGTGTGGATTGATTGACAGCTGAACTTGACTCGCCACTACCCAGACGCCGGTGATTATTGTCATACCAATCTGGGCATTGTCTGTGAGCACGAGCATTCTTTAACACCTCTCCAGGGTCTCCATGTTTCAATTATTCTGGGGATATCCAATTAGCGATGGAAAAATTAATTGTGTGTTAGAAGATAGGCCAGTGACTCAGCTCAATTTTAGTATTTTAACTTATTGTTTTTATTACAATAAATATGGTAAACAAATAGGCCTACATATTTTACCAATAATGTAGATACAAATATCGTTTTGACTTTTTTTTTAACTTGACATGAGCACTCGAAAATAAATATAATTTTTCAAAATGAAACCTCATATCGTCATTCACAGTGCAATATGGTGTATGTCGTTGCGGCTTCATTTTGAAATAAGAACTCAGACCAGTTTATTTGATAAATGGAAATAACTGACTGGTTGGGCCTGAAATATAAAACATAAGATGATTTTTATGTACATAGACTACCCCATATCACTTTATTATATTTTTATTTTACATACACCATTTCACATGTCTACTTATTTTACATACTTTTATATTTTACATTTGATATGAGCACAGACGTCATATTACCTGTCTGTGGCAATACATACGACGTAGTACTTGTCCAGTACGCCACTATATTTTTCTCTGTTTTAGATGAGAAAAAATCTAATGAGAGAGGGCTTTGCACTTATTTCTGGAAAAGTTCCCTAGTTAAAAAAATTTGATCAATTTTCGAAAAAGTTAAAGCTATATGTTCACGTAACAGTATGAAACTGTAAAGTTAATGTTCTCGAAAACCCTGCAAGCCCCCAACATTATGACAGGCCCAATATAGCTTCAGGTGTAATAATCAATCCAAAAATACTATGCGAATATATAGCTCTAATGCGGGCGGTGAGAAAAAAACATAGCAAGAGTAATGATTTTTATATCTTTAAATGAACTTTTTCATAAATTGTTTCTAATGTGCGCGCTGGGCAGAAAAACATGGGATTTTTGGTAATGCGAGGCCAAATCTAATGCGCGAGCTCGTCTAAAACAGAGAAAAAACATAGTGGCCTTACATTACACATACACCATATCATCCCCATGAGATTACATCTGACAAATTACAAAGGCATTTTTAGTGCAAATATATTTGAAAATTTGCAACAATAGTTTTACCATTGGAAAGCATGTGTCCAATAGAGTGCTTAAACTCTATACTAGTTGATATAATCTCCCATTTTTCGACTCTGATCACTTAACGTAGTCCTGGTATTCCTAAAAAATCAGCGTATCTTTATCATAAGACATGTTCAAAATAACTAAGTAAACAATATTTTTTATCTATGAGCATGCTGCAATAAGTCCCGATTCCACGGGAAGCCATGCAGGAACTTTCCTAAAATTTCATGGTGCCATAATAGCGGATATCAATCTCGTGACTAATAAACGAAAAACCGGGTTGAAGTCTCACATGAAATAACAGAGCAGGACGTTACTTTCGTATCATTTGTGAAGCACCAGAAATGAGAATACTTTGTCATTCTTATGTTAAATCATAACATTATATATGCATCAACATACACTAATTAAATAAAATTACATTATCAGAATTAATAAAGAAACAAATTATAGCAAAATGAAATGTCTTCATTCATTCATTTGTATGATACTGTTATCATCGTTATGTGAATCATATTGTTTGTAAGCAAACTATAATGACGTGTATCACAAAACTTACCATTAAATTTGATCAAGAAAACAGTGTGAGCAAACTAAAGATACATAGTAAATTACATGAACGAACAACGTCTTTCTTGTGGCGTTTGGTACATGTTCGACACATAGCCAGCTTGCAACAGAGATCACACGGTGGTCAGATTTATTTTCATTATTTTTTGTGTGTGATATTCTGCATTCTACTTGATGGCAACAAAGTGGGGAACTGATGTATATCTTCCTACTGGTCCTCTTCTAGTTTCACAATCACTTCATTTCCACTAACTGGTAACGCAGATACCCCCATTGTACTATGGCTACTATCTAACCGAGGTGTTAATTTGTCCACTCCAGGGATAACAACATCGTTCTCAATTATTCCAATTGAAGGAATATCTACAAGGGATGAAGATGATTCAGATCTGTCTAGAATCGGTTTACACTCAATAACTTTATACTTGTAGTGATCAGTTCCCCACCACTTCACATGACCTTTCTGGTTCCGTGTAACTACAAGGACATCCAAGCCCTTCTGAGACAGCTCGTGGCCCTTTTTGAAGATTGTTCCACTCAGACGCGATAATTCTGCATATCTTATTGTGCTTCGCCCTGTCTATTTCTTTCACCGATTTTTTTTATGTAGTAGTAGTAGTAAATCATTGCTTTACGTCACTTTTAGGCACAAAAGGTCTTTTAAGTGACATTATAATACGATAAAAACGTTGTAGTCAATTGATGAAATGAATGATGTACAGATGATGATGTGGGGGTGATAGGGCATGGTGGGTTATTGAGAGCGTTTTCCTTCGCTCGCCCGATAAGGGGTTCTGGGCATGTCTAGGGGATATACCCCCAGACATGCCCAGACGACCGGAGACTTGAGTTTCGCTGTACAATTTAATGATGGAACTCTGTCGCATTTCCCGCAGCTCCGCTATCCTCGGGTCGGATAATCCCCAGAGTAACAATAGGAAGGATCACTCCCTCTGGGTAACTCCATTCATCCCACGTGAGAGACCTAATGTCAAACACGCTATTGCTGGTTATTTAAGGCTACCACGGCCTACATCAGCACCAGCACTGATGCGGGTGCTGCATTGGCTCCGCTGTTGAGCGGAGGAACCAGGGTACGCCACTGGCAATCCGCCCGAAGATTATAGCCAGATACGAGGAGGCTGCAGCTGCCCTTGGATGATTGCTGTAGACTAGTGCTTCCGTACAATGCCGTACACAGCATCCAACAGACGGAACAGATCCCTAATGACCCTCCCCAGATGGGAGCAAAAAGTACTACTACTAGCAATCATCCCAGTACCCCTTTTTTTATGTAGGCCTACTAATGTTCTTAAACTAATGTGGTCTTCTCTTAATCACTGCTGGCAATGCGCACATAGATGCACAGTTTTCAGTAGACATATGCCCACTGTAAGCGACCGGTGGCTTGTGGACAGAAAGATCAGCAGTAGACATTGTGCTTTCTGGTAATTTGTGGGTACTGTCAGTAGCTGGCGGCATATTCACAGCTTTTGACACTCGACTACTCCCAACCGTCGACATGTCCACAGCTACGTCATCTGTGGACATTGTTTTTTAAGGTATGTATTGACAATTTTTCTGAGAAGAAAATGTAGTTGATGTGCTCAAGCTATATGTATTGTACAAACATTAGACCAATAATTAAATATTGGTACTTTGATAAACAATCATCGCATCTAAACCTTATGTATATGGGTAAGTTACAGCCACATGGTCATGATGATGGATCTATGCTACCAAAACCTCTTATCACACCAGTGTACGCTCATGCTGAAAATCCCACTGCGACCTGCAAAATATTTGAAAATTATGAAAAAAATTATTGAAAATAAATGATCTAAAAAAAATAATCCATTACTTTTATTTAATTTTATCGAGTCGCAGTGAGAGCGCTAGCATGAGTGTACTGATAATTGTAAACTTTGTAGTTTTGATTGTCGCACTCTTAAATATTCATTCAAACTGAATCAAATTACATTATAATTATTATTTACATAATAATTCAGAAAAACAGATAGGCGATGTAAAATAAAATATGAAACAAGTGCATGCACTTATATTCAAACATAAAATAATTTCAAAACACCAACAAAACATGCGATTTTCACTTACAAGTGCACACACGTTTATGTGCGAGGATACAGTAGTTACTTTGGCATTTTATTTTTTGAAAAAGTCTGTTCTCCACTAATTTGAACCCCTGTTTCTATTTTGCTAAGCACCATACATGTCTATGATGTCAGAGGATCATAGCAAAAGTTCACATAGCCCCAGAATGTATGCATCCTTTGCAGACAGAGTGCCTGTGTCATAATAAACCGACTAAGACCAACAAACAAACCTACCCTGCAAATCCTTGACGACCCCTTGATGTGTCTGCTTAAGTAACTGTGCAGTATTTTTGCTATGCTACGTTTGGTTTGCAGCTCTCTGTGCTATGTACAGTGGCTGTATGGAAGTGTGCCTACTTCATTATCACTTGCAACACAAGCGCATTCGCAAAGAACCAGCTCCTTCAAGGTTGTTCAAAAAAATTGATATGCGATGTGACATCCCAAGACAGATGGAAGAAGGCGATTATCAAGAATGGGACATATTTTAAAAAGTTCATTACTATACACGTTACATCGTCGATGTGTGTTATTTCAGACAGGATTAAAAAAAAAGAGAAAAAAGCACAGAGAGAGGGAAGTGACACAATGCATTTTAGCTGCCTGTCGTGCGGTTTCAAACCCCCAATATGATGCAGAATTTCCAGAGACATATCATGTTTCTCCCCTCTCATTGTTTCGATGTTGTGACCTTGGGCAAGGCACTTTACCCTCACATGTTTCATTTGAAATGACAATATGCACTATAAAGGAAATGATGAAGGACTGTACGCTCACGAATGAAACGGCACACGAATGAACAGGTATATCAGGGGGTAACATTGGCTAATGAGCCTTGATATCGATTATAAATCTGCATCTTTATTTTTATTATGATTTGCCCGAAAAAAAATTATTTTGCTCAATGGGAAATGTTGGGAATATAATGTTTTTCAATATTAGGTCTATATACATTTTGTAGCTAATCTCCCAGTGATACGTGTCGTTTATAAATAGCAAAGTAAGGTTTGTTTAACATTAAAAAATATCAGAGAATGTCAGAGGTTAAAGGGTGCAACCATGTCATGCACCTTGTGAAATAATCGTACTATCAAGTGCATACACATTTCATAAATGCTCATTTCAGCCGAACATTATCCCTCTAATTATGCGTCAGGAATATACTGATATCATTTTCTTCTGAAAGTGTTTATATCGCAGGTATGATATTAATGGTAATCACATTATTCGATAGATATAGAACAGTTGATTTTTCATAAGTAAACTTTATCTAATGATCTTGATTTATCATGGAACCGCCGTTATGTTGCACGGATTGCTTCAAACGTAGCTTTCTTAACCATCAAGTTGAATGAGGATAATTTAAATTTCTACGACTTTCATTTACTCTGAACGCTTCGAATGGTATCTCTGCTAGTGCCTTTTGGTCAGTTTGCTAGTCTTGTTTTTTTTGTTAGCAGTGCACGCTGAGCTGTAATAACAAGTTTAAGCCTACACTCTCATCGTCACCGAAACTAACATGGAGAAATACTATCACGGGGTTTAAAAACACGCTAATTGGAGGAAAATTGTCATTTTTTTCCAAACAGATATAGTCTAGGATTTTGATGCAAAATAAATTAAAATGTTTAATTAATATCTTATAAAGTTGAGCAATGAACAAAAGTTTTTATACTAAAATACATTATACAGATTTATGGTATCTTAGCGAACACAGTTTTGATACCTACCTCAGAAATGGGCAATGATGTAATTTATAGGCCAATTTTTTACTTTTATTTTACTTTATATGGTTCATATTGTGATAGAATATGTTCTGAGTCACTGAGATAATATGTGTCTGTTTAATAGTTTGTTTACTAGCTAGGATAATAAACCTTTATATCGTTGTAAAATCATTGTTTTTGATTACCCCGTGTGGGAACGTTGCTCGTTAGTGAGACGTTGTAACGACCTTGTGTTGTGCACCTGACGTGTGTCGGGACAGTCAGTGTCGGTCGTTACGACGTCTGACGTCTACAATTAACGTCACACATTAGACATAATGTGGTGCACTAGGCCCCTGCTTTGATAGCGCAACCCAATTGATGGTTGATTTGAAGATGCTCATAGCAGGTTAAATGTATACTGTAATCTATTTTGCCATATTTTGGTGCATCCCCCCCCCCCTAAAAAAACATCACTGTGTAACAATATTGTAAAAACACACAAGCAAACACTGGCAGAAATAAATAGCATACCTGTTAATTTGTCCACGACCAACTGTGATATGCTCAGTTAGAAGAACATCACTCGAAGAAATAGTAGGCTGCATGGATGGTCCTGAACACTGCCATGTACAAAATCGGGAACAATTAGTTCTGCATTTGCAATGGCTATTTCTAAAATTTCTATGGCTCATAATAAATAATATTGAATGCAAAATTTTTAATGTAATTTAATCAAATAATTTGGTCGTTTTTTATTTGTTTCAGTCATTATCTAACTTGTCGAAGAACTGATTACCACCATCCTGACAGCAGATTTAATAGGTTCCGCTAAAACCTTGTAGGCAATGAGTCTTTCTCCACCTATTTGGGCAGTCTTCCCCATGCAGCCACACCCAATATCTTCCACGATAAAATGATGCCACGTCACTTGAGGGTACTGACGATCTTTGCCCACGATGATCTCGGTTCAAGTGGCCTCGACCCACATTTCCGTAATCTCCGTAATCACCAAAGTTGGCAGAGATCATCAAATTTAACAAACGGGCCTGAAGTCCTAGATCATCCCCCACCAAAAATTAGGTTAAGACTTTTTGCGGTCACAAATATTTAAAAAGTATACTTGTGGTGGCCATTTTAAATTTCAGTAAAATCACCTGCACATTTCCAGATGGTGGGTGGATGATGTGATTTATTTATGCCTTCAATTGAGTTTTTGCGCCCACAAAAAAATATGAAGTTCATCTATGGCGGCCATTGTGAATTTCAGTGAAACATTTAAAAAATCATCTGCACTCCATATCGTGGAGAATGTGATGGTAAAATTTGAATAATTTCTGACTTTTAAGTTTTCGAGATTTTGCTCCAAAAAAAAATTTTGGAGTTGACCTCTAAACTGTGGTGACCATTTGGAATTTTGGTAGCATATTTAAAAAATCACTCGCCCATCCCCAATCCCATGTTGCTAGGAATGTGATGCTAAAATTTCAAAAAAAATTGAACCCGTACTTTTTGAGTTTTTGCGCCCACAAGAAAACGTGAAGACGGACGGAATCCTGGCGCGACTAAAAACTCTCTTCCCCTACACACAGGGGATTAAAAAGGGTACAGTATGTTAAAAAGGGTACACTATAATCATAATAAAACTTATTAGGCTTCTAAAATGTTATCAACTTTTGTTGACAGGAACAGGTTGAGACTACAGACCTTTAATATAGATTTAATTATATACATTATAAAATAAACTGTGTGCCAGCTTCAGGTGTAGGCATAGTAATATTATAAATGTGATGTAGTTTAAACTTTTGTACATTACACATTAATTTGTAATTATACACGGCAAATGATACAATTTGAGATATTTAGGGCCTACGTATAACATAAAGATAACATATTAATAAAGGATAATTTAGGTTTGCTAGGATGTCAAATTTAAAAGTGATCCAACCAATGGTTCATAATATATCGTGTTTACAGGCTATTTGGGCGGACATCTTGGAAAATGCCCTTATTAGTTAGGTGCAAAAAATGTATGAAATCCAAAGTTAACTTTTCAATGAGAGCTAAATTTATTTGTGGATACTTCAGCGGTGAGGGCAAAAAATGCAGGGTTGTAGCAAGAAATGGGAAACAGACGAGGTGAAGATGGAGGCTAAGCTAAATTTTCTATGACGGCAAAAATTTTTCGGATTTTTAGTAATAACAAGAGGCCCAGGGGCCTTGACGTTTGTCAACAGCATTGCAAAAAATCAGCTATAAATGTGTCAGGGAATGTATATCTATACTCTAAGATGCATTATCATGAAAAGTTGTATATCCTTTATATCGATCATTGGCATTTATATTATTATGTTCGATTCCCATAATACATTTTGCTGATTTTACACACGTTCTGAAGCACTGCACCTAATGAAATATGCTTGACAAAGAATCATTTCACAGGACTACAATGTTAATATTACAAAAGTGCAATTATTACTTCTTCTGGGACTTTTATAATGCCCCAGTTAGCCAGGAATTTTCACGAAATCTTTAATTTTCAATTTTGATTCTTCCGTCTAAAATAGGCCTAACAAAGTTGTAAATTATCAGCTTTTAATGTTTCTTACTCAGCCATGAAATATACAGTAGCCCTAATCCATCATTATCACATGTGGACGTAATGCACTTTCACTGCACCCTCTTACGTAATGCCAATTATGGAAATCACTATGGAAATCACAATACACACAGTCGACCTAAGGATAAAGACCCATGAAAGCTTTCTCAACTCACACGATCTTTGCTGCAATGTTGCTGTAATGTTGTCAGGCCAACGATGAGTCAGGTGTTAGCTGGCTGTATCAAATGCTATGAAATGAAATAAATGGGGTTCTACACCACATTTGTACACATATAGGCTAAACTGGGTAAGGAGAACCTGAGGATGGTGAGATGAATGAGGTGTCACTGCCCTTCAGACACATGATTCGAAATTGAGCCCTGTTGGTCTACGGCCGAGCACACTAACTCTCGGTCATGGAGGCTGCCCACAATATTCAATATTTACAATTGAACAGGGAGGAAACATTTTGTTTCTTTGAAACTTGAATGCCAGAGCAGGAGACGAATCCGCGATCTCTGACTTTCCTAGCAGGCACCAGGACCCCCCCCCACCCTTCGGTATTGTTATTACATATATACAAACACATCACCTGTGGATTCAATATTGGTTCACCGTCAGGGGCGCTGCCCAACATTTTTCATATTTTATTCTGCACAACATATAAATGTGCATAATATATATTGGTCATGTCATTGCTATCCCTTACCTGTTATAATTGACAGGTATGTTTTTACTCTGGTTCTGCCATAATAGTGTTCCCTGTTCCACTTTGATTTTTATTTATTGCAAAAATGAAAAATATATATTTTAAAGTTCTATAATCCACATGCACGGCTGGTCCTCAGGTCCTCGTCTTCATCATTGACGGTTGGCCAGTAATTGGTAGAAAACAATCAACGAATGGGAAAGCGTGAATTCAACTATGATGCTGTGTCATTAAAAAAAAACACTATTGGCCCAGCTGCTTTATAGACACTTTATAGCCCTACATATTATTACTTTGAGGCATGTTTTTGATATACATATATCCACTTCTAAAGTATGCATACTTTTAGGTGCATCTCAGCAAATACGATACGGCGAACAGTGGATCAACACTCAAAGGTTTCGAATTTCAGAAGTTTAGCCAGACCAAATATACAGTTAACTCTATGGCAAGACACGTGTGATTGTACTCCAGCGGTATTGCCTCATTGTAGTAGTCAACGCATGCGTACAAAGCCTAATCTCATAATATATCACATTACATATTACACTTAATGTTAGTTTAATGTTGGGCCAGCAGTGCAGACGGTGGACTAGCATTAAACCAGGGATTACTGGATATTTAGTTTATTGTTGTGCTGCCCTCTACATCGTTTACCCAGCATTAAAGGAACATCATTTATTAATAATATTACTATTTGTAAATTCAATTCAAAATAAAGTTATGGCTTTGGTACCACACATTTTAGTAACTTCTAATTAGATCCCTATAATAGCGTGATATTTAGGCCTTTATTACAATGTGATGTTGAATATCAGCTTCCATCGATAGGGTCCATAATACAAGAACATAAATTAGGCCTACTATTTGTGTTTTTAGCATAGACTTAGGTTAAAATCTACGCTCAGTTTAACTTGAATATAGCCCAAACATAGGGACGCAGACGGTTAATATACGGCAATATAAATAGTTAAAATTATATGTATGAGATTGGTACTATTACATATTCAGTGCCCGATTTATAAATTGGAAAAAGGGGGCCAAGGGGCCCATGATATTTTTCGGAGGGGGGGGGGGGGCATTGGCCTTAGACGATGGGGCATGTGACCCATTATTATTTCAAAAGGGGGGCATTTCCCAACAACAAATAAAACACTTATGGGTCATTCATATCACCTCATATTCCATATTAAACGTTCATAAGGTGTTCATGCTGATAGAAATATCAAAGATTCATATTGGCGGTTATGCTATTATTAAAACCGGAAGAAGAAAAAGGGTTTAACATTCAGCGTTTGCAAGTAGGCCCAATCGACTTCACGTCACCACGCACTCACATGAGTTAATATCACTTGTGTCAATAAATTGCGTCAACAATATCGAGTGTTATTGGAGTCGATCACATAGCTTGAGTGCTACTCATTGTCTTCCTCGGGTGCTGTCGGATCTCTTCTTGGGGCAGTGTCATCAACTTCCTCTGTTGTTGCCGCTAGGCCTACACCTATTCACGTTAAACCGTTAAACGCGACTTCAGTCGCTTTAATCCGTTTTATTAGCCATTTAAACATCAAGATTTGTAAATTGCTTAGTCTTAAATTACAAATTAATCAAATACGAGTTGTTTTCTCTCACTTAAAGTTGTGGGTCAAGGTAGTGAGACACAACACCAAGTGTGTGAAAATTTAAATTATTTAATTCAGCGGTTTAAGGGTTAATATATTATTATTATTAGTCACAATGAACAAATTTTCTACAATATTTGCTGTACAAAATAAATTTGTAGGCTTATTATTATTCGTTATATATTGGTACATTTTTTTAGAATTTTTTTTGCTTTTGATTTTAATGGCACATATAGTCTAAGTCTATATAGACATCTACACCACGTTCAAGGTAGAGATTTCCCTTTGAAAATACATTGATGATTGCGGATACAACAGGTGTGGCGGAGTTGTGGCGAAGTTACTTAGACCCATGTGGCGAGGTTAGCAAAGCTGTGGCGAGATTACACAGCCTTCTGTGGCGAGGTTACCAAATCTGTGGCGAGATTACCTGTGGCGAGGTTACCTTGTGGCGAGGTTACAGTCAGGTTACAGGTGACAGTCCAATATTTCGTTGGAATCAGCAACATTTCAACTACATTTTGGTTTTAGTAGCTCGTTTTCTGCCATACTTCATTTAAATTGTATTGGTAAGCATATAGGCCTATGTTTTGGATCATGGGATGCCGAACCTTGACTCTGTTCTAACAACGCTGAATACTAATACTGAAACTAATACAGCGATACACAGCTCACAATTTGACAGTGTGCGCCGTAATGGGCATTTATTGGCGACACTACCATGTCAAAAATAAGAAATACGGGAATTTCGTCTCTATATCTAGCCTAACTGGTAAATGCACAGCACAAAAATTAAAAAAAACCTTTGCAGTTCTATTCTATGGACATGTTTACATTATATGGGTATATCAATAAGCCAAAATAGAATCACTGATTTTTTTATGCTTTTAGCCTGAGCCAGTCCCTTTAATTCAGCAGGCAGGGCCTTATCTTAAAAAATCCTATGGCCCACTAAAATTAACTTGTTGCGTCAAAAACAAAGATATTGCTCAAAGTGTGGCGCAGCGATAGAATGATGTTGGGCCAGTTTTATTTTTTGTGGGAATCCCACAATTAGGCCTACTCTTTATAAGTCTTTATCTGAACACTACTTAAAGACGAAAGTAGACCTACCTAACCTAGGGACCCCAAAAGTTACATTGGACATATTCACAAGGACTGGTGTACAGAAATGTCAACCGTTTCTCACACACAGCACTCCTATTTCACCTAAAGAGGACACAAACTCAGGCAAAATAAACTTAATAAATAAAAATGTATAGTTCACCATACTTTGTCCCCTTTTCATGTCAGATGGTCGTAATGAAAGGGTTAACTTACCACATGATCGGGCATTGCAATAAATTACATGATTCGGTCATTTTTCACACCAGAAGTGTATAAATTATATCAATGTGCAATGCCTTTTACTGCTGAGTCCGAAAATCTAATTTCAATAATACAAAATTTGCAATTTTTGAAGATAAATATCTTAGCCAAGACCTAATTGTTATATTGCGTAACATAACACGGTTGTGTCAAGTGAGGCAGAAAGGGATTGGAGAAGGTGGCTAGCCCTCCCGAGAGGACTGCTGGCATTCATGAACACCTACCCAGCTATCACGAGGCATTGACCCAATGTTGTTTTAATGTTGTGCCGACGTCGAAGATGGTGGGCCAGCAATAGAACAACATTGGGTCAATGCCTCCTGTCTGCTGGGTTGCGGTCACAGCTGATCATCAAACTGGAGTCATTGACACAATGTTAGCCTGATAGTGGCCCACCGTTTACAACACTGGGCCGACATTAGCCCAGCATTGGCATACCAGTATATAGGCCTTAACAAGATAAACGTTCACCCAATGCTAGCTTACTGCTGGCCCATCATCTACGACCATGGCTCGGCTGTAAAACAGCATTGGCTAAAGGTCTCATTTTTGCAGGGAACACCGGCAACTCAATACCCTGACACAATGTTCGTTCAATGTTGGAAGAGTGTCAGAGATGATGGCACAACATTTAACCGGCATTGGATCAGTGCAAGCCAAAAGGAGGCAGTGACATCAGCGGAAAGGAAGTATATACTTGATTTACAAGTGAACAAATACGGCCTTTTGGCAGCGCTATGGCAGGAAGAGATGGGACGCCAGTTAAAAAGCAGTAAATGCCTAGTATACCAGGGAGCAGATATTGCCTTCTGACATTGCACATACAGAACAGATAGTAACGGAAGTTAACGACAGACGTTTGTGTAGAAAACCAGCTTAAAAGTTTGTCGAGTCGACAATCTAAAAAATGAAAATATGAAAAGACAGATTGCCATGTCTGCCATGTATGCTGGCTACGGGCCATAAATACTTTAGAAACACTATAATAATCATCGTTATAGAATCAAGAATGCCTAAAAATACAGGACAGATTTGGGTATGACATCGGACCAGGAGGGATGAGCCCCAGCCTGACCAGCAGGCAGCACACCACAACTGTTGAAAACAACATGGACAATTTTGTTCAACAATTAAGTATTGATTTTAACAGAACTTTTGAGAAATAATACTTACAACAACAAAATCTGCAACATATTCTAGTGTACAGTGAGCTATGCAGCCATATTGAACAACAACAGCGCCTAAACCGAGACTCTTCCACAAAAACTGCTTCAACATCCTTCTAACAATTTTGTTTTTATGTGCATCCCACTGTTCAGGTCATGTTTTCTGAAAAAACAAATGTCAATGATCATATTCTTTATTTAAACCACAAAAAACTTGTTAAATTGATTAACCCAGAGCAGATGAAAGACTCACAAAATAAAATCATAAATCTGCAAAGATCTTTATCACAATGCCCCATTATAGTCCAGGCCCTGCCATAAAATCCTGTATTGCTCTTTTTAGGCATAGATTTTGACAGTTGATTTGAATATAGAAAACCTCTAGCATCAATATACTACTTACAAGGTGTTTTTTTCAATTTACAGCTCAACTCGGAAATCATCCATTCCCACGATGGCCACTATTTGGCTAAGGTCAAACATTAAATTGATATAATTTTCGACAGAATAGGATCAGCTTCATGATTTTGATGTCTACTATAGAGGTTTCAGGTACCGGTATGCCCAATCTAGTGGTGTTGTCAAACAGATATTGCATTGTGGGTAAAAGCCAAGATGGCCATCGTTTGGCCAAAGCGAAACATTTAATTGATATAATTTCCGACAGAATAGGAGCAGCTTCATGCTTTTGGTGTCTTCAGGTATGCTCGATCTAATGGTGTGGCCATAAATTGCTTTAAATATTGCATTGTGGGTAAAATCCAAGATGGCCACAATTTGTCAAGTTCTCACCACCCTGACTGTTCTAAAATCCAAGGGGGGTGGCTCCTGACTAAAGATTCCGTTATTAATTACTGTTTTATATGGCTGTTTCCGCTTCTGGATTTTTATGTGTGTTGAATGGCACTTTTAACACCTTTTCTGGGGGGTTCACGTCAATAGATTTCTCGCAATTACGAAAAATGATGCCAGCTCTCGCCTTCAATTTCATAATAGCTACAACAAATGCTTGAAGAGGTAAATGGAACTGACATGCTATGGCCCCTCCTGACAATTTTTTTTACACAGGTGCCATTTATTTAATTTTTGTAAAACAAGAACCCTGCAGTTCTGAACATTGTTGATAGTTTTATTATGTAGCTAGATAATGAGTGATCAAGTTATCATAGTTATCATAGATCTACCTACAGATATAGTTCATTAATTTCCCCAAAAATTGACTTGAAATATTTCTGGAATGGCAGTCTGAACCGAGAACAGGCACAACTCTTTAACTTGAGATATGAAAGTTTCCAAAAAATTATTTGTCTCAAACCTAAATGACTTGCTTGATTTGCTTAATCGGCTAAAATGATCGAAATCGTTTTAAGGACCACTACACTCCGGACAATCAAAGAACGTAATTGTGTATAATTACCAGCGGGGGGCTGAGCCGTCACTAATCAACTAATCCTAGTTTAAAGCGGGAACACAGATTGTAGGCTCACCCACATGCGCAGTGCGGACCTGTTTCATTTTTTAGTCTAGACATGTTGAATCAGGTTCAGGGTTATCCACCAATGTTTTCTTTCGAGAACGAATTGGATACTAGAGGTTTCTTTATACGAACTGGCTCTCTGGCCGGCTTGTATTGTAGAAGTTAGACCATTTACATGTATTAAAATTCTTAAATGGAGGTAATGGGTTTATAGAGGGCAACATTTTTATTTATTTACTACGGTACATATAATCTGACTTCTGAAATATTTATCAAAACTTCGCAAAACTTTCAGGGTAGTCACGACATGAATGGAAAATTGTGTGTGTAAAATTTCATGAAAATTGGTTGAGAATTGACTGAAAAATCGGCAAAAATCATTCACCACAGTAAATCCGATTATAGACCTAAAGTCTATGACACAATTATCTGGAACGCATGCTTTTCGTCGATTTCTCCGTCAATTATCAATAGATTTTCATGAAATTTTGTACAGGACATTTCCAAGTCATGTTCTAACATCGGTAAAAATTTCATTAAATTATATGCAGCATTGCAAAAGTTAGACCATTTGACATGAAGTTAATTGAAAATATGACGTCCCTCTATAAACCCATTATGCTAATTATGGAATTTTATTACATGTCAAATAGTCTTACTTTTGAAATATTGAACATATTTTCGCGAAATTTTCACCGATGTCAGAACATAACTTAGAAATGTCATGTGCAAAATTTCAAGGAAATCGGTTCAGAATTGACGGAGAAATCAACGAAAAGCATGCGCTCCAGATAATTCTGTCATAGACTTTATAGTCGGATTCACATTGACTGTGGTGAATGAATTTCGCAGATTTCTCAGTCAATTCTCAACCAATTTTCATTAAATTTTACACACACTATTTTCCTTTCATGTCTTGACTACCCTGAAAATTTCGCAAAGTTTTGATAAGTATTTAAGAAGTTAGACCACTTGACATGTAGTAAATAAATAAAAATGTTGCCCCCTATAAACCCATTAGCTTAATTTCAGAATTTGATTACATGTCAAATGGTCTAACTTCTAAAATACTTATCAAAACTTCGCGAAATTTTCAGGGTAGTTACGACATGGATGGGAAATAGTGTGTGTAAAATTTGGCATACTACCGGATTAGCCCCACCAGGGGCTATAGGAATAGCCCCACCTCCCATATGTTATTCACTGAAGGTGGGGCTATACGTATAGCCCCACTTCAGTTACGCTATGAAATGGAAGTGGGGCTATAGTTTTAGCCCCATTTCCCATAGCTTAGTGACTGTGAATGGGGATAATCAGGTAGTAGTATATATAGATTCTATATACTACAGTACTACTGTACCGGAATAGCCCCATTTTCCATCATTTATTATATATGAGAGGTGGGGCTATAGTTTTAGCCCCATTTCCCATATATTAGTGACTGCAAATGGGGCTAATCCAGTAGTAGTATATAGGAACAAACAATATATAATTTTTAATTTTTTTTTTTTTTACTATCTTTAAAATAATTAAAAACTGATTTGCCTTGGGGGAAAAGACCTCCTGGGGTAAAGGGTTTTGATTTGGGGCCCGGGAATAAGCAGCAAATAGGGGCTTGGATATTTTGGGGGGGTAAATGACAATTTTAAGCATTTAAAAGGTAGATATTTTAAGCCATATTTCTCATTCATAAGAATGGGGCTAAAGCTTTAGTCCCAACTCCCATTAATAATATATGGGAGGTGGGAGCTATAGTTTTGACCCCATTTTTAATGTAGGCCTATTAATAACTGAAAATGGGGAAAAATTAAACTGAATGACAGCATACAAACTAAAAGATAAAGTTTAACTCAATGACGGCAAAAATGTATAATAATGGAGTAGTCCTCACAGGTCAAAGTTTGGTTACAATCATGGTGCTAAAACTAAGTGACGCCATCATTCATATTCGTCATTCAGTTAACTGAGGTGAAAGACTTTAGGCTACTTTACTGTGCAACTAAATGACCGCATGAGTTTTATCCGTCATTTAGTTAACCAATTTGAATGCGAACATTAAACTAAATGACGACATCATTCATGTTCGTCATTCAGTTACCTAAGATAACTGTGTTATAGCCGTCATTTAGTTAACTAATTGAAATAATACTTACAAACAAGTGTTTGTTATTTTTTGGGGTGTAGTCAAATTAATTTATTTCTCTTACATATTAGATAATTAATATTTATCAGCTGAATGACGCCATAATTGATATGTACATAGCCGTCATTTAGGCTATACATGTACTGCAACTATATAATTTTCTGCAGCTACTTGTAAAAAACACGGCCTAATCTAACTTGCTAAAATATCTATCATGTCTATAGGTGTAGGAAATCTAACAAAATGACGCCGTAATTGATGTATGCCTATGCCGTCATTCAGTTATTTACTGAAAATAATTGTATTGTCCTTCGTTCCTTTAATTTGTTCTAATTGTCTCTCAAATAATAATGAGTCTTTTCAATAAATTAGTGAAATAGCTTCATGTTAGGCAAGACTTATTTATAGACACTTTTATTTAAATGCAAACTAAATGACGCCATACTTCTAGATAGCAGTCATTTAGTGATATACTGAAGAAATATACACCATTTCTGATATTAAACATGTTCACAATGGGGTTGAAGCATTAACCCCAGGTGGGGCTGAAGCAGGATTTTGCCTAAAATTTCATGAAAATTGGTTGAGAATTGACTGAGAAATCCGTGAAATTCAATAATCCTGGTTGATGAATTTATTGTGAATCTGACTATATAAACGTTTTGAAACAGATGTGTTTTAAGCTGGTGTTTTTAATCTGTTGGACCTAATTATCATTGATTTAATCGATATTTGAAGTAAATAAATTAAAATTTTGATTCAAAAACAGGCTCAAATGTTCCACTTGCACGACATGCCTATACTGGGTAGGTATAAATGCATAATTAGACCTGAATAGACATGAATAGACATGAATTGACCATATTAAAGCAAAATAACGGGAAACTGACTATATAGCAATTAGAAATGAAAATGCCTTATTTAAAGTTTTAAAAATGATGTATAGTTTGCGAGATTTACACAAAAATAACGTTTTTGAATACCGCTGACCGGCCGGCTTATCTGTGGCTGTAGTGTAAAACTCGTCACTAGATGGTGCTTCAAGCGCAAGCTACTTCCCATATCATTCACCAGGTGACCTCGATGGATAACCAGTAGTGGAATACAAGGTGCTCACATGTCATCGTCACTACGGAATGTATTTTTTTAGAACCTGTCTGGCACCTAGTTTCCAGATGTGGAGCTGGATGTTGTTTATAGACTTCAGAAATTCAAACAAAATGGCCGCCGTTTATACTGTTTAAATCAGCACAATTCAAATTTTCAATTTTCTATATTTTTCAACGTGACCTTAAAAACTTGGCGGGCATACACTTTTTCGGCGTCACAAATTGATTGTAGGCCTACACCACTAGAGAGTCAGATGAGGGCGGCCAAACATGAATTTCGCTGATTTTTCAGTCAATAATACACAACCAATTTTTATAAAATTGTACATGCACACATAATTTTCTATAGTTATGCTATTTCAGAAGTTATACGTAATGAAATTTTGAGACGAATTAAACGGGCTTATAAATGGCAACATTTAGAATTTTTCAATGAAATTTCAAGGTACAATCGCCACATCACTAGAAAATAGTGATTGTAAAATTTCATGACAATTGGTTGAGAAAATTGGAAAACCGTATAAAGAGTGGACATAGGTAGATTTAAAGCAGTCATCACTTCATGTGATTATGTTATGATCGGGCAAACCATCTAAGGATTTTAATATCGCCAGAAGCGAATGCTGATTGCATTTCCATGGTTTGTGTAAGGTAGCCTACATTTAAAGGCATCTGCATTAGAGGTAAGTGATTTGTCATGATGATCTGTGGTGTGAACTGTGAAGTAACGTGAGGCCTTTGAACACAACACCAGCCTCGCCTGGATGAAAGGAAAGTGTCTGAAAGGTAGGCTTAAGCCTATCTGCATGTTTAAAGCCTACATATTTTAGAAATAGCAAACACGGACATCATGGGAGCCACAAGATAATTCGACATGTTTGTTGAAGAATTGAGAGGTGATCTAGACTATAATTATTGTTCATATGTTTAACCCTTTAAGCCCGCACGATGCATTAAAGCATCATTTTACATCCCTGAAAACAGACTTAATTTTCCTACAACCAAGGGTTTTAGAACGAAAATTTCCATGAAACTGGTTTACCAATACATGGTAATTTTCTTCAAATTTTAAACCACATCAAGTCATCTTTATCCACTACAAGTCGAGGATTGCGGATTGCGGATATTCGTTCCAATATTCAGACAACGATTTATTATTAGATATTAAAAAAATGCAAAATATTCCATAGACAGTTAAAATCTTTATATATTTTTTATAAAAAAAGATGAATAAATAGAGCGTGCGTCTTAGGGCCCATATGGTTTACAGGTGGTAATAAGCGCGACGTTAACAAGATTACGCATAGCAGGTGTTAAATAATTCACTGATTCACTACCGGGCTGTTCATTCGGCAGGATGGTGCTAGCCATTGAATTAACAATTGTGAAAACATTGCAGCTCAGGGCTATAGGGTTTGACAGAATACCACAAATTATATCAGTCATAATAATGCTATTTGTGTATAAATAACATAACTACAACTTTATTTAGTTTAGGCTGGTTGACTCTTGAATGATCGCGTGTCAATCATTTCAAGCCTACAGGCTTGGTAGTTATCCTATGAAGAATAATAACATCAGTGATATGATGTTTTTTTACACGAATGTAATATACGTGTCGTAGTGTTTTATCGTACGATTTAAAAAAAAATGCAAAGACATCGTGTTCGTGTGTTACGTCTGATGTGTACACGACGTGCGGGATCTCAGGATGATGCGTAATGAACAATTAATTAAGTGAGAGGTGAAATGTTACGAACTGATTACAAACTGATCATATTTTCCCCAAGCTTTACCGTTTTCACTTTGATAAAGTGTGTTATACATGTGAATATGCCTAGTGTATAGCTACCACCTTTTACAGCTCAGAAATGTATTTATTTAATTAAATTAACTTAATGTGGCGTGTTTAGCGTGTAATGAAATATTATAACAAATATGATGTGTTTTATATCGTGTTGTAAAATATTATAAAACGAATATGGTGTTTCTGCATGTTTTTGAAATCGTGTGTAATGAAGTATTATAACACGAATATGATGTGTTTTATATCGTGTTATAAAATATTATAACACGAATATGAGGTGCACGATTTGATGTCCGTAATCCTAGCTTTTAAATAAAATTAACTTAATTCAGCAGGTTTAACTGAAAAAATGGTTGTTTTTAAATCACGTAATAAAATAGGTGGCCAGAGGTGATGACACGCTGATCGTTTGATGAATGCCACTTCTTCACAACTCACATTGTACAATGTCGAGCAGCGTTCTCATTTGTATTGCAAGGTGTTATGTTCGCGACAATTTTGTGAAGCACATCATTTTTCTTGACGTGTAGTATATTGTTAAATACTACATGGCTAACCCTTGAATTATTTTTCGCCGTTTTATTCCATTCCTAATTATTTAAAATAAACATAAATCTTATATGAACTTGATATCTTGGGAACAAAACGTTTATCGACCATTGGCGGGCAGTTACGCAATCTTCGGAGCCGTCAGTTAAATGAAATGATGATGCTTAAATATTAGCCAAGCATTACAGATGCCGGCCCGTCATTGTAACAACATTGTCCGTTCGCTTGGCCACGTTAACCTTTTTACACCCATCAAACCCGATTCATGTAAATTTAAAACGCAGTTTTTGTCAGAACAATACTAACGTTACCAAGTACGGCTACAAAACTGCTACACCATGCTTCTGCAGCACGTTATTTTATGCAATAGATATATTTATATTATAATGAGGACTATGTTGTTCTAATTGTGAATTATTATTGTTTTAGTTTTGATGACTTAGTGACCGCAAGGTTAGTGTCTGTAGTACGGCAATCTGTATTGACGCTGGTTATATTTTCATATAGATTGGTGTATAGCAGATGTAAAATACACGGATTAGCTCGGGTGTTCTATCAAGTGTGTGGAATCAACCGTGACAAGTGATCAGTACATGTATTGTTCAGTTTATTTTGGAGTCAGTTAACCCCCCCCCCCCCCCGTTGCTAGCAAAAGTCTAGCCATGGTCGGGATAGTTTATTGAAGCGTTTTAAACGTTTTCAAGCCTAGAGACTTGGTAGTTGTCCTATTAATAATATAATATCAGTGATATAATACTTTATTACATGATTTAAAAAAGCAACATATTCGTGTTATAATAAATTATTACAGAATTGAAAAACATTAAAAAAAGACTGATGTTAGATTAGTTTATTAACCAAATTATTTAAAAGAAAATATAAAGAACATTTCGTGTTATGATAAACATGTCACATTTTGTCACAAATCACCGTCAGTATGAACAGCTCACCGACAAGTTTGATTGACAGGCGTGTTCCAACGCTGATTGGTCAATATCTCCCTCCCATCTCACCTGACCACGACGCTGACCCAGCCTTAAATCAGCACTGGTTCATTTGCCGGCAGTTACAGTACACGATTCTCGGCGCCTTCAGTAAACGTGAGCGTGTCAAACCATTTCAAGCCTACAGACTTGGTAGTTATCCTATGAATAATATAACATCAGTGATATGCTGTTTTATTATACGATTTAAAAAACCGTAATATTCGTGTTGTAGTATGGCCCAATTGATTGCACGATATAAAAAATGCAAAGACATCGTGTTCGTTGTGTTCAAACGCTGATTGGTCAGCACCCGCCTCCCATCACGCCTCCCATCGCACCGTGCCGTGTCAGGATGATTGACAGTCTCGTATGATTTCACGTTGAGAGTGATATTTCACGAGATTTTGTCAAGCACACCTCTACCCTCAAAACGATGACGTCATTAAACACTGTACATGACACGGTCTTGTATACACAGCGTCACTCTGTTCGCGAGTCATGTATTCCTGATTCAACTAATTTTACTTAGACTACTGTTTATATTAGACACATTCAACCAATTCACATTTTTATTATTCACAAATAATAATTAATATAACTTCTAAAACTCCGATATTTGTACAATAAATAAGGCCGGGAAATAACGTTACATGCTACAAGCTATAGTATGTAATGTTATATCTATTAGTCGAAAGTCACATGTCCCCAATTTTTAATATTGCTTGGATAATAATTTTTTACAGCATACCGACAAAATTGTAGACCTTGGAGTAATAATTGACTCAAAACTCAGTACTCGGGATCATGTTGTTAAAACAGCTTTAAAAGCACACACCGTGCTTGGTATGATTAAACGGGCTGTAGGATATGATTCACCAGATTCTGTTAAACGTCAGCTTTATTTGTCACATGTTCGGTCTGTATTAGAGTATTGTTCTCCAGTTTGGTCAGCATACCTCGTGACAGAAATAGCATCATTGGAGAAGGTGCAGCGACGTGCTACCAAATTTATTCTTAATGATTTCTCAGATATATCCTATAGAAATAGATGTATGAAATTATCACTACTACCCCTTTCCTTCCGTAGAGAAATACATGATCTCTGTTTTTTATTTAATTGCATTCATGGAAAAGTTAATTGTAACTTTTCAAATTTTGTTAATTTAGTCGATACCAGTACAGGTCGTCGATCTGCACAAAAGGGTATTCTTTTAAAAATACCCCGTGTGAAAACAACTATATTTTATAATTCAGATTTTAATAGGATTGTAAAAACGTGGAATATTTTACCTGACAGCATTCGTGCTTCCAGCAACATTAAATTTTTTAAACGTAAGATAAAGGAATTTTATTTTAATAAACTTCATACATACGATGTATCATAGTTTATTGTATGTCACTTATTATTATTGTTATTGTTATTATATGTGGTAGGCAATCTTAGCAGAGGTCTTCAGAGACCTGTTATTGTCTGTCAGTCATAGCATGTTTTTTTAAAACTCAGCATTGTTTGTATATATATTGTGCTTGCAAACATTTTCTATAATTTATGCTGTACAACACCATCGTCATGACAAATCGAAATAAATAAAATAGTGTCCCGTGTCAGTTATTTATATTACCGCATCCCGTGTATCTCCAGTCATATCGACCTAGTATAGTACTAGATAAAATCAGGCCATTTCGTTATAACACAATCGGCTTATAACAGGATTCGTACTTATGGATCGATATTCTTATGGCTGATATAACTATAAGCAAATGGTAGAAGTCAAAATAGTACGACATTCACGCGTCACAAAGCTGTATTGGACATTTATCGGCTATGCATGGAATGATGTATAAATGATTTTCATCCGATTCGTGTAGTAGCGGTCAGTGCTATAACAAATAACTACTGTATAATGTTATATCCATATAACCTATAAAAGGTGAGAAAAACACAAAAGCTACTGATAAAGTGTAGGCTTTACAATCAACCAAACTTTACTTTTAATCACAGTAGGCGTTGCTGATTTTATCAGAGTTCAAAGGCGATGACATCTTGGAAACAACTGATAAGGACCATAATTGCTTACAGTAGGCCTAGTGTGTTCACACTTACTGCTGATTACAACACATCTGATTATAGCGAGTGATGCCTACATGTACGCGGTGTGGCGGAGTCAGTGACATAATAGTCATTATTCACCACTTGCTTTACAGACAGACAGGCTAATTTATTTGAAATATAATATAAACAAGTCTTATAATTTTTTGTATTTATCACGATCCGAGTCTCGCACCATAAAGACACTAACTTTCTAAATTTTTTGTATTTATCACGATCCGAGTCTCGCACCATAAAGACACTAACTTTCTAACTTTCTAAACGTTGGCTCAACCTCTTTTGTTCGCTGGGCCAGCAGATAGGCAATGATCCGCTTTCCAGATATTGATTCATTGCTGGGTTACCGTCAGTTTTGTTGGCACAACATTGATTCAGACGTGGATTCATCATTGGTGTCTCTCGTTGTCTATTGGCGTCTACCAATTGCAACAATCGATCAAGATGCCCAATTGGGCCATAAATTAACAGCAATAATTTCGTTATAAACGGGTTTACTATACCTTTTTGTCGCATGGGCCTATTAGTGCAAGAGCATTATGGTTGAACCTGGAATAAAATTGCAGAAAGCTGATTTTCTCAGGAATTATACATGGACATCTCCCCAGACGAATTCCGAAGAGGCCCCAGAAATCCCCCTTGTGCATTTTTTTTAATTCAAGCTGGCCGCCACCATGTAACGCCATTTTTGAAAAAACGGGTATACCATAATTTCTCACTTTTGCAGTTAGAAAACAATATTTAGGTGTCTCTACTTATGTTTAAGGACAAAAAGAGTTCTTCCAGATGATCAGAAATGATATCAGTACTTTTCTCAATAACAAAAATCTAAGATGGCCGCCATATTGATATACCGAGTATGTTGAGTGATCCCTTAAAAAAACGAAAATATGAGGTAACTATCTTGTTGTTGAGCCTAAAATGTATTTTTTGTCTAAACCCATGGAGTCTAGCACATTTTTTTTTTTAGATCACCAATTTTTTATTAATATTAAATTTATCAACATAAATCCCACATAGTTTAATGTTATGTAACACCATATAACGTCATTGTTCCAAAAAAAAACAGGAGTATACCCCAATTCCTCACTTTTGCGGTTTAAAAAAATATTTTGGTGCCTCTACACATGTCTTAAGGCACAAATAGCTCATCAACAGAATCAAAAATGATATTATTCCTTTTCTTATCTCCACAAATCCAAGATGGCGACCATTATGTCAAGCGTCCCCCCCCCCCCCACTCAGAAACCTACATGCCATAATCATCATGTTGTTGAAAGTTTTTTTTCAGAGCCATGGAATCTAGAATATATTTTCATCACCAATTTTTTTAAAAGAATGTGCTTATCAACACAAAATCCAACATGGCTGCCATATTGGTTAGCTCTTTTAGCGCAGGTGCCATGATTAAGCGATGTCCAACTGCTTTTTCATATGGGAATATAGATATAGATTTATCAAATTTACAAAATATCATATGTCAGAAATCATTGATTAAAAATTCTAACATGTCTCATTTTTAAATATAAGGGTATTTTTTATTCATTTGAAGCTTGAGATAGCGTAAGAAATCCCAGTTTTAAACCTGAGCGACTAATTCCAATGTAGGTATTTTATATAGTAGGCCTATATAAAATGTTTTTCGATTTTGGTTAAGTATTAGTTGTGATTATTCTAGGATATGAATATTTCTATTTTTGTGTGAATGTACATAATAACAGAGCTAAGTACAATATTACACCAGCATGAACACGTGTCCTACGAGACTGTTGGTTATTTACATGTACTACTAAATATGAAAATGTTTAAAATCACATAATTTTACTGGCAGAGTTTGGCCATCTATAGGCCTATGTAATTTGGTCAATTTCCTGAAAATGGTAATGAATACCTTGGATTATAGATTAGAATATTCAGATATTTTATTTGAATATTAGTGCATTACGTAATAAATGTCAGAATATGACATCAAATTAGAGGATGTGACAGTTTAACGTCAGGATACGATAGTTTTGTGTCAGGATATATGAATATGATATCAGGATATGACACTTTAATATCATGATATGTAATATAATGTCCAAACATTGGTGTTTAATATAGCAAAATCACGTTATGATGGCTCAATACAGCTTTATAAAGGCAGTATATAGTGGCTAAACATCACGTTGCTGTATTAAAATGAAACGATATTGCATCATATATATCATTTTAACATCACTATGATATTTTATTGTCAGGATATGACATTTAAATATTAGGATATGGTACTTGAATATTATGATATGACTTTATACATTGATGAAATGACACATTGAGCTCACAATATAGTATTGTAATGTGATGATGTGTCATTATAATGATAAACATGCTATTTAATATCGAATATTGTATAATAGACTTGTCGGATTATGACATTAAAATAGAAAAAAACATAAAAACAGTTCGAAGTCAGGATCTGGCATATTTATGCATGCCAGGATATTCGATTGTAATTTATCAGAATATGACACTTTAATGTCATTAGATGGTATTATAATTTTGTTCTTTTATATCACACAATAAGATTTAAATGTCAAGATATTCCATTTTTTATGATAGGATATGACATTATCAAATCAAGATATGGCGGGCTTGGCGGCATTCTAATGTGACATTATAATGACTGAATATGACACTACAATATTTTAATGTGACCATAGAATGTCAGGATATGTCACTTTAAAGTCTGGATATGGCATTTTAATGTCAGGATATTATTGTCATGTCAAGGTATAATATTTTAATAACATTATATTGAGAAAAACACGTTACCATATGGTAATACAGAATCGACATAAAACATTCCAATATCAGTTCAACATATATATCGCAATATAATTCAGTAAGTAAAGGCCTCTACATTGCTCAAATACCGGTACTCCAAAACTGCCAGCAACAAAAGCACTTCGGAAGATTAAAAAAAATGGAAAGTAAGATAGGGTTAAGACACATGTTCTTTGAACAGCTTGTGTCCTTGCCCTCTCTTACTTTCATTTCCTCTTACACAAAAATGTCATATTGTGATGTTATTATGCTATATCATGATATTATAATAATATCGTGACAATACACTAAAAAACCCTGTCACTTTAATACCATACCGTGATGCTTAATCACCATATCCTGCATTTATAAAGCTGTATCCAGACATCATAACGTCATTTTACTATAATAAAGAACAATATTTGGACATTAAAAAAACATATCATGATGTTAATGTGTCTTGTCCTCATATTATCATGACATAAAAAGATCATATCCTGACGATAAACTGTTACATCAATTAATTTAATGTCATATTCCGATATTCTGATGGAAAATCATCTCATTACAACACCATACAATGCCATACCTTCATTACGAAATATATATATCCTAATATTCAAAATGTAATATATTGATATTTAAATGATATATTTCATGATAATAAACATATTGACATTCGCAGGTCATGGACAAAAGTAAGTATTTAAAAAACATTGTTACAGGACGATTATCAAAGATGTCATGTGTGAGACTCAAGTCCTTATCTTGCAATTGATTTTTGCTAGAAAACCTCTCTTCAACGTCACCTACTGCCCCAGCCAACACGGGGCATTAATCCAATTCTGTTTAATTTTTGGGCCAGCGTCGAAGACGGTCAGCCAATATTAAAACAGCATTGGATGAGTGCCTCCATTATGAATATGATACAGAGCATATTTTTCTGCACAGGAGGGTGTGGAATCTAGTCTGGGAATGGATTTTATCTCATGGTCGTTTGTCACCAACGCAAACGCAAACTCCAGAAAGAGTTTTAAAAAGAGTGAATAGCGGGTGCAGAGAGGGTTTTTCAAAGGGGGGGGGATCTCACAAATCTCTACTATTTTGTACAACGATGTGCTCTTTTTGTATAGGCCAAACATGTAGAAACTGTGACAGCTTGGATGATTGAAACGCAATAATTTCATTATTTACTGGAGATTAATTTGTTAACATGACAAATCTCAATCTACATTTCTAGTGGGAAAGCAGTTCGAAAAACATTCCAAAGCATTCCCACCATGGTAGAATTAACTACCATGTGGGATTCATGTCGATAAACTCAATATAATAAAATATGGTCATCTAAATAAGTTCAAGACTCCATGGGTTCGGCTATAAAATACATTTTAGTTTCAACAACGAGATGGTTATCACATAATTTCGTTTTTTTTAAGAGATCGCTTAACAAAATATTATGGCGGCCATCTTGAATTTGTGGTACTAAGAAAAGTACTGATATTATTTCTGATCATCTGGATAACCTCCTTGTACTTTAAAACATAGGTAGAGACACCAAAATCATTGTTTTAACTTCAAAAGTGAGGAATTGGGGTATACCCCTTTTTTTTAAATGGCGTTACCTGGTGTTATTTTTAATTAACTACTATGTGTGATTTATGTTGATAAAGTCAATATAATAAAATAATGGTGATCTAAATAAGTGCTAGATTCCATGGGTTTGGCCAAAAAAAACATTTTAGGTTCAACAACGAGAGAGATATCTCATATTTTCATTTTTTTTTTAAGAGATCGCTTGCTTAACATAATCAGAACAATATGTCGGCCATCTTGAATTTTTGGTATTGAGAAAAGTGCTGATATCATTTCTGATCATCTGGATCAACTCTTTGTGCCTTAAAACATAAGTAGAGACACCAACATATTTTTTTTCTAACTACAAAGGTGAGGAATTAGTGTATACCCCTGTTTTTCGAAAATGGCGTTACATGGTGGCGGCCATCTTGAATTAAAAAAAATGCACAAGGGGGATTTTTGGGACCTCTTCAGAATTCATTTGGGGAGATGTCCAGGTATTATTCCTGAAAAAATCAGCTTTCTGCAATTTTATTCCAGGTTCCTGTGTTTTTTTCACTAATGCTCTTGCACTATATGTGAAAAGTTTTGGATTTTTTTAAAAGAAAATTACATTTAATCTAGGCCTATATTTCACTTATCAATGATGAAAAGTTAATCAAGGAGCTGAAAGAATTTTTTTTTTTAGGAAATTACCAACTAATGCGAGCGCTGAGCAGAAAAATATGATTTTTGGTAATGCTTGGCCTTAATCTAATGCGTGCGCTTATTTAAAACAGAGAAAAAACCCATATCATTTAAAACCAGAGAAAAACATAGTGGTCAACGGAAAGCCCAGGGAGTAGACTAATAGGTCATCACTCATGACATGTACCGCCACGTGCTTTCGTGTTTATAAACATGCCCTATGGAAACGTCCGTCCAGCACAGAGGCCAGCACAGCGCAGGCTTGAGTATCTCTGCTTTCTGACGAATTCTCCTCACATAGATGTCGCTCATGTCGCTCTCTGCATGGACAGTTCATGCATATATCTCTTCGCAAATTAATTATTTTATTTTAGACAAATTCAGGTCCAATAAGCCACGTATCAACTCAAGAATCCAGGCGATGTAATTAAATGTATTTATTATCAGCAAGATAAAAGGCCATAGCTCATCAGATTAAGCTCAGAATTTTTAATTAGCGATTTGAAGTCGGCACAAATGTTGTACTTTTAAGCTTCACTCAGGGCTCTGCCGCTGCGCACCCATACACATGGCTTATTCTTAATTTATACTGAAACAAATGATATTGTTCCTAGATTCATAAAAGAACACGAAAACAATTGCAATAAACTATTTCCACCGATTTGGCAGATTTCTATATTTAGATGGATCCTAGTGGAGGTCAGAGGCGGTCCAGCTGACTGACTGATTAACTGACTCACATCTTCGCCAATAGATGTCGCTCACTTCCAAACCTAGCAGAATGCCCCAAATCGAGCGCTAATAATGGTTATAAAACATAAAAAACAACACCATCTGTTAACTTTATTATTCTTAAATTACGATACTTAATCGATGCAACAATATTTTCCATCTTTCAATTAATATTCAATGAAGAAATGGTATATTTCGGTCTATTCATGTCTATTCATGTCTATTCAGGTCCATTCATGTATTTATACCTACCGGCCTATACTCGCCGTCAAATTAAAAATGATCAACCAGGATCACATGATTTTCGGCGATTTCTCTGTCAATTCTAAACAGATTTTCTTCAAATTTTGCAAAGGCCATTTTCTATTCAAATCATAACAGCCCTGAAAATTTTGTAAAATTATATATAGCATTTTTCAAAAGTTAGACCATTTGACATGTAATGAATTGAAATTACGACGTCACTCTATAACCCCATTAAACTAATTTCAAAATTTTATCACATGGCAAATGGTCTAACTTTTGAAATATTAAATATTATTTTGCGAAATTTTTACGTCTCTTAGGATTTCAATAGGTTTTAATAGAGGATGGCCTCTGCAAAATTTTAAGGAAATCGGTTCAAAATTGACGGAGAAATCGTCGAAAATCATGTGATCCTGGTTGATCATTTTTAATTTGACGGCGAGTATAGTCTACGGCGTACGCCATAATAATAACAGATTAACGGAGATTTATATCATATTTATAATTGATTTGCAATCAGTCACTGATTCAGTGGGATCCCGTCATTTCGTAAACGAGGCTGTCCATGGCATAGAGTTACATTATAAAGAATCACGTACGATTAGCCACTGCCTATAAATAAAAAATTAGAGGTCTACAGACGTAGTCGTAGACTACGCAAATCCCAAACGAATGCAAAAAGCCAAAACGGCAAAAGCACCTTTAGAAGTTTAGGCTTTAGCATGTTTAGTTTACTTTAACTTAAGGCTGCCTTTATTATCGCCCCCGCCGCGGGGTAAAATAAACGTGTTTCAACTTTCGTGCTACTTTAAATGTAGTTTATTAATCACACTAATTACAGTTGAAGTTTATTAAAACCTTATAAACTATACACCTAAAATATTACAACTTTATAGTCTATAGACTACTCCTAAAATATGAAATTCAACAGACTCTTAAATCATCAAGAGTGACCGCGTTTTCATTCACTTTGTTATTGTTTTGAAACAATAATATTTTGAAAAACTGTTCGCATATATGGTTTCTTCTTCTCTTTACTGGTTTTTAATGTTGGGGTCAAGGCTTCTGGGTCAAGGCTGTAGGCCTACTGTGGATTAGTCTATGGTATAAGTGTGTATTAGCCTAGATCTATATTATAAATGTGTTTTTTTTTTTTCTTGTTATTTTCATTTTTTTTTGTAAAAAATGAACAATACGGGGCTGCCCTATGTTAGTTACATTCAATAAATTTCGAAATTGTCCACTAAAATTATGCTAAGCCTTTTTTCGTAACTGCCGACATGCTAAAAAATACATTTGACCACATTCCACAACAATTTTCCCTGAGCAAGAAAAATGCTGTGCTAGATCAAAATCAGAGCTAAATTATAAAAAACGTCCAAAATATCCCAGCAAACACGACACATCAACCCAATATCGGACTAATGTTTAGCCGACGTCGTAGACGGTGGGCCAACATTGGGTCAATGTATCGTGTTTGCCGGGATGGCACCTAAATGTTGCAAATTGTTAAAGAGATACAGAATCCTGAACATCACCCAGACAATTGAACTTTTTGAAGCAGCTGAAGAAACTATAGGCTACTGAGATGATGCGGCTGTTGAGAGTTTTAGTTTTTAGATACATCAGGGCACCCAACGAGTGCCCTGCAATACAGTAACAGTAGCAGATAGACTATACCACATTTGCAAATAACAATCAGAAATTTGGGCATAGCCTCTGGCCTCCGTTTTTTTTTCACGGAAGAAGAGAAATGTTGATGGATTCTCATCCTTATTCTCAGAAACCGTGTTACGTCATCACAGGTCAGCATTTACTGCGGGACAGCTACTATAGGTGATAACAACGCCTGGGCTGTCAAAGGGATTATACTTCAATGTACTGATTTATTGTCAAAAAGTTGGGACATCCCCTTGAAAATCCCCGTTTTTGCCAGAATCGCGTCATATAACATAACATTTCAAATCCAATGTGTATTTTAATATATATTTAGCCGCAAATAAAAACACTGAAAACCACAAAAAATTATATTATATGCACGCAAATTGCAGACAAAGTTTAAGAACATGACAGATTTTATGTGCTAAACAGTACATGTCCACGTGCCTATCATGACACGCAACAAGACGGCAACATGATTGGCTTTGAACAGACGAGGTCACACGTGCCACCATGGCAACTTACACAAAGCACTCCTAAAAGTTGTGCTCCCGTGTTGAATAAATGTCGTTTTTATCCTACATACAATCTATCCCGAGTGAAAAAAACATAATATGAATGAAAAGAGATAATATTCCTATTAGACTGTCATGTTTATAGCGACATAAAGCATAATGTTACTTCGGGAGATGTGTTTTAGCGTCGCTACTTTTTATACTTGACATAGTGAAAAATCGAGACCAAACTGCCTTTCTATCACCTAGTTCGCACCCAAGGTCACGCCTTCAAGGCCGTTCAGTTTCTGAGAATAGCTATGAAACTTCAATTTTTACCCTCTGTGCGCCCCATGAGGAAGTGCAGGGCAGGCAAACAAAAGTTTACACAGATTTTAGCCTGGGCAAACTAGTTCAGCCTTCCCCAGGTATCTCAATTCTTCGAGATTCCCACATTGTTCTGTCCAAACGGTTTTAGTGATGTGCTCCAGAACTTCCTCATAGGGCAGTGGACATAGTCTAATTTCATTTTTTTGCATTTTCTCACAAAAAATTAAAATAATGGCACATGTGTAAACAAATTGTCAGAAGGGGCCACAGCATGCCTGTTCCACTTATCACGGTCTTCAAGCATTTGTTGCAGCTATCATGAACTTAAAGGCGAGAGCTGGCATAATTTTTCGTAATTGCGAGAAATCTAATGATGGGAACCCCCAAAACAGGTGATAAAAATGTCATCCCCTAAGACCAAAAGGACTAATATGGCCTAGATTTATATTTAGTTGTAGGCTATTCCCAGGAGACCAAAATATCCCGCTTTTGAACCTTTCAATATGTAGCCTACTATGCTTGTGCGTATTCAAATAAGTAGAGCAAGACCTTGCATAAAATGTAGGCAATATGCAAGTGACGTTTCTTAATAAACCACTCATTGTAGATGTTGGAAATTTGATGATCTTGACTATTTTCATTCACTTAAAGCTAAAATATGTTAAAAAGTTTTTATCAAATGAATGTTATTTTTTTAATGCTACTTTTGCTAATTCTGCCAGCAATGGAACAGAACTCAAATGAGTAAAATAAAATTGTCAGTGATTAGTATGGGACTGCTACACGAAAAACAATTCCACTGATGTTTTCCTACAAATAATTACTGTATTATTATTATCAATACATCAGGGTCAATGGATCGTAGCCTCGTAGGACCAAAGGGCATTTGGAACATAGAACCTTCGGTATCTATAGATCCTTCGGTATTGAACCTTCGGAACATAGAACCTTCGAAACATTGACTGGGAACCAAAAATACTGTGGTAGGTCTATGAAGTGCTATCATATATAGTCATTTTGTAGACGGGGGCTATATAGGGACTATAGGTGAAACAAATAGCCTTTCTTGATAACAAAAAAAAATTCAGATATAATATAGGCCTAGGCCTATAATAAATAATACCCCCAAACAATAATTTTAAAGGCCCATTCCCAAGTGCCTTAAACATAAAAAGTTTCAAAATTGTGCTATTTAGGCTTATATCATCGTAAGCTATATTATCTTTCTCCATCCTCATTTTTGAAAGTGATATGTACCCGATAGATGTGTATTTCGGAATGTTCATACAATTTAGGAAAACCATGACATCAATTCAATTGGGATTGACCATAAAACCTGCCGGCTGAGGGTCTAGTTGAAGGGTCTGCTGTTTATTTATTTTTCTTTGAAACGGTAAACACTGAGGAGAACTCCTCCTTTTTGTCACTACATCAGCCACGAACATCCTATGAATATTGCCTGTGTATTTTCCCGATATTCCGCAAAGATTTAAAACATGTGAATCGGCCAAGTTTAGATGTGTTGACCCTTCCTGTTTTCAAATGTGAGGCCCGTAGGAAAGCGACAGAGAAAGTGGTGATTTTCCGATGACGTTTTAATTAAAATCGCAACGTCTTTGACAATGTGATACATCTGAGACCTTACATGTATACTTCTCATAATACAAGTTAAGAACTTTTTGTCATAAGGAAATAATAAAATTGGTGACTCATGTCCTTTTTCCTGTCAAATATGACAAAGTCCATTATAAAACGGATCGAGCTAAAAGACAAAAATATGATGACCAACATTTTGTCAAAATCCGGATTTTTTTTCGAAACCTGATTACGTTGCCAACCAATCTCTCTAAAAGTTGTAATCTATCAGAATGTTGCCTTCACTCATGCGAACACTCAAAAAGATACAACAGAGCTAAAACAAAAACATGCAATTTGCCTGGGGATGGCATTTAATGTCGAAAAGTTCGCATGATGAGTTTGGGTTACATGTTTTTCAGGGGGGGAATTTACAAGCACATGCAATAGAGCGATAAACAAAGTACGCCTAATAAATGATAATCAAAGCAAAACTTTTATTTTAGACATCGCTTCATTCTATACCATTTATGTTTCAGTATATATATGTTATCCCATCTTTACACTAAGAAATACTGCTATCATGCACACTAGAAAAATGAATAACGACAGCACTGGACAACTGAAGGCGTTGCGTACGTGCAGAAATTGAAGGCTCTGTGGACGTTTATTATCTTGTTAGACAAAACAACATTGAATTTTTCATCAGTTAAATTTGCAAGTAACTGGTGATAATTTAAAACAGGAGTCCTGAGGTTGAGTGCTGAACAATATTTCCATACTAGGTATTTCGTGATGAGGGATTTAAATCATTCCAGCCAATTTTTTTTACAAAGACATGATAGCAATTATGTCATGATAGCAAGCATAAAATTGTCAATTTTAGACTTTTTAAAATGAGCATGATTCTCTTATATAATCACACTAATGCTGTCAAATGAAACTCTTTATATGTCGTTATTCTTATCAGGTTTGTGTGTATGACCGTTTATGTAAGTGCAACTGTGGTATTGTGACAAAACCAATCGAAGGGCTGCTATCAAAACATTGGGATACATGACTTTTGTCTGTTTGTCACGACAGCATATTTTTAAATAATCTTTTTTTCCTTTAAAATGAGCATTTACTTAAATACTGTTTACTATAACGTTTTTTGTTATGATTGTAGTTTAAAATAACTTAAGTTTTTTTTCATAATTTCTATCCAATTACTATCATAACTTCTAATATCCTCACCAATAAGCTTTATGTCATGATGGCAATTAAGCCATTAAAAAACCCGCTAAATTAATTGTACACACTGCTGTTTCAAGTCGATTAGGCTTTTAAGAAATCTACAACGAACACTTGCCTCAATTAGGCCACACATTACATATTATGGCTCGACTGTAAAAAAATCGATTCTTTAAGAAGACTAAATGTTGTTTTTCTATTAGATGATTTCATATTATTCATGTTTGAGTGTTTTTTTAAATAGCTAATTTAAATATCGACACACTAACACTATTGCAAATGTGTAGATGGGCCTAGTATTTAATTCCTATTCTAAGTTTATTTAACATCGGGTATGTTACTTTTTGTCACAGCTCCCCCATCATTATGTCGATTTAGCAGCAAAATAGTCAGTCGACGTTTTGATTCACAATTTTACAATGGTCAACAAAACTCAACATGTAAAATTTTGCATAGAACATAATTATAAAGATCTTAAGTTATATTTAAATTTTGAAATCCATCGGGATTTTTTTCACATTTTTGTCAAATCAGCCATAGTCAGATAGGCAATGTTAAATCTTTCACACTCTAATAAAGAGGAAACAAGTCGCACAATGATGACCTGGGGCTGGGGAAGTTTTTTTATATAAAAATGTAATACAATTTGAAATTTTTAGCGGGTTGAAATTATTAACTCCCCCCCCCCCCTGGAGATTGAATGGTGGCCCCCTATCCCAGGCTTAGATCTGCCCGCAGGCTCAGCTCTACTTTGAGTGACCTGCTGCCTGGGTTGATGTCGGCGCTTCGAGCCTCAACCGAATACCGGGTCAGTCTCTTTGTGCAGATATTCAACATACGTTTCATTTTCCAAGACTAGTAAGTTAGACGACGAGATGCTAATACAGTTGGCACAATACATTGAAACTTTGCTGGCGTAATTTTGGTCCATCGTCTACAACGCTGGCCCAGCATTGGTTCAACGTCTCACAGCTGCAAGTTATTAAGACGGCAATAGCAAACACGCACACCCTTCATACGGCTACATCTCTATTTGTGAAATGACCACTCATGCACTTAAAGCTGAGAAAATTACTTAGATTTGTCCAATTAGAAGTGATGTATTTCTAATTCTGATTGTAAGGGGGCTACTATTCAATTTCCAGGGGTGGGGGAGGGGGTGCTGGAGTATTTTTGAATAGATAATTTCGGGCTGATGTATTTTTAATTCTGATTGTAAGGGGGCTACTATTCAATTTCCAGGGGTGGGGGAGGGGGTACTGGAGTATTTTTGAATAGATAATTTCGGGCAGACTTAATCTGCATGAAATAAATAATATAGGAGATTATATTTTCAAGAAATGCTCTAGATAAACATGTAATAACATTTTCCCATTGTGTGTATATCATTATTAGTCGCATACAACTCTCAATAAGCATGCGACTTTGGCCCGATGCTGAGTCAATGCAGGTGCACAGTTCATAGTATGCTGCAGTATACTCAGAGCGGGGCTTGGAGTGGAGCTGGCAGAAGGAGTTGGACTTAGCGCCTCCAGAACTACCACTAACCACTTTATATATTGTGACAACCATGAGTAACACTAGGTGGTGAACTAGTCATTTTAATATTATTGTTTTCGATGCAGCTTTTAAAGCTGTTTTGCTGTGTTAATGTATATACATTCAATATAACAGATGTTGTATTTATAAACATAAAGATACAAAAAGGTAATTCGCGCGACATTTTTCACAACTTCATGTACAATTTAAATACGATAAAGATGTAGACACACTGAAAATTGTAGACACTGACAATAGTAGACATTAAACTAGACTTTCCGTATTATAACTCTTATAAAGGTTCTTCTCCTGCTGCTGCTTCTGCGTTATCAGTATTAGTTATATGAGAATTTTGGGATATATCACCATCAGAAATTGGTGCAGCTCCCGGGTGTTGTGATGTAGAGAATGCCAACTTTAAGCGTGAATAAAAAAGTTTAATTCTTGATAAATTTACTTCCATTTTTTCAGCTGCGACATCTACCAAATATGTAATATAATCAGGCTGAACTAGACATTTCCCGTCAAATGTTATTGGTGCTTCTAGTGATTGAGTACTTCGTATAGCTAAAATAATCTTGCCTTTCTTACTAATTGATATACCGGAATTGCGGTAACCAGAGGCAACTGCTTCCATTTGAAGTTTCTGAGCATCTGCTACAGTCAAACATTGAACATGTAATATAAAAGGCTCAAACTTGAAACATGCATTTGTCTTTGAATCCTTGATAGCTATTTGAATTCTATCACGATCAGGCTGTCCATGTGTTGTATATAGCCAGTGACAGCCACGTTTATGTTGATTGAGAATTCCATCTTCAAATAAATAAATTCTCCCTGAACAGGAGCTGGTGGTGAAATATTCAGAGAGGCCATTGATAAAGCTGACGATTTCCTGAATGGGTTCATCGACACTGCCTTTACGACTGAGATCAGCTCCTGAGAGACACTGTTGTTTCTGACTGTTGAAAACATCATGCCGTAACACTGCCACACATTCCATTATTATTCAATCCTGTAAATAAGTAATAAAGTTGTTAAAAAAGTTCACACATTGCAATGATGACAAGTGAATTATTGGTCAGGACAAGGAAACTATAGAAGTTTAGATCAAAAGTAAGCTGACAGGGGTTAGAGAAATGCCCAATGCTTAACTATTATTTAGAATGTCATTATCTATATTGTTCACCATGCTATTAATTAGTAAAAACATCTGAAATGGATATATTAAAGGCAGATGTTCACTTGTCAATTTGTATTTATGTGTAATTTTATATTACTACTTAATAAATATATCATAATGTTAAAGCAAATGCTTATGTTGCCAAGTTAATTTTCTAAATGTAATTTATATGAAGTTATATAGCCTACTGATCTTAACTAAAAATACAAATAAATCATAAACAAATTTAAAATCACTGAGAAAAAATAAGCTGTGTACTGCCTTGTAAACAAGAGAGTGCTTTACACAACACGTTTTGCTACAAATACCCACCGCCCTTAATTGTTGTCTCAAAGTGAGGAAATGGGTGGTTTACCCTGCAGATTGTCAACGCTGGGCCGACGGCATTAACATATTGACCAATATATGGACCAAGGTGCACACATAACATGTTGGGGTTTTCCCTTGATAACTATAAATATTAATAAAAAAAAATATTATGAAAATTTAAAAAAAAATGAAATCATGATGTGCAGTATACACTGCTGCATAAAAAGATAGAAAATTGTTTCTATACCTATATTTCATGCAATATGATTAATATTATTAACATGAATTAATTATTTTTGTGCAGCTTCACACTTAAAGATGACGATTTCTCTAGCTGACCGAATTGACAATGATGGATGATTTTTCGAGTAATTTTTCATGAAATTACAGGGCTGTACACAGGACATAATCATTTAGGGTAAATAGTCCTGTTATACAGAGTATGCTAAACATAACACTAAAAAGTTAAAGCGACAAAATCAGGCTAAAATCATTAAACAAATTAGTATTTTATTTTGGCTTATCAATATTACCATATGAATGTAAACATGTGTATAGACTAGAACTGCATAAGATTTTTATTATTTTTGTGTTGCGCATTTACCAGTTAAGTGAGATATAAGGACGAAATTTACGTATTTCTTATTTCGGACATGCATGTCCGAAATAAGAAATCATGTCATATTAAAAGGACATGCTCACGCTAAAATCATCAAAAATCGGTGATTTTATTTTGACTTCTTGATATGACTATATGATGTAAACATGTCCATAGACTAGAACTGCAAAAGTTTTAAAAAAAATTTGCTGTGCATTCATCAGTTAGGCTAGATATAGAAACGAAATTCCCGTATATCCTATTTTTGTCATGGTTGTCAAAAAATAGAAATCAGGAATTTCGTCTCCATATCTAGCCTAACTGATAAATGCGCAGCACAAAAATTAAAAAAAATTGCAGTTCTAGTCTATGGACATGTTTACATCATATGGTCATATTAGGAAGCTAAGATAAAATCACCGATTTTTTTATGATTTTAGCGTGGGCATGTCCCTTTATGAAGCCAAAAATAAAATACTGATTTTTTGGTGATATTAGCCTGATTGTGTCACGTTAATGGTATATGCTGTAGTGGAGTATATATAAAAACAAATTGAAGCCAAAATATCGATCAGTCATTTATGTGATTTGATATGTTGGCCGATTTCACCACGTTCTCTTCTTTCCAAGAACTAAATAGCCCTTGAGGCATTATATCCAACATTTGTGGTAAAACACGTATTAGCTCAACTAGAAAGGATGTTTTATCGAGCATGCGAATCCCAAGCAGCAGTGTACGATAATAAAAATGGTCTGTCAAACCGAAGTGCAATGGAGAAGCCTCCCTCTGGAGGAATCGCCTACGTCATTATGGTGTCCCCTGTACCAGGTAAGTATGCTTGATTAGTTACGGTGGCGATCACCAGCACTAGCTAACTGTGTGCAAACAAAAGATGGTTCATCCTGGCCAAAGAAAACCCTGTTGTATTTGCAAATTAACACACATCAGAAGTTTCAATATTTAGCTCACATTAAAACAAGAATATAGCAAAAATATTTCATAGAGCAACGAGGAATTTTGTTAATTATTAATTATTCAAAGAGGAATAACATTCAGGTTTATGCCGTGGCTAGGTATGTGGCCTTGCTTACATTACAAGCTGATCCCATGTTGACCCTATATCCACATAACTAGTCTAATGCCTGACTTGATACAAATTCACTTAAATAGCCATTATGGCCGAAAAGTGACGTAAAGCAATATTTTGCTACCATGCACTGTGGTGCTGCAAGGCCCGATAGTATAAGTCACTCAGCAAAGGGCGAGGCGTGGGCGTATCGAGAGAGCCATCCAGATCACTGCCTGCTGTACAATGTAAAATGTGGTCAAAACAACTAAATACAGAGCATTTAGTTGTGGTATAGTGTTCTACCAGCGGCTTGACTGGCTATATCTTGGCGCAATCTATCTGAACTATAGACCTGAATTTTCAAGAGATATGAGTTTAAATAGATATTTGAACACAGTTGTATGTAGCTGGTAATGGTACATTTCAAATTATTGATGTTTGTATCAACATGAACGCAAAAACGTATAGACAATATAGATTCAAATTTATTATTGATAGTACTGTTCACCTTTTAAAACACGTGGAGATGACTGTGCCAAAAGTCTACAGCAAGTGTTGAAATGAAAATTGGTATAAACATATTTTTTAAATAGGATTACATAGTAGTTACAAAAAGCTAATCATTCCTCTATATGTGAAATTTAGGTAAAAACAAAACACTGTAAAATGAGACAGTTTAGACATGTAGGCCCTATCTAGTTTTTTTCGCAGTCTATACAAAATTTTACGAAAATCGGCCCCGGGTTATAATTGACTACGACATCATATTAATATTAGATCTATAAAGCTCACTTGTGAGTAAATGAGCAAATACTGCCATTTCACTTTGCACGATAATAAACTTGAGCCATTATGCGTAGCAATATAACATATCATATTTACATTTGCATTATATCTCTTATCACTATTGCTTCCAGAATCACCCGTAAGGAACCCTGTAGTAGTGCAGTTTGTTTTACAATAACGGCTATGTTTTGCGCTTGTATTTTCAATAAAAATCAATTCATTAGTATATAGGCCTATTTTTTCAACATATAGGCCTACGGAACCCATCTCGGGTCATGCAATTAAAAAACAAATTCTTAGTTGTGGAGGGAGGATGAGGTAGAAAGTCGTGGGAACGAGCTATGCAAGTCGTAGGAATTAGTTCCCACGACTTGGTATCTCGTTCCCACGATTAGGAGCTCGTTCCCACAGCTTAGTGACTCGTTCCCACAAGTTTTTAACTAGTTCCCACGCCATACATAACGTGCTCCAACAACATACATAACTCGTTCCCACAGCATATGTCAATCAATCCCACAACATATGTTATACGTTCCCAGAACTTGCATGATTTGTTCTCACGAGTTAGTAACCCGTTCCCACGACATACATAACTCGTACCCACGACTTCGTAACTCGTTCCCATAACTCATTACCGCTTCATAAAAGATATGTTGCATGTCCCCAGAAAGGTTTCGTAGCCTACCTACGAGATATATTCCGCACATTGATATATTTCATCATCGAGATTTTCTATGCGCACAGGTTGTGCAAACATTCTTTGCAACAGACACACATTCCATGAACCAATGGTTACTTTTATTGTATTTTTTATCTTTATAATTACAATCACGGTTTTTACAAGTGTGAAAAAAGTAGGAAATTAACGGTTACTCAGAATAAACATGCCCTCCGGCGGTTATCTTGAATTAAATCACTAAATTACACTGTGATTTTTATATGTAGGGCTAGATATTTTTTATTTTTTACAAAATATCACTAGCATATGCTGTAATTTCTGCCGCCCCCGGGAAGATAAATGTATAATGATAAATGTATAATTATGATAAGACAAATATGATTTATAAAAATATGCTCTATTTCAGCTTTCTCTTAAAAACGAGAATATAGTATTACATTAAACGTTATGTTTGTCGTATTTCATGCAATGTGAAATAGGCTTTATATAGCCATGTGGCCTCTGGTTGGTAAAAAAAACGAGCCCAAAATTATTACGAGAAGAGTGTCACGTAATTTTAACTCGTTTAAAGGCATGCACATTTACCCGATAGATATCATTAGTGCCTATGGGCATACACAGTAAAAACTAACAATGAATAAAAATAAATATATTAGACAAATATATTATGATCAGATCTCTAGGTCTGTTAAGGTCGGTGACATAGAGGCCACGCTCATTAAGAAATGTATATCTAATTACAAAGTAGGCCCTACACATCACTGACAGATGTTGCTGGTGCTCAGGCTCACGCGTCATTGAAAATAGAATGTTATTGGTAAATGGCTTACGCGTTACAAAAAGCTGAATGTGATTGGTTCTTTGATTTTCGCTCACGCGTAAATGACGTTCGTTTACGCGTCACAGAAAATACAATGGTATTGGTGAATCGCTTACGCGTGAGCGAAGTTGGTTTACGCGTTACAGAATATAGGGGCCTAAATAGTGTTATTGGTGAATGGTTTGCGCGTCATAGAACATAGGACTTGATTGGTATTTTAGCTTACGCTAGCTTACGCGTAAGAGAAAGCTCCACATGATTAGTTATTTCGCTTACGTGTAGACGATGCTAGTCTACGCGTAAGCGACGTTCGTTTATGCGTTTCACTTTACGCGTTATGGGCCTAACGGCCTACCATATGAGTATGATGTGGTATGTATGTGTGAAGTGGTGCAGGCCGACACTGATCTGCTGACACTAGTCAAGCACTCACTTTCTCAGTCACTCACACAATGTCAACACTGATTATGCAAACTGTCATATCAGGATAGGTCCTTTTTTAGAGGGGGGGGGGGTAGGAGCAGGCTTTCTCATATTCTAATGATAGAAAATGATTAAGCCTATTAGATCTACAAATTCCTAATGCAGACAATAAATTTTACTATGGCGCTCCATACTATTCTGCTTTGCTGCATGTTTTGATCTAACGAAAATATATTTTTTCAGAATCCTGCTAGGATTATTTGTAAACGCTCATAATTATCATGTATTCTTGATCGAGGTATAGTCAAACAGGGCATTGTTTTGTACCAAAAGATTATAATTAGATTACAGTTTTTATAAATTACATAGCATAATATTATACAAAATGATAAACACTTATCAAGTTACCAGAATAATCATGGTTTACAAAATGATTACCATGTCCCACCAACTCGGCCAAAGTGAACCCGTACCGAGTTGCGGCATAATTTCACATTATAGACAGCTCGCAATTCGATAAGGCTCCGTCCCGTTTCGCACTTTGAATAGTTTGATAGGCGTATCCTACCCGGTAGGCTATCATCATGACAAGTAAAATAATGTACAGCGGAAAATAATAAGAAGAAATATCTCCCCTATTTTCGCCAAATTTTTAAAAAAGCCCCTAAACATATGCTAAGTATTTGACCCAATTAATATTATTAGTAGGCATAATAGGCCCACACAAAAAACCTGCGTCCCCACTTTCTTCAGATCATAGATCCGTCCCTGAATACAGATCGCATATAATATTTCAAGTTGTGAATAATAATATATATTTATACGCGGAGAGGTGCAGTATGCCTACAGTTTGATATTGTAGGCCTGATGCTCAAGTGATATATATGGCCTAAATGTAGGCTAGACCTACATAGGCTACATCGATAGGCGCACTTGTGGGTTTTGAATGGTATTGTGGCATGAAATGTGGTCATCAGCGACGTCAAGACAATGGATGAGTGACATGCCTTTCCTTGTAGTATTTTTGCGATAATAAAATTGTCATCTCGGTTTAAGAATGCCACAGATCACGTTTCTCTAGCTCAATATAGCCTACTATTGCTCACTCACTGACACATTTCAGGTGACTGTGCTTGTAAATAATATATAGTCAATGAAAAATAGAACACATGCGCTTATTTGTGGATAACTGAAAGTTTAATAATGAACTCAATTAAAACGGGGTTTGTCCCTCAGTAGGCCTAAACACGAGACAGTCAGATGATGCTGGCTTGTAAGTGGGTATTCAGGTAGGTATTAAGGGAATATGGGGAGAAGTGGGACATTTTTTACATTTTTGCTTCTCACAAATTCTTAATTTAGGGTATTAATTTAACACATGTCCTGATTAAGATATGTGAAAATATAAATGTATTGACCATGTGTTCCAAAACGACTGCATGATTAAGCCTATAGCTGAATATTGTCAAACAACATTTTTCTGCCAGTTTTCAAACTGGCCCAGTTAATTTTTGTCCCTGCTCGGGGGAGACCTGGGCCACCATGTGTGAGAAATGGGCCACACCCAACCGTTGGTGAATTAGTATACGAAAAAAAGACATATTTCATAAAAAATGGCTTTAATTTCTATAATTTACTGTCGCTCTTATCTTGTAAGTCATTCAAGAAACCAAATTAAATCATTCAGGACACCGGATTAAGAAAAATGCACGTGATCAAAGCCATATCAGGACAATTTTGGAATTATGTTTTCTTTTGTACATGTACATATGTCAAATATATGTAACTATAGATAAAATAGGTGCATTGGCTGTTGCGGTGCTCCCAACAGCTGCTGTGGTGCTCTAATATAATTAGTTGCTGTGGTGCTTGATCATAAACCATGATACTCGCAATATTAAACATGATAAAATATTTCTGTTTGTGCTCAGACAGGTAGACAATAGACATGGCTTCTCAGTTCCAATATACTCACCTTATAAACACAGCTTTAAACCCTTAAAATACGTTGACAAACAGTCGAAATAGCATGTATTGAAATAAATGTTCCAATGTATACTGAATTTTATTGCGAACCACACTGCATTATATAAATTATATACACAGGTACTCGAGGAGTGATATTGCAAGACTATACAGTGGATCGAGCCTACAAAACAACTATCATGTCGGTATCAATTGTCAAAAAGGATATCATACTGCCAGATAACCAAAGTAATAAAGTGGCATTTGGACTCTTCAATGCTTTCACTGAAGAAGAATGCAAAGACTATATAAAGCTGACTGAAGAGAAAGGCTACAATACAGCACTTGTTAATACCGGAGGAAACAGGTCAGATAACTTAAGAGTTAAGTTTACCTGATACTTAAACCATTGTATACTTTTTATAGCTATCTTTAAATTGTATGTATTATTATGATCAGGGCTATCTTGTATTTTCTGTAGATATAATGCATGCAATACTGATTTGGAACATAATTATTAATAAATGTAGTTACAGCAAATTCCCACATAATTACCAGATTACCCGGTTTATTCAGGTAGGTAGACACAGCTTTAACACTTTTTAAAAGCTGGGTAGGGGACCAGTAATAGCTATCTAGTTTCCTCAATATATGCATCATTAAAAATAATTATTATTAAATGGTGCCAGAGCATGTCAAAACTAACATTAAATATTTAAAACCTTATAATGGCGCGTATAAGTCAATTTTATAACAAATAGCAATATAATTTTATTTTTAAGCGATGCATTTTTACATTGAAATAAACATACTAAAATTTAACCAAGCTATGCTTATGGGAAGTACCACAACTAATGTACATCACTTTTTCATAATCTATATAAATGTAAGATGATAACCTAATAATTAAGTGCTTGTCCCACGTAAAGAAAAAAAGACTGTCACCTGAAGTAACAATTCTGCCATATATCAATCTTCTAGTGTTACTCGTCCATATAAATATGTTAAACTATAAATTGTCATATTCGCTTTCACATAGAAATTGTTGCCCTGGTAATCAGACATATTGCAGCAAACTGTTAAAAAATATTTGCTATAAGCATTGCAAAAACAATATGCTGTAGATCTGGTAATATTCACGAGGTTTTAATTTTCGCAAGGACAAATTTGCGAATTTAAGAATCTCGCGAAAATTATTAATAACATAGCGCTACCTTTCATCGAAATCGATAATTCGCGAATTCTAGACCTCGCAAAAAGTCCCAAAATCGCAAATTCGTGAAAATTTAAACATGCAAAAATTATCAGATCTACAGTATATGTTTTTGTTAATCACCCTGATGATCTCTAAAGTACATCTAGCTGTACCAAATTCGTTGCTACCATGGTATTTACTTAATATAATACCATGGTATTTCCTTAATATAATAATCTTAATAGCGATGATAACCTTCAGTGAAGTGGTGAAAATTAGAAAGCTGGCGTAACGACACAGTGGCTTTTATCACTTCCCAGTGGCCGAAAAAAAATTTTCAGTGATTGAGATCACTTTGTGCACAACTCAAAATCAATTTTCAACTGGCCGAGATAACATTCTCAGTTGTATAAGATCACTTTTTTGTAAACGATAAAACAATATAATTTCACTCTCGATGGTAACGTTCAGTGAAGTGCTGAAATTTAAAAAGCTGGTGTAACGACACAGTGGCTGTTATCACTTTCCATTTTATTTGTCAGTGATTGAGATCACGTTCACTGGCCAAGATCACTTTCTCTGTTATATGAGATTACTTTTCCAGTGAACAAGATGCTGATCACTTTTTCATCGGTCGAGATCACAATTTTAGTGACCTAGATCACTTTGCACTTGCATAGATTACCTTTTCACTGCCTGCATGAGATCACTTTTTCACTGACCGAGATCACTTTTTAGTGTGATAAATGGTCGAAGTTACTAAAATTAATAAAAAAACATTTCTTTAACATCACTTCTTCAACATTAGGCCTACATTACAAAACAACAATTGGCCGATCACTTACCGAGATTAGGTAGTTAACCTATATAGCTAACCGAAGTTATTCAGTTAGGCGAGATCACTAAAGCTAGTGTAATTTCGAGTGTACTTGCCGGCGTCCATTTTTTGCAAAAAACAAATATTAATGAGTGCAGTTACAGTATTTTATGTCAATATATCATGAGTATAGTTGCGTTTGTTAACCTAAACAGATATATTTTTATGTCGGAATCATATCTCTTGTGTCCTCGAACGAAAACGGGGGGGGGGGGTGGCGGCTGTTAAGTGATTTTTCTCATTGCGAAATGACGGTCATCTAGAATTCTACCACCTTAGGGTATTTCAGAGAAATTTGTCCTCTTTAGACTATAGTCGATCACGTAAATTATGGTGGTATATTCAAGTACTGGGAACTTGACGATGTGGCCTTTTGCGTAGGCTGCGCGCCACTCGCTCTAGTCTGAATGTAATCTAGTTAATATTATTCCATTATAAACAACCAAAATATTGCTATTGATGAAGTAATTATAATTGACATTTCGAAGGCAAGTAATTGTGATTCTTATTGAAAATAAATAGAGCGCTATATTTATGGTAATTGTGTTTGTAATTGTTCGGTATGTCCTTATTTAGGAGTGATACTGTTTCAAAAACTAATCCCAGAGGGATGTATTTGTTTCCCCCACCCATATTGTGGAAACACATTTCATGTTTGCTGCTGTTTCAATGATGATATACTTATTTTTATATGTGTTGCAGACAAGTCTATATGCCTGATGTGCGGAACAGTGACCGATGTATTTGGGACTCCGTGGAGATAGCTGATATTATATGGCAGCGCATAAAAGAATACATTCCTCAACATTTCCAACAATGTGATGTTGTTGGCTTAAATGAGAGGTGAACGCCACATAATACATATAAAAGTAACATTGATCCTAATAGCTTTTACAAAATCATTTTATAATCTGTTTTTTTTGTTTGTATAATGATGTATCCTTGACGGCATTGTGTACGTAATTATACGCTTTATATTCCTTGCCATTCTGTGATGCTTGTTATCATGGTTATTGGCCTTCATATATGTTAGTTTCATTGTAAATCAATGTACGAATTCCATGCAGTTTAAAAGAGAAAGTATGCACTAGTTTTTTTTCTCATACCCCCATCTTAAACATGTTAAACAATGTTTTTTTAGTAACAGTTTTGATTGGTGTGGTTTTCAATGTTTGCGTATACTGTCATGTAAACAGAACAGAACAATCGGATTGGCATGCATGGTGTAAGGACACTTACACCATGTAAGTTTAAACACTGTTTTAACACTGTCTACGGTGCTGTTGTGCTGCTGAATTAATTCTTTACAATTATAAAAACTATATCATTAATGAAAAATAAACAATAAATTATTTGATTAACCAATGAGCATCTATCGCAAAGTATTTCATGGATTTCAGTGACATTTTATTCCAAACATTTCTTGAAAACCGTATTTATATACATGTTTTTCCCGTAGATTGCGTTTCCTGAGATATGACGCAGGTGGTTATTTCAAGCCACATCACGATGGGATTTACAGGCGTCCTAACGGGGAGAAAAGCTTCATCACTATTCATCTCTACTTGAATGAGGTAGTCATCTTCACATGCATTCCTTTCTAACTCACAAATGCAAAGCGTTGACCCAATGTTGATTTAAAGTTGGGCCTTGGTGGTAGACGGTGGACCAACATTAAATCATTTGATCAACGTCTCGTGTTTACTGGGAAGTGATTATAATGCAAGTAGTTTATGAACAACGCAGCTATCCTAAATATGAAAATTGAGTACAATTACATTTATGGTTCCCCCGTGTAAACATAGAAATATGTCAAGCTTGGAATGAATCAGTAATTATTCTCACTATTTAAAGCATTACTTACATCGAGGGAAATAAAATCAGACTCTATTTTCCTTGCCTACATGTAACATATTATATTATGACATTGTATTTTTTCGTGGTCTAGACGAATATATGTATTTTGTATGATAGGAAAAGGCGTTTGTTTCTTTGTTATGGCTTATGTTTTTGTTATGCACTGTCTTAAAATTATGAGGGAATGCGATAAAAACATATGTATAGATGGCGGATCCAATTCAGGTACTTATTATTCCAGGGGGTCGATACGGGGGTCAGAGTGAGTTCTCCACCAAAATATATATATATATTTGTGTGGGGCTCACGGAAAACGCCCCCCTCTTCTTGGATCTGCCACTGTGTGTATTTTGTTATTTTAGATGATAAAATGGTTACTATAATCTCATCAACATATTTTGTTATGTTAAATTCACCACAGGGATATAAAGGTGGTAGCACAACATTCCTTTCGCATCAAAGCGACAAACCTGTCGAATTTATCGCAAAGACAGGTACGTGATATTTCTTATGCTATTTAATAAATAGAATTTGTTATTCAGATTATCTCAAAAATATACTCAGTGAGTAAGTGAGTGAGTGAGTGAGTGAGTGAGTGAGTGAGTGAGTGAGTGAGTGAGTGAGTGAGTGAGTGAGTGAGTGAGTGAGTGAGTGAGTGAGTGAGTGAGTGAGTGAGTGAGTGAGTGAGTGAGTGAGTGAGTGAGCGAGCGAGCGAGCGAGCGAGCGAGTGAGGTGAGTGAGTGAGTGAGTGAGTGAGGTGAGTGAGTGAGTGAGTGAGTGAGTGAGTGAGTGAGTGAGTGAGTGAGTGAGTGAGTGAGTGAGTGAGTGAGTGAGTGAGTGAGTGAGTGAGGTGAAGTGAGGTGAAGTGAGGTTAGGTTAGGTTAGGTTAGGTGAGGGATAAGGTGAGGGGTGAGGTGAGGTAAGGAGAGTGAGTGAGTGAGTGAGTGAGGTGAGGTGAGGTGGGGTGGGGTGAGGGGAAGTAAGGTGAGGTGAGGTGAGGTGAGGTGAGGTGAGGTGAGGTGAGTTGAGGTGAGGTGAGGGTGAGGTGAGGTGAGGTGAAGTTATTATTTATGTTTACTATACAGGGTCACTGCTTGTCTTCCAACACGACATACTACACGAAGGATCAAAACTACACAAGCGCCGAAAATACACAATGAGAACAGACGTCATGTACAAGGGAAAAGCGTAACAAGCGTAATAATAATTAATTTCTGGTACACATTATCTATACCACAGGTACATAGATCATATGATCGTAGGCATGTGATTGATCGAAATAGCAGAGTTTATGATGACACACAGCAAATATTTTTTTAAAGGTATAATGATATTTCCTAGACAATGTTTTTGATAGTATAATTATACAAGTTATATACTGAGAAACATAGCCATTTTCTCTTTGTTGTAAAATATTGCCTACCGTTAATACATGTTTAATATAGATGACTAAAAGCGGTATACTAAGTACATTAAAATATAACGGTTTCTAACAACATGAATGTTACTACCAGACTCATAATTTAAACATATAGTTAAAAAAGATACCTAATCAAAGTTTATGTTCTCTGTGGATCTTTCGAGCTTAAAATCCCAAGCTTATCCTCAATGAGCTGCTGTCACATGACCTCCTGTCACAGGTCATGTGACAGCAACTCATTGAGAATGAGCTTGTGATAAGCTCGAAAGCTCCACAAAGCAAAAACATGGACTCCGATTAGGTATCTATTTTAACTTTATATTGCGGTTTTTGTTTCCATCGAATTTAATTGAAAGTGATCTGAGAAATAGATCTCAAATGTAGAAATGGGTGACGTTAAATCAAATAGGTGAGTAAGGTTAACTCAAATACAAAAGGCGGTGTTCCTCAGAGTTCCACTTTGAAAGCTTACTCTTTATAATATATGTCAATGATATGTGTGAATCAACAAACGCATGGGAAAACTGTTTATTTTTGCCATGGACAACACCTTATTGTATGCTAATAGGAGAATTTGATATAAAAACTAGGCCTACATATAAAACTAAAAATCCTATGACCGCGATATTTCTGAACTTTTTGTCAGATTCCATTCAATTTTGCTACGATTTTACTCTAGATATTACCCACTAAACGATTATTTTTGAGGAGCAGTATATTGATAACTTGGTGACGACAGTGATCTAATGAAAATCGACAGTAAGTAGGTGATTTTTTTTCAACAAAAAATGTTTTTTTTTTATTTTAAACTATTGGGAGTAGCCTCTCCAGTTTTACATTCATTTTTAAATGAAGGAGGGGAAATTTATTTCAAATGGTATCTCCTCTTTTTTTTGAAAGGGGGGGGGGGTAACTATATTTTTAAATATATAGGCTATCCATTTATGAGTATTGTTGCCTGCGTGAGAAGCTGATTCTTGAGGCGCGATTACTGTTTTCAAGCAAACAGTTACATCTGTGTTAGCTTTTTCTTGATAAAAATACTTTGATGTTTGAAAATAATAATCACCTCTCAATAGCCACTACAATATGTATATATATATGACGCTCACATAATAATTATAATGAATGTATGTTATACAGAAGTGTTGCATAGAACAATATTTAAATGCATCAGGTTATTGTAAATTGTTGTTGATTTATGTTAGTTTCCTTGTTTATTGTGTCATATACCACAATATTCCCGTTGCTTTTATGATAATGTGAAATTTTCATGCTGGTTTAAGCCCGCAATAACATACCCTAGCCAACACGAGACGCTGACTCAGTAATGTTGGTCCACCGTCGTCAACGCTGACCAGCATTCAAGTACAGCTGGTTTTAGCATTACGTCATTACTTAAACTGGTGACAGGGTACCGGTACACCTAGAGGACAGCGGATCAAATGGTGCAGGTCCAAAAGTTACAGATGTGATATGTCAAATGTTTTATACGTTATTTTTTACACATTAACATATGTATTCTTCGTGTTTGTCTGTGATTATGTACCGGTATCCGTTCTTAGCGCTGGTATAGCTGGGACCGTACGAGAGATGTATTTAAATGTATTAATTTGTTTAGTTTTTATTTATTAAATTTTAACCTCGCATTGAACAATGCATGAGATAATGACACATTGTAGATATTTTATATCATTTCTAATCATATGAATATACCTGACTGATAATGATAGCAACGACAGCCTGGATGACATATACACAATCATCAAGGAAGTAATTACATTGTCAATAATTTGGAAGGTGATTCAAATGTTTATTTTAAATGTTGTTTTTTTTATGGCTGGGTGAATATACATGTAGATACAGACGTATGTTAGCTGAAATGAAAAACATATTGCTCGTTGCCTTATTTAATAAAGCTCATTGTATATTTTTGTTTGTGATTTTTTTCTCTGCAAGGCGGATGTAACTTTTCCTAGTAAATATACCCTTAGAGTAACACTTACGCAGTGTATTTGTCTCAAAATAGAACAAAAAAAGCGAATAAGTGTAGTCATTCTGGCAAAATAATCTGGACAAACTGCTAACAAAGGTTTTATGATTTTTTATGGTAGATATAGGTCCCAACTAACATTTCCGAAAGTCCCAAGCAAAAATCCTGTTCAAATTTGAGAAATTGACTAAAACTCTTTTTCAATACCCGATCGCTTGCGAAAACCGAATTTTTCAAGTTTTTTTACCTTTTGCAAATGTGACGTTACTTATGTTTTTGGACACCAGGAATCGATTGCACCTATTAGTTAGACTTTAAATGCAAAGAATGGTAATTTGAAGTTGATTTAGGGATTTTTTTCAGAAAAAAATAATGGCATATTAAGTGATTTTTTTTAATTATATGAGTATATGATGTAATCTTGTTTATATGAGTATATGTAATCTTGTTTAAATTATTCTTGTTAGGCTAGATAATAATATGCTCTCGTATTTAATGGATAGCTTGTGTGGCGGAGTGACCACCTACAATATTGGTATTTGGTTAGTCTGTAAAGTATTAGTATTGAACCCATGAGTATATTAACAGATTATGTGTATATTTCAAGTCAAAGAAAAAAATTAATTAGGAGCGATCACTTACTGATCGTAACCTATCGTAAGTTATGCTAATTATTTTTGAAATTCAGTTTCATCAATTGATCCCACTTTTAAGCTGGTTTTCCACACAAACGTCTGTCGTTAACTTCCGTTACTATCTGTTCTGCTTGTGCAATATCAGAAGGCAATATCTGCTCCCTGGTATACTAGGCATTTACTGATTTTTAACTGGCGTCCCCTCTCTTCCTGCCATAGCGCTGCCAAAAGGCCGTATTTGTTCACTTGTAAATCAAGTATATACTTCCTTTACGCTGATGTCACTGCCTCCTTTCGGCTTGCACTGACCCAATGTTGGTTAAATAGCATTGGGTGAACGTTTATTTTGTTAAGGCCTATATACTGGTGTGCCAATGCTGGCCTAATGCCGGCCCAGTGTTGTAAACGGTGGGCCACTATCAGACTAACATTGTGTCAATGACTCGAGTTTGCTGATCAGCTGTGACCGCAACCCAGCAGACACGAGGCATTGACCCAATGTTGTTCTAATGCTGGCCCACCGTCTTCGACGTCGGCACAACATTAAAACATTATTGGGTCAATGCCTCGTGATAGCTGGATAGGTGTTCATGAATGCCAGCAGTCTGTCGCGGGAGGGTTAGCCACCTTCTCCCACACCTTTCTGCCTCACTTGACACAACCGTGTTATGTTACGCAATATAACAATTAGGTCTTGGCTAAGATATTAATGTCCAAAAATTGCAAATTTTGTATTAATAAAATTAGATTTTTGGACTCGGCAGTAAAAGGCATTGCACATTGATATAATTTATACACTTCTGGTGTGAAAAATGACCGAATAATGTAATTTATTGCAATGCCCGATCATGTGGTAAGTTAACACTTTCATTACGAACATCTGACATGAAAATGGGACAAAGAATGGTGAACTATACATTTTTATTCATTAACTTTATTTTGCCTGAGTTTGTGTCCTATTTAGGGGAAATAGGGGAGCTGTGTGTGAGAAACGGTTGACATTTCTGTACACCAGTCCTTGTGAATATGTCCAATATAACGTTTGGGGTCCCTAGGTTAGGGAAGTCCTACTTTCGTCTTTGAGAAGTGTTCAGATAAAATATATGTTCATGATTAAATATAGTGATTAGACCGTAAAGGGTTTTGATTGGAATAATATTGGCCAAGTGTCGCAGACAGTGGCCCAGCATTACATCAGCATTAGGCCAATGTATCGTGTTATCTGGTGTTTCTGGTGCCTGATGTAAAGAATACCCAGTGCCTGACTTATAAAGAGTAGGCCTAATTGTGGGATTCCCACAAAAAATAAAACTGGCCCAACATCATTCTATCGCTGCGCTACACTTTGAGCAATATCTTTGTTTTTGACGCAACAAGTTAATTTTAGTGGGCCATAGGATTTTTTAAGATAAGGCCCTGCCTGCTGAATTAAAGGGACTGGCTCAGGCTAAAAGCATAAAAAAATCAGTGATTCTATTTTGGCTTATTGATATAACCATATAATGTAAACATGTCCATAGAATAGAACTGCAAAGGTTTTTTTTAATTTTTGTGCTGTGCATTTACCAGTTAGGCTAGATATAGAGACGAAATTCCCGTATTTCTTATTTTTGACATGGTAGTGTCGCCAATAAATGCCCATTACGGCGCACACTGTCAAATTGTGAGCTGTGTATCGCTGTATTAGTTTCAGTATTAGTATTCAGCGTTGTTAGAACAGAGTCAAGGTTCGGCATCCCATGATCCAAAACATAGGCCTATATGCTTACCAATACAATTTAAATGAAGTATGGCAGAAAAAGAGCTACTGAAACCAAAATGTAGTTGAAATGTTGCTGATTCCAACGAAATATTGGACTGTAACCTGACTGTAACCTCGCCACAAGGTAACCTCGCCACAGGTAATCTCGCCACAGATTTGGTAACCTCGCCACAGAAGGCTGAGTAGCCTCACCACAGCTTTGGTAACGTCGCCACATGGGGCTAAGTAACCTCGCCACAACTTCGCCACACCTGTTGTATCCGCATTTATCAATGTATTTTCAAAGGGAAATCTCTACTTTGAACGTGGTGTAGATGTCTATATAGCCTTAGACTATATGTGCCATTAAAATCAAAAGCAAAAAAAATTCTAAAAAAATGGACCAATATATAACGAATAATAATAAGCCTACAAATTTATTTTGTACAGCAAATATTGTAGAAAATTTGTTCATTGTGACTAATAATAATAATATATTAACCCTTAAACCGCTGAATTAAATAATTTAAATTTTCACACACTTGGAGTTGTGTCTCACTACCTTGACCCACAACTTTAAGTGAGAGAAAACAACTCGTATTTTATTAATTTGTAATTTAAGACTAAGCAATTTACAAATCTTGATGTTTAAATGGCTAATAAAACGGATTAAAGCGACTACAGTCGCGCTTAGCGGTTTAAGGTGAATAGGTGTAGGCCTAGCGGCAACAACAGAGGAAGTTGATGACACTGTCCCAAGAAGAGATCCGACAGCACCCGAGGAAGACAATTAGTAGCACTCAAGCTATGTGATCGACTCCAATAACACTCGATATTGTTGACGCAATTGATTGACACAAGTGATATTAACTCATGTGAGTGCGTGGTGACGTGAAGTCGATTGGGCCTACTTGCAAGTTTAGCTGAATGTTAAACCATTTTTTCTTCTTCCGGTTTTAATAATAGCATAACCGCCAATATGAATCTTTGATATTTCTATCAGCATGAACACCTGATGAACGTTTAATATGGAATATGAGGTGATATGAATGACCCATAGGTGTTTTATTTGTTGTTGGGAAATGCCCCCCTTTTGAAATAATAATGGGTCACATGCCCTATCGTCTAAGGCCAATGCCCCCCCCCCCCTCCGAGAAATGTCATGGGCCCCTTGGCCCCCTTTTTCCAATTTATAAATCGGGAACTGAATATGTCATAGTACCAATCTCATACATATACTTTTAATTATATATATTGCCGTATATTAACCGTCTGCGTCCCTATGTTTGGGCTATATTCAAATTAAACTGAACGTAGTTTTTAACCTAAGTCTATGCTAAAAACACAAATAGTAGGCCTAATTTATGTTCTTGTATTATGGACCCTATCGATGGAAGCTGATATTCAACATCACATTGTAATAAAGGCCTAAATATCACGCTAATAGGGATCTAATTAGAAGTTACTAAAATGTGTGGTACCAAAGCCATAACTTTATTTTGAATTGAATTTACAAATAGTAATATTATTAATAAATGATGTTCCTTTAATGCTGGGTAAACGATGTAGAGGGCGGCACAACAATAAACTAAATATCCAGTTATCCCTGGTTCAATGCTAGTCGACCGTTTGCACTGCTGGCCCAACATTAAACTAACATTAAGTCGATGTAGCTTCTGTGGAAAGTATAGCGTATATAGCCAGTGTAATATATTATGAGATTATGCTTTGTACGCATCGCGTTGACTACTACAATGAGGCAATACCGCTGGAGTACAATCACACGTGTCTTGCCATAGAGTTAACTCTATATTTGGTCTGGCTAAACTTCTGAAATATGAAACCTTTGAGTGTTGATCTACTGTTCGCCGTACCGTATTTGCTGGGATGCACCTAAAAGTATGCATACTTTAGAAGTGGATATATGTATATTAAAAACATGCCTCGAAGTAATAATATGTAGGGCTATAAAGTGTCTATAAAGCAGCTGGGCCAATAGTGTTTTTTTTAATGACACAGCATCATAGTTGAATTCACGATTTCCCATTCGTTGATTGTTTTCTACCAATTACTGGCCAACCGTCAATGATGAAGACGAGGACCAGCCGTGCATGTAGATTATAAAGCTGTACAATATATATTTTTCATTTTGGCAATAAATGAAAATCAAAGAGAAACAGGGAACACTATTATGGCAGAACCAGAGTAAAAACATACCTGTCGATTATAACAGGTAAGGGATGGCAATGACCAATATATAGTATGCTCATTTAATATGTTGTGCAGAATAAAATATGAAAAATGTTGGGCAGCACCCCTCACGGTGAACCAATATTAAATCCACAGGTAATGTGTTTGTATATATGTAATAACAATGCCGAAGAGCGGGGGGGGGGGGGGTCCTGTTGCCTGCTAGGAAAGTCAGAGATTGCGGATTCGTCTCCTGCTCTGGCATTCAAGTTTTAAAGAAACAAAATGTTTCCTCCCTGTTCAATTGTAAATATTGAATATTGTGGGCAGACTCCGTGACCGAGAGTGCTCGGCCGTAGACCAACAGGGCTCGATTTCGAATCCTGTGTTTGGAGGGCAGTGACACCTCATTCATCTCACCATCCTCAGGTTCTCCTTAACCAGTTTAGCCTATATGTGTACAAATGTGGTGTAGAACTACATTTATTTCATTTCATAGCATCTGATACAGCCAACTAACACCTGACTCAACGTTGGCCTGACAACATTACAGCAACATTTCAGCAAAGATCGTGTGAGTTGAGAGAGCCTTCATGGGTCTTTATCTACTGTGTGTATTGTGATTTCCATAATTGGCATTACGTAAGAGGGTGCAGTGAAAGTGCATTACGTCCACATGTGATAATGATGGATTAGGGCTACTGTATATTTCATGGCTGAGTAAGAAACATTAAAAGCTGATAATTTACAACTTTGTTAGGCCTATTTTAGACAGAAGAATTAAAATTGAAAATTAAAGATTTCGTGAAAATTCCTGGCTAACTGGGGCATTTTAAAAGTCCCAGAAGAAGTAATAATTGCACTTTTGTAATATTAACATTGTAGTCCTGTGAAATGATTCTTTATCAAGCATATTTCATTAGGTGCAGTGCTTCAGAACGTGTGTAAAATCAGCAAAGTGTATTATGGGAACCGAACATAATAATATAAATGTCGATGATCGATATAAAGGATATACATCTTCTCATGATAATGCATCTTAGAGTATAGATATACATTCCCTGACACATTTATAGCTGATTTTTTGCAATGCTGTTGCCAAACGTCAAGGCCACTGGGCCTCTTGTTACAGTTTAAGATTGTTATTGGATAATCACCATTTGTCGACTGATAATATCGAGTTCATAAGTCAAAAAATTATAATAGCGAGGTTAAGGAGACGGTTTGACCCTGGGATTGAGCTCTCTTAATGATCTATGCCAGTGGCTACAACACAATATCCAAGTATTTTACAGTTTAAGAACATGTCTCTAATGGCCTCTGAAATACCTACTTTACGGAACCTATGGAGTTTAATAATTAATGAAGTCAAAATTCAGGCATTTGCCCACAACTAGAATTTATTGGTTAACTTCGTTATCAATCACACGCAGGTTACATTGAATTGCTGTACCCCTAGATCGTTATTAAGAAAAACAAGATTCTCAACAAGAGCATTCGCATAACTTGACACTGAATGACCAAATACACAACAATAAACATAAATAATAAAAATAAAATAAACATAAAAATAATAATAAACATAAATAAACATTAATAAAAACATGTAAACGTTGGTTTAAACATAGGTTGACGTTTTTGTATTTAGCAAAGTGAACATTGTGTAGCCGTGGTGATGAAATAGACAGATGTACGTTGCAATGTACATGGGTTTTCATTGTTAAAACTTGAAACTCAAAGGGTTAGAATTGATATTATAATAAGATAGCATATACACAATGCAATTGTGGATATTATCGAATTGACATTACAAATGTACATAACTAATATAACTGTATAATAACTTTATCATAACTGTTGGTTTGAAATCGTCTTTTACTATTAAAGCTGCAAAAAAACGTTTCAAATGTTTCTTATTTTGTGATATTCAGATTCCTTGACCCTCTAAACACACGAATCCATATATTACATTACCAATTTCCATGGTCATTGGTGAAGATATGTGATTTTTAGCATACTAGCTGGTGCATAGTGGGGCCATCTTGAATTTCGTTATTTTGTAAAAAAGGAGACACGTCAGCCACCCAGGTATTGTTCTTCGAAAATTACTAAACATATTTCTGAAGTTAGATTGCTTGTAACAAAGATATGCAATCACCCCATTTTTTCATCATATTATGTACCCCTGGCTGGCTGACTATTCGTCAATTTAACGAATCTGAACAGGAGTTTTGCTTTTGACTTTTCAGGATTGCTAGCTGGGACCTATATCTACCATAATAAATCATAAAGCCTTTGTTAGCAATTTGTCCAGATTTCCGTGGATTTAGTGCCAGAATGAATGACTACACTAAATGTCAGTCAAACTACATTAAAAAGAGGCTTTTTATGTCAAAAAAGCCAATGTTGATCTTCAATCGTCAATATTGCTTTCCGTTGCTTTCTACACAATCATGACAATATCGCGACAGGAGGCAGCCCGGACTATGCCCTACTCCTACTTATCTAATGCCTTCAAGGGTTCTTTATAGTGCACAATACCATAGATTGCATTGCACACTTCAAGCCTTTGGACATACATGTATTGGAACACTGTATATGCACAACCTCAATGCCATAGAAGTTGAGAACCATTTGTGGATATGAGAATTTGAAATTAACGTTGATCCCTTAACGAGGACTTGAATGACCAACGTACTGCTGCAAGAATTGGATTTCCCAATCAAGATCACATTAAAACGATGAATTGGTTCCTATTTTACTATTAGAATCATAGTTTCGTTCATTTGAAGTTGAATTTTTGACCTTGCACCATCAACAAAAATCACGAAAAATAAAGGGATTTTCCAGTCAAAATTACATTCAAAAACACATCAAAAGGGTGTATCTGCTTCTAGGTTTATTTGCCGAAAATTCAAATTTGACCTTGAATTGACCTTGAATTATGGCTAAATAAAAGCATAAATCAAACACATCAACAGCTCAAAATAGTCCACTTGGTCCATGTGTAATTCGTGCCATTTTGCATAATTCAACTTCAAAATGCAATGTGGGTCCATTTCGTGTAGTTATCCTGTCCACCATTAACACCAGAAAATAGATTGCGTAAAACTGTATGTAAACAAGATGTAAACAAGATGGCAAGAAAATAACATTGCTATTTAGCGTCTTCAGCCCTATATTTTGGTATCCACATAGAAATAACCTCTTGCATTATATTTATATTGGCTCGATCGACTCTCTTGGATGATTTGCTGCGTACATGGCATATGAGCCAATTTCTTATTAGTTTCTGAAATGCAATGTGTAGACTTTCAAAAGGAATAAACGCGAACGCATCACGTTGAAAAATACGTGAAACATTAAAAGGCACATATTCCAAGTGTGTAAGGCCATTATGTTTTTTATCATTAGCGCGCGCATTACAAAAAAACATGTTTTTTGTGCCCAGCGCGCGCATTAAATTGTTGCCGATTTCCGAAAAAAAGTTCATTTTAAGTGATAAAAAACATCCAGCTACATGTTGTTTTGCTTGTTTTTTTCGTCATTGACTTTTTAAAAAATAGATCCAAAATTATTTTTCTACTTCGTCGCCTTCATCAACTTTTCCAAAAATAGGTTCAATTTGTCTTCTCTTAAATATTTTTTCCCGCCCTCCTTCATTAGATTTTGAATTATTTTTTCTTATCTAAAACAGAGGGAAAAAACATAGTGGCCAAATGTCATGTGCACTTCACAATGACACTGCTTACAGATGTGTAATACAAGCCGACAACACTACTAGGTTCACCGCAGCAAATACCATAATGACTCCGTGGGATGACACAAATTTGGCTTTTTAGTTTTGTATGAAGCAGTGTATCTCGATTTTCAGATTTAAAAAAAAAAATTTATTATCAATTATTTATAAGAATCCAGGGAAAAACCAAACATAGGGCCTACTTTTATTTTGTACACCTAAACTAAAAGGATGGTTGAATGCAAGCACAGTAGCTGCATTGGGTCATGCCTATGTTGATGACGTCGGCCTAGCTAAGTTTGGGCAGTTAATCAGTGCTGTACATAGGTTAACACCCCCTTAGCTTTTAAAAATCACGTGACCCAAGACTGCTTACTTCCGGTTTCTAGCCACTTGATTCAATTTTCAATGTCAAAAAGGGTTATTTTCTAATTAAAATTAAAGTAATTAAAACTATAAAAGAAATCTTGGCACTTCACCAGATGTCGTTTTGAGGTTGGTCAATCATCTTTAAATATGGTCCAACTCCACTCCATCATAATACGCCCAGTACCATGTTCAGCCGATGTTGGTATATGGTTGGACACCAGAGATAATACATAATCTCTGGTTATACTATAACCAGAGATCGTACATACTGTATGTAGCCTACAATCTCTGCTATATAACCACGTCAAAAACCACATTTTTAGTGATTACAGGTTACCCCAAACAAACAAACTAGCACTTCGGCAACACAAATAGAAAATTGACGATATCCCTGCCTATATTGTATAATATCAGGAACACGAGATTACCCATGCGTAGCTGCAGGATGATTCATTTTGATTTTATATAGGCCCTATTATAAACAGGAGCAATAGAATGACGATCCAAGTAGCAGTCCGCGGGATCACCTGAACTGGGATTATGTTTTATAGTAAATACCTGTACGGCACGGTAAGTCTGTACAATAAATCTATAAGTCCCTATAGATTCCTTGGTCTGTATGTATAAAATTAATTTAAATTACAACATAATTAAGCATTTACCTATCACCAGATCATGGAAGTAAGAACATGAATTGTTGGCCTAGAGAAGACATTCTGTACCGGACGTAGCCTATATCATGAAAGTTGGGCCATGATCATAATTGGACCACGACCGTGGGCGGGGGCCCGGGGGGGGGGGCGTGTTTCTGTGTGATTTTTTCCCCTCGCAACTGGGGCCAGATTCTTTGCAATTAGGCCTAGACTAATGCAATCTATTTTATTTTATCACGCAACATTTTGGCCAATTGAAATTTTACGTTAAGCTCAGGGCCATACTGTAGCCTAGTGAGTGTAACGGTAGATCTGGTGGGTCTCTGGTAATTTTCGCGTGTTTTGATTTTCGCAAATTTGTGATTTTGGTACTTTTTGCGAAGCTTAGAATTCGCAGATTATCATTTTTTATCAAATACAGGTCAAGCTCATTTCTTATCATGCTTAGTTGTAAGGGGCGTATGATAGTGATATTGGAACTCTTTTTATTTTACAACCCCAAGCGCTTTTACCATATCAAAACAGATACAAAGAGGGCCTACTATTAACACAATTAAAGAGATACATACTATTACAGGCAGATGTCATATGGGGTGTTAATTTCTGAGCAATTGTGGTAATATTAATTTGTTTGTTTTGGTGTAGCTCATCCTGGAAATCTCTATTTTTTAAATGCCACAAAATGTTACCATGCCTAGTAATGTAATGGGCTCTGTGTGATCCTTTATTCTCCCCCAACTTGTATTTTGCTGATTTTTCATACCCGATGAGACCCTATAAAATAGAAAAATGCTTTATTACCTAATACCATGCTTATTGATGTAAAAAGTGTCATTGAAACTGCTAAAAATATTAGAGCAGTAGGCCTACGTATTCCGACAGCCTGCACATGCTCATTTTTGTTATAATCCAAGTTGATTTATTGATTCCTGTCTTAAAATAATAATAATAAAAGGCATTTGACATAGCCTTTTTCGGCCGTTCGCAGGCGCTCTAAACAGTCAACAATAAGGCATCAACAATAGGCTCGATTAAAAAAATAAGCCTTGGCAGATTTTAAAGTCCGTAGATAGTTTGCTTAAAAATAGAGTAAGCGTAATTTGTTGTATGTGTGATTATTTTGGAAATGTAATATTGTACGAGCCTGAAATGTGCTATGATCGCTCATCAGATGGATAACTTTATATGTATGTATTGTATAGTTAAGGCGGGATAATATATTTCATGTAGTTGAAACAAGTAGCTGATTGATATTGTGGTGGAAAAGTGCTCAGTTATTAGGTTATGGCTATGTTTGGATTATGATAGCTTCAACGCCGTCAAAATATCTTAACAACGTTGAGATTCCGGGTTAAAATCGATTTTCATTAATAGATCGTCAGAAAGAAATGTCTGTGTGGGCAGTATAGGTCTAAGTCTATGTACGGACCAAACATATGTGTGATTGAAGACAGGTGTGGTAATACTGGTTTTCCGTGTCTATCTAAATTATTTCACATGTCCTGATATCTAGTTTACTGGTTTAAATATGTTCATGACAGCCTTGACAGGTTTTGCTTTTTTGAGATATACGGATGTATAATTTGTATAGTTAAATGTTACCTGGTTGATATAATTGTGTGCTTGTGTCTGATAAAGGATACCGATTTTATCCGATTTGACTTAATATGTATTATGTTGATGATTGTATTTGCGTCTTGATAGTATGTAGGCCTATGTGTCTAAAATGTCATGATTAAAGACAAGCATATTCATGTTGGTGGTTTTGTATATATTCATGGTGGTGTTATATGATGATAGAGTAGTCATATTTAACGTTTGTGATTGTAAAAAAGTATGTTTATGGTTGGTTTTGCAAGTACTGTTCTGTAAGATGGCAAAACGCATTTAGACCTGCGTAAGTGAGGTTGTTGATACTTCGGAAACTTCTGGTTGTTCAACTGCATATGTTGACTGAAAATTGAAACGGTTTTAGAAAGGTGTTTGCTAGTATTGTCATAATTATCATGATTATGTTCGTGTTTTAAGTATAAACATATCTAAATAGTTGAATGGCTTAGAGGTAAAGTGATCCAAGTCCATATTTTCTCATTTTCCTATGAAAGACTTTAAAGTTAAAATCACATAAAAAAATTATTTATTTCGTTTTTTATTCAACTTTGTTACGTCAATAACTAGAAGCATATGGGAAGTCATGCATTGGTGTTCACTTTTCATTCCTACTGGCAGGTATATAGTTAGTGATGTCGTGAAACCCATTTCTGACCATTTCTATTTCAGGTTATTTTATAAATAAGCTATTGAAATTTAGTAATATCAATTTATTTATAAAAAATCACCAACTAGTATAAAAAATGTTCACTGTCTCATCATCTTGTTCTAGTAAAAAAATGGTGATGATTGGCATAGCATAGACTGGTCTATATAAGGGGTGTTTCATAACATTTCAGCTGATGCAAGTCAAAATGTTCCAATATGACCTGATGGACCTGGATCACTTTACCATTCCAGAAAAGTATCAATTTTGAAAGTGAAAAAAATATCTGTTGTTTAATAAGTCACGAATTTTTTTAACGAATCGCTTTATTATTTTAGTATATTATTTCCTATATATTTAACTTTCCCAAAATGACATAAACAGAAAAAAATCGAATTTTCTACTTGAATCACTTTACCTCTGAGCCATTCAGTTGATACACAGGCAGTATCGGCTATCCAATTGTATTTTCATCGTTATTTTCATGTTGGTAGTACATACATATCTAAAATGTTTCTGATGAAAACAGATATGTTCACGCTGGTCTTTGCGTGTACTTCTAAACATGAACATGTGTTTTGTTTTAAAACCAAACAAATGAGACTGACCTCCACCCTGATCTTGAAGATTAGCTTAGTTATAGTGTGAAGATTTCAATTGGATTTCTGCTAAGTAACAAGAAATACCATCCATAATTTTGAACACAAAAGCCTGATAAAACTCGCATGATTGTATTTTATTGCATGATGATTAATCAGATGACACTTCTAATTTACTTCTCGTATTTTGTTCAAATTGACACTTTATTTATCTTAGCCAGAAGATGTCATAGGAATAGGTTTTTCATTTCACCCTGCTAGTTATTGTTGCAATAATAATCGCTATAATCATGAAAATTGCTAATGATTAGAGGCTCGGGTCTCGTTGATATCTAGCAAACTGCCGAGATAAATTATCCAGTTTTATCAGTTTTCTCTTATTTCCAGAATACTTTTCATCTAATTTCATGTCACATGATGTACATAATGGAGAAACACATACAGATTATATTGATACATGTACATCACTATGAACGACTCCTTGGAACATAAAAACAAAACTCATGGTCGGTGTGCACCACCTTCTCAATACCGTGACGAACTTGGAGACTGCAGACAGTGCAAGGTCATTTGTGGCCGAAATAGGGATTCTGCCAGTCGAATTTGTCAAATCCAGTGTCCTGGTGAGTGTCCCAGCAAACATGAGACGTTGGCCCAGCGTTACTTGGTATAGCATATATCATTGCACAACATATCTTGTACAAATTAATGATTTGTAAACATGCTAGCCTACCTTGAGACAAAAAATTATTAAAATATATATTCACAGTTAAAGGTGTGAGTTTTAGTAATAACTTACTATTAGCAATCACTCTGAGGTTAGAGGTAGAACCATTAACCCATTTACAAGTCTTCTCTTCTACTAAATGTAAACTTATTAACTAAACTGATTTAACATGAATTTCTAACTCTGCTTGATTGAAGCGACGGTTGTGTGCAAGCAACGCTCCCGAAATATGAGATTTTTGGGTGAAGTACGTGTCGTAATGGCATAATAATTGGCAGATATGTTTCATAAGTTTTAGTGATAATTTCAGTGCTACGTGGAGTCGACTAAAATGTTTTTGGGTGTAATCGAAGATCGATGAACATTTGCAATGTGTAGTGAGTGAATGGACAAGGGCGGCCATGTTGACCCTGTTTCTGGTCGATAATACTACATGTTGGGCGGGGGCCCTAGGGTAGTGGTTAGCACCGCTGCCTTTCACGCCAGAGTCCGGGGTTCGGTTCCCGGTCTCGGCGGTTTGAAAGAAACAAAATTGTTTCTTCCCCATCCACGTGTGAAAGTTAGTATTGTGGGGAGCCTCCGTGACCGAGAGGTAGCGTGCTCGGCCTCAGACCGCCAGGGCTCGAATTTCGAATCCTGTGTCTGGAGGACAGTGTCATCTCAATCATCTCACCATTCTCAGGAGGTTCTCCTGGCCCAGTTTAGCCTATATGTGCACAAAGGTGGCCTAAAGCCCGATTCATTTCATTACTACATGTTGACTTACACGAAATCTGTACAAACCGGTCACTGAATGATCATGTGTTCAGCGGATTGATCCACACGCCCAGGTACGTTACTGTGTACAGTGAGCCTTTGTCTGCTGTGTTCATTTTTCTCTATCTGTGGGCTGGACTCTGAATGTAAATATGACAAGGAAAGATCAGAAGTCGAGAAGGAGAAATGCAGACTGCATGTCTGATGAGTCACTACCATTAAGCAGAACAGAGATTGAAGAAATAGTGACAAACATTGTACAAAAAGAACTTAATCAATGGAAAGAAACTGCTAATCATAATCAACGTATGATGGAGGAATCAGCTGCCCGCCTGGATGATATCCAACGGGATAATGCAGCGTTGTCAAGAAAGCTAGGTGAAAAGGTGAGCACTATTGATGACTTACAAAAAAAAATAGATGCGCTTGAAAAATCGAAGAAAGACCTAGAAATTGATCTAAATAATCTGGAACAACATGGACGCAAATGTTCAGTGCGCATTTTTGGCCTTAGGGTTCAAAATCAGAACTATCCACAAGCAGTTTTACAACTGTTACGCGAACGCCTGAAGCTTGACATAAATATGGGTGATATTGTGGCAGCACACCCTTTACCTGCAAAGAGTAACAACCACACACCCCCTATTATTGTGAAATTTCTTCGACCTTTCAACCAAGAGCATGTATTGCGCGTACGACGTAATTTGAAAGGGTCTCATATAGGTATCACTGAAGATTTGACGAGGAGAAATATTCAACTTTTAAACAGAGTCAAAAGTAGCGATAACGTCGTGGACGCCTGGACTGTCAAAGGTCAGGTATGGTGCAAACTTGCTGACGCCAGGAAAAGAAAGATAGAACTGTTCCAATCCATTAATTTTTCAACCAACGTGCCTCAAAACACACAGCGACCAGTAGTAAATCCTGAACAAGTCATCAAATCTACAAATGTGTTTGGACGCAGGCCTATGCACCTGACTGCAGGTCCAACTCATTCTAGCACCCCCAAGCCTCCTATTTCAGCAAGGTTAGCCATGATAGCAGACGTCCTCCCTCCACATACACAAGTGCACCGACGGAACAGTTCATCAACCTTGTCTTCTCCATTATTGAGTCTGGTAGCGATCAACAATCCTGCTGCTATTGATAACCAGGAACAGGCGGCAGGTGCCGTTGGAGGGATAGCTCCCACATCACATACACCGATACAGCACCACCAATCCAGCAGACCAGGAACACCATTCCCGTCGGGACATCCCTCTACATCCTCGAATCGTGCAATGCCGTATCGACGACTTGAAGATGATGATACTCTGATGGAGAGCCATATCACTATGGTGTAGACACATACATGAACATGGCGAACATCCTCAGTGTCTATGTAATTATGTAGCCAATAATCTTGTTTTCTTTTTTAACAGACTGAATAATTATGTTTTATATCTAAAGTTAACGGTTGTGACAGATATTCCTCCAATTGAATGTCAAATATTGACACATACATGAACATGACGAACATCCTCAGTGTCTATGTAATTATGCAGCCAATACTCTTGTTTTCTTTTTTAAAGACTGAATAATTATGTTCTATATCTAAAGTTAACGGTTGTGACAGATATTCCTCCAATTGAATGTTAAATGTTAAACCATACATTTCCATTATTTTCGCTTGTGATAGATGATTTGATAAATTAAATAGTTTATTTATTTTATCAAACGACTACACACGAGCGTGCGTATCTCGATGGTTATATAAATACAAGCTGAAAGGATGGCGACTGATGTATTATTTCTATGATCCGATATTTTTACAGACTATTCCAGCATTATAAATGTGTCAGTTTTGTTAATAACTCTGTGTTCATAACTGTTCAAATACCTAATATATGTATGCGTATTTAATCATGCGAACTTTATGGATTTTGTCTTCATAGTATTATTTTCAAATTTAATTTAGAAACATAATTAGTGGTACTAATATTCAGAAATCACACAGTCTCATTATGTACAGTTTGGTAACATTTTTAATGGTTTATTATATCCATCTGAATCTGTCACAGTACTCATCAGTTGCTTACATTGTTTATGCAGTTATATATGGGATCCCGTTATATATACCTACTTTTAGGTTATATAGTTGGATAAAAAAGTGCAACACAAATATTAATTTTGTTAGTATTTTAGTGTTTCAAATTATGACTCGAAGATTGTCGAACTTATGAATCTCCCTCAGTTGATCAAAACGAGATATGCGTTCCTCGTATTCAACGATAAGTGTGCTTTTAACTTAAACATGTAATGTAAATACACAATACTTGGTAATTTCTGTCGCGGTTATCATAATCAGTTGCTATAACCATTTGGGTAATCTACTAAATGTACATGCAGATTGAATGTTTTATGATCATAACATGGTAAATACTACTAATTTAGTATGTTAAATAATTATTATTGTTTAGAGAAACATATATATATATATTATTATTATGATTACTATTATTTTTTTTTTTTGTATATTTTATATATCAGGATGGAGATTATATTATTGCTTTTCAACGTTCGTCCCGCCAAACACCGGTCGTTGCGCCAGTGATGGTTCAATGTTGCAATGGTCGCAGCGATGGACCAGCATTGGATCAACACTCGCTTATGGCACGCCTGGCGGGGCTTTAAATTGAGACAATATGTTTACGAACATTATGTGTGTACACAGTGTATCACATGTTGGTGTGGCACGTCTGTTAACTAGTCCATTATTCATAACTACACCATGACTGTGTCAAAGCTGATCTCTCCAATCACGAGGCGTTGACCCGATGTTGTTTCAATATTGGAAATGCTGACCCGGCATTCAAGCAGGATTGGGTCAACGTATCGTGTTTACTGGGATGGTCAACAATGTTACAATATTGACAGAACACAATAAGGTCGGTGTTGTATGTGTTGTGCCCATGTTGGTTTAACGTTGGGCTTTAGGATATATTACCGAAAATCATTACATTTTGCCTGGTAGCACAGTGACTGCATGTCTCTATGCCACACTGCATTCGATCTGTTCACAAATCTGTTTACTGCAACTGAACATTAGTTTTGTCACTACGGTCACTAGTACCCAAACATTCAAACTTAGGCCATATCTTGACACGTACATATTTCCTCACAATTGGATTCAATTTCACTGTTTTTTGTTAATTTTTTGTTTGATTTGATTCATATTGTGGTTTCCACATTTCACTCACGATGCCGACAGCATTCGTGTCCATTGTTTATCTGGGGGGCGGGGGCCCTAGGGTAGCGGTTAGCACCGCTGCCTTTCACGCCAGAGTTCGGGGTTCGGTTCTCGGTCTCGGCGGTTTGAAAAGAAACAAAATGTTTCTTCCCCATCCACGTGTGAAAGTCAGTATTGTGGGGAGCCTCCGTGACCGAGAGGTAGCGTGCTCGGCCTCAGACCGCCAGGGCTCGAATTTCGAATCCTGTGTCTGGAGGATAGTGTCATTTCAATCATCTCACCATCCTCAGGAGGTTCTCCTGGCCCAGTTTAGCCTATATGTGCACAAAGGTGGCCTAAAGCCCGATTTATTTCATTTTTTGTTTATCTGGGATTGTTAACTTTGTTCTTTTTTTTGCACCATGCACACTTTTGTCTACATTTCCGATCTGAATATGTCGGTAATCGGTTACCTTTACAGATGCTATATATGTATGTCTATTTTACAAAATCACAATGTCAATTGACGTAGCACACTATCGAATGTCGATAGGTACATTTCATGGCCAGCAAAGTATCACCCGCTGGTCTTCCAATCTTTTATTTTGGAAAAATATTGCTCCTTTTTTTCTTATAACGTGGATGATTTACCAAATGCATCTTTCTCGCTCTGGTGATGTGGAATCGAATCCTGGTCCAGTTTTACAATCTCTTTCAATAGGAGCTCAGAATGTACGTAGCTTAACCGCTCCAACCCGGAACCCAGAAACAAAATTAGATCTTATTAGCCTTATGTGTAGTATTACCTCTCTAGATATATTTGGAATTAGTGAAACATGGCTGGATGATTCAATACTAGATGACCAGATACTCCTGCCTGGATTTTTACCGCCTATTAGGAAAGACCGTCGAAGGGATGGCGGTGGTGTAGCTGTGTACATATCTGAGAACGTAGCCGCTAAAAGGTGTCCTCTTATTGAACCGACATCGGAAGAATATATTTGCATTGAAGTCGACATCAAATGTACGCCACATCTACTTTGTTTTTTCTACCGACCACCTAGTTTAAATATAAATGACTTTATTGACAATATTTTTCATATAATAACCGAAGCGAAATTTTACTCAATCCATAATATATATTTAATTGGAGATTCAAATACAAAGCACCAAGAGTGGTGTACATACGATGCCACATCCTCGGATGGAAAAGCTCTGAAATTTTTTTTCGACTGCAAAGATTTTTCTTAGTTGATAGACGAGCCGACCAGATTTGGAAATACTTCACACTCTTGCATTGACCACATTTTTACAAACTCTACTTTTAATGTGAATTAATTTGGCACCTTACCTAAAGATAGCTGTTTTGATCACTGCCCTATATATTTCAGACTATACCCTCAAACCTCATCTATACATACCGCTTATAAACGAACGGTGTGGAATTATAAAAATGCAAATTTCCTTATGTTCCGAATCAGTTTAATGAATGTTGCGTGGAACACCATATTCACAACTGGTGATATTATTGAAATTACAAATAATTTTATGAATCTTTTCACATATAATGCAAAATTATTTATTCCCTGCTATGAAACAACGATACGTCCCAGAGACAAGCCCTGGTTTAACAGCGAAATTAGGAGATTAATGAGGACTAGAAACAGACTTCATTCCAGTTTGAAGAACAAACCACAAGACATAAGGCTGCAGAATAAGTTTAAAACGATTCGGAACAAAACGGTATCTGAAATTAGAAGCGCTAAAATAAACTACCAGTTGAAGCAATTTAAAACGGTTAACAGTGGGAAACCAAATTCTAAGACATGGTGGCAAACATGTAAAGCATTACTGTATAATAAACCAGTTATTAAAGCTCCTCTTAATAATAATGGCTCTCTGGTGACTGATAATAAGCACAAAGCCGACATTTTTAATCGCTACTTTGTTGAACAGTCCACTCTTGATAAATCTGCTGCAAAACTACCTCAGACACCGCCTCGCTATAACGCCACTATATATAATATTACTACAAATCCACTTGAGGTATACAAAACATTGAATAAACTAAAACCTGGTAAAGCTACAGGACCGGACAATATCAGTAATCTAATACTTACAGAGACCTCATCTGCTTTAGCTGAACCTCTATCTTATTTAATAAATGTATCGCAAAGGGCACCTTTCCTGATGCTTGGAAACAAGCAAATGTCATACCATTATTCAAGAAAGGTGATATGACACAATGTAACAACCACAGGCCTGTTAGTTTACTACCATGTATTTCGAAAGTGTTTGAAAAAATTATTTTCCAACATTTATTTAGCTATTTGAAAAATCAAAACATAATTTCTAGCAAACAATCAGGATTTATTCCAGGAGATTCCACTACTAACCAGTTATCCATTATATGTCATAACATCTATTCAGCACTTGATTCCGGAGATGAAGTACACGGTGTCTTTCTGGATTTTTCAAAGGCCTTCGACAAAGTTTGGCATACAGGCCTACTATATAAACTAAAAAGATATGGCGTTGCTGGAAATATTTTGGAATTAATTAAAAGTTACTTAAAAAATAGGAAACAACGTGTTCTGGTAAATAACACAGAATCATCATGGCTTGAAATAACTGCCGGGGTTCCTCAGGGGTCAGTCCTTGGGCCACTTCTGTTTTTAATTTATATAAATGACATTTGTAATTCGATAGAATCTGACCTATTTCTTTTTGCTGACGACTGTTCGCTTTTCCAAAAAGTGAACTGTAACCGCCGAAAGGCTGCCAAAATACTGAATCGTGACCTGGCAAAAATTTCCCAAGTGGTGCAGGGACTGGCTTCTGACGCTTAGCCCATCCAAATCTGCAACTATACTTTTTTCACGTAAAAATAAAATATTACCTTATGTGCCAGTATTGGTAAACAATACTATCTTGAACAAAACGCTATCATGGTCTGATCATATCAACGAAATAACAACTAAGGCAGTGAAACGTGTCCATTTACTCCGTTTATTTAAGTACAAAATGCGTCGCTCAGCACTACATCGCTGTTACCTTTCTTTTATACGTCCACTTTTAGAATATGGAGATGTACTTTTCGACAACTGTTCCCAGAATGACAAAAATACCCTTGAGAATATTCAATATAATGCGCTGCGTCTGATCACAGGTTGTAAGAAAGGTACATCACGCCAACTGTTACTGGAAGAAACTGGACTTTGTACTTTGCAAACCAGGCGAACGTTTCATAAAATTTTTAAATTCCATAGCATAGTATTTAAAACCTGTCCTGTCAACCTCCATACCTTTTTAACGCGCCCTCTGGGGAACAGCAGAAATACCACTAGAGCCAGGGGGGAGTTCAAATACTTGGGACATCGTTGCAGAACATCATACTTTCGTTATTCCTTTTTCCTTTCAAGTACGCATTTATGGAACCTGCTACCGTCCAGCATACGTTGCTGTTCTCAAAAAGCTCTATTTAAATGCAAACTAACTGACTACCTGAAAGTTAGGTCCATAGTACCCAAACTTTTTTATATCGGCAATCGACTTGATCAAATTAATCTCTGTCAAATTAGGTTAAACTTCTCTTCATTAAATGGGGATCTATATAACAAATCTTGTATACCCAGCCCCATGTGTACATGTGGGCCTCAAATCGAATCTGCTAGACATTATTTTTTCCAATGCAGCAATTACACTTTTCAACGCGAAACTATGCTAGAAAAAATATCTCTGTTAATTCCTCCAGAAACAAGAATAGATTACGAACTTCTTGTCTCGGCATCTTTTACACTGCCCCCCGAAATAAATATAAAAATATGCCGTTTTGTTTTGTTATATATTAACGAAACATCGCGTTTTGGGATGTAGCCAGATATCTGCATTTCATTTTAATTTTAAGATTTTTTTCCTAATTATAGTGTGTACTTCTGTATTTCTCTGTTTCGAAATGTGTGAATATATAATTCTTGAGCCGCCTTGAAGGCATCTTTCATGCTTATTGTGTGTATTCATATTTTTTGCTTCTTCGTAAATGTGGGTGACAATGTTGTGTATTTGCTTGGTCACATTGTTATGCTATTGCATAGAGGTGCCGATGTTTAATTTATCCATGTTTCACACCACATTTTATTATTATTACTATTTGCACTTGCACCTGCACTGAGGAGACACTGACCTTAGCTTTGTAGCTATTTATAAATCCTCGTTAAATAAATATGTTTACAGCAACATGAATTTGTTATGATTTCGGATTTTTTTATTTCTTATTTAATGCCAGTTAATATGTTTGCGGACATCGCAATCAAATGACTGCAAAATATAGACTACCATTGACTTGTAGATATTCGTATGATGTAGATATGGTGCGGCACTTATGAAAATAGTTACACACGTGCGATACACTGGATCTCCTCTTATAATGGCTATTTTCACTCTATAGTTTTTGCTACTGTTTAAAAGCAAATACTGTCATTTTTATGTCTATTTATTGATTTGGTAAATGTTAAAACCGCTCATCAATAAAGATCAATAAAATTATCTGTTCATGTACGTCTATTTGATAGTTAATTACATTTACTATTTGAAAATTATCAATAAATTATTACATCTATGATATAGTATTATAGCATAAATTATCAATAATTAATTATTAAAGTGTGAATCATGTGAATTATCAATAAATTATTACATCTATGATAAAGTATTATAGTGTAGACATAAAAAATTAAATTAAATTATGGTTAGGGTTTACTGTATAATTATTGCTGCATTTTGTAGCTAAAAAAATATATAAAAAAAAAGAATATAGTGACAAAAAACAATCAAGTTCGCGATACATACACCTAAACACAAATTACGGCTGAAAACATCACATGTAATGTACCCACAGTGACGCTTGAGCATTATAAACTAGCTTGCATTCCGGTGTCGCACAACCACTGCAACTTATCTTATTGTTGCTATATTTTATAAACATTTTGTTTTCGTAATCCGTCCTTTTGAGTTTACCTCAAGTATAGCAACATTTTTTTATTCAAAGGGTAGATTATCAATGATAGTCAGAACCCTTACATACACATGTGTAGCATTACACTTCGACCACAACGATAACGGTGATGACTGTTACGTCATAGACTTATAAGCCCAAGGAGCTGTACTTGTCGGTGTAGTAATAGTGATACATTTTATTTTAAAGTTTGCTTTGTAAAAAACGCATGAATGTTGCTTGGTACGATTTCAAGTGTATTATTATTATGTAAATGAAAATATAAGTTCACTCGATTACTATATACACTATGATAGTGTTTCATGCTATTTTTTTAGTCCTTGATTTATTAATTTTTCATGTTACCATAATTAGTTATTTTTTTATATCCACATTATACTTTAATTCATACAGAGTGACACGAATCGTATGTATACAAGTATACAGCATATATATCTCTACATAACTAGGCTATAGACATGATATATGTATTATTAACACCGTGGAATGCTCAGACCGATCTTAGATGGCCATGGAGAAGGGTGGGGAAGATAACGCTTAAAGCGAATTTCGGATATTATGAAGTATTTTTTTTAGGTCCCTGATACTTCGTTATAACGAGGTAATACTGTATATGAATAATTATTTTGTAACTAGTATTTTTTGTCAAATTATTAACATTTATCCAACTGTTTGAATGCGATTCTTATTTTATCACCGTTTTTCTATAGACTACTATTCCCGTGAGAGCGTTCCACCTACCACCAGTACACCGTCACCTGATGGTCAAGTTAGACAGTCAGCTGACAACTTTGTAGTGGAGAGAAGTGTGTCAATAACCTATGTAATTTTAATGGGCTTGATAATCTTCATTCTTCTCGTGATCATATTCTACTACCGAAGTCTTAGACGATTACCACACAGGCGAGGTAACTGGGTAAATCAATTATTGTATTATCTTTAAGTTGATCCGATTCCATAATCATTTAAATATTTTTAAAAAATTCAGTTTTACATATGGCGAATAAATAAATAGAAACATATATTTTTTTTGATATAAATCACATTGTGGGTAAAGAGGATTTAAGATTGAACATATTTCAATTCAAATTTAAAAAAAGAGATAATGTTCATGTAATAACATGCTTTGACTAATTATTTTTATATAATGTTGTTACTGATGAGTTGATATAGGATATGAAACTAGGAGTAAAATCATGGGGTCACAGTTGAGCACATCGAGAAATGGACACAAAAGATTCAGACGTCACGAAGAAGATAAACATATGAACACTTCTTCAATAAAAGAATCTAACCGCAGGTCTTCTGACATTATAAAAAATGAACCTTCTATTAAAAATCTGATGGAAAATATCCCTGAGAATGATAATTTCGTTCAAGTTAATGTGGCGCATCCTGGATCAGCTTCTCTGGTGAGCACAGCTCCACAGAAAACAATATCAGACCCGCAGGGCTTAGCGCAACAATCTGGTGAGTCACGCTGCCGGCAATGATACAACCCAGCAAACACGATACATTCACCCATAGCTGGTTCAATGTTGGCTCAGCGTCGTGTTTGCTGGGAACGTACATTACCCCGGTACAGTCTTAACATACCGGTAGTATCGATGTATTGTCATAATTATACAGCGCTATTGATAAAATGACCATATTGATATTAGACCTCACCAGGCTCACCCCATTTGTTAGCGTTATGTCAGCTATTCAAACTGTTGTGTGGAATAAGAAAGTTATTTATTTATAAATGAGTAAAATCACATAGAAATAAATAAGGTATTGCTTAAATTGAAAGAGTATTCTATGGGGTGTTTAACATTATTAGCTATTTACTAATAACAAACTTTTCTCGCGATGCTAATTAAAACTAATACTGAAAGTGGAGAAAACTGGAAAAGATTCCAACTAAGAAAATTATAATTGACTAAGTGTACATCTTTGTACATATTTCACTCTACGAACAATATAGTTAAAAGGTAATAAACGTTATCTAAAGTAGGTCTGTAACAGTGTATATATGTTGTGATAAGACTGAATGTATTTAAAAAATATACACATTTTAATTATGACATGGGCTATAATGTGTATTTTTCACTAGCCATGTGTAATTTGTTTATTTCAAATTCCTCCTTTCGATTCACCATCATCTGATTGATTTCAGGTAGCACATTTGATAAGCTGTACCGCGCTTTTAATGTTATTAATGGGTGAGTGATTATATTCTAATTTTTATTCGTGTTTTATAATGTCCCTAGAAAATAGATCTATTATCATTCTAATAATTAATTAAGTCTCGGTATTTTAAATATCGGTATTAGTTTTTTTGTTTCACACCTTACTGGAACTAGTACTGTTTCACCAAGTCTGTCTTTGGTGAAATAATAACAACATAGACTATATTAGGCATATGCCTCCTGTTGTGGACCTGGTACAAATTTCAAGGTCACCACGACCGATATGTTACAGCTTTTTCTACATTGTTTGAGCATGATTAGTGCTACTCGGTGATAGCCACCATGGGGTAGTTGTGCATCATCCGGACATCGACATTGACCTCGCCCTAATTTTAAGGTCACTGTTGCTAAACATGGTAAAACATTACCAGTTTCTTTTCTGCTCGACGTCCACATAACACTATGTGAGACAAGAGATAAATGCGTGCAATGCTACGCATTGAAGGTATATAGCTATATAATACAATTTGTTCACTGTCATTCTCATATAAATATGTTGAACTCAACCACGTTGCAATCAAAATAATGTTGTTTTTTCCTCTTCCACAAAATTACTCGAATATGACAAATATGACAAAGAATTTGACAAATGTCAGATGTATAACAGTATAAGATAAGTAAGTGTAAAAGGTTAGGTTGTCCGACTAAAATCAAGCCTATTGAATAAGATACAAAAAGGTTATACTGTTATTATATACCTAATATTTTGTTCTAGTCTAAGCTCAGTGGGCGCATCCATATTCACTGGACAGTGCATCAAAGCGTATATTAAGAGCAAACACTCTTCTGATGATGTGGACGACGTGGTGAAGAAATTTTCTCTGACGAAAGATCAAATTATTATCAGGTGGCTGGCAGGAAAGTGTACTACGTCATTTACAATGGAAAAAAATGGCTCTACTCATAACAATGGAAAACATATATCTCATAATAAAGGACAACTTGCATCTACGGTTAGGATAGGTTGTAGCATGGGCGAGAAGCTACATTACTTTGATAATACTATTAACAGTCCTTGCGCGTGTAGCATAGGTGGGTTTGTTGAATCACGTAGAGATGACGAGGTCGAGCCCGCGACATACCTTATGACTGTTGGGCATAGTGAAAACGCCAAAGGAGGAAAATTCTATGACGACCCCCAACAACAAAATGAAGTTGGACGTCTCAAAATGGCTCTATTGGGAGACGTCAAAGATGTATTTACTGACGTGGCCTTAGTGGAAATAAACAAGGGCAGTGGAATGATGTTTTCCCGCATCCAAGTTGCCGATAAATATAAACACACTAGGAGGATAAAACTGGAAGTTCAAACGCGCATGGAGATTGAAGACAAGTATATGATGAAACGAGGATCTGTGACAAAACAAATATGTAAGCACTCATCTGACGGTGTTGTCTATGGCCAGTTATTTATCGGGACTATTAATGTCGACGGCGAGGAACATACTGCTCACCTTTTCTCTGCTAATGAACCATACAAAAACCAGGTATCTTTACCGGGACAGAGTGGCTGCCCTGTCACTGGAGAGCCGAGAAGCCGAGAAGACAAGGATTTTATCAATTTGATAGCTATAATGTGCGGTCGAAACACAATCCCCAGCTCCGCAAGTGACAGCTCTGTAGCTGATGAAATTGAGGAATTTGGGTTCATGACGCTTCTGTCCTCGGAAGTTATAGAAAGATTGGAGTCTTATTTGGAACCGGAACAATTTAATAGAATAAAGCCTGAGGTTTCTGAATCTGAGTCCGTGGCTAGTGGTTCAGAATCTGTTGCAACAACTGCTGCTAATCAGCTACCCCAGTATGAGACCAGCCCAGCCGGTTTTGGAGATAGTGGAGTGTTTTCAATGACTGCTCCAGATAGATCATCAACGACGACATTATTACATCTTGCCAGCCAACCAACACAGAGTAACACAATTTATTTCAAATAAAGTGGCTAGCAACATACTTATGTCGTGTTAGAAGTGTTAAACGCGTATCCTTAGCGGCTATGGTGATTTGTCCATCTGCAGTGTTGAATATCAACTATGGAAAAAACATAGTTTCTACTTAATTATGTCTCCCCTCTGTACACAGAGGTGGGGATATTGCTTTACCTCTGTCAGCTCTGTCTGTCTCAGAAGGTGCTGTGAGTCTTCCATTCATTTCTCTCCAGAGCTGTCTATTGTGCAAGCGGTCAAACGATAGACGTTGACCCAATGCTGGGCTAATGTTGGCCCCTCGTCCACGACGCTGACCCAACATTAGCCCAGTAATGGTTTACCGTGTCGTGTTTGGCGCCACGCTGAATGTGGGCCAGCGTTACAGCCAGTGGGCCAACATTAACCCAGCTTTGGTTCAAAGCATCGTGCTGGTACCGCCGGCATGAGGTAGTGACCAGGGCTGAATTGATACTGCCCAGCACCGACGACGCTGGCCCAACATTCAACAGACAATGGATCAGTGTCAGCTTGTACTCTGTGGACACACCACCACCAACAGAAAGCACTGTTCAGTGTTGGATGGTTGATGGCCAGAGCCGGCGACGGTGGACCAACGTTGAACCGGCATTGGGTTGACATGTCGTGTTTGCTGGGCATAGTGTGGTAGGCGACTTACACAATGCTGTTTCAATGTTGGCCCACTGTCTTCGACCCATCGGGTGGATGACCTGTGTTTGCTGTTTAAGCTGTTGGAGGGGAGACATCTCCAATTTTTTTACACAAAAAACTAGACCCTTCTAGTTTAACTTGTATAGGACTAAACCATTCTGACTAGTCAGGGTCCATATGTATAGACTGTTTGAGCCCTGCACAGAAAGAATTTAAATAAAACGTGGCTTCGTCACCGATGATCACAAACAATGTTATTAATGAATGAATGAATGAATGAATGAATGAATGAATTAATTAATTAATTAATTAATTAATTAATTAATTAATTAATTAATTAAATTAATTAATTAATTTATTAAATAATTAATTAATTAATTAATTATTGTTACAATAAACGGGGTTTTAGGTGACTTTGATTGTGCACATGTAGGCTAAACTGGTCCAGGAAACCCTCTTGAGGATGGTGAGATGTTCTGAGGCCGAGCAAGCATGCAACCTCTCGGTCACGGAGGTTAACCACAATACCGAATCAAAAAATGTTCAAAGTAGTTGATCATTGAATATATTTATCCAGTATTGGCTAAAAGATATACAAAACTAACACACATATTTTCTACGAACACACATTACATAATCAGACCCAGAAGAAGGAGCTGATTTATTGTATTGCACCTTTTTTGTATATCCCACTTACTCTATTAGGCCTAAATATGTATGAGAAAGAGGGTTAAAATTGTGATTTAATAATGATAAAGTAATAATATCTCTAACATCACCTTTTTTAAATTATGTTTATTGTAAGCCGATATATATATATATATATATCTAAACGTAACGATAATTATTTTTACATTGTATTTTGTATGTATATATATTTATTTCACCACCACTCTAGGTTATTAGTATACTATACTTGATAGCTAATGATGTATGTGCTGAAATAAGAAAATAATAATAATAATAAACATATATAGCGCCTGAATCCTCGGTGATCCGAGCTCAGAGGCGCGCCAAAAATAATCGTAATCCGACTTATAGTTCCAAAAACCGTTTGCGTTTATCGTCTGGGCCAATCGGACTGCCGAGGATTTAAGTCGGAGAAGCCTGGCCAAAAAAATACGTTTTCAATTTCTTCAAGAAACTAATTTGTGTTTTCGCAGAGCGAATTTCGAATATAAAGGAAGTTCATTCCAAAGTCTAGGTGCAGAAACAGAAAAGGCCCTGCTGCCCACCGCTGTTCTGACCTGTGGAAAGTTCAGCTGATCTAGACTGGAACGAAATTTCCGTACCTTTCGCGATGGCATGTTTCGAATATATGGTTGTCCACTGGTCAGAGCCTGGGAACACGATTTAAATTTGCTCCTGTAACAAACAGGTAGCCAGTGCAATGATTTTAGAAGAAGAGTTATGTGACAAAAAACGAGGAGACTTTGTTACAACCCGCGCCGAACAGTACTGTACACCCTGCAGCTTAGATATCTACTTTTCAGTGACGTTTAACAGGAAAGTCATTATCGGCCAATAAAATATTTTGTTCTGTGTTTATTTTAGTGTATTATTATACAATGTGCAAAAATTGTTTTACATGAAATTACAAAGAGTTCACATGGGCATTATTACTCCCTGATGATAGCTGTTTATCCTGCATTATGTGATCAGTCGTAGAGGAGCGCGATAAGAATTCACATTGACAAGACGTTGGGTCAATGTCTGTGTCTGCTGGGAAGCGGCACATTCCAGCAAACACGTAACGTTGAACCAATGTTGCTTAAATGTTGGCCCAGAGTCGGAGACAAAGTGTTATATTGGGTATATTTGATATATCCCACTCAATCTATTAGGCCTAACTATCTAAGAAAAAGAGGGTTAAAAGTAATACTGTAGTTTTAATTTTTGCAAATTTCGCGGGAAAGACAAATTCGCAAATTCAAGAAGCTCGTTATTTCAATGCCGCTACTAGAGAAAAATGCAAATTCGCGAATTCAAATTTTCGTGAAAAGTCCCAAAATCAGAAATTCGCGAAAATTTAATCACGCAAAAATTACCAGATGTACAGTAATACCTCTAACATTACCTATTTTAAGTATTAAATTATATTTATTTTAAGCCGATATATATATCTACACGTAACGATAATTTTTTTTAAATCGTGGAAATTCTTATTTTGTATATATATATTTAATTCCCATACCAGTCTAATTGTAATAGGTTATTATAATGATGTATGTGCTGAAATAAGACAACATTATGATCGGCCAATAAAAATGTTTGTTTTTTCTGTGTAAAATAAATGTTTCGATATCGAAGTCGCATATTCGATAGACACTCTTTGTACAAAGAGCTCTCATCCATGGGCATTATTACTCCCTGATGATAGCTTTTTATCTTGCATTATGTAATCAGTCGTATGAGGGGGGGGGGGGCGATAGGAATTCACATTGACCAGACGTTGGGTCAATGTCTGCTGGGAAGCGGCTTATTCCAGCAAGGACGTAACGTTAAACCAATGTTGATTAAATGTTGGCCCAGATTCGGAGACGATGTGCCAACATTGAATAAACATTGTTCTCGTGTTTGCGGGATTGATGTATGAACTACCTCACACAGTATTCCAATGATGGAAATAGTTCCATCAATGAAGCCACTTTCGAATTGAACGATTTTGCGGTTTTGATAACATAACCCACAGGTTGAGGGACTTTTGAGTTTTGGGGTCCCACCGTCCGTCAACTAAACTGGGTAGCAGTTACGTACCCGGGATATTCCATTGTTTATAATAAAAAATAAATATTTATTGTTATATGTAGATCCATATGTGTGATATTCATCGTATACCTATATAGGCCAAAGCTCAGTATATTTTGCTTTTTGCAACTTTTAGAAAATGACATTGCAGTATTTCAGTTTAATAGAAAAACACGTTTTTCCTGTTCCCGAAAAAACTTAAAAACACACTCGATGTAATGTTGTTTTAAGTTTGGGCCAGCATCCTTGACGGTTGACCAGCTTTGGAATACCATTGGCTAGATTGACAAAGTAAAACAAACAATAACGTAGTATAATTATTGCAAAATAGAATGATATTGTGTTGATTTTTGGATTTTGGGAGGGGTCCAAGGGTTTTCCCCAGTAAAATTTTAGACGCGTTGGGTTTTTCGACAGTCAAAATTGACATCTTTATCGCTGAACAAACTTTTTTCTATCAATTTGCACCTTTTTTTTAAGGTGGGAACCAATTTTTTTTTTGTCTATATCTGCTGAACAAACTTTTTTCAAAAAAACTCATAGCCCGCCCTCACCCCACGTATCATCTGGTCCGCCCCTCACAAGCATGCACTCTGCAAACGTGATGTGAGTGGGTGTCCACGACAAATGAAAGTGGACGGATTCACTGTGTGTGTACTAAATTGTCCATGTCTATCACAACCCGGGTGAACGAGCAAGCATTCCGAGTGTAGAAGTGGAGGACTGTAAGAAAAAAAATGTAGAAGTGGTGCCGCTTCGACAACAAATTTCACGTTTCTAAGATGAATTACTCAATCAATAATGTAGCGATTTCTAAGCGGTTCTTTCCATAAGGTGCGGTCCACAAATCGGCCAAGTGGACGATCTTTTGTCGAAACTGCCGGTCTGGAACGACGAAAATAATTCTTTAGGCTTTTATTTTAACCCAGATCACTGCTATTCAATCCATTTTTATGTTAAGCAATTGTATGTAAATTTGTGTGTACAACGACAGTATATTATTTATATAAAGTGCCAAAATATGCACTGTACGCACACCTAATGTACAGTTGAATCACCAACAAGGTCATGTGGTGCAATGAACTAATATCTTGCTGGCCGTCTGCTTTCGTTTAGGGTCATATGTTTTTTCATTCAGTGTTTAGCCAGTTGGCGCGATACGGTGACCAGTTGACTCTTAGCGCTGGGGCATTCATGAATCGTCACATTGTGTTTCCAAATCAGTTGAGCACTTTATTGTTCGCGATATCGACAGCTGTAATGTAGCTTGGAATGCTAGTCAGATATTTTAAGTATACCATAGGAATATTACAGGGTTGAAAAGGTATAAAGCGGACCTGAGAGGGCTTAAACAGTACAATACTGACATAGCAAGCAAGGGTGAAGAAGAAGTTGGGTTCAGGTCACATACATTTTATATAGCTAAACTGAATCAGTAGGAGATTCAGACGATACGACCCAGACAAAATAATGGAAATTACTGGTGGTATGAGATCTGAGTACACTGCCTGGTATTCGCAGAGGATCATAACACACGATTTTAAGCCCGCATGGAGAGAGGAGAAATATTTTGGTCCTGAACAAATGAATACCATAGCAGTAGGAGAGACCCAAACTGCACCGTGACAGACTGCTGAGCTAATTACTACACCAGAGCCCTGCGCTGGACATTACTTATCAGTGAATATTGTGAAAAATAGGTGAAATTCGCTAGGATTAGGTAATTTTGAATTGCTCTACAAATATACAGATATACATTATGCCCAGCTTGATATAGGCCTATCTACTTCATATCCAGGTGGCCTCGATAACTAGCTGTATATTGTGGAATTATCCTTGCAACTTGAGTGAATAATCGCAATTAGTTACCGCATTGATGGTTAAGACAAGGATATTGTATTTATTGTGCGTGGGTATAAATATATGAATGCAATTGTAGTGGAGAAGCTCAAACATGCATGTGTATTTATTGAACATAATTAGTGATATATTTGAATTGTCCGACATTGTAAATTTAATGAACAGAAAGAACGCTCCACGACTATAAAGGTCTGTTTGTTCAAAATTTTAACTTCAGTCATGGTAACTATTGATTGCTGCAATTGGTAGCATTACAAAGTGGTCTAGGTGTAAAAAGGGTGTGATTTTCGCCTCAATAATCTGTACTTAGGAGTGACATTTCAGAGACTATTATGCTCATAACCAGTTAACCACTGTGAAAGGATGGTTAAATGTTCCCATAGCACGCCAAAAACAAGAAGTTTATCAAGTTGACAGGATATAAGAAACGGACCCATTTGAGTAACACTCACTTATTTTTACACAAGAATACCCTTTAACTAAATATCACTGCGTGTTCTGAAGATTTTTCTGTCTGACCGTTTCATTAACATGATCTTATCCTGCTATCTTAATCTTTACCGCCGTGTTACAAATAATTTATCCACGATCATCATACAAATTATTGTCGCTTGACACACGTCAGAAACGTTGTTTTGTCCAATCTCGTAGCAGGCTAACACAGAATATTGAACCATCACCGACAGGCCTGTGTTCCTTTGTTTATGTAAGTCAGTAAACATTCATACCAAGTAATATTATCGAGATATTAAATATAATCATAATAAGTAACGTAATGTCGACACTCTAGACGCATTTACATTTAAATCAAGTGTAATAACTATCAATATCGTTGGACTGTGCGTCAGACAGGGACAAGGTAAGAGCACAAGGTATTGTTAAACAAGAAGCACACGTTATTTAAAGGGACTGGCCCAAGCTAAAATCATCAAAAAATCGGTGATTTTATTTCGGGTTCTTAATATGACCATATGATGTAAACATGTACATAGACTAGAACTGCAATTTTTTATAATTTTTGTGCTGCGCATTCATCAGTTAGACTAGATATAGCTTTGGTAAATAATATGTTTAGATAATATATAGTTGTTTTAATCATCCACGCAGTGACTGGCTAAATTTCCTTACGTGTATGCAGGGCCACAGACATCTGAGAGTGATTTTAAAATAAGTATGCTTTCATTATTAAAGCTGCATAACTGTTTTGTTTATTTCATTCAAACGATTAATCCATGGAGAATGGTGTTTTATTTTTTTTATTTTACTGCTCCGGTTACTGAGTTATTAAGGATTTAAGTTTGTTGTTTTTTAATATTGTTGCCCCACCATAACAAAGACCTGATCACAGCGGAGTAAGACAGACTCTGTATAATCAGGACATTAAAAGTACCAAGTGGCAGATAACGGTCATCATAGAAAAAAGAGAGAAATACTTTTAAAATTATTGTTATTTTTTAAGTGATCATAGATACATTTCACAGTACAACGTGTATTGTCTCATATCAGTTAGACATATCTAGAAGTTGTTACTTTGTGTGATATGGATGGTATCTGCATGTAATGTCATGTTTAATATCGGTACCGGTATAGAGAATGTCACTCACTTGAAAAAATAGCACTCTATTTCAGGATGGTGCTTTTAAGTGTGGGCCAGCATCAGAGCCTTTGGCCCGCCATTAAGACGCTCTCCCCAGACCGTGAGAAATTGTACTCGGAATAACCATCAAATTCAGTGATGTAAATCATCGTTTTCGCTCTTTGGATTTTCGTGATTTTATTGAAAAACATTTGCATTTTTTTATCGGGTATCTCATGGACATTTCAAAATATAGACAACATGCTACTAGACAATATCAGACTTTATTTTATTTTATCGTAAATCATCACATGCAGTGATATACATCGCGCTATGCGGTAAAATAACCGATTACTGTAACCGATTTGACCCAGTGTCCGACATCCAACCCAGTATCTCAGCTAACACCAGGCATTGATTCAATGGCAGAATAATGCCGCCCATCGTCTGCTTTATTGGCCCAACATTATGCCGATTCAGTTCAACGTATGTGTTTGCTATTAAGGAGGTGGTTCATGCTGGCCAATGTATCATTATATCGGCCCATAACCATACCGCTATTACATGAATATTGTACACACACCGAATCACTACTTAATAATACTTGATGGTGTACCGCATGGTGAACTAATTCCGCTACATTTACCCAGGTTTAGTGCATTTATAAGGCCGTTAAAACAATAACAATGATTGTTTTGTACGTTTTAGGTTATTTTAATCGAAATAAACAAAACAGTTATGCAGCTTTAATACCTGAATAAAAGGCGGAGTGATACTACCAAAGATGGGTACGTGGAGAGGTCTGGATATAGTAATTTATTGGGACTTATCGCTTTTTCACCTGGACATAATATACATAATAATAATAATAATTTAGTAACATTAATAACATTACGCCTGAACGATTATCTATTACATCCCAATAATATCAGCAGAATTTAAAATGATATGCATGTTATACCCAAGCATTTGAACAATTTAAAACGGTGCATGTGAGGTATACCTATTCGACTGTCCATAATGATGACGACAATAACAATATCATTAAAACATATTACCCTGTTTGGTCGAAGCAAACTGGAAGCTGATAGTGAATTTACTTTTGGTTTTGTTTAGTATTATACAAGTCTTTAATAGAATGGTTGAAGCATGGGGTAGTTGCAAGTGGGACTCCCCACGATTTACCAATGACCAGTGACCATCCCCTCTCCACATGCCGCTGACTTTTTCACCTTTTTCTCCTTTTTGCGATAAAGATGCGGGTGCATTGGATTGTTTGAAAGTGTGTCTTTAGCCAGGAAACAGATGAAGCTAAACCAATGCTGGTCCACCGTCGGCGATACTGGCCTATTTATAAGCCAACACCGGCCCAACACATCATATTTGTGTGGTATTACCTCAGGTGTGTTCCAGATAAATTTTTTTAAAAACACATGATAGCATTTAAATGGAAGAGGCCTAAAATACCAAAATATTTTTCTTAATATTGGCCTTACCATATATATCAGACAGGTAAGTAAGTAAAATGTATTTTAAAATAACAATTCCTAGTATCACATTAGTCTATGTTGTATAGTAACAGGATAGTAAGATTTATACGATATGCGCTCATTGCACCACATGACCTTGTTGATGATACAACTGTACATTAGGTGTGCGTACAGTGCATGTTTTGGCACTTTATAGAAATAATATACTGTCGTTGGACACACAAATTTACAAGCAATTGTTGACCATCAAAATGGATTGAATATCAGTGATCTGGGTTAAAATAAAAGCATAAACAATTTTTTTTGACGTTCCAGACCGACAGTTTCGACAAAATATCGTCCACTGGGCCGGTTTGTGGACCAGCTAGCGGCAAAATGACGAATATTACACTGTAATATTCCTAAGAAAATTCCACACCTTATGGAAAAAACCGCTAGAAATCGCTACATTACTCATTGAATAATTCATCTTAGAAACGTGACATTTGTTGTCGAAGCGGCACCACTGCTACTTTTTTTCTTACAGTCCTCCACTTCTACACTGGAATGCTTACTCGCTCACCCGGGTTGTATCAATACCATCTGGTAAAGTGTTACTGCTATGACGAGATTACTGTAATTCCCAGCAAACACACGACATTTGTATAACATTTGTACATCGCCGGTCCAACGTCTTCGACGTTGGTCCAACATTGTACAAATGGTATACAAATGTTTTGTGTTTGCTGGGTGACCATGCTGGGTGACCAACTGGTGGTATTCAGTGTGATCATAGATATCACCAAGAAACATATACAGAGTTTTCGTAAAATGAAAGCTCTTTTTATCGGACACAAAATAGATTATTAATCTTAGGCGAATCCCAAGCTATGTAATTCGTGGTTTGTTCGGATCTCGATTTGTTTGTAACGGTCTCTTTTAGCAATAAAATCTTGAGGGTGATCCAAACCAAAAATTAATCCGAAAGAAATATAAATTTATATAGCAGATTCTATGTCTATCAAGAAAATCTTGTATTTTAAATACGTTTCAATAGTTCTTTTATATGATAGATATAGTTTTGCATTGTTTTTGAATATGTTCAACCATGTGTCAGTGGTTTTTTAGATTATGACTTCGATTGACATCGCCGACATCAATCCGGTCGCAGTCACGTGGTTAAGTCCACTTCAAATTCTTATATTATCGCTCACGCTGAATTCGTGTTTTTATTAACTATTATTAATAGTATTATCCGTACGCGCTGTTAATCAAATGTCAAAGTTACTGGAGTCTAGATATAGTCTAGACTCGGCTCTAATTGTTACTCTAACTGTTAGTAGACTCAGACTATACTATAGTTTAGTAGACTATAGACTATGGAATAAAAATTAAAATATATGATGTAGACTAGTCTACCATTAGACTGGTTGAATCGTCATTATTAGTGTAATAGTCGGCAGCACTTCGAGTCACTAGTGACATATTTTTGGGGTGACAAATTCATAATACAAAATTCATCTGGATTAAATTTGGTTTGGACTGTTCTTTCATGATTTTAATAAAATGTAGACTAAAAAATATACAATCTTAGAAATTTAAGCGCTAGTGTTAACTTTAAATTAAGTTAAAAGCACAATGACCATATAATTTTGATTTAATTTAAATCAATGAGAGTGGTGATAGTTCACCAGTTTTAAATTTGATTTATAATAGCAAGATTTGATGAACTTTTTGAGGCGATAACCAATTGCACATTAAAAATTTGTAGATGTCTATACTTTATTTTTTTAAGACTATAAAGATCTATAAATAAAATTTATGTTACAAATATTTTTAATAGTTTGTGTATATATTTGATAACAGCTTTGCGTGGTTGTTATTGAATCTGTCTGACCAATTATTTGGATTATGACCCTTATCTTTGTCTCGTTGACATTGTTGGCTTTCCATGTGGTCTAGTCAATCTCAAAACCTTACATTATCGTTCACTCATTCTTTGTTTCAATCATGAATTTCCGTTGTTATTAAATTATCAAATTTAACAAATTGAGCATAAAACAAGAATTCTCATAATGCAGAGTAACACTGATCGGTTTCTCATTTATCAAACATTTGCGGAATGACATAATGAAAAAATCATTTGCATTTTTGCATCCAAATTTGGGTTTGGATGATGCTTCCATAACTTTTAATATGTCAAGGGGGATGGAAAATAGTTTCATCTTTGTTATATAAAAATTTTGGTTTCATTCAGGTGAAAAAGTACTATGTTAACTTGTTGTGATTCGCTGAGTAAAAATTTGCGATGGCGTTCACTTTAGACAATAATGGGGTTCCATCTTTGTTACTTAAATTTTTTGGGTACATTTTATCGTGTGATTTGTAGGGCATAAATTTACAAATAATATAAATAAATAAGAGGAGCAATTGTTGTTTCTAGGATTTGATTTAGCAAGATTTGATAAACTCTGGAGGCGATGATCACATTGGCTGATGCCAATTTGTGGTGGACCCACTGATTCCTGTCAGGATTTGTTTCCTGTGGGCTATTTTCTGGCCTCGCCAGTACAGCTTTCGGTTTCAGATAGGTCTTTGTCAAAACTATGTTTTTGGCACCTTTCCTCTTTGAATGGAGTTTTCTTTTTTTGTTACTTTTGGTCAATGAAGCATACATACCAGCCACTCTTAATCTCAAATTAAAATATACAATACTAGTGCTCATAAAGATATTTAAAAATAATTCATGTTAGGAAGTTAAGATTTAACGTTCTCATTAGTAATAATTTAAATTAATGAGAAGAGATATAGTTGATAATCTCTTGATTTCATTTTATATAATTAATGCAATTATGCCAATTTGTGATGACTCTGGAATAATCCCAGGGGCTGGTTTTCCTGTAGGCCATTCTCTGGCTTTGCCAAAGTGACCTTAGGTTTCAAGTGGATCCTACGAAATTATGTTTTGGGTCACCTTTTTCTTTCTAAGTTTTCTTCTTTGTTGTTTGTTTTGTAAAGCTTAGTGATCCAGCTGCTTTGAAATTAAATAATAATAACAAAAAAAAAAAAAAAAAAAAAAAAAAAAAATTGCCACAAGAATTAAATCTTTCATAATTCTTACTTAGATATATATATATATAATAAATAATTTGTAAATTAAAATAATTCGGAAGAGTATCCAAGTGTAGGAGTGTAAGGTAAAAGCAATATAATTATTCAATTAAACTACTGCAAGAACATATTATTAGTCAATAAATACAAGGTCAGTTACAACAAGACTTGGCCAGTTGTTACAGGCCGCAGTAATTATTGCATGCCTTATACGCCAACTACATGATGCTCTCTGTCTAGCTTGATTAATCAAGCATCAGGACTTGCGCCAGCTGCTGAAATCAGTGCTAGTAATGATAGACAGGATGCATCCGGACTTGCGCCAGATGCAATGAACTTCATGAAGAACCAAACATATGATTATTCATTTGTTAGTTCGGCAGGACTTGCGCCAGCTGTTCTAACTATAGCAAACATGATGGGGAGTGATTTGCCAACTGGATTTGGGCCAGTTGGTTTTTGATACAATATCCACAAGCTCTTTCTTACAGGTGGAATTAGTTTAATCTAGCATCAGGATTTGCGACAGCTGCTGAAATCAGTGCTAGCAAGGATGGGCAGGATGCATCCGGACTTGCGCCAGATGCAATAAACTTTGTGAAGAACCAAACATATGATTTTTCATTTGTTAGTTCGGCAGGACTTGCGCCAGCTGTTCTAACAATGGAAAACATGATGGGGAGTGATTTGCCAACCCGATTTCGGCCAGTCGGTTTTTGATACAATATCCACAAGCTCATTCTTACAGGTGGAATTAGTTTATTCTATCATCAGGATTTGCGCCAGCTGCTGAAATCAGTGCTAGCAAGTATGGGCAGGATGCATCCGGACTTGCGCCAGATGCAATAAACTTTGTGAAGAACCAAAAATGATTTTCCATTTGTTAGTTCGGCAGGACTTGCGCCAGCTGTTCTAACAATGGAAAACATGATGGGGAGTGATTTGCCAACCCGATTTCGGCCAGTCGGTTTTTGATACAATATCCACAAGCTCATTCTTACAGGTGGAATTACTTTAAATGTGAATGATTTATGTCCTTTTTCTTCTCCCGTAGAAGAGAAGAAAAAGCTAAAATTTTGCTTTTTCGTCAATAACTGCGTGAGTAAGAAATTATTATTATTATTATTTTTATTTTTTTTTAGAATTCTTTAGATCCTGCTTTTGAATGTATATGTAAACACCATTTTTAGTGAATACAGCAATACTCAAGATGTGGACCATTTCCTCATGTTCCTAATTTGCTTCAAATCCTTCTAAATCTATGTTTTGTGGTCTTCTTATGTTTTCAAAGTGTGTCTGCAATACCTAGGTCAGCTCAAAATGAGGTCTGTATACTTCTGTGGTCAGATTTTACACTTACAGAAAATAAAATTCCACTGACATATAAATCCAGCCAGTCAAAACACTACTCAGACTTGCTTCAGGAATTATAAATACAATAGATGTTATGGTAATGTGTCCCTTATTATCTACATTTGGAAATTTTGATTATTTGGTTATCTATTCATTACATGTAAATTTCAAGTTTCACTTCTGTAGACATCCTAATTTCAATTTAAAAACTAAATTTCAGACTATATAGCACTTCACTATTTAGAATTAGTGTTGTTTCTGATGCCGCAAGTAATAGTGGATTAGACAGATGAGAGGTTGGAATTCATATGTGCTCTTACGATGCATTCGTAAGTTTGTGTTGTGGGGGTCAGACACTTTGTGTCTGTGTGCCGTTTTCATACCCTCCTCAACAACAGATAATCTTGTTTAATAATGTTATTGATAGATTTTGTCAATATTATGTAATTTGTATGTAATGATACAAGAGTCAATGTTCATTAATATATTAATGTGAACAATTAGTAGATTGGTATTGATAGGTTTGGTTTTGTGTGAACAATTACTAGATTGTTATTGATAGTTTGGTTGATATTATCTAATTTGTTTGTAATGATACAAGAGTCAAAGTTCACATTTAAATAGTAGATTAGATCAATCAGAGACATGTATAAATATTCATAGTAGATTAGATCAATCAGAGACATGTATAAATAGTCCTAGTAGATTTGATCAATTTGAGACATGTATAAATATTCATAGTAGATTAGATCAATTAGAGACATGTATAAATATTCACTGGTTAATCCTGTTAACTGACTGTCAAGTAAATTTATACCTATTTTGGTCTTAGGGCTTCACTCTGTTACAACCACGTTTACATTAACAACATTTGAAGTGAAGCCCTTTTTATTTGTAGTCGTTTAATTTGATGTTTATTTTTAATAAACAAATTTTCCCCTTTTTATGTGTCTGTTTTTTGTACGATAAATACAGAGTTTTCGTAAAATGAAAGCTCTTTTTATCGGACACAAAATAGATTATTAATCTTAGGCGAATCCCAAGCTATGTAATTCGTGGTTTGTTCGGATCTCGATTTGTTTGTAACGGTCTCTTTTAGCAATAAAATCTTGAGGGTGATCCAAACCAAAAATTAATCCGAAAGAAATATAAATTTATATAGCAGATTCTATGTCTATCAAGAAAATCCCACCTCCTCCCGCTTCCATCCGCTGCAAGTTTTTTGTTCATTTTTCTTCTGACCGTTTTCATACCCTCCTCAACAACAGATAATCTTGTTTAATAATGTTATTGATAGATTTTGTCAATATTATGTAATTTGTATGTAATGATACAAGAGTCAATGTTCATTAATATATTAATGTGAACAATTAGTAGATTGTTATTGATAGGTTTGGTTTTGTGTGAACAATTACTAGATTGTTATTGATAGTTTGGTTGATATTATCTAATTTGTTTGTAATGATACAAGAGTCAAAGTTCACATTTAAATAGTAGATTAGATCAATCAGAGACATGTATAAATATTCATAGTAGATTAGATCAATCAGAGACATGTATAAATAGTCCTAGTAGATTTGATCAATTTGAGACATGTATAAATATTCATAGTAGATTAGATCAATTAGAGACATGTATAAATATTCACTGGTTAATCCTGTTAACTGACTGTCAAGTAAATTTATACCTATTTTGGTCTTAGGGCTTCACTCTGTTACAACCACGTTTACATTAACAACATTTGAAGTGAAGCCCTTTTTATTTGTAGTCGTTTAATTTGATGTTTATTTTTAATAAACAAATTTTCCCCTTTTTATGTGTCTGTTTTTTTGTACGATAAAAAATAGTTTCTACCACAATTATCCAGTATAATGGTCAAGTGATTGTATACATTATCTATATCGGGGTGCATGTTCTTGCAACTATATGAAGTGAAGCTGATAATGAAAGCATGTGTATTTTCAAAGGAGTGTATCGCATAATGTATTTATCATGTTTATATACACAGTATTTTATGAAGAATACCCGAAATTTCAAGTGTTTTTGGAGTTATTTTAGATATAGGCTATACAACGACAAGGAGCAAATCTGTAAAAAAAAGTTGTGTTTAATAAATATACAAAATCCTATACATAGAGCTGCAATTAGAAAAACATATTTACATAATATAAAAAAACACTGGTGAATAATCGGTTATGAAAGTGGAATGGATTTTTTCGTGCAATTACACTCTGCAGATAACAAAGTACTTTATAATGATGATAAGGGGGCCACCTTCCAATTTCCAGGGGGGGGGGGGGAGGTTGGCTGTAATAAAATGTGAAATTTTCAGTTTAAATAAATAATTTGCTCGCGACAAAAACTCCAAAACTCATTGGGCCAACGACGGTTACGCTGGCCAACATTGAAACAGCATTGGTTGAATGCCTTGTGTAGCCTTATGTTTGCTGGGCGGTGTCACTGGGTTGAGGCCTAATGTACGTGCCATGCATTCAAGCACTCTGGACAGACGAGGACTTGTTGACCCAGTGAACTGTATATACATGTAGTTCACTGGGTCAACCTGTACGCTGTTTACTGGGCCACGCGTCATCTCTAAAGGCTGACATGTTATCACAGAATAACAGATATTTAACTGTGTTTATCTGAGCATCTAGATAGAAATATCTAAATTGGAGCTCGTAGTGCAATGAAGAAAGTTCTTTCTAACCATGACACATGACGTTAGATATGTTCTCAGCTCAACAAATTTTCCGTCATTGTCGTGGAATAAATCGACACTAAAATACATTAGGCTCAGACAACTGCAACAGTAGAAGCCCTACTAAAAAGCCTTATTAGGGGGTCACCATTCGATATCCGGGGGGGGGGGGGGCTGGAGTTTTTGTCGCGGGCAAATTATTTATTTAAACTGGGCTCGGCGGCGCTCTGAAAATTTCACATTTTATTACATGTTTATATAATAAAGAGTCTGCCCAAATTATTTAACAGTATTGGGTGAATGCCTCGTGTTTGCTGTGAGGACTGCATCATATTTCTACAGATCTGTAGAAATGCGATGCAGTCTGACCACCTGCCCAGAAAACACAAGATATAGTAGTACATCATCATGTAGGACTATCTGTATCCCGGGATCTGTATCTATGCAGATAGTCATGTTATTATGTCTTTATAATATTCTGCCTCCATTCTCTGTCTACGTGAAAAGCGCGACAAGCAGTCCATGGGGATATCCTTTTTTGGTAGGGCCAAGCAAACACTTACACAAGACACTCAACCAATGCTGTTTGAATGTTAGCCTAGCGTCGCCGTCGTTGGCCCATCATTGAGAAACTAACAGCTCCAACAATTTTCATCGTGTTTGTTGGGTACATTGCCAGCGGCTCCGGTTATCCTGGAGATGTCGGTGACGAAATTTTGCTGCATTAGGGGAGGGGCTGTCCAATTAAATTCTGATCAATATAATTATAAATAGTATGAATTGTATTAGAGGTAGGCCTAATCGTTTGTATATTAAATGCATGTAGGCCTACACGTGTGTTTGCATTTTATATTGTTTGTTAATTGAATGTTTGTCTATATAATCTCATTCTGAAATATTATTTCACCTATTTATATATTTTGATATTATGATCTTCGGATCAAATTGTAATATAGTAGGACTCGATTAAAAAACGGAGAAGTACAAATTTGACTAGGCCTAAAATAAGTATAGGAATATGCAGGCTTATCGGTACAATTGGCCTGCTATTGTCATAATTGATCTACAAACACACAATATACCGGTATTGTATGACAAAGTTATAATAATTGCAAAAAACTTTGAACGGACTTCAGATAGACTTTCGACTTCAGATTTCAGACTTTCAACTTTAAACTTCGAATTTTGGGCGTTTGACTCTGGACTTCGGTTTCAGACTTAGACAACTGACAGACTTCAGACTTTGGTTTTAGCCTCGGATTTTGGACTTCAGACTTTAGTTTTTGGGCTCCAGGTTTTGAACAGACATACGTAATACTTCAGACTTTGGACATATTTCAGACAGTTTTCGGACAGACGTCGGACATCAAACTTCAGATTTCTCAGACTTCGTACATCAGACTTCCGATTGTGTACTTTATACATCAGTTTTCAGACTTCGAATTGTGGACTTCGGACATACTTCAGACGTCGGATTGTAGCCTTCATTGTTAGACATCGCACCGACGTCAAACTTCGGACTCAAAGACTCGGACAATTTATTTGTCACACAACAAAAGCAAGCATACATATGTAACCAAAATTAATAAGCTCAAGAAATACATTAAAATATATGTTATGAGGATCAGGAGAACTGCTGATCAATGGTGATCGCTATCATGCAGACCACTTCAGACAGACTTAGGACAGTTTTCAGACTTATGACAGACTTCAGACTAACTTCGGACAGACGTCAGACTCCTACTTCAGACTTTGGACCTCGGCCAACATCAGATTTCGGACTTCTGACTTTGAATTTCACACTTCAGATTTAAGACTTCGGACAGACTTTGAACTTCAGAATGCGAACTTCAAACTTTGAACTTTAGCCTTAGAGTTCGGATTTTAGACTTTAGATATACTTCGGACAGACCTCGTCCTTCGGATTTTGAACTTCGGTCTTTGAGTTTCAGACTTTGGACAATATAGACTGGGGGGCCTACTTCAGATTTCTTCGGACTTGAAGAGTTCAGACTTTGGACTTCAGACTTTAAAGTTCAGAGTTCAGAAACCCCCACTGGGGTTTGATACTTTAAACAGTTAAATAATAAATTAAACACCATTTTCTATGACTTGGTCTTTCGATTAAAATAAGCAAAACAGTTAAGCAGCTTTAATAATTATTGTGAGACAGCTCCATTTTAGCTGCCCGTATCTAGAGCAATAACCCTGAAGGTGGACGCATGCTCTACTTCAGTGCGGTCAGGCTCTAGTTTAAAATGTAACGTTCGCATAATATTCCGCTATTCATAATCCTTTTGAGATTTTGCTGAAGAAATGCCACAATATTTTAAAGCCATCTCAGTATCCTAAATTTTGAAAAATGGCGTGAATTTTGGGTGACAACTGACGCGATATACATTTCTCATCTAAATTGATTCAATTGGAGTGTGTAGTCTTTTTGGACTTTTTTTTGCCGCGATATTGCCACGATTTGAGAAGAGCATTGATGTAAAGCAACATGCTCTTACCCCATGTAAATTGAACGAATGTCGGTTTAATTTCGAACTTTTGTCGGTGGTGATGGTTCAATAATACTGCAACGTCGCCTTAAAGTATCGTGTTACCTGGCAGGTAATGCTGATAAAATTTAACAGGCTGATGTAACGTCGCACAAACACTCGATGAATAACCACACCGAAACCCACATAGCTGGTGACTAACACAAATAGCTTGTGGATAAAACTCTCACTTGCTGTGAGGCTATAGTCATAGAGTCAATAATCTCGGGATTATTCAGTGTTTACGAATGTGAAAATACCCGTGTGTAATATGACTGATCAATTTGGTATAGCGCAACGACAACCCTATGAAATAGAATGACAACAAGTATTTTTTACTGACGGTTCATGTGAGAGGAACATGACAGGGGTGCTAGACGGTCGTAACAGCTATTATCGAGATCACATAGGGAATCTGAAATAAATTGTAAGTACCTACAAGTGAGTGATAGTTATTAGAAGTTATATAATATAAAACCTCCAGTTTCTAAGAAAATATTCTCTGGGTGAGCTTGAACTCCAACTTTTGTGTATTCGTCTGTACGTAAGGTATTGTCATTGGTCCGAGATTCCTTTATTTAAAATATACTCTACTGTTTTATAGAATAAAGTTTAGCCTATATGTGCACAAAGGTGGTCATTCATTTATTGCAATGAAAATAAATTACATTCACCAAAGCCAGTAGGCCTATAACTGTACATTTGGCACGTAACTTATTATTAAAATTTAATTCAACATTAGTTCATAATTATAATAGAGGTCCATAGGATGACATATCAATCTTCACATTTAGTCCTTTATGATTTCAATTTTCGTCAAAATATATTTTTTTGTGCGCGTCAACCTTTGCGCACATTTTTCTGCATGTTCAAAAATGTGAGCGTTTTTCCACGTGTGAATGTAGACGCCAGAAGAATGTCAGACCAGCGCCAGTCTAACGCTAGGCACAAATAGAGCACACGCTCCAAACTCGTTGTGTTTTCGTTGACCGAGGTTTGTCTCAGTCACACATAAACAACGCACAGTCCACACAGACCACGCATAAAAAAATAAAAATTTGAGTCCGGATTGTTAAAAACGTTGCAAGCTGGTAGCGAATGCACAGAATGAACAGCGCTTTGCTAACGCGTTGGACGCATATAGTGCGTGTTAAATCCTAGAATTCTAATGTCGACGATAATAGTAAATTTTAACAGTTTGTTTTGTACATATGTCCCCATTTTTAAAAGAAAAAATGTGTCGTAAATTCATAATAACATTATATGTTTTGACGTAATTTCGACAAATTAAATACAAATTCTGCACTTAAAGTCTTGTATCGTGTGAAACACCACCTCAAATGATTAAAAATAAAATGTCGTTTTTCAGAGCTCCAAGGGTTTAACTGCAGAAATAACATAGTCACAGCCTGTTGCTCGAGCGCTGGGCGAACTGCCGGCGTGTGCCCGGCATTTGCCCAGCAGACTGCCCGGCGCCCTCAACTGGCAGCCAATGCCGTTCAACAATTACGTAACGCCTAGAGGGGGAAGGGGGGTTTATTACGCGATGCGTTACGGACCGTAGTCAACACAACGTTAAAAAGCGTTACGAAGGGAGGAGGGGGGGTCAAAAATCTCTCAAAAAAGCGATACGTAATTGTTGAACAATGATGCAAAGCAAATGTATTCGGCACTGATAATAACGTTTTTTTAGCGTGCCATACGTGTTGCTGGCGGTCTTCTGGCGTGTACATTTATGCGTTCAATATTTTAAACATACCGAACTTCCTTGGCGATTAAGGCCCAGTCACACATACCATCACACACGTCCAGCGCACAAAAATGAAGAATTTTGGTCAGTGCGTTGTGATTCGCTGGGCGTGCGTCAGACTTCGTTTTGACGAGAACGCCGGATGAGCGTTATTCATTTATTGTGTGCATCAACCTCAGCGCACACTTTTTGCATGTTAAAAAATGTGAGCGTTTTTCCACGTGTGAATGTCTACGCCAAAAGAACGTCAGACCAGCGCCAGTCTAACGCTAGGCACAAGTAGAGCACAGGCTCTAAATTCGTTGTGTTCCCGTTGATCGAGGTTTGTCGTAGTCACACATAAACGACGCACAGTCCACGCATAAAAAAAATTAAAAAATACTATTTGAGTCCAGATTGTCAAAAACGTCGAAAGCTGGTAGCGAATGCACAGCGTGTTTTCAACACAAATGGCGGATGAACAGCGCTTTGCTAACGTGTTGGCCGCATACATTGCGCATCAAACCCTAGAATGCCAATGTCGACAATTATAGTGAATTTTATCAGCTTGTTTTAAACAGATGTAGCCATTTTTAAAAGAAAGAATGTGTCCTAAATTTATGATAACATTATATGTTTGAACGTAATTTCGACAAATTAAATACAAATTCGGCACTTAAAGCCGTGTATCGTGTGCAACACCACTTTAAAAGATTAAAAATAAAATGTTGTTCAAGGGTTAAGCTGCAGAAATAACATAGTCACAGCCTGTTGCTCGAGAGCTGGACGCACTGTCTGTGTGTGCACAGCGTTTGCTTCGAACGCTGATGCAGCACAGGGCAGACGCGCTGCTCGAGATTGCCCGGCGACCTCAACGGTCAGCCATCTGATACAAAGCAAACATATTTTGCGTTGATATAACGTTGTTCTAGCGCGCCCTATGTGTTGCTGGCGGTCTTCTGGCGTGTACCTTTATGCGTTCATATGCGTTCAATATTTTAAACACACCAAACTTCCTTTGACGATTACACTGCACACAAAAATATGTGTAGCATTAGTGCAGCACCCTCCACGAACCAGTAACGAGTGCTGACGCACGAAAGACGCCATGGCCAAAATAATCAATTTTCAGTGCGTGGGTCGTGCGTCGACCATGTGTGACTGAGGCCTACGATCAGAAAATAACACAAAAATGCCGGCACTGAGCGCGCATATGGCGCCCATCCAACGTGTTCCTAACGCATGTCCAGGGAACATATAACGTATATGGGGCGTGCTAAATGCTTTCTGACTAATTCGTGCCTCGCGCTGGCGATGTGCAGCTTATTCGTTAACTTTGTCGCCCTGCTAATGTGCAACGCAGTGGCGAAGCGCTGTGTATTTGCTGATTTATACACCTTATTTTTTTATAACACGCTGTATATTCGTCTTAAACTCGGTGGCTCTTCTCATATCCTGACAAAATTCATGGACGTACAACGACGCACTTTTCTATTTTTTGTCACTCAAGGCGTGGGCTGTGCGTTGTGTATGTGTGACTGGGGTATTAGCACAGCATTGGGCCACATGTCACACTTTTCACGCCGAATTAACGTCGGTGGTTTGAAAGTCCCCTGATTCCCATAGTCTGTGACGGTGGGTATTGGTGGTATAATGTGTTGTATAATGCACACACGTGCGAAATTACAAAAAGATATTTTCACATATCCACAAAAACATGAGAAAGTCAGAGAAATCCGTAAAATGAGGATACATGCTGAATTGTGATCAAATCCAAGATATTACCAAGAAAAGCAGAAACATGAGAAAGTCGGAGAAATCCGTAAAATGAGGATACATGCTGAATTGTGATCAAATCCAAGATATTACCAAGAAAAGCTTGAAATTCGACGCAAAATAAAGCAAAAAAAAGCTAAATGTAACATTGTGATAAATTAAAATTTTTCTTTAATATTTGTTATATTTGTGAAAAATTGATCGAATATGTAAAAATCTGAATTTCATAAAAATCGGTTTAAGTAATATGTCAAAAACGTAATTTGTGAGGATTAGCGATATGTGGTCCGCAATCGCTTGTGCCTACTAGTATGTGTTGTTATGTATGTGTGTGTGGTGTTGAGAAGTTGGTGTCCAATGCATCATACGTGTCCATTACCCTGTGTTGCTGAGACGGTTTTTGAAAGAAGTTTCAAAAGCATGTCACTGTAAATAACAAAACAAGTTTTTGAGCAGTCATGCTCATTTAATCAAATCAATTTTGGATTGATATTGTTCTCATATATATATGAGTATATACATATACAGCTATTAAATAAATATGTCCAATTAGGTATTAATGTACATCACACCCTGAGCAGCAGCAAGAAAAATACCATGTATAACTATAAATATTATTATCAAAATGAATAACATGTGAATTACAGAAAACATAAATCGAGAATTTTGTGGATAATCTTTTAGATAGTGTTTTACACTAAAATTATATCAGAAACAAATATAATATATAACACAGGAAGTGCAGAATAAATCACCTGTTTAAGTAGGATTTAAAATGTGGGACAAGGCTTTTTGCCTAAAATTGGCAAATTTTACATAATATTTCTTTCAAAAAACACATTTATGTAAAAAAAAATTGTTTTAATACTGCTATATTGTAAAATAAAGGTCATTCATTACATTTATGTAATGAAATTAAATAAAAAATATGCAATAATAAATATAACAAGATGCAGACAGTGCTGGTGCTTGAAATTATAGAATCCCTCGTATACTTTATAAAAAAAATAATCTAGATAATCTAAAAACTTACTAATCCGTAATGATATTGGTAGATAGTTTTTTTACTTAGTTTTTACTATTGAAAGTTTTATACAAGTCCAATCAAATTATCAAAACATCCTAGCCAGAAAGTGGTCACAAAAGTTAATTTCTTCACCCTACGGATGATGGTAAAGAGTACCTGTGTTCATGTCGGGCAAAGACATACATTAAACAGGGGGTAGGAGTAATATGAAAAGAGGCCAAGCACGCTACCTCTCGATCACAATATTGAATTAAAAAAATTGTGAGCTCGATTTAAATAATTTCCAGCCATTATCTTATTTTTGCCAACTTATTGTAGGCAGCATAGAGGCGGAGCCGACCATTATAGTCTCTCAGTCGTTTGCTTTTATTTTCAGATTACTTTTCCAGCTATAGGTATATAAGCATGATTTACATAATGGATTTATATACAGATACTCCATTACATTTATATCACTATGGAAGATTCGTTGGCAATTAGTGTTCATTCTGGTGAGCTATGCGTACCTCCCACACATTACCGCGACGAGCTTGGCGACTGTAGACAGTGCAGCATAATCTGTGAAGAAGATAATATTATATTTGCTGCCAGTCGGGATTGTCAAGTCCAGTGTCCAGGTGAATGATTAGATTAATAGATTGCGATAGATCCCCAGTTAATCAAATAGTTCAATTTTGTAAATGTCTATTTTTCATAAATAGAAATGTTTATTGTTATTTGTTTACGGGAAATTGTGTGATATTGGCTATTTTTATGTTTCTTTTGATCTAACTAATTATCAGATCTTTAGACAAAAACGTTATCTTCGTAAATAATTAAAACAAATACACGTTAACTAGTTATATAATGTTCAATTTCATTACACACACATGCAGTCCTAGCTATCTAAGATGTAATATTGGTTGAGAATGACACATTGATATCATTCATCGTGGTCACGTCTATGCATGAAGTAAACCACTCACAAATTTAACCGTATCATCATGACAACATAATACAGTTTATAAGGCCATTGCTGTGCTATTTTTCTGCAGGCTACTACTCCTACTCGAATAAACAACAATTGACTACCATCGATACAGACGTAACTCATGGTCAAGCTAAACAGCTAACTTACAGCAGTGAAGTCTGTTTGTTTGCAGTCTATGTGATTGGCTGTGGGATTGCCACCATTATCTTGTTCCTTTTGTTCCTTAAGTTATATTTACAAAATCGAGGATCACCGCGTCGACAAGGTGAATCAATTGTTACGTTGTATCTATTGTTGAAATATATGTAGTGTTGTATGGAAGAAGTGAGTTATTATATTTAAATTAATTTCGTTTTCAACCAACGGTAGCTCACTGATATAAAGCAACATTTATTGCAAAACACAAGTAGAGGCGTTATGGAAGGCTATTCACTTTGTATATATTTTCATAAAAATGTCGATCATTCTTAAAGAATCCTAACTGTAATTATTTTGTTGGCATAGGAGAGCAAACAACAAATCGAAACATGGAAATATTTGAAGAGCATCCTTTGGTGACTCAAGGATGCGCGGATTTGCTCTTGTGTCCTGATACAGCCAAATACTCTGATAAACCAAAAACATCTAGTTCACTAAACGATGCTAACCCCTGTATTGCAGACACTACTCAAAATAGACACGAATCTGTAGAAACTGACCCGGAAGGGCTTCAAGGTTATCGCCTTGAAAATGGGAATATCTCTCATCTGAGTGAGCCACCTCAAGGTGAAATAAAATAATTTGATTATATCAAATACCCTAGTGCTTAACATTTGTATAACATTAATACAACGTCGGCCAAACGTTTCGACGTTGGCCCAACATTGTATAAATATTACACAAATGTTACCAGGTACAATATTTCGAATTAAATATCAACGGAGTGTGTATCATTATCTCTGACTAGAATTACTTGGAGATGACATGTTGCATGTTGGAATTTTTTAACGAAATTAGTGGGAAGGTGTTAAGTAGGCTCCCTATAATAATAACAATTGTTTACAATTCTGTTCTATACAATGTGAAATGTTACAATAAAAACACTGTTTATTTTAGCTGACCAAATGTTCTAACACAGGGATAAAAAATGTATTTTATTTTAATATTTAATACAAGAAATTACGAACGCAATTCGCAAACGTGGCGGGAACGGAATCCAGGTGTTTCAGAAATAGATAGACTGAAGATTTTATTCTTATTATAGATACAGACTCAGAAAGAAAGATATTTGTTATAGGGAACTGCATTGGAACTGGCGTTTATTGTTAATATGGACAAAATAAAGTATTGTGTTCGTAAACATGGAAAATCAGGTCATTTAACTGCATATACAGAACATGTATTGGGAATAAGTAAGTAACCGTCAGTTGTCAACGAGTATGTGGGTTAATTTGTCCATCGACACTGAAGCTCCAATATATGATGTTACATGTTATAGTTTGGCGGTCAGATGATGCACGGCATGAGTATCAATAATATTTAAATTATTTGATGCTCAAATTCGAACCCGTATGTAATGATAATTGCAATTTTAGGATTTCATCTATTGGTTGAAAATCCTGAGTATAAATGAAAACAGTTATACGCGGAACTTTTATAATATGATGCTGCGCGATGACTGTTTGGATAATTGGGCTGGAAAATAATTGTATTGCTATAATTAAGTGAATATGGGAATCACTATTTGTTAATAAAAACACGTTTCTTCAAACTAGATCTTATATTTGCATAGCAAATATGTAAGTCTCCACCTTCCACAATTAAAAGTTTATTGCCAATGCAGTAACGAATGGGTGTGCCATGGCGGCCATTTTGGATAGGCAATTTAGCAAATTTTCAAACTCAAACAGTTTAATCCACCAAAGAGGGTTCAGATTAAAAATCGCGAAAATCACATGAATATTGATGACTGGAGAGTGTTTACGTTGATCTCGAATATGCAAACTAGTCTTTGGCGGCCATCTTGGAAATGCAAATTAGCATATTTTCGAACTCAGCCAGGATAATCTATCAGAGCACGATGAGATTTTTTTTTCGAAGATTGGATAAATATTGACGACTGTAGAGCGTTTAAGTCGATCTTGATTATGCAAATTAGCCCATGACGGCCATCTTGGATATGCAAATTCATTGATTTTCGAACTCAAGTAGGATAAGCCACCGGAAGGTGTTCAGAAAACAAATCGCGAAGATCGGATGAATATTGACGACTGGAGAGCATTCATGTCGATCTGGAATATGCAAATTAGACGATGGCGGCCATCTTGAATATGCAAAGTAGCTGATTCTCGAACAGGAGCAGGGTAATCAATCAGAGGACAGAGGGTGCTCAGAAAAAAAAAGTTCACGTCGGACGTCGATCTTGGATATGCAATTTAGCCCATGGCTGCCATATTGGATAAGCAAACTAGCTGATTTTCGAACTTAAGCAGGATAATCCCATCTTCCCACACAAGGCTCGTGTTTCTATATTCGTATATATATATATTCGTATATATATATATATATATATATATATATATATGTGGTTCCGGAGTTAAAGCCTGATAAGTGTGACCATCACTTTGCTCAGTAGTGACACAGTGATATGTATTCTACTTTAAGTTATAAGAGCATGTCTAATTAATATATTCAGGGACGTGGCGCGATGGTTGAAGCGTGGCGCTTTGCAATGTGTCCTTTGGGAAGGCACTTCATCCGCAGGGGCGCTTAACTCAGGTGTAAATGAGTGCATGTACCTGATAAGGCAGAGTGTGTACGATAAGTTCCTAGCGCCGAAATGGCTGCAGCGCTGTATGTTCCCCGGGAGTTAAGATGGTACATGAATGAACATGTTCCGTGACGAGGGGGTACAATAATCGTTAGACTTGATATCAGACTATAAAACCTGCACATTTTTAATATATATTTTATTTGGTTTAAACGTTGTCGCCCGCACTAAAAGTTTTAATATTATAGTAGGTGTGTTGCAATTTCGTGTGTCAGTTTATCTGATTATAACCACGATGTACATACGCTGTGTAATTGCTGTCTACAATTTGATATTCAACTAGTGATTTAAAATATCATTATGTTGACCTGTTTTTATCAACCTAACTATTTTCCTAGCCCAAAGTTGTTGATTACAGCAGTTGACATCCGTGTGATTTATTTCAGGTAACACATTCGATAGACTATCTGAGGCATTTGAAGCTATCAGTTGGTGAGTTTCACATTTGTTTGGGGTTATCTCCTCTTCATATTTTATATCAATTCCGTAAAGCAACATTCTCGACAGAGTTAGATAAAGCAAAACAGACAGTAACATTGTTGTATGAGGCTGTCTGTATAATCCGCTTACTGTTGCAATACCTGCGGTCGGGTGTACCTGCTGGCGATTTAAAACAAATGTTATGAGGTTTACCAATATCAACGAATGGTAAAACTAAACTAAGACAAACAAATGAGGGAAATAGCCAAACTGATTAATATTATATAGTGATTCCTCAGTCTACAACATACAACAGTCCACAAAAGATACATTGATCACCTTGTGTTTTACCGCTATATGAACGAATGGATGAATGAATGAATAGACGGATAAATTAATTAATGAATTAATGTATTAATATAATTTTGTACAATGAAGACTTAATTTTTTTTTTCTTGTCAGTAGAGTCAGGGTTTGTTGTTAAAATTGTGTTTTAACTCAATTACAATTAGTCAACTGTACGCGTTATTGTCAGATTTTCGATCAATGAATGCTGACCGATCAGATTATATGAATAAAAGATAATTATTTTAAGTTGAATATAGCCTACATGAAGATTACATGTTATTAAAGTGCGGAACAAAAGGAACATTTTACTTGACATTACTTACATTAGTTGATTAGTTAAATATGCGATAGATAATAATTTAACATAAATTAAAGTTGTAAACCAAAAAAAAAAAATAATCAAAACAATTTTAAAAAATCAAGAAAAGAGAAACATTACATGAATCTAGAAAAAAAGAACATTATCATGATTATATATGATGTTACTTTAAATAATCAAACAATAATGTTTATACATTTTAATTTTAAAATCAAAATGTTTCATAAAAACTTGCTGAATTAAACCATAAACATACGTAGCATACGTAGAGCTGGGTTTAAAATAGACAGATTGTTTTTATTTTTGATTATAGTTCAGCAAACTCTTCGTTTTGCTGTGTCAATTTAGTTTCCATATCCTTCTGCAAGCAAAGACTAAATCATATCAATATAATGCTATATAAAATTGTCAGATATTGTATTTGGTAATAAATTATCTTGACTTAAAATCTACATCATCTCTTTTGTTAAATTTTGTATATTCGAATTCTGGATTCTAGGAAACAAAAATAAAATTACTGTGGATATCCATAATTTCAAAACATTTTTAAAACACGAATTGCTTTATAAATCTGGAGTTATAAAACAAACGAAAAATCAGAATACATCTAAAGAGCTATTATCATTAAGCATGTCTATTGTATATTATTGTGTGTATGTACTATTGTCTCTAACAATAGATATATTTCTTATGTGTTTGTACCAATAATATTATTTATTAATTGTATGTCACGATGTATATGTACAGTTATGCTTGTCTACTGCTAGAAAAAAATATATAAAAATGACACCATAAAATAATAATATCTACATAATATTACTTGAATTTTGGATATAGTGATGGATTTGAATAAAAATAAAGTAATCTGAATGCATGTATGTTTTTTACCATGGCGTATAAACAGATAAAACATTAAATTTAATAATAAAATACTGGTGAAAATGTACAAATTAGTACCGTAGGTAAATGAGCTAATATAAATGTTTTACACCATAAAATAAACGTCACTTTTTATTTTGTAGTTTATTGTCAGTTGGTGCTTCACTATTCACTGGCCATTGTATCAAAACTTTCATTAATATCGGATATTCTTCTGATGATGTCAACGCCGTGGTGAAACGTTTTCATTTGACACAAGATCAAATTGTTATCAGGTGGCTCGCAGGAGAATGTGAGATGTTCTCTACAAGTGACGACAAACCTATATGTCTTTCGGCTGGGGCAGGGCCGAGTTTAGTTGATAAAATACATTACTTTATTGAAAAGGAAAATACTTTTCACTCATGTAGCAGAAGTGTGCTCGTTGAGGCACATGGTAGTGGAATTAACGACACCAAAACTTATTTTATAACTGCAGGACATACTAGTAACGCCAAGGATGGTAAATTCTATGATCAGCCAGATTACAGCAGGGAAATTGGGTGTCTCAAATATTTCAGTTTAGGCAATTTGGATGGCATATTTTCTGACGTGGCATTAGTTGAAGCAAATGAAGATAGTGGGATGATGTGTTCTGAGAGTCTTATCTATGTAGCTGATAAAAATAAAGGAACCAGGAAGATTAAACTCGAAGTACGACCTTTCAAAGATATTGAAGATAAGTATATGAATGTGAATGGCGGAAATGGCCGAGTGAAACAGATATGTAAGCAATCATCTGATGGTGTTGTATATGGCACGTTAAATAAAGGAACACTTACAATCGACGCCGTGAAGCAAAAGGTGCGTGTTTTCTCAGCTAATGAGCCTTACAAAGGCTGCGTTACCCTACCTGGGCAGAGCGGTTGTTCAATCACAGAGGACCCGGCTGACAGCGAGGACACAGATTACATCAATCTCATAGCCATCATGGGCGGCCGAATAACAATTCCCAGCTCCACAAGTGCCAACTCCAGCGAAGTCCCAGTAATTGAGGAAACTGCATTCATAACTATTGTGTCTAGAGAAATTATAGAAAAAATGGAGTCGTTCTTGGAACAGAAAAAATTCAACAGAAAAAAATATGACCTACCATTACAACACAATACCGTGGCAATCAGTTCAGAACGTACATGGATTATTGATAGTGGGGTGTCGACGATGGTTTCACAAACGCCGACTGTGAGTGCTGATCATATTGAAACAATTTATTGTAAATAAAGTGATCACAAAAAATATAGCTCACGAAAGTACAGAACATCGTTTTAACTCTTAGAGCAATGAGCTATTATATTACATCTTTAGGCACTTGAATTTGTGTCTCGCTACCGCGATTCATACATTCAAGAGATAGAAAATTAGGTGATTTGTGAAATTTAAGTCACAAACCATATCGTGTGTCAAAATTTAAAACATATTTTACTTTTAGCATTTGCTTATACAGATTTAAAAAACACAGAGAGGCTACTGTAGTCGGCATCAATGCTCTATAGGGATTAACCGTTACAGCGACGACATTAGTATTTTCTGATTCTAATGTACTTATGATTAGTATTATTATTATCATTACGTGTAATGTTAACAACAGTTTGTTTAATATTTTATTTAGAGAGGTATAACTGTGTTTTCAGAAACAACTACTAATCTTATTTCAGACTTCATCATGTTCATAGAGTGAATAAAATATGTCTGTCAAATGAGAATTGTATATTTTATATCACCTATTGTTGAATATTTATAGTGATACCGACAGTAAATTTCATTCTCCTCACAGCTAGAAAAAAATGTTTGAAATGTGTGTTTACTATTTCGCCTAACATAATTTGACATACCAAGCATTGTGCACTACACCTTTGAGGGTAAAAACAGTGATTTTAATCTGTGATCTTGATCTGTCTGAATGTTGAATAATTTTGATTTGTACGATCATTTATGCTTAAACTATGTATAGTCGAATAATTTGCTAATGTGTTCTCTGCCAATCAACAATATGCATTAATCAACTTATAGCGAGGTTCGCTCAAGGATTCATAGATGATTTCGTTTTTAAACGAACTTCACAAAAGGAAATAAAAACCAAAGGCAGAATGTCAAAATTGAAATTGTTTTGTTGATAATATAGATAAACATGGCTATTATGTTCCCATCCCAACTGACAGATTTAAAAATGCATTTCAGCAGATCATAGATCAATTAATACATTTCACCGAAATAACTAATTGCTGTTTTTTTGTATTTTTTAGCCAATTTAGGGGACTTTTTAAAGTATTTAGCAAAAATAGGGGGGGGGGCGCGCCTGCTGCGCCCCCAACTCTGGATCCGCCACTGTTGCTAGTGGCTCTGACTGATTGCACTGTAGAATGTGTTTTTCAAGAATATTCATGAGTTTGAACCGATTTTTATCTGGCCAATATGGCAATGCCCAACAAAAATGGTGTCCTTGACATTCTAAACCACAGGCCAAGGAATACACTTGGCCAAACTAATTAATATTATTGAAGCTAATTTTAAGAGTGTGTGGGGAGGACCAGAGAGGGGCTTGACTACATCACTGCATCTAAATGCTTGCTCAATGTTGGAGGTGCGTCGTAGACGATGGACCACCATTGATCCAACATTGGGTCAATGTATCGTGTTAACTGGGACTTAGTGTTAACTAAGAATGATGACACAGCGCTGGGTTCCTGGTGATTGACAGGTTGGACGCTGTCCCAACATTAAAGGGACATGCCCAGGTCTAAAATCATCAAAAAATCGGTGATTTTATTCTGGCTTTTTAAAATGACTATATGATGTAAACATGTCCATAGACTAGAACTGCACAAGTTTTTTTTTTCTGCTGCCCATTCACCAGTTAGGCTAGATATAGAGACGAAATTCCAATATTTCTTATTTTTGACATGGTTGTCAAAAATTAGAATTCAGCAATTTAGTCTCTATATCTATCTCTATATCCCTCTCTTGCAAAAGTTTTTGAATCTGTACTCGAAAATAGATTGTCATTCAAACACTTAGTGTGCCGTGACGATGATCCTCTACAAAGAGGCTTTAAAAAAGATTGTAGGACATCTGATAATTTATTTGTGTTGTACAATCTGGTTGAAACGCAAAAAAACGTAAAAAACCGCTCTACTATATAGATTTGACCAAAGCTTTTGATTATTTAAACAGAGATGCACTTATCCTGAAACTGCAGCAGCGCAATGTCGACGGAAAATTTCTGAATACAATCAAATCTATGTTTCTTAAATCTAGCAGTCGAGTTAAATGGAATGGCAAGATTAGCAAGCCTATTAAAAACCGTTATGGTGTCATGGAGGGGGGTTTCTTAAGCCCCAAACTTTTCAATGAATTCCTGCAGGATCTCGGAAAATATTTAAATCTTAAAGATAGGAGACATATACCTTGCGTACCTCCTATTTGCCGACGACAAAGTCCTCTTTTCAGAATTAGCCTACAGGCACAAATTGACTTATTTTACAAGTACTGTGAAATATGGAATCTGATAATAAGCATTGCTAAAACAAAAATAGTAATTTACAACCAAATATATGCTAAACATTCATTTTTTTCACACTGGCCGAAAATACGCTTGAAATCGTGGACAAATATAAATATTTAGGTCTTTGGTGTAGTAATAATAAAAATATATTTGTAAAAAACCATTCGTATCTGGCTTAACAAGCTCGCAAAGCATTATTCACAATTAGAAATTATAGTCACAACTTAGGACATCTAACGCCAAAATTGTCTCTAAAAGTATTCCAAGCCCAAATAGAGCCAATACTGATGCATGGTAGCGAGGTACTATTTATTGGTAAAGAAATATTGGACTTTGAGACAGTCCATTTATCATTCTTGAAAAATATGCTTGGAGTCAAACAACAAACCACATCAGTTACTATTTATGGGGATACAGGAAGGTATCCTCTCTTTTTAAAACAACAAATTCTAGCTTTGAAATAATGGATTCGCTTGATCTCCTTGCCTAGAAGCTGTTATTTGAGAATCATGTACAACTCACTGGCGTCTCTTGACTTTATTGGGGAAAAAATTGGTGCTCTCACATCAGGGCATTATTATTTCGAACAAACCACCGCGACGTTTGGGAAAATCATAGGGTAGAAAATGCCAATCGTCTCGTCAAACAAGTTAAATCATGTTTGCTTAATACATATAAAGTTGATTGGTCTATCAAAGCCCGAAACTTCATAAAATTACGAACGTACATAACGTTCAAATTCGAACACTCGCTAGAAGAATATCTGTTTTACATCCCCGACACAAGGTGGATGAAGGCACTATCAAGATTAAGAATGAGCTCACATATGCTAGAAATTGAACGAGGAAGGCATGTCAAGCCGCAAAAAACTACCACTAGAACAGAGCATATGTCAAAGATGTACATCAAACTCTGTTGATGACGAAATTCATTTTTTACTTACTTGCTCTTACTTCGCTACGCAGCGAACTAGTTCACTTGCCGAAAGCAAACTACTCAATAGTGAATTTGACTCACTCTCAAACGACGACAAATTTATATATATTATGTCATCTACACATCGACCATTAGTAATATGCTTAGCAAAATACACCTATAGCTGTTTTCAAACCTTAAGCGTGTCGCATACCTCCACTTTATAAAACGATTGGGGCGTAGGGTGACTGGTGCGGCGGGTGATTTTTCTAATCATCCACTCATGAAATCATCCATGCTGTCGGGGGATCACCACTGTGGTATCAGCGACTGGTGCGGCTGGTGATTCCTCTAATCATCCACCCATGAAATCATCCATGCTGTCGGGGGATCACCACTGTGGTATCAGAGACTGGTGCGGCTGGTGATTCCTCTGATCATCCACTCATGAAATCATCCATGCTGTCGGGGGAACACCACTGTGGTATCAGCGACTGGTGCGGCTGGTGATTCCTCTAATCATCTTGGTGTTTCGAGCTGAGGTCAGTCAATGCATTTTTAGCTAGATTGTTTTTTGAACATGTTCAATGTAACTAATATTATTATTTTCTTCTTTATACATACTCTCACTCATTATGTAATGACTCTGTTTTTTGGTGCGGGAAACTAAAAAATATCATGCCAATGCTCTTTAACTGTAGGTTATTTTAAATAGTTCTCATGCATATTTTATTTAACCTGTGCTTGTTTTAGTATATAATGTCGTTTGATTTTAACATATTTGAGTTAACTTAGCATTCATATTTTACCGAACTAATCCTGTTGTTTATAGTCTTGTACATATGTTCATTTTAATGACGCATAAGTCTGCATAGACTTACCGTCGTCAATCAATATCAATCTATCTATCTATCTAGCCTAACTGGTGGATGCGCAGCACAAAAATTAAAAAAAAACTTGTGCAGTTCTAGTCTATGGACATGCTTACATCATATGGTCGGGGTCAGTTCGTTATTCCGACAGGTCTATATTCCGACAGGTCGATATTCCGACAGGTCGTTATTCCGACAGGTCGTTATTCGGACAGGTCTATATTCCGACAGGTCGATATTCCGACAGGTCGTTATTCCGACAGGTCTATAGGCCTATTCTGACAGGTCATATTCCGACAGGTCTATATTCCAGCAGGTCTATATTCCGACAGGTCTATATTCCGACAGGTCGATATTCCAACGACACGTCGTTATTCCGACATTTTCTTGATGTAAATTGTATTGCGAATTAGTCTGTGAAATGAACCACTTTTAATTACGTGTGTGGGCCCAAAAGGTTTGAAGAGTGTTTCTAGTCAGAATTTCATGCTGATTCTGAAATTCCATTTCTTAAATGCCTCAGACGCTGCATTTTTTCAGAATATAGCATTTTGCGTGTTTTTTTTCATACAAAAATGTTAAAATCGTTATTTTAACCAGTGACACTGTTTAAATGTATCTACATAAGAATATGTGATGCCAAATTAAAATTAAACTGCCTAAGGGACGCACCATTTGATTTCTGAGGGGGGGGGGCCTAGATTATTACTTTTTTTCCTGAAAAATTAGCACACAATTTTTTTTTTAGCACTGACCTTGAAACAAACATTTGTTTTGTCCCTGGAGAAAAAAATAAAACATTTTTTTTTGTGACAGTTTATATTTAATTAAGTATGTTGACAAATGTCATGCACTGACCTTGATGAAGGTAAGTCTCTGACATAGGCTAAATACAGTAACTGCAGCTGTATTCAAGGGGACACACCAGCCTTCCCTGCTTCTTCTGGATACCCTTACACAAGTTCCCAAGTTCCGAAGTTCCCAAGCTCCGGGAACTTCAAGTTCCCAATTTTCAAGTCCCGGGAACTTCAAGTTCCGAAATTTCAAAATAAATGAAAAAATATATTAAAGGGACCCCTTGGGATGAGACATTTTCAATGTTGTCAATTTTGAAAATTTAACTTATATGAAGCTTTATAGCCTACTGATCTGAACTAAAAATACAAAAAAGTCAAAAAACAATTTAAAAGCACCGAAAAAGAGTGAAATAGTTAAATTTCCAGGTCGTATATTGCCATACAAAACAAGTCAGCAATATACAGAACTTTACACCACATATTCCCACGTCTTGGACGGGGAGATCAAAGCAATCTCCCTCTCGCTAATTGGTGTCTGATTGGTGTCTTATAGTCAGGACATGAAGTGATACACCTGCAACACTGACTGTCTGCCCAACGCTGGGCCGACGGCATCAACATATGGCCCAATGCTGTGGGAACATTTAACCGTCCTTTAGCAAGTGTTTAGGTGTACAAAAAGTTTGTTTGGGTTTTAAGCGGTTTCATAGAAATGTTGATAAAAAATATTTTTAAAATTCTAAAAACCTGAAAAAAATAAAATCATGATCTTGGGGATACACTACCTAATTACTAAACTAAAAACGAAAATTGATGTTATCCCAAGGGGCTGCTTTAAAACATTATTTGCAAAAATTGTCCGAAAAACAGTTTGGTACCCAATATCAATTTTAAGTGCTGTAGACTAAAGTTAGTTTTTCACATATTTAGATTTTGTTTATAGGCGATCTTGGCAAACATTTCACATATAGGGGACTAGTCCTACGGGTATAAAATAAAATTTACAATAGAACCGCAAATTTATTATACAAAATCTAAAATAAAGAGTATTACAATAAGATATTTTTCCAGATATAGTATATTCGAGTTCGAGTGGTGGTGGCCGACCATAAAACAACATTATCAAACGATTATAGTATTGGGTCTTTGTCGTGTTTGATGGCATATAATATTTAATATCATGTAGAGCTTTTGAGGTCTTTCCTCAACGCGCGACGCTGTTTGCACCGTATCGATGATATTTTAAGGATCAACGTTGAGACTACATGGATTTCTTCCCAACACGACGCATTGACCCAATGCTGGTTTTATGTTCGACCACCGTCTGCAACGCTGGCCCAACGTGAAACCAGCATTGGGTTAAGGCGTGGGGTTTGGTGGGTTGTCATCTGCGAGGTGTGATTTGTAGGCCCAGGCCCTATATATCATTATATATTTTCTATGCATAGGCTATATAGCGGCATGTTATAATAGTCTTTGAACTTGAAAAACAACTGGGCCTACTCAGATCAACTCTTCTGTGGATGACTGCATAATACCAGCTGTAAATCTCCCATCAAACAGACATTGACCCGATCTTGGATTAATGCTGCTGTAAAGTCACAGACGCTGGGCAAACTTTACCTCAACTTTGGGTCAGCGTCGGGCCTACACATAGAGGCCTAATTCGTCATTTGAACATAACAATGAGTGTGCTCGGTCTAGAAAACCACATTTAATTCCATTCATGCGCGCAGCTTGGCAATCTATAATGCGTGGAAAGGCAAAAGGCAGTAGACCCTATCTAAAATGTTTTTTGTTGAAATATAAAAAAACATTTTTTTGGTAACTTTTATTTCGGAATTTCGGAACTTGAAGTTTCCGGAACTTGAAAATTGGAACTTGAAGTTCCCGGAACTTGTTTAAGGGTATTCCTGCTTCTTCAGCCCTGGGAATTGTTGGTGATATACAAGGATCTAGTAGTCATGGTGATTTTTTTTAATGTGCAACATGCCGTTTATACTAGTGTTTGAAATTTAATACTCTCCTGAAACCTAGTACCGGATACCAGTGTAAGTGGTAGGCCTACTCATACTCATGACCTTAAATACGATATACCTTCTGTGAAGCTTTGATAACCAAGTAGGTCTACTTAACAAATATTTATTTTGATTCACCTTTCATTCTAGAAGCAGCATAATCTGTACGCATCATTTGGCGATCTGTTGTCTTTAAACTAGGACGCAAACAACTACGACTTGAATACTATGTGGTAAAAAAAAATAGAAAAATATCACATTCTTTAATAGACAAAGAGCCGACCAGAAACAAACAAAAAATACATCAGTAAAGCCGCGTCCAATTTCACTGTTAAATATAAATACCTTGTAGTGATCTTGAGATTTTTCCTAGAAATATTTTGCGCTCCAATTATTCCTTGTAAGTCGTTTATTTTAAATTCCACTTTGATGAGCCTCTTCAAAGATTATCAACAATTAAAAGTATCAACGATTTTTTTGGCACAATCTTTCAACATAATATTTTTTTATGTACAAGTTTTCAGCATATATTTTTTTTTACAGAAATTTGAAAACAAGCATTTTTTTCAAAAATAATCTAGCCCCCCCCCCCAGAAATCAAATGGTGCGTCCCTAATACATGTGATCCAATAATAAGACAACAAATTCAGCGCTGAGACTGATTTTATACGTCAGAGTCTGACGTCTAAAGTCAGTCTCAGCGCTGAAAGATTTAAAAATATTTATAATGGTGTCAGACCCATAGCATAAGTATTCAAATCAGGGGGCTTAACTGATTTACCCCCGAATTGTTAAAATCGTCCCAAAAGCACAAAATTTGGACCACGTATGGCCAAGGCCATAATATTTTTGATTTATCGCGGGAACCAAGCTGAACTCTCGCCGTGGGCGCTTTATTTGACAAATCCAAGATGGACGCCATTCAAATTAGGGTCATTTCATAACTTGTAAACTAATAGACGTAGAGACGCATGTGATACCACTTTTCTATGGTTTTCGAATATGTAGGATTGATTTATGATGTTTTGCAGTTGATTTGGGAATTATTTAAAAAAACAAAAATATTTGTAAAGTTATTTCGTCAATATATATACGACATGATAACGGTTTAAACGACGCAGATCAGCAACACAATCGTCTGTATCAGGCATTGATAACGACCTATCCATAAGATTTGCTACCAGAGCCAGTCTCTGGAGTTCCTGTGTATCAGCCATATTAAATAAATTCAAAATGGCCGCTGTTCATAACAAGCCCACGTCATAACTTGCCAACTAATAGCAGTAGAGAAACACTTAGCATTTTTCTACGGTTTCATAAACGATTTTAAATATATATTATTTCATGTGTTTGTAAGAGCCCGTTTCCAACCAGGACGAAAGGATTTTTTGAAAGGTTTTTTAACAGTTCACATGTCAACTTTGACATTTTTATTTCTTTTTTTTTGTACTTTTTTTTAGGCGGCGCGAATCGGTTATACGTTCGGTTGCTATTATTATACCACGAATTTGAACAGTTTGGGTCACTGCATATGTATACACCAAGGAAAGATTTCGGCCGCAGCGGGACTCGAACCAGGTACCCCCAGACTCTCGAGTCCACCACGCGACCAATGAGCTATCCTGCCGTCACGAACATGAACAAGATAATAAGTAATATTATTTATAATAAGAATAATATAGATATAATATTATAATTGTGACTCAAGGCACAACAACATAATTATATTTTCATATCACTGTCTACTGTCTATACGCAACGCAGCTATAAAACTTCAATTGTTCCATCACTGCTAATACATCCATCCTCATAGGAAGGGCAAAGTTAGGAAATTTTAAGATGATCAATATTAGTTCTGAATTGTATTCATTGTGACTGTATACTTTTACCTCGAAAATAGTATTATTAGTTTCAGATAGCTAATTTGTAACAGCATTTTGGACGGCATTAGAGCACTATGGGGGTCGCTCAATAATATTTTGTTCAATTTAATAGTTGGTGATGTATTTTCTGGGCAGTCAGGGAAAAATCAGGGGAATGTGTGGGAATAATAATTAAATGTATTTATTTATCAGTGTTTATTAGGCTGGAATATACATAAATATATACAATAATTGTATACATCTGCAATTGTAAAAACAACTTTTGATATCAAATACGTTGACATAAATGTAGTTATTCCATTGGTTGGCATATTAAGCTTAACAATGGATCTGAACGCATCTATATATCACAGCTGTACAAAGAAGTGTGGGCCTATATACACTACGCTCAAAAACACCCCCCCCCCCAAATGGCTCCCATAAACTCAGGGTAGAGAAGGTTAACCCTTTCAGTGCGGGCAAATGCGTTCAGATCTCAAAAAAGCACCGATTGTAAATTATTAGTCCTAACTGGTCCACTTTTAAACGCCCATGTTAAGGTAACATTTGCATCACCAATGCAAGCTTCAAATGAATATTACATGTCAAAGAATGATGCAGCACGAAAAGAGTTAACAAGTACAGTAACAATCTTAGTATTTTAGATATAGGTCTTCATCGCTATTCATCACCACAGTAGCTGTTAATATTGGTTAATCCTCTCATCACTATTATTTTTTTGTCGGAATAACGACCTGTCGGAATAAAGACCTTTCAGAATATCGACCTGTTTGTCGGAATATAGAACTCTCGGAATATCGACCTGTTTGTCGGACTATCGACCTGTCGGAATAACGACCTGTCGGAATAACGACCTGTTTGTCGGAATATCGACCTGTCGGAATAACGACCTGTCGGAATATCGACCTGTCGGAATAACGACCTGTCGGAATAACGACCCGGACCCATATGGACATATTATCAAGCTAAAATAAAATCACCGATTTTGATGGTTTTAGACCTGGGCATGTCCCTTCAAACAAAGAGTGGTTGATACCTCACTAAACTAGTCTACAATAACACACATAAAGATGCAGATCCAATGTTGTTTTTATGCTGGGCCGAAATTGTATTGCATATATAGACCCCCTATATCAACTATGATGCAACACTGTTCGCAGGTACTGGACTTAATAAAACTAAGCCTATAATGACAACCATAATTATGTGAACTAACGTTAGTTTATTATCGGCACAAGGAAATCTCGAACTTGACATAGATTTCAGAGTCAGGTGTGGGTCACCAGACTGTTGTTTTCATGGCTCTATCAGGACGCAACAATTACAGAACTGCAGCCACAACCAGGGTGAACGAACAAGAATTCCGATTTTAGAAGTGGAGAACTGTAAGAAATTAATGTAGAAGTGGTGCCGCTTCGGCAACAAATTTCATATTTCTAATGTGAAGTTCCTAACCAATATTGCAGCGTTCATGCATTTTTCCATAAGGTGCTGATTTTTCAGGGAATATTACAGTGTAGCCTCAGCTTCCCTTTGTAAACGTTGTCGTTTGTCTGCTATATATAGCTGGTCCACAAACCGGTCCGGGGGATGATATTTTGTCGAAACTGCCGGTATCGACAGTGAGAAAACGTTGTTTCAACCTTTATTTAAAGGGACTCAATCAGGCTAAAATCTTCAAAAAATCGGTGATTTTATTTTGGCTTCTTAATATGACCATATCATGTAAACATGTCCATAGACTAAAACTGCAAAAGCTTTTAATTTTTGTGCCGCGCATTCACCAGTTAGGCTAGATACAGAGACGAAATTCGCGTATTTCTTATTTTGGACATGCATGTCCGAAATAAGAAATCTGGAATTTCGGCTCTATATCTAGCCTAACTGGTGAATGTGCGGCACAAAAATTAAAAACTTTTGCAGTTCTAGTCTATGGACATGGTTACATCAAAATTATGGTCATATTAAGAAGCCAAAATAAAATCACCGATTTTTTGACGATTTTAGCCTGATTGAGTCCCTTTAAACCCAGATCACTGCGCTGTTAAATCCATTTTGGTGTTAAAAAAATTACCTGTAAGGTAGCCGTGGACCAGGCGACTCGCTCCGATCAGCGCTACATCAATGTAAAATGCAGAACTTTAAAAAGCTGCTTTTGAATAAATTTGGAAAGTATTTTAAAAATTGTTTAGAGAAATAAAACTACAAAATAACACTTTTAAATTTCTGAATCAAATTTACCCTTATTACATTGTTATACATGTATTGTATAATTTTTTTTTAGAAAATGAGGCTCTCAAGTGTTGAGAGATCTCGGTGATGTGCTTAAAACATGACGTTTACATCCAGTTATCATGTCTTGTAAACCCAGAAACAATAATGTCAACTCAGCAACTATATAATTTTGCAATGAAATATCTGTTCTGTTGTAGCAATTTTTATTTTAGAAAGTGTTATAAATACTAACATATCACTAAACTAGCATACAAAGCAATTTATGATCTTTAAGATTTGAAAATGATAATATATATATATATATATATATATATATATAGATCTATATATATTCCGTTGCTGAGTTGACATTCTAGTTTTACAGTCCTGCACAAAAAACATATACATAGACCATACCCTCAATAGGCCTATCTGACGCTAGTATATATAATTTGAAGCGACTTTTTTCTTCAAAAATAAAGAGTGAAAGACCCCTTAAATTGTATATTCACCCGCAAATGTGTGCGTCCTACTACACTATATTACATCCATAAATTAGCAATAAACGCATAGGCCCTACTTAATGTAAAGTAGCGTCGCCAACAATGTAATATGGTGCACTGAGCTCCCGTCTTGCAGGCCGCATGTTTTTGTTTATGGTCAAAAGGGGCGGACAAGATGGAAAAATATTCGTTCAGCAGATATCGACGAAAAAAATCATTAAAAAAAAGTTTTCAAGTTAATCGAAAAAAAATATTTGCTCAGTGGCCTGGATGTCAATTTTGATTGGCAAAAAACCCAACGCATACGAAATTTTTAAAGCCAAACCCTTCCCCCTAAAATCCATGTATCAACACGATATCATTCCATTTTGTAATTATTGTGATTGTAGGCCTATATTTTACGATACATTTTGTATATATTGGAGTCTTCAGAATGAAATGTTCCGGAAAACATGAACAGCAGGTAGGCCTAGTGTGTTTTTTGGAAAAAATATGTTTTACTTTGTCAATCTGAAAAAGGGCGAATAAGGTTTTGGTTGAGAGCAAAAAAAAAGATTGTTTTAGGGTGAAAACTCATGTCATTATAAGTTGACAGTTAAATAACATTCTGATAGATTGTCTCGGGCAGATTAGACTAAACGTTACAGTCTACCACTATTATGCCTATTTAGGCTATAGAATCTTCCAGTTACCTTCGTTAGGCATGGTATTGATAGAGCAACCACCGATGACTGGTCAAAATTGTCTACCTACCAACTGATAGCGTTAGAACCAAGATATAGCTCCCCATGAGGCTCAAATATATGTCTATTTTCAAAGGGACTGGCCCAGGCTAAAATCATCAAAAAATCGGTGATTTTATTTTGGCTTCTTAATATGACCATATATGATGTAAGCATGTCCATAGACAGAGCTGCAAAAGTTTTTTAATTTTTGTGCAGCGCACTTACCAGTTGGACTAGATATAGAGAAGAAATTCCCGTATTTCTAATTTTTGACATGGTTTTCAATAATTAGAAATCAGCAAAATGTTTACATCATATGGTCATATTAAAAGCCAAAATAAATTGAATTTTTATGAGTGAGCGGGGACGAAGCATTTTGTTTCTAATCTTTGAAACTGGAAGGCCATAGTGCCAGTAGGCCTAATAGTGGGGCTTCACTGCCTTCAGCCTTGAACCCGCGATCTACGACGTTCCACGCATATTCCAACACAGCACCATGGCCTCCGCCCTGCATGTTAATAGGCTACTACAAGTACAACCAAGAACTTTATACTAAATAAAGTTCCTGCTATATGCTATTTACACTATTTATTTTGCAATTTGTTTGAGGTAAAAATTTGTTTTATATCATTTAAAGCTTAGATAATAAGATTTATAGACTATATTCACTTTCAAAGGTTGCCAGTCGATGTCGCACACAGTCATTGGGTAGGCTGACGTTGAAAGTGAATATCCATGATTTAGGGGGCTTACCTTGGACTTGGTACCGTAGCACAATGAATTGTAATTTGTAGCCAAGATAAACAGCCATGTCACCAACTTCATTGAGTGTTCCTGAATTTAGGCCACAGTGCTACATTGGTGACGTCACAATCTTATTGTGGGGTCACTGTATGCCTATATTACTCAGTCTCACTATAGAAGTTTCATGGTGCCCAGGGCTATCTAACATGTAAAGCTTATGTGGAACAGTTTCTATAAACACATAGGCCTACATAGGTCTTCTATCCCTTGCTTAATCACCTCCACTTTAATATTAAACATGTACGTATGCTGCCGCCTATTTCGCTTGGCATATTATATGGTCTAGACGATAGTTTGTCATGCACTCTAGAAGATTTAGCTGCGAGAATATCTTAGACCCTATATTTTTTTATTTCGAATTTATAATTATCAAGTAATTGGCTCAATATTCCGTACTTGCTGGACAATATCGGCGGATGCTTTGCGAAGAGTTTTTTTGCGAGTGTCCATGACCATGGTAGACGTGCAGCTGGTAGCTATTAAAATCGACTTTAAGGATCAGAATGTAATAGGGCGGGCACATTATAGTTTATCTCATTAGAAATAATCTCCTCTTTTCAATGGTGGTTGATATGGAGCTGTATTATTGAGAGAAAGTGGTGAAAATGAGCTCAAAGACATGTACCAGCAAATTTAGCGGTTATTTTCTGTATGTTGTAAAGATGATCTCCTCCCAAATTAATCACTGTAAATGTCTACAATGTAAACGTTTTGAACTTGATACATCCGCCTCATAGCCAGTGTCACACTAAACACCATCCACATTTCAAAAGTTACTCGTGTGAGGTTATATTCAAATAAAAAAAAAACTTGTGAAAATCATGGTTAAAGATTGTACAGGTAAATTAGATATCATATTTTAAACATCTCCGTAAAAAATACACTAAAACTAGTATTTGAAAAAGTCTGTAGCTTATATTTCCTTGGTGAATCCATGATTATATTGTAGGAACAAATTTACAATTCCCAATAGTTATCACTTAAACAATTATCGTTTGATATATATGTGTGTTCCAACGTTAATTGATACAATTTTTAGTTCGATGTATTGATCAATACAATACAAATTATGATAAAACATAAACAAACATAAATAGCAAAACATAAGTACGTTGCCTATTTTTTGTTATTCTAGTAGGTAATTGCTACTATAATAACAAATAATGTTCCATTTGTTGCTTTGATGTACACGAGTAAACCTAACATCAATTGCGAAGAAAAATCTATTTTTATAGAATAGTTTTACATTTTAACTAGGTCTACATAACACGCAAATGTGTTTAAGGAGGGAAAATTACGCCTAATACCAAACATTCAACATTTAATAAACTGGAAAAACAGAGCAATAACAAAAAGGACCAGTGTCATTAATGAATGTATAAAATCATTTTAATTTTAATTAACATGTCTATGTAATGCCTAAATAGTTTATGCAAAACCAATTAGGCCTACATCCATACCAATCACTATTAGTGTATCGTCTCATGTAATTCCGTAGGAATCTCATGGTAATTCTTGTCGCGCACGTTTTCTTGTTCAGAATTTTATGCTAATCCACCAAAAATAGGGTGTTAGGTCACTTTAAGGTCATTTTTCGACCCCTAGAGGTCATGACGCCTAGATCTCTCTTATTTTAAAAAAAAGCACATGTCCCACTAGTCGTGTAACACATCAAAATGACCGAAATTGTTTAGAAAATACAGCTAACCTATGTGGCCGGTGACACAACATTGTGCCAGCGTTCTCCCAGGCTGAGCTACATTAAGTTCAATAGTATTTTTCGGATATTTTTACTAAATCATTGATAATTTAGTATTTTATTAGGTATTGAATGCAATAAGCAGTTTACACTTATGACACGTATTCCATGGTGATCGTTTTTGTTTTAGTGTATAAAAAATGTGTCGAGTTTGTAAAATGACTTTTTCAGTCCCGGTGGTCGCATCCAAGACTTTAATCAATATATTTATTAAAAAAACCTTATTTTTTATGTTACCATAATTAGTTTTTTTTATCCACATTATACTGTAATTCATATTATAGTGACACGAATCGTATGTATACACGTATACAGCCTATATCTCTCTACATACATAGGCTATACATGCATTATCAATGCCGTGGAATGCTCAGACTGATCTTAGATGGGGGGGGGGGGTGAGATCACGCTTAAGGCGAATTTCGGATATTAGCCTACGAAGTATTTTTTCAGGTCCCTGGTACTTCGTTATAACGAGGTTGGACTGTATCATCAAATTTGACAAAAAAACTTTTTGAAACCTCTCGAAAGCCATTTTCTGCCCGCTAGAGGTCATTTCAAGGTCAACTATTGGAATTTTGTCAAATATACCTATTACTCCATGCGTCAGAATTGGTTACCATGCACCCCTCCCCCCCCCCACTACTCACCCACACCAATTGTTTTTTAAGCTTTGATATGTCCAAAACATGAAATGGATGTTACTAGTAAAAAAGTAGGGACGAACTTCATATTTTGACCGCTTTTATGGGGGTACCCCCAAACCTGTCTGGAATTAGGGGGTAGGGTTACGTAAGCGTCTGTCGTTGATGTTCTGATTAACCAATCTGCACATGCAATATACCATATAACAGATAATTAAATTTCTGTTCTAATAAAAAAATACCCATTGCAGTAGAATAAATAGTCGTCTCTCCACATACGCTCAAACATGTTTTTTATTTTAAAATAATAAGAATGAAAAGCAAAACAAACTAGTCAACATGGTCATTAAAAACAACATAATAAAGGATAGTTATTGGACATATCCATATCTGGTCTATGTTTTCTGACCCCAGATATTTGTATGCTTAGAAATGTGTGGTATTTATATTTATAAAAGGCATACATATTTTTTAATGAAAGCACATTGCAGCCTTTCATGAAAATAAGTCTATTTAACCTGGGTTGAAATCTGAAACATGGATCTTTGCTCGGGATTTTAGTGTATACTTTTGTATTCACTTGTTTTTACATAATTTGCGTGTGCTGAATGCAAATCTGTCGGATAGCATTCTATTTTTGTTGACCTTCATTTCAAATTAGCAAAACACAAAATTGCCACAAAAATGTTAAGAAAATCCCATATTTTCTACCCCATATTTTCTATAGTTTGTCGCACATAAGCGCACAATTTATCGTTTCTGCAAGATTTTTAATTGATATTTGTTTTTTTCTGTCTTTGAAAAAATGACCTTTATTTGACCTTTAGATCCCAAGACATCTGCTGTTTTTTATCTATTTACTGTTAGTATAAGTATACTGCTAAACATGTTAGCGATAATATAACGTATTTGTGGTGACATAGTGGATTAGGACTAAACGTTACAAATTAAAATAAATCCAAATGTAAATTAAATTAAATTAAACCTCATTTTTTTTATTTGTGGCTCGGAATTGCAATTTTTTTTGATTTTGTGTCACTTGGGGGCCGAAACAAGCATTTTATCGTAAATCCAAGATGGACGTCATTTTACATATTTACTATTAAAATAATGATGTCATGCTAAATACTACGCACATCAAAGCAAGTTAGAATATACTGTACTCAAAAACAGTTTTGAATGCCTTGCAACCTAATCTGCCGTATAACGTAGTCTATTTTTTAGATTTCCATTAAACAAAATGCTGTTTATGATAATATAGTTCACGTGCATGAAAGAGGTTTTTATTTGTGTGTTGGCGGAAACCATTTTTAATTTGAAGGTCAAATAAAGGTCATTTTGACATGAGACATAAATTCATTAACTCAAAGTCATGCAGAAGCCAGACATTGTGCAATAATTTGTAACAAAAGTTTAGAAAAAATGTGGTTTTGGCGGCCATTTTTTGTTTTGCTTATCTAGAGGTGACTGAAGGACACCAACTATAGAATTTTATCCGCCAGATTCGAATTCAGCACACAAAAATTATGTAAAAACAAGCGAGAGAAAAAAAAATATAGACCCAAATGCAGAGCAAAGTTTCATATTTAAACCCAGGATACATACACACATTTTCAAAAGAAGTTTGCAATATTCTTTCATTTAAAAATACATATGCAATGTACAAATCTAAATACCACTCAGTTTTAAGGATATACACATGTGAGTTTAGACAACATAGGTCAAATAGATATATGACCAATAATTGTGTTTTATTAAGTCGTTTCATCGACCATATTAACTAGTTTGTTTTGTTGTCGATTATTTGCAATAAAAAAATGTTTAAACGTATGTGTATGTGCAATACATCAGTACAACGAAAATTTTGTTATCTTTTATATGGTATATTGCATGTGTAGATTAATAAGCTAGAACTGCAACGACAGACGTTAGCGTAACCCTACCCCCCCTCTAATTTTAAACAGGTTTGGGTACCCCCACATAAGCGGTCAAAATATATTTTTCGTCCACATTTTTTCACTGGTAACATCTCATTGCATGTTTTGAACATACCAAAGCTTATATTTCACCTATACATTGTTTTTACCAAATAATTATACATCAAAATGACTTGTAAAACAGATTTTGTCTATAAAAATGTGATTATTAACTGAAAATTATAATTTCGATGGCGGCCATATTGGAATTGGCCAAAATTGTGTGTTTCGGTCCGAAATTTTTTAGGGGATATAAAGAGGTCAATATCTTACTCGCTACCAAATTTGGTCGACCTACTTCTATCCGGAAGGGGAACACATTTCGGTCCTACCTACCCCACTAGTATTGTATTTCTTATTGATGGTTCGGAAATGAACCGGGTGATCGAACCGTTAAATGCAAACAAAAACATGTTTTTGTTAATCAATCAACAATTTTGTAAATTAATAGGACGCGAAATATCTTAAATAAAAACCCCATAGAATAGATAAAATCTCACTTAGCTTTGAAACTTTTTGATGCCGCCGTGTTTATGTTTTGGGTGTGGTTACACAACGATACCCGAGGATGCCCTGTTTGTCGCTTGATAAAACACGTTAAAATAATAATAAAAAAACTTCATATTTTCAAAATAAGTTGTTGTATATCATAAAAATGGCTCACTGTCCTATCACATTACATTTAAGTGAGACTAAAAAAATAAATAGGCCTACAATAATATTTGCAACACTAAAGTTTGAATAATGTGATTTAATTTGTTAACAAGTTGACAAATTTAATAAGTTACTATTAGTTTATAGTAAAGCGCTGCTATTCACCAGGTTGCGCTGTAGACCTATAGAAGTAGGATACATCTGCTTTGCCAGGCATCACTAAAATACTCGAGTTACAGAGTGCAACATTGTGCGAGCGGCACCTAGTGGGAGAAGCTTCAACTGCAGATTAAAAATAACTTGAGACGTTGCAGCTGTCAGTGCGCGTGGATGCTGGCGTGGAATCATCATCGCCCGTCTACCCTGTTGCCATAGTTTTTAACGCTGTGCCCATACTATCACGATGAACACGGACCACACCGCTCAGGATTAAAGTCAGATACAACAGCTCATCAATATCTAATCAGACACGGATATAGTCACAGCCAACAGGTGGGTGATTGCTCCCAAGTTCCTGTCCTCAGATGAGACTGCTGCAATGTGGCACGCGTCCATCTCATATTCATAGTCACTGCCTTCTGTATATACCGCCGCGCGCGTGGTGTGATTATATAGGCTTATTCACTGTTGTCATACTAGATTTGTATGTAGTACGCCCTGCTGTAGGCCTATATCCCAGAAAACACGCGACATTGAACCAATGTTGTTTTAATGTTGGAACATCGTCTATAACGCTGTCCCAACAATAAAACCACATGGTGCAGTGGTTGAAACTGCCTGCTTGGAAAGTCAGAGATCGCGGGTTCGAACCCCACTCTGGCCTTCAAGTTTCACAGAAACAAAATGTTTCTTCCCCGCTCACTCGTAAAGATTCAATATTATGGAGAGCCTCCGTGGCCGAGAGGTAGCGTACTCGACCTCAGACCGCCAGAGGACGAATTTCGAATCATGTGTCTGGAGGGCAGTGTTATCAGTGGTTATCCCATTCATCTCACCATCCTCAAGAGGTTTTCCTGGCCCAATTTAGCCTATATGTGCACAAAAGTGGCCTAAAAATCGTATATTCAACTCTTTACATTGAATGCTGCTGAATAGATTGTAAAGAAGCAGTTGGAATAGATTTTTTTGGAAACATTATGGCCATATTTTTCCCGAATAATCACATTCTTTTTAACCAGCTGAAGGCACTACAACTCTCGTTTCAAATCTGAATAGGTTAAGAAAATTGGCCTATTGACATTTTTGGGGGCTATGTTCAGAGCTGATAATGGGCTACTTCACCTGTTCACATTTATACGCTATTCATCTATTCATGTACGGGCATCTAAATGCTAAAATCAATGAATGTCAGTATATGGAATACATTGTATGTACAGTTAGTTCTTCCCATTATTGATTGGACAGAATTATCGATACCAGGTTGTCCAACTGAAATGAATATTCACCTTGTCTTCGTACAAAAAAATATGCCATTCTTGAAAGCATTACGATAATAAAACTATAGTCGTGCTTACCCGTAACACAACGTTCCATTACCAATTTAGTCATAGATAAATGTTTTTGCTCGGCTTCTGTGAGTGCTGGACCAACATCTTTATGACAAACATCCAGTAGGTTACCGTTCTCCCAGTCTGCAATCAATTATTTTCGCACTCTAACAAATTATATATTAACAAACTAGGTATATCCTTTATTTTAGTCATCCTTGTTTCACATTTCCGATAAAAACTGGCAGATAGAAGTGAAAAATATGTGTAGGCCTATGGAAAATATTCAAGTCATGAGTAGGCCTAATGTTTGTTTGTAACCATAGTGTCATATGTGCCACTCGCGGGCGCGAGCGCTGTCTATCACTCTCCATTAGCAGAGAAACGTTGTTCACATTCGCGCCATTTCTCGGTGTATTGTGTTTAAATGTTCATACTACTGGGTTCACTCTGTCAGCGAGTGTTCTTATCAAGAGTTACGATTGAAAATAAATATATTTGTGACTTGCCATAATTCTGTGTTACTTTGAACTTATAGGTCGTAGAGCTATTTGTTCGGCTTTGTTACTTTATTTAAGGTGTATGAACACTTTATTTGTGAATGATTTCAGCCGAACAGAATGACTCTGAGTCTGACTCATATGTATACTTCTGTAGTTACCTGGCTGAGTTTGGCCTAGTTCTAATGATTCAACCAAAATGAATACTAGTATCAGTCACTCCAGTGCCTGAGTCCTCATCCAACTGACATAGAGTAGACGGATGCTGTGTTATGTGCATGTGCACAGATCCATCAGCGTGCTATACAGTTTGCCAGATTGGCACTATATTTATTGTGAATGATATTTTCGCCCATCCGTCAGTTGTATCTAAAACTGCATTTAGAGGTAATTACTCTGATCACTGGAATATGTTTTCGAACCTTTCAAGCCAAAGCTCCGGCCCAGGGTATATTGTTTTATCGCGGCCCCTCAATGTATTAATTAATTAAAGGGACTGGCCCAGGCTAAAATCATCAAAAAATCGGTGATTTTATTTCGGGTTCTTAATATGACCATATGATGTAAACATGTACATAGACTAGAACTGCAAATTTTTATAATTTTTGTGCTGCGCATTCATCAGTTAGACTAGATATAGAGACGAAATTCCCGCATTTCCTATTTTTGACATGGTTGTCAATAATTAGAAATCAGGAATTTCGTCTCTATATCTAGCCTAACTGGTGAATGCGCAGCACAAAAATTATAAAAAATTGCAGTTCTAGTCTATGTAGGCCTACATGTTTACATCATATGGTCATATTAGGAACCCGAAATAAAATCACCGATTTTTTGATGATTTTAGCGTGGGCCAGTCCCTTCAATTAATTTAATTCAATAGATTCAATTGTCGGGGTTGTGCGTGAAAAGGGAAGCGTGAACAAAATAATAAATGTGAAGGTACGGTACTGGAGATATAGTAGGCATATAGAGTACAATCATGTATTATTGTTGATACAGACCCTAATAGTCATTAGGGTTTTTATTTGGCATTCATCCCTCCTGAGGATAGTGAGGTGAAGGTGATGACGCTGTCCTCCATGCATTCAAATTCGGCAGTGTTTACGATGGTTCATTGTTGCACAAAGGTCGCAGACGTCAATCCAACATTATAACTGAGAAGCTCCACTTTGATTTTTTCTCCGATTCACATGCACGATCATGATCAGAGAGCACCTCATGTGGCTGGTATTTGCATTGTACAGGGATGGGGGTGGCTTATTTTTAGCCCCCCTATATAAATAAACACGAATCTGTCTGCTTTCATGGTCATCCCACCTGCGGCGGATACTGCATGCATCGTCTTCTGCGTAGGCCTACCAGTAGGCCTATCGAATATTGAAATTATCATCCCTAACAAAATTCCGGAACGTTTTGGCATGACAATTAGTCTTGATCAATCTAGTGACATTGGCAGGTTGCATTTATAACTATTCTTGTATTTTCGTTTATATAATCCATTTTATTTTAATCCCCAAAAAAAACAAATAATTTCTCAATGTCAAACACAAGTATTGCAAAATGAAGTCAATAATGTTGAGACCAACAACAATATGATGTAGGCCCCATCACAACATGATATCTGAAATAATTATTCTGATAAATTCATAGGCTGCCTCAAATTTGCAATGTCTTTTCTTTCGAAAACTCATATTATGTGAATAATTTTTTGATGCAATTTACTTATCATGCTTATGGTGATTTGTCTTTTTATCATCTAACATCTGATTATTAGACACTCTGAGCTCAAAGGGTGTAAAAATTGTTCAGCGAGTTTGGAGCTTGAAGGGTTAATAGTGGTACAGGAGCCATCCCGAGGTTATTTGACGGGCGCTGGGTCTTCCTTGGTGGTCCAGCGGTATCTGGTTCATCCCTCTACCAGACGCCGCCAGATTCTCCATGGATGCTCTTCCAGAAGCTGGCAGACGCTAAGCTGGGAAGCAGCCGCTAAGTTTAGACTCCTAATACTGGTTGGTAGCGATCCAGAAAGATAACATCGGTGCAACCATAAATCCACCACCACTTAGTATGATATGAGGTGTTGTTGCATGCGAACTTTCCAATTAATTTGAATGTACCCGGGATCAACTTAAATAAATTTAAATGAATGTAATTATACGTAGCCTACACTGTTGTATTACAGATTTAAGTTGCATGATTCTCCAAGATTTCGCACTTTTTGTTTAAAGCGACAGAATCAGGCTGAAAGCATACAAAATCGGTAATTTTATTTTGGCTTCTTAATATGACCATATGAAGTAAACATGTCCGTAGACTAGAGCTGCAAAAGGTTTTTTTATTTTTATGCTGCGCATTTACCAGTTGGGCCTAAGCGAGATATAGAGACGAAATTACCGATTTCTTATTTCAGACATGCATATTTTTATATGCAATAATTTTTATGCTGCGCATTTACCAGTTAGTCCTAAGCAAGATTATAGAGACGAAATTCACGATTTTTTACTCAGACATGCATGTCCAAAATAAGAAATGCGGGAATTTTGTCTCTTTTTCGGTTTTCCCTTTTAACTTATTCCATCTGCTATACTTACACAACACCATATAATGTGTATTAGCATGATTAGTATGCATTGCCGTCATTACCTATATGTATTGGTGACCACTGGTGACTCTGCTGCCGTCTCATACACATGATACATGTAGGAAATGGCATTGGTCATGCGAAAGGTAAATTAGCCTTGTTAGAACTGGTTTATCGACAGAAGGCTTTTCATACCGGTACCTGTAGCTATAGGCGACACATTCCCAAGTATCAATTAATATTTAGTTATACTTTACAACAAACACGATTGTGGTGTTTGCCCAACGTTAAACGAGCATGGATATTTGAATCATCTGTGCTGTCAATGTTTTGAGCAATGAAAACGTATTAATTTACTTTTGTATTATTTTAAATTGTCCGACTCCAGCTAGGTCACGGCATTAAATTGTTGTATGTATCTGTTTAAATACTGTCATGGATGAGGTGCTAGTGTCAGGAATTGATCCAGAATAAAATCAACGAGGTGGTTGAATTTTTTTTTTTTTATTATTAGAATGAGCATGTTGTCTCCAAGGTTTGGTAGCATCTGAGCATTGTGATTAATAAATCTTGTACTAGATCGGGTCTACTGTGACGTATTTAGATCAGAGATCCATTTGACAGATATATTTGATAGATCACAGTAGGCCTATGTACCTGCTCAGTAAACTCCATACATTGAACCAATTCTATTTTAACGTTAGCCCATCGTCTTCGACGCTGGCCTAACATGAAAACAACATTGGTTGAAAGTGTCGTGTTGCTGCTTCTTGTCGTCTCACCTGCTGACGGTCAGTTTTGCGTGGGTGGATGGGCGATAATGGATGGGAAAATAGCCAGAGAGCAGAAAAACTAGAGAAGACCAGATAAAGCTTTTAGACGCATATTGTTAGACACGCATACAGCTGGCAGGAACCCGAGAACGTAACACCTGTGTCCATGGATATCAATAATTGAGCGTCACGTTTAAAATTGATGTATGTCCAAAATGTATGTCAGTAATCGATGATTAGTAGGCCTACAAGGAATTATTGTACTTGACCTATAGAACTGCGAGAGTGCAGTCGATTTTTTCCTCTATAAGGTATATAGTAGGCCTAGTAAAAAAAGTTTTAAGCTCAACTCTTGGGGGGGGGGGGATTTATGGACCACACCCTTTTTTGAGGCCAGTGGAGATGTTCAGTGTGATAAAAATGCCTACCTCTGTACATACTTGTATACGATTTGTATGACTTGTGTCATTTCGTACAGGACGTGATATGATAAACCGACATAAATTATGTTGATGACCTTCAACATGTTGAAGTGTGAATTTATGGGCCACGCCTTTTTTTGGTGTCATTGGAGATGTTCAGTGTGATAAAAGTGTCTACCTCTGTACATATTTGACCGATTTGTACGACTTTTGTGTCATTTCGTACAGGACTTGATAATTATGATAAACCGATATAAATTGTTTTGACAACCTTCAACATGTTGAAGGGTGAATTTATGGGCCACGCCCTTTTTTGGTGTCGGTGGAGATGTTCAGTGTGATAAAAGGGTCCACCTCTGTACATACTTGATCGACTTGTATGACTTTTGTGTCATTTCGTACAGGACTTGAAATAATAAAACGATATAAATTATATTGATAACCTTGAACCTTGAAGAATGAATTTATGGGTCAATGTCAACGTAAAACATAAAATTAACACTTTTTTGTGGTTTTGTATTTATTTTTCTACAATGCAAAACTTATATATATGGTTAAACATCATTGCTACTCTTTAGATGGCTGGGTAGGCCTAATTGGAAAAACAATTCTGATATTATCTAATTTGCATAAATATAAAATGGCCGCCACTGAAAATGAACCCGAAGTCATCATACTGTTGTCTTCTGCTTCTAATTGGCCTATAAACACTGATAAAAGAGCTTAAAAACACGTAGTTTTAGACATTGTTGCCACAATGACTAAAACTGGGTTGTGGGCTACTAGTAGGCCTACCTTTAAGATAGATTTTATTTATCAGTTTAAGGCGCTTTATAAAATTATAAATAAAAAATGTTCCTGATGCTGATAATTATGGTTGAGCATACACAGATACAGCCCTTCAAAGTATTTATATGTTGGAAAAATGCTGTCTAGAAATCCATGGTACAATAAATTATAAAGTGTCCTTTATGTATTTTAAAAAAGAGTACGGCATAGTATCGACGTCATCGTGTCACGATATTGCCAACAAAGGCAACAGAAAGTCCTGGAGAATTTTATCGGGGGGGGGGGGGGGATCAAGAATCATTGGGGAGAGGAGTTGCTGTGCGAACGGGGCGAGCAGTTTTTTCAGGGGAAGTGGCCAGCTTACAGGGGGAGACTCCCCCCCCCCCTCCTAAAAGGTCATCCAGGAAACCCGGTTACATTAATTCTATACACAACCGATAAAAAGAAAACTCTCAAATGTCGGATAGACTACAACCTACCAATGGAAATGTTGAGGACAATAAACAGCGAGATATGTTAACAGATTTGCTCACCCTCATTATTAAGAAATTTACATTGGCAATTTGAGTAGTTACGTACTATATGAAAAAGTGATAATCAAACTAATTATCATTTTTAAACTCTATAATTACATTATAATCAATATTAATGTAACACATCGCAGAAAATCATTCTCGGTGTATAAAATGCATTTCCACACTAAAATAATAAACTCTGCTGGAGAAATTAAATTAGTAAAGCTTCAGAAATACAGCGTAAGTCATTCAGAACCGATATACAGCCTAACAGTAACAAAAATATCCACAAAACATTTTCGCAGCATGCCCTAAGGGCATTCCGTTAAAAAGTATATATTAATGTCCTTAAATATGAGGCTCAATGGAAATCTTAATTGTTCAATTGAAGAAGAGGTGACATAGGCCTAATTGCTTAATTGTGCTTATTGTCAATGTCGGCCATTTTGGATTTATGTTAATTATGTCATGGACATACGATATTTTATTATTTTAGTAACGTTTCTCCTGAAAAAAAATAAAGCTAAAACCGTTAAAAAGCGTACCTTTTTTGTTTGACCTTCACTTTTTCCTATAAATTGACCTTGAAAGGTCATATATATATTTGTATTCGATTCAGTAAATAAAAAGGTGGACGCTTCTCTGATATCGGAATATTGCTGACGTAAAAAAAGGGCGTGGCCAAAATAACCCCTCCCTAGCAAGTTGAGCTCAAGACTTTTGTGATACTAGATACCTTATACTTCAACTTGGTGAAAAATGCGTCTGCCGTCTTGTAGTCCCAGGTTTGGTCATATATTGACAACAAATCCCTGTACTAGATTCGTGCATAGCACTGCGTTCTCAACAGACGCACACCATACCGGTATATCAAGGGCTAATTACTTTAATAAAAAAAGTCATTACTTTAATAAAAAAAAGTCCAAACATAATATCCTTTTTTATTTGCACTTGACACTCCATCCAGGCTAGCATTAAAAGAATATACTTTTTTGTGATTCATCCAGTCACTCAAGATTTGATTCAATACCAAATAAATGTCACTCAAATATCACTCAAATAGATAAAAGAGCTTATGATAGATATGCCTACTCGCTTAATCAAAGCATTCAATTTTGAAAGTATATATTCTTCATGAGCAGAAAGTATAAAAATAATAATGTAATTTAATGTCATATTATATGTTGTTGATCACATAAGCGACACTCAACTTCAAAAGCTTCAAGTGGGTGACATTATTTCAGCGATTAGAAAGTTACGCTACTAGGCTCTGCTTGTAAACAGGTAAAATAAGCAGATACTGGTCTACCTTTTGCTTTGCACGCAGCTACTATTTCTTGAATTTTCACTACTGAGAGCTAGAATAACTTTGAAAACATGAACCCTCAAAAAGTAGTGTACTGAGGCTGCACAATAAAAATACACAACCTAGATTAGGTGACCTCGCCATTTCCCTCTGGATCTAGTATAGGGACTGTCTTGAAGTTATGAGAGTAGCCTACTATCAGACAATAGGGCCTACTCCATATCGGTGGTGAGTCTTTGAACACCACATGTTATGACTCCAGTGTTAATGCAGACTTAAGTGGTGTAAGAATTCCTAAGTGCTGTTCAATGCCGTGTTTACAATGTCGACCCCTGTCCATAACCTTCTGATTCCCAAGTTATAGCACAAACATATAACACTGTATAATATCAAACATCAGCTCATAAACATGCTAAAGATACCCATTTTGGACAAGTTAAATATCTCGAAACTTTTTGACACATTTGCAACAAACAGGGAAGCTGGTCCTTAATTATATGCCTATACTGCTTAGTGAGTTTACACATTCTTCATTTGAATCTTAGTAAACTATAAGTATAGGCCTACTCCCATTTAAATGAGAAACGTTCCTTTCTAAAACACAGATCTATTATGAACTCAAGATATCAGGTGTTCCGTACGATTCCACAATAGTGTTTGCACACCTTAGAAACTTAGAAATGGATAACTCACAGTCACAATGGCTCTGTGCACATGTCATGGCCCATGTATTATATCTTAGTACAATTTTAATAACAGCAGAATGACGGGGTATCCGCTGATTAACCCTTTCAAGCCTGAATTTACCATTGTTATCTTAATCCACTACAAGCGACTTGTAGGGAATGAAGATGAGTTGAAGTGGGTGAAAAATTAAAGAAAATTGCCATGTAATGGTGAAAGAAGTTTCATGGAAATTTACCTTCTAAAACCCTCAGTTGTAGGAAAATTAAGTCTGTTTTCAGGGATGTAAAATGATGCTTTAATACATCGCGAGGACTTAAAGGGTTGATAATATCAGGTCTCAGTAAACACGAGACGTTGACTCAATTCGGGTTTAATGCTGGCCAACCGTATGTTACACTGGCCCAATGTTTACTCAGAATCGGGTAAACGTCCCGTGTTTACTGGGCAGTGGATGATGTCGCCAGGTGGAGGTGTGAAGGTCACAGGTCCTCTGTTTATTTTGTTTTCAATTAATTTACCATGATCTGCCTTGAGCAGTATCTGAGTTAATGACAAAACGATACTATTTAGGCCTACATCTTTCACAAATTATGACTTGTGTTTAGCATATTTATTAGAAGGTAAAATGACCTTGATCATGTTGATATGACCTATTTCTATTTTTTTCAAAACTTTTTATTCTCATATCGTTACTTTAAAATCTTAAAATGGTGTGGCATAGAAATATATTTTAAATATAGGCCCAACTATTATTTCACTTTTAGTTATATTTATACTTGAATCAGTGATATTAGTTTCTATTTACATATTACTATACTAACAGTCGTTAGTGAGTAGGATCCATGCAATGTAAACAAATTTTGATTATCAAAACACCAAGCATTATACTGTTAAACTTCACACAATTTTAGAATCATACGTTTGTTATTGAAATAATATTGATTATTGCGTCTAAACATGCTAAATTGTTTATTTTATTCCAATTGGGGTTTTTTCGGAAAAAGTACAAGTTGCCTTTATTGAACTGTAAAGGCCATTTTCACAAAATTATGCAATTTCAGACTTCACATTTCTCTGAGTTTGCCAAACCATATTTTTACACTAAACACATTATAAAGTTGGATGATATACCGTTTTAGAGGTAATTTTGAGTAGATTCATGATCTGTTGATTATTAATTTAATTATAATCCAATTCTTTAATCAATAATCTTTTACGCCGCCGTGAATTGATCATGTTGATTTAGCTCTCACTTAAAAGTAAATTGATGATTTATTTATTTTTCATATAATATGACCTATGTGCCTGGGATATTCTTTGCACATATTTTTGTTTCACATTATGAGACCACTTATCAATATCAATTTTAAAACTTTTGAGCACGATATATATCATCAGAAATACATAATGTATTTCTGATATCATGTATATCGAACCGTGTATTGGACCGCATTCAAATTACATGTGATGTGGACAATTTTCTTCGGGAGTTGGGCGATTAATTATTTTTAATTATAAAATAATAGGTTGAGGTATTCTGCTCAAATTTTAAGTGCCTTCCCCGGGGATGCAGAGAGACTGCATGCGTTTGTGCCAAAAACAGCAACGTCTAGATGTTTCTCCACCAGGATTAAATTATGCCTTTCCATTTTCTACAATGGAAAATACACCCTTTAACTAACTCACCAGGGGGGCTAATATAAAAGAGGAGTCATAATAACCTCACACAAGACGCGTTTAATATGTTATGAAGTTGTCATAACATGAAATATTGCTTCTGCATTGCCGGTTAATTTATCTTTAACTTTCACCCAGACCACCTGATGATGTCAAGAGGCCTGTCAGCCTATCATTTATCTAGTATTTTCTCAGCTTTGTATCTGTTGTATTACAACAAGTACACACAACGGAAAACGTATCAGCGAAATATGGCAGATATAAAGACGAAATTTCCGATTTCTTATTTCGGACATGCATGTCCAAAATAAGAAATACGGGAATTTCGTCTTTATATCTCGCTTAACTGGTAAATGCGCAACACAAAAATTTAAAAAAAAACTTACACAGTTCTAGTCCATGGACATGTTTACATCATATGGTGATATTAAGAAGCCAAGATAAAAATACTGATTTTTTGATGATTTTAGCCTGATTGTGTCGTTTTAATACACATGCTCAACCCATCACAGTGTTTCATTAAAGGGACTCAATCAGGCTAAAATCGTCAAAAAATCGGTGATTTTATTTTGGCTTCTTAATATGACCATATCATGTAACCATGTCCATAGACTAGAACTGCTAAAGTTTTTAATTTTTGTGCCGCGCATTCACCAGTTAGGCTAGATATAGAGCCGAAATTCCCGATTTCTTATTTCGGACATGCATGTCCAAAATAAGAAATACGCGAATTTCGTCTCTGTATCTAGCCTAACTGGTGAATGCGCGGCACAAAAATTAAAAGCTTTTGCAGTTCTAGTCTATGGACATGTTTACATCATATGGTCATAATAAGAAGCCAAAATAAAATCACCGATTTTTTGACGATTTTAGCCTGATTGAGTCCCTTTAATGAAACACTGTGATGGGTTGAGCATGTGTATTAAAACGACACAATCAGGCTAAAATCATCAAAAAATCAGTATTTTTATCTTGGCTTCTTAATATCACCATATGATGTAAACATGTCCATGGACTAGAACTGTGTAAGTTTTTTTTTAAATTTTTGTGTTGCGCAATGGCCTTATTATACATTGAACACGCGTTGTGCCGGCGTATGCGTGTTATAGAGGGATGGGTTTGATAACGTCACCAGTCCTGTCTCAACAAACACGAGACATTGACCCAAAGTTGTCCTAATGTTGGCCCGCCGTCTTCGACGTCGGCCCAAAATTAAAACAACATTTGGTCAAAGCCCCGTGTTTACTGGGTACTCTTGATATATTATGCATATATTGTATTGCGGGTATAGGTTTAAATGTCCAAGGCTAAAAGTGTGCAAAACTGATGTTAATTTTTTCATTTCCACATAGGCCTAATACACCATGTAATATGACTAATATATGTAACCTTCCCAGGAAAATTGAAAAGCTGAACATGACTAATCTATATGATGTTTTAAAAGTTTTTAGTACGACCTAAATGATCAATTAGAACAAATCATCTGTTTTAGTGGTTTTCAGCCCTCGCCGTAGACTATTACCTGCGCCTAGTCATATTAAGAGGGGAGAGACATATCCTGGGGACTTATCACATCTATTGGTAGGCCTATATTATTTCTCTGAAACATATGAAAAATCTACGTTTTGTAGGATCAGCGGGATCGAACTGTTGCACCCAACGCGCAACGTCCCTCTCTAAATTACATCTATGGAAGTATTTAGACTAGGAAAGATCAGATTACATTGCGTGACCTCTTACAATGTCTAAGTGGTTGTGATAAACTGATTAGGTCAATTGGTCAGCTGATTTAACCCACGTATGGAACTGTCCTTTGTCAACACACCAGATATGTGACGTTGACCCATCGTTGATTTAATGCTGTCCCACCGTCTGCGACGATGGCCGAGCATGAAACCAACATCGAATCAGCGTCTCATGTCTGTTGGATTATTGAGTGTGGCGTGGGCCAGACACATTATAATCTGGCATTTGAAAGTAACAGGTACGATTTCCACGTCGTTTATTTTGCGCAATTATCATGCCGTGAGATAAATAAATTCGGGCTCAATCTGTCAGGTTGTGGATTCGCATCTGGAGGTTACATTATTATTGTTTGATATATACGTAGTGTCATCTTGCCCTGCTTAGCCTAAGCCTATAATGTGCATAAATGTGACATAAATATACATTCATTCATGACAATAGGCCCACAGTATAGGGTAGGGTGGGGCAAAGCGCCTACCGTAAGCATTTTAAGCTGTAGTTATGTACTACCAACCTCTAGGAAAACATGTAGTCCAGCATACGTTGGATACTAAATTGCACTATCCACTACCCTGTTGTTACATTACCTATTTATTTATTTTTGTTCTCGAAATGCAAAAATACAAAAATACACAAGTGGGCGTTTTGCCTCACACCATGGGGCAAAACGGGATCCGCTACCTAACATAATAATACACTGTCCATGACCTTAGGTTGACCATATTATCAGTGTGGTTAAAGCAAATTCAATAGAAAGACAGGTTCAACTTCAAGTGAAAGTCAAACGCACTAGCAGTAGCCTGAGTGTGAAATGGGCCAGCAGTAGCCTGAGTGTGAGATGGGCCGGCAGCCTGAGACAGGTCAGTAGCCTGAGTGTGAGACAGGCCAGAAGCCTGGGCGTGAGACGGCCAGTAGTAGCCTGGGCGTGAGATGGGCCAGCAGTAGGCTTAGCATGTGTGTCAGATGGGCCTGCAGTTGCTTGAGTGTGAGATGGGCCAGTAACCTGAGAGTGGTATGGGCCAGTAGTAGGCTTAGCCTGAGTTTGAGACGGGCCAGGAGTAGCCTGAGTGTGGGACAGATCAGTAGCCTGATTGTGAGTTGGGCCAGTAGTAGCCTTGAGTGTGAGATGGGCCAGCAGTAGCCTCAGTGTGAGATGGGCCAGTAGCCTGAGCGTGGGATGGGCCAGCAGTAGGCTTAGTCTGAGAGTGTGAGACGGGCCAGCAGTAGGCTGAGTGTGAAATGAGCCAGTAGTAGCATGATTGTGAGATGGGCCAGTAGCCTGAGTGTGAGATGGGCCAGCAGTAGCCTGAGTGTGAGATGGGCCACCAGTAGCCTGGGTGTGAAATGGGCCAGCAGTAGCATGAGTGTGAAATGGGCCAGTAGCCTGAGTGTGAGATGGGCCAGCAGTAGCCTTAGTGTGAGATGGGCCAGCAGTAGCCTGAAGGTGAGATGGGCCAGTAGCCTGAGTGTGAGATGGGTCAGCAGTAGCGTAAGTGTGAGACGGTCCAGCAGTAGCCTGCGTGTGAGATGGTCCAGCAGTAGCCTGAGTGTAAGATGGGCTAGCAGTAGCCTGGGTGTGAGATGAGCCAGCTGTAGCCTGAGTGTAAGATGGGCCAGCAGTAGCCTGAGTGTAAGATGGGCTAGCAATAGCCTTAGTGTGAGATAGGCCATTTGCCTGAGTGTGAGATGGGCCAGCAGTAGCCTGAGTGTGAAATGGATCAGTAGCCTGAGTGTGAGATGGGCCAGCAGTAGCATGAGTTTGAGATGGGCCAGTAGCCTGAGTGTGAGATGGGCCAGCATTAGTCTTGAGTGTGAGATGGGTTAACAGTAGCCTGAGTGTGAGATGGGCCAGCAGTAGCCTGAGTGTGATATGGGCCAGTAGCCTAAGTGTGGGATGTGCCGTGTCAGCAGTAGCCTGAGTGTGAGATGGACCAGCTGTAGCCCGAATGTGAGCTGGGCCAGCAGTATCCTGAGTGTGAGATGGGCCAGCAGTAGCCTGAGTGTCAGATGGGCCAGCAGTAGCCCGAGTGTGATATGGGTCAGTAGCCTGAGTGTGAGATGGGCCAGCAGTAGCCTGAGTGTGAGATGGGTCAGTAGCCTGAGTGTGAGAAGGGCCAGCAGTAGCCTGAGTTAGAGATGGGCCAGTAGCTGAGTGTGAGATGGGCTAACAGTAGCCTGAGGAGTATGAGATGGGCCAGCAGTAGTCTGCGTGTGAGAAAGGGGCCAGCAGTAGCCTGAGTGTGAGATGGGCCAGCTGAAGCCTGAGTGTGAGATAGGTCAGTAGCCTCAGTGTGAGATGGGCCAGCAGTAGCCTGAGTGTGCGATGGGCCAGTAGCCTGAGCGTGAGAGGAGCCAGTAACCTTAGTGTGAGATGGGCCAACAGTAGCATGAAGGTGAGATGGGCCAGCAGTAGCCTAAGTGTGCGATGGGCCAGTAGCCTGAGTGTGAGACGTGCAAGTAGCCTGAGAGTGTGATGGGCCAGCAGTAGCCTGAGTGTGAGATAAGCCCGTAGCCTGAGTGTGAGATGAGCCAGCAGTAGCCTGAGTGTGAGGTGAGCCAGCTGTAGCCTGAGTGTGAGATCAGCCAGCAGTAGCCTGGGTGTGAGGTGGGCCAGCAGTAGCCTAAGTGTGCGATGGGCCAGTAGCCTGAGTGTGAGACGTGCAAGTAGCCTGAGAGTGTGATGGGCCAGCAGTAGCCTGAGTGTGAGACGTGCAAGTAGCCTGAGTGTGAGATGGGCCAGCAGTAGCCTGAGTGTAAGATGGGCCAGCAGTAGCCTGAGAGTGTGATGGGCCAGCAGTAGCCTGAGTGTGAGATGTGCCCGTAGCCTGAGTGTGAGATGAGCCAGCAGTAGCCTGAGTGTGAGATGAGCCAGCTGTAGCATGAGTGTGAGATCAGCCAGCAGTAGCCTGGGTGTGAGGCGGGCCAGCAGTAGCCTAAGTGTGCGATGGGCCAGTAGCCTGAGTGTGAGACGTGCAAGTAGCCTGAGAGTGTGATGGGCCAGCAGTAGCCTGAGTGTGAGACGTGCAAGTAGCCTGAGTGTGAGATGGGCCAGCAGTAGCCTGAGTGTAAGATGGGCCAGCAGTAGCCTGAGTGTGAGATGGGCCAGCAGTAGCCTGAGTGTAAGATGGGCCAGCAGTAGCCTGAGTGTGAGATGGGAAAGTAGCCTCGAGTAGCCTGATTACGAATCCAGATCACCCATTAAACTATTTATGATAGTCAAAAGGGGCAAAATTCCCACCTGCCTGGGGCAAAACGCCCACGTGGGCGTTTTGCCCCCACACCATGGTAGGCGTTTTGTCCCAATTGGAAACAGAGGAAGTTTCTAAATGTTGTCACGTGACCATGTATATCTTTCAATGGAAACCACATTGCATCGGTAACCAACACTAGTAGCTTCGGATGTACCCCGGTTACTAGTGGTTCTCAGTATTCCTTGGGCCTTGAGAGACTATATAGTAGGCTACTGCTCGCATTTACTAAGGATTGTGTTACATTATGTACTTAATAGCATGTATACACAACACTGTTTTGTTACAAATGGTCGACATTTTCAACAGTTCATTGAAAATGTGGCAGCAGTTATTTAAGAATCACATGAGACTATAAAATCACGTGGAATCACGTCATAATAGCGGTGAGCGTTTCGCCTCACATGGGCGTTTTGCCCCACCCCACCCTACTAACTAGGATATCACCATACTATTATGTCAGAAATTATTCTTTACGGACCGCTAGCCTACATGTTACTGAGGACTGAAGGTTTGTAAGAAGTATACTTGCCACTAATAAAAAAGGTCGTATATAATAATGGACTTTCATTTGAGATTTCAGTATTAAAATTAACAAATTGATCATCATTGCAAATTATCGAATTTTAAAAAGTATGTGAATATTTCAAATCGTACAGAGTGTAGGGCGGGGGCCCTATTGGGTAGTGGTTAGCACCGCTGCCTCTCACGCCAGAGTTCGGGGTTCGGTTCCCTGTCTCGGCGGTTTGAAGGAAACAATAATGTTTCTTCACCATCCACGTGTAAAACTCAGTATTGTGGGGAGCTTCCGTGACCGAGAGGTAGCGTGCTGGGCCTCAGACCGCCAGGGCTCGAATTTCGAATCCTGTGTCTTGAGGACAGTGTCATCTCATTCATCTCACCATCCTCAGGAGGTTCTCCTGGCCCAGTTTAGGCGATATGTGCACAAATGAGGCCTAAAACCCCATTCATTCATTTCATTTCAGGAGTGTAGGCGTATAATTTGATATGTTAAACTTCTACCTGTCGGCTTTGACACTGAATAAAATGTATAGCATGCATATTTCATTGTGAGTTTCTAGTTTATTTACCTCAGACAAGCGAATGGAATCACATAATTTTATCTGGGTTTTATAGTGGTTGATCACTTTAATAAATGGCTGTGACAGATGGACAAACAGACAGACAGGACGGCCGAACAGACAGACAAACGCTTCACTACGGGCTGGCTGGATGGATAGATTTATGCATACCAGCGATGATTTGGTTGGGCAATCAGGATTTGGTCAGCTATGTTAATGTGTCCGGCTACCAGGATTTCCACTCCGGCGGCCGCAACTGACATTTTTCTGCAATGTGTGGATTTACACAAGACGTTGGCCCATCGATGTTTTAATATTGGGCCAACGTCGCAGTCGCTGGGCAAACAAACATTAAACCACCACTAGGTTAACATTTTAAGTCCACTGGGATGTAGGCCCTACGCCCCTTCCACTGTTGTTCAATAAGTCAATTAAGTGAAATAAGCCCCCTTTGACGAAAGAGTCAACTTTCTGGTCAGCCAATTAGTGCAAACAGCTCATTTGATGGTGGTAATACTCTGGCATTTAGACCAATTTCGTCTGCTTTGACAGAAGGCTGGCCGGTTTCACCATGTTCTTAACCATTAGAGCACTGACCTATTCAATTTAAATTTTCTGTCACTTGAAGTTATGTCTCGCTACCGCGATTTACAACTTCACGTGACTGAAAATGTGTGTTACTTGTGAAACTTAAGTCCCAACATAATATCATTGTTTTAATTTCGTAAGCATATTTTACTTTTAACAACTGGTTATAGGCGTACAGGTGCTAATAAAAACACAGAATGTCTATTATTTATTTATTTATTGAGACATATTTATACAGGGTGGACATTATTAGCAGTCAGGCTATTTTTCATATGTGCCCTGTAGAGATTTTGTTATATGAAAAACAAACATTCAATTATACAATATATAATACAAGTGAGCTTTCTAATACAGATAAAAACGCACCAAGGTTAAAACACATAATACAGAAATGTTGCCCGCGCCAAAACCAAAGATAAAAAAACTACATATATATTATATATTAATATTACTATGAATAGTAGGTAAAATACACTCTTGAAAGCGTAGCAACGTACAAAATTACTTTTTAAAAGATGATTTTTTCCCTTTAAAGAATGTGTTTACTATGAGAACAAGTAAAATATAAATATATATTTACATACATACACACATACATATACATAACATAACGTACTTGTTAGCTTTTTTTTAAATATACATACATTGTTTTACATACATCGCTATAAAACAATTAACACCCTTAGTTTAAACTGTTCCACAAAACAGGTGGTTTTGATTTTTGTAATTTCTTCAGCCGAGATTTAAATGTATTGTATGTTGGCGAATCTCTGATGTGCATAGGCAACGAATTCCAGAGATTCGCTCCGGAATAGCTGAGCGATGATTTGAATATTGTTAAATTAGGTTTCGGTAGATAAAGATTGTTATTTGTTGAGCCTCTAGTTAATACACTATGATGTTCCGCAACGGAGGAAAAAAGATCAGAAATATAATTTTGGTGCCAAGTTGTTCCGTGCTTTATATGTGATACAACAAGTTAAAAATTCATATCTTTCTCTAATTCTTTGCCATCCCAGGTTCCTGATAATGTTCATACTCGATTCATCCCAGTTATAGTTTTGGGCTACAATGCGGGCAGCTCGTTTTTGCAGCTTTTGTAAATGGTTCAAATGTTTTTCAGAAGTCGATCCCCAGACAATAATCTATACAAGATTGGAATGTCTATTGTACACTGTAGTCGACATAGTCTTCTAAGGGTTAAGTCGCCGTGGACTTAAATCAGTCGTAAGCTCATTCGTAAGCCCACTGATTGGTTGAGACTTGACAACGTGTTGATAGTTAAGACCAAATTTTGACTAAAGTCGGTCAGGAGTATACCTAATATAGATGATGGTATTTATAAGTCATGATGAATATACTAGGCCTACCTGGTCAAAAAAATAAAAGAATGTATTAACTTTATTATATGGCTTATAGGATTACACATAGGGCCTATATAACCAGCTTAGGATTGCAGATTGCTCATACAACATATATGCTGTCACTAGATCTGTTCTTTCATGTTCCACTTGACGGGGAGAATACATCCCCGAAGCCGTTTCGGCGCTAGAAGCTCATCGTAGACACTGCAATCTCTTTTCTACCCGGTACCCATTTAAATATCTTGAGTGTGAAGTGTCTTGCTCCGATGTTTGTGGGCAGAGCCCTGCTGTAGTGGTCAAGCGATGCCATCTGTCACGTCGGAGGTCACGGATTCGTCCCCCGCTCTTGTACGCAGACTTTGAAAACAACAAAAATGTTTCTTCCCCGTCCACCCGTAGAGATTCATTGAAGTGAAGTCCCAATGTATTGAGGCCTATTTAGAGGAGAGAAAAATGTTTCTTCCCCGTCCACCCGTAGAGATTCATTGAAGTGAAGTCCCAATGTAGGCCTATTGAGGCCTAAGAGGAAGAAGCATGATCTGTATCTGGGATTGACTCCGCGCGACAGGTGCATCTGCATCTATAGCAAAGCGCCACGATCAATCACAGCATTACATCTCGTTCCTCTCAATCATGCATGGCATCTCAATCAATGTTATATAATAGCTTCTACATCCACGAGGACGAGAGGCGTGGCAGAGCTAGATGATCGTCGTGTAGGCCCAATGTTGACATATTTTACTATCATCCTTCCATACCATATCGGCCTATTTAGGCCAATATATGAGACGCGAATAAAGAGTAAAGTTAACTAAGAGCTTTTTGGCTGATTACACGAAGGTGCTGGTCCTCTATATATGTCTGGCATATAATTACATAGGTATAATATAGGCCTGCGGCAAAATATATTATAGGGCTCACCTGTTTTATCAGCCTCTCCTGTGACCTAGTCAAATAACATTGTCTTCAGGGCTTGCTCCATTAGCACAGCCTGCAGAACATGTTGCGACTTGATGACACATCTTTGTTGTGTCAACTTATAAAATGAAGTCATAAAGTACTTGTGTTGTAAGTAACGTTAAGTCTATACATCAGGTCAGGTATCAGTCGTGTACATTGTAGTTTTCACGTAGACGCTTCTGGATCCATGACAGGTTGGTTTGTGGAGTAGGCTAAGTGCAGACGTTGTCGGTTGGATTGTACACCCTATATTGTTTGTCTGCTATGATGCATTGTATTGAAGTTAAATCTGCTCATGTAGGCCTAGGGCCTATATTAAAATGATTTTAATTGGCAATTGTTAGTAGAACCTTATTCACATTATTGCGTGCAGCAGGAAAAAGTGCGATATGAGCAACGGTGACACTCTTTTAGTCAGAAGCCCGTTAGTCAGAAGTCCCTTTGATCAGAAGGCCCGTTAGTCAGAATTTGTTCATTGGACAGTGAACAATGCTAATTAAAAGGCGGACACCGTGATCAACACGTCCCAGGTACAGAGCTCTCCCCCTTTTATTGTTCACCTTTTAATAGCCATCTTGAAGTGATCCTCAATTAAATTGTGTTGAGCCAATAATATTTATCACGGCAATTTGCACGTAGGTTAAGCACTATTATAGTAGCCTACATGTAGTACATAATTTTATTGGTAACCTGGTGATTAGGCCTATATGTAATTATTCTACTGTAATTCGGAAAATATTATAGTAGACCTATATATGGCCTACAGTAGAAGCACGAAACCGCTCCACTTATACTATACTTGGGAATTTATTGACTACAATATCCAGATTACCACAGGCATAAAATCATTCCTCTAACAAACCGACATAATTATTTCATATCAGCTTACTTCCAGTAAACTTTATTACAGAATGAAGGTACTCCATGTAAAGTAATTGGAAGCAATTGAACGAAGAGTGGGTGATATAATTGCTCATTATATAAGCATACTACAATCAAGTACGCCAGGCGGGCTCTTGATAACTATACAAGTACTTTACAAGTAGACAATCGAGTGGTGATACTTCTGGTTCACCACATTTTGTGGCATAATATCTGACAAAGCTTGGGTACAATTCGTTGCCTGCTTCAAAGCTAAAATTATTATCGATACTGAAACCTTGTGATTTTAGCAGTAAAATGCATTTAATTTCATACTATCATGGCTCCACATAAGCATGTTTTATTTAAGAAGAACAAAAGAAGAAATAGACTCTATGTGTCTATTTTTAAACACGTCTTAGAAATGAACATTTAAATGAACAGTTTACATTTGCATGTATTCAATAGAGGTTTCCACGAGGGCCGCATATATACAACACAACGTCAGGTTAATCATGACTTAAGCTTGACTATTTTCATATTTGACTTTTCTGTGACCCCTATGACCTTGACTTTTTTCCGATCGACAAATGTTCTCGTTAACGCGATTCACTCAACATTTCGCTATGTATCGCTTCATAATTAATACCATATAATATATCCATTTACTAATAGCTCGGCTGAGTGAGAAATTGGGAAAGATTCGGACAGAAACTAGGTCATGGCGGACAAAATGGCCGATTAAATATTTTTTGAATAATAATAATAAACTTTATTTATAGAGGGTAGACCATTTAGTATATCGTACTAATTTGCCAATGGACCATCGTTATACAGATGCAATAGTACAATGCTTTGAATATGTACTAATTGTAAAATATAATACAGGATATATAATACAGACTATAATACAATATTTAACATTTTATACATAAATTTACACTGCAAAAACATTATGGATATTTAAGAATAAGTACATCATAAATGTATAATTTTTTATCTTTATTTATTATTCAGTTATTGTTATATATAGTAGCCTATATATGAACTAGAGATAATTGTAACGATAGAGAAAAAAATCATTGCTATATTGTGTAAATAATTTTCCGCACCAAAACCAGAGATAAAATAACCACATAACTTATAACTTATAATACAATGTTTCATTGTAGTAAAAAAGACACTCTGGAAAGCGTAGAATTTTAATTAGAACTTATGTTTATTTAAGTATATACATCTGAAATATTGTTAAAACCATTTGATATGTTCTTAAAAGTAGGGCCTACTACGAATAGTACATTAAAATATAAATTGTATTGTTATTATGGGATTCATATCACGATTATGATTGAGCGTACAACACAAAATAAAATAGCGAAGAATGATTAGTGGGACTATGGCCTGCGAGTCGTGGAGGAGGTCGCTCTGGTTTGAACGTATCAGCGAAAGCCGCCGTCCAAGATTCGAACCAGATATAGACAACGATCCACACGAAATTTATTGATGGCATGCGAGACGTGGAGGGGGTCACTCTGGTTCCAACGTATCAGCGAAAACCGCCGTCCAAGATTCGAACCAGATATAGACAACGTTCCACAAGAAATTTAATTTTCACCATTACCATGATGACCATTACAATAACCATTGCCAAATGTGTCCCATGGATATCACAACGTGGAAGAGGCGAATCTGGTTCGAACGTATCAGCGAAAGCCGCCGTCCAAGATTAGAACCGGACCTAATGTTTAGTGCTTACCATTACGATTAGGTTTTAGAAAAATGTTGTTGTACATATAACTGTTTGAAATTAGGTTGTATCTTATTCCATATCGGTTTACCAAGATTCATTAAGCCTTTACTGTGGCTATGTGACACATGAATGTTATGGTTAATAGCGGCCCTTGTCTTATATTTGTGTACTTGCCTATTTAATTGAAACATTTCATACCTTGCTTACACATACCGTTTAGACATTTGTACACTTGTACAGCTCGATGATAGCTAATTATCTCTGGTATTGACATCCAGCGTAGATTTGTATATATATAGTACATGACTTGGGGTTGTATTTTGCCTATCAAGTACTTCATCAAGGACTTATCTGGCAGATTTATTTAGGAGTTTTTCCAGAGAAGTTACCAGTGTTATTAAACAATTTCCCCATACAACATAACAATAATCAATATGTGGCAAAGTATAACTGTTTACAAATAATTTTCTGGCACTTACTGGTAGGAATTTTATTTGCTGAAGAAGATAAAATGTTTTTTAATATGCGTAATATCTGGAGAAAATGACTGCGGCCACTTTTGTCTTTAATATGCGTAATAACTCGAAAACCGTCCCTGATAGCTAGACCATTACTATTGAACAAAATGTGCGGTTTCGGGTGGAGATAGTCTATACCGTGGAAATTTTAATTTGATCAAATTCAAAATGGCCAACTTGCGGCCAGTTTTTACTTTAATATGTTTAATAACTGGAAAATCGTGCCAGATTGCTAGACCATTAGGCCTACTATTGAACGAAAGAGGCGTGTTCAGGGATTAAATTAAATTAAAATTGGCCGACATGCGGCAATTATCGACTTCAAAATGCGATATATCTGAAAAACCGTACCAGGTATCTGGCCCATTACTATAGGATAAAATGTAAATGGCGTACCTGTGATCATTGTGGACTTTAATATGCGTAATATCTGGAAAACCGTACCAGCTAGACCATTGCTATTGAACAAAATGTGCGGTGTCCAAGAGGGTCATACTCTGGATCCGCTATTCAAACACGAGTTTATCTTAGAATGTTATCACCTTTTTGTTATAGCTGGGTTACCTCTGTGTGTAGGCCTAGGTCCCTATATTCTATTTGTGAATTATTCTGTGGAATTACATCAATTCAATAGTTCTCGTTTTCTTTCCGGATATGCCTACATGTCATTTATTTTCATCTTAATATAAATTTTGACATTCTACCAGCTGTGTTTATATTATGCTAGCACTATATAATGATGACAATACATGGAAATCGATAATTGGTCATGAATATACAGGTAGAACTAAATCAAAGAACGTTTCTGCTTTGAAGTTTCTCTTTTATGTTTGTAGACATAACAAAGCACAATATAATGTTGCAGTTACATTGAGTATAAATACTGTAGTTTGATATCAAATCATCGTAGGTCTATATTAGTATATGATTAGGCCTAATTTCATTTTATATAAAATATTATCACATCTGGTATATGATTGCAGTTTCATGACTTTTTTATATTTAAGCCGCTTTTCAATATGATTGCGTTAAATTAAACCATCTATCCTGGGAAATGCTTGATATTCAAGTAAAGGTAACAAATATGCAATTATCATATTAGGCCCTTTATCTGTATATATACACCTGCAAAACGGCCTTATAACGCTGTCTTGATTTTCTTGCACACATATTCCGAAAAAATAGAACTAACGTTATATGTTATAAAAAAATATAGGGATTTTCTGATTAATCAGTGACGTTATAGCCTACATTCATTGATTCCTCAGCAGGCATATATGCACTCTATAGGCTAGTAGGCGTATTATCATAATATTTAATATTATTTAGTCATAAATCTGCTATTGATTTAAGTGTGTCACTTCTATTCATTTAATGTAGGTCTATACCATCAGTGATGTGCGTATCCAGCTGTATCCCTGACGGGTTCAAGTACAAGAAGACGCATTAAACAAACTGTCAAAAATAATTTATGTAGGCCTAGTATGATGTAAACTTCAGATCGACCTATTTTTATTGAAGAGGTTTTTCTCTATGAACCGTCAACAGTTAATAATAATTCGTCTCAGTAAATTGGTCGAAATAGTCCAATCAATCAATCAATCAATCAATCGATCAATCAATCAATCAATCAATCAATCAATCAATCAATCAATCAATCAATCAATCAATCAATCAATCAATCAATCAATCAATCAATCAGGCAATCGTTTTCTCGACAGCTCGTTTAGTCATTCAGTCAGTTCGTTTAATCATGGACTTGCAGGTAGGCATATGATAATTACCTTATTGTTCTTGTAGGGGCCTACTGATCCTGCTTCTATTGGCGATCTTAATGGATTGGTAGATGGGCATGTCAATGCTCTGGTAGACTGTCGGCATCTGATCTATAATCGAATGCTGATACCATTATTCCCAGTAAGCTGAAGGCGATGGCTAACCGTTGTTGCAACGTGAGGCCAGAGTCTTAAACGACGACCCAACATTGCATGCACGTTTCTCATCTCCTCGTGTTTGCTATGACGGTTGTTTGGATTTGCACTTCACTTCTTTTACAGGGGCTTAGAGATCAATACTTCGTGACGGTGAATGGGAACCAAAATATTTGAGCTTCGTAGTGGCTGAGGGTTTTGTCTATAACTTGGAGATCGATTGTAAAGCTACCGCACATCGACTGTCACGACACACCGATCACACGTTCACCAAACTTACTATGGGCTGTCGTCTAATGATCCTGTCATTGCCGTAATGATGGAGAGGTTGACATTCTGTGAGAGTCACTGTGAGCCAGAGGGCAGTCGTAAAACCTGCTGACTGTCTGTCTGATTGAGGTTATTTCCATCTCAGATCGTAATAGGGCCTATAACTAGACGCATTTGATAACAGTCAAACATAGGCCGAGTTAGTGACAACAAAATAGTAGGCTATTACTTTACTAAAAAGATCACATTATAATGTAACCTAATTTTAAATAATCCATTCAAATGATATATTTCGCGGTTGACAAAATAATTGGAATGATCTGGTTTTGTTTCAGACATGAACGCAGACAAGCTGAAGCGGGGCGGTATGGATACCAGGAAAATGTCAGATGTGGAGAGACAGGAGGCTGATAGACAACTACTCGGCTCAGAAATACTAGTTATGACAGGTAATATACCCAGCAAACACGATACGTTAAACCAATGCCGATTTAATGTTGGGCCGACGTCGGAGAGGGCGGGCCAACATTAAATTGGCATTGGTTTAACGTATGGTGTTTACTGGTAAGTCTTCTTCATACTACGTAATATAGGGCCTATGAGATAGCACAGGCATAGGTTTTATAGACATAACATGATCAAGCCACAGGACATTAGGGGCCTGCAAGACGTAATCATAACACAGCGTCTTGAGCATACGTCTTCATTTCCGGACATGACAGTGATAAGAGAGATAATAGTAGAACAAATGCGATGATGATGACTGTAACGATATTAATTTTAGCCTTGAGATACAGCTATTATTCTATTTTAGTACAGGTGTGTATTAAAATTTGTCCTCCTTGTTATAGACAATACACTTTCATCATACTAGTAGGCCCTATGATGTTGCTGGGGTAACCTGGCAACTGTTAGTCAGATCTTTTCTGCTAGAAGATTAATCAACCAGCACATCACTACGTTCAGTGCTGCGTTGTGCTGTGCTGTGCTGTGATCAGGTGATGTGCTGAGGCATTGTTACAGAATAAACGATCAGGCTGACTTTTATTTAACTCCGTCATTCAGTACACACAATATTTTGTTTCAATGCGTAAGGACACCAACGGCAGCCTGAAAGTGATCCAGGCAGCATTTTTTACGAAGTGTTGTCTACATTTTTTAGAAAATATGGTCCACTGACCTGAATGAAGAATTTTTTTTAAGGATTTTGGAAAAAAAAAAAAGATTTAAGATTTAGTCATGTTAGTGGACAACATTTGTTATATATGGTACTTGATGAATTTCTCCCGTATTTTGGATCATCTGTGAAGGTCAGGTTGGTTGTGAATTTATTTTCCCAGATATAAAATTTGGCTTTAACATTCAGTTTTAACGCTAGTTGAAAGTCAGATAGGACTATACGATACGATGTAACCGTTGATCATGTTCATACCACGTTGTGTCGTGTAACCAATAAGAAATATACTATATAATGTGTTGGTTAAATTTTGGGACAGCCTCGCAGACAGTAGCTCAACTTTATTCAATACTATTTTGCATAAATATTTATTTTCAGGTGGGCATGACGTGTGCGGACGTCACGTGTTGACCTTCCCGACCAATCAGCTGTCTCGTGTGTACACACAGTACACTGTGGCCCACGTGGTACTGCTGGCCGAGTATTATCTGGACCTGATAGACAGCACCACTAAATCCACGCCAGGTAATAAAACACCCACACAGAGAGACGCAGGTCAAACGCTGGCTCAGCCACGCACTAAAGTCTTTAGCGTTGGCCCGACGTATAACCACCGTTTGAGCAGCGTCTCGCCTGAAATGGAAAACCTGTGAAGCTTTTCCGCCCACTTCTCTACCGATTGCACATAGTGAAACGACCTATCTAGACCAGTGTCTCATCGATCCATCGATTCATCACGAAACTGGGTGATATCCTGCATTTCCTCTCCTTCTAAGGGGGCAACCATTCAATATCCAGGGGGAGGGCAGGGATATTTTCGAAATAAATAATTAAAGGCAAGGAGAAGGTGAAATAAATAATTTGATGTCGATCCCATTTGAAATAAATAATTTATGGCATATCGGGCAAGCCTAAACTATTTTCTAGCTTATTAAATTATAAAGTTTTGGGAGATATTCAGTTTCTCACATTGCAAATATTAGGCTAATATCATATTATATAGCCTTAATAAATAATACATTGGCAATTTATGAAAGTCGTTTCAAGAGTGATTGAAATAAATAATTTGTTAACCGTACAGCTGGAAAATAATAACCATGAGCTGGATCATATTGAAAAAAATATTTCGGTCCATCCCAATATCCCTGCCCCCCCCCCCCCCTGGATATTAAATGGTAGCCCCCTAAATAGTGCGGCACGCACAATATTTTCATTTCAGCGCATTCATAGGAAATTGATTTAGAAAAACCGATACGACACGGTCACGTTGGGCGATTAGGGCATTTTTAGATGAGAAAAGTGTATTTTCAATTTGTGATCTCCGCGAAACTAACATAATTATCGGTTTATTATCACCAGACATTATATATAGATGCAGGAGTGGCCCTGTGCAGGACCATGTCGTTGATGCCACACTGTCGCCTTTATTAACCCGGCCTTGCCCTGCTAATTTTTATTTGTTACTATTTTTCATTCATTTGAAGCTGGAATTGCTAACCCAAATTTAGCTTAAAATGACGAAGACTCTTCCCATACTAAAAATAAACATCTACAAAAAGAAATTACCCTTTCAAGCCTGAATTTACCACTGTCAAGATTTGATGTGGTTTAAAAATTAAAAAAAATTGCCATGTATTGGTAAACCAGTTTCATGGAAATTTTCGATCTAAAACCCTTAGTTGTAGGAAAATTAATCTGTTTTCAGGGATGTGAAGTGATGCTTTAATGCATCATGTGGGCTTAAAGGGTTAAAGCGACTCAAAATAAAGTCACCTATTTTTTTTATGATTTTAGCCTGATCGAGTCGCTTTAACTGAACATCACCTACGTCGATTTCAGTGACAGTTTATCAGGTTTGAAACAGGCTTATATAGTTATATGTAGCCCCTACATATAAAGGTTGAATATAGAAAAAAGGAAAATTAGGTAACTTCTCATGTCATTCATAGTATCCACAAATAATAAAGTTTGACTGCCTCATTCCCATGAAAACCCCTCTGAATCCATCCCTGTAGGCCTACCAAAGGCTTGTATACTCTACTTTATATTATTTCAAACATACATCATACCTAAATATATATCACCCCTGGTTTATAATTTTTACATTTATCTGTATTTTCGGTTTAAAATTGAAAAATATATAGTCCTACGACAGATTCTATGAATAAACAATTGTTCCCATATTGAATGCAATTAAACATTATCGCTGAATTGGGCTACGATATTAAAAAATGTAAATAATTGTCATTGTGGTTCAATATTTATAGGGAAATACGTGTGGAGAGTTTTGCAATGCATTTCGGGATGTAAATGATTGAAAGATTGCTTTGTAGCCAGTGTAAACACCATGAGCTAGTATTGCAGCAATAGCTGTAAAATCGGCTATTTTGAACTCGACATGAACCTATTTGCAGCAAGATGTTCTTCTCGTTAATTGAACGTTTGCTCTGAAATCTAAGATATGAACATGTATCTTTCTGGAAAGGTACATGGTACATGCACGTGAAAATAAATTATTACTTATGTAACGTTAGAGATTGAAATCATGACCTTCATATTTAATTGCCTGTCTTTGCACCTTGATGTCTAATCTGAATCACAGCGCGGACATTGCCATAGCATAATTCAATATGTGACAATCAGTGTATTTTTCTGATAATAAATGACAGTGTCGGTCAGTCACCGTTTCCAGAGAATTTGATGATTAATTAATTATAGAAAGTGCCAACAATTCTAAGATAAGTCGACCTAATTCAACAGTCATTCACTGCTGATATTGCATTTTTACTTTTAAATCGCAAAATTAAGAACCTTCCTACTGCACGTTATGTAGGCCTGATAGTAGTTGAATGTGATTTATTTGTATCTCGCTGTCGCGATCCCCGATTTTGATAACATTAGGACTTATATTGTCCAAGTATCGGATCATAATAACGACTAACAAACACAAGACGTTGACCCAATGTTGATTTAATGTAGGGCCAGCGTCGCAGACGGTGGGTCAACATTGGATCAACATATTGCGTTTGTTGGGCGTGTCAAGTTTATCATCTTTATATGTCTACTACACAACTGGAAACGTGTTGTGGATGAGTTCATTTTTTGAGGTGACGCCTTCTAGATAACACGTAGGCCTGCATTGATGTAAGAGAAGATTTTTTTGGTAACGCTATTGCTTGTGAAAGCTGTATCGTTATTTTATCCACAGGTGGTAGTCATCAGAGATCGGGGGTGACCTGCGTTACCTTTCTGGCAGATCTACGCAGCTGCAACAAAGAGACAATCTGCAGCATTGTAGATGCTATGGAAAGATTACAGGTAGGTTCCGAAATTAATCGACAGCTTTCGTCGTAGCCTTCCGTTGTAACATGTGTAAAAAGTCAAATAGAATGTTGGACAAGACAATAAACAGGTGTATTGAGATACAAGGAAAATCGAGCTCTGCATCAACCCAGCAAACACGAGACGTTGAGGCAATGTTGGTTTAATGTTGGCTTATCGTCTTGGACGCTGGCCCAATATTAAACTAACAATGCTTTAACGTCTCGTGTTTGCTGGAAAGCCTATATACAAAACGTCTGAAATCTATTCCCGAAAACTGTCATAATAGCCTACTTAGCTCTCAGCTAATAAAAACCATAGCAAGCTGCATGCATGGAGGCTTAAAAATAGAAGCCGCATTAAAAGCGTAAAAAGGACATTTTTTTTTTTATATTTAAAAAGTTTAAATTTTCTTTTATACACTTTCGCCATACATTCGCTAACTAATGGTTATGGTTTGGTGGGCAGGTGCATGTATAAGTGTTACAAGTTATCCTTTGGACCCTCAATGTGATTATATTGTATTCTTATGATAATTCATTTCAAAACTGAAATTGTTCAGAAAATTCAGACCAAAGATATAACTTTTTTTTTAAATCATAGAGATCCAGCATCAACAAACAATTAACACTTATTAGAGGGGCCATTCACATGCCGCATTTTTTACTGACATGTCTCATGCATTTGAACATGTTGAAGTAGGGAATTAAAAAACCCATATATATAGGCCCTATGTTTAAGATTTGTATTTTTTTAATATATTCCAGTGTTTTCTTGATTACTAGGACGATAGAAACGGTTAGAAATATATAATGCGTCATAATAATTTGACAAACTAAAGACGATATGCACACAAGACCGACACGTAAAAATGTAATAATGTTTGATATTAAAAAAAGACATTGAATTGTCAACAGGTCAATGTTGAATGTAATACATCGTGCTCTTGCCTTGGAATCCATCCATCTGACATTTTCGCTCATTCCGGTCGATATCTGCGCTAAGCCGTTGATGTATTGCAAGGTCATATGTAGGCCTGTATAAGTGTAGGCTGATCTAATTAAGAAGTGTGTAACACATGGATATCAAGTAGGCCTACTTAGCTCAAGGCTTTCACCTGACCGGTGCACAATTTTAGTGAATAATATAGGCATGTTTAATAAATGTTGATTTTCAACATTCGAGAATACAAAACAGCGTCCATAACCTAATGAATTTCATAAACAAGAAGATTTGCCAAAAAACATAATGGACTTGATAAGATATATAATATTATTACATATGAAAGATTGTTTAGGCAATTTGAACGTGTTTAAATGTCAGTGTTGGATTATATCGGTCATTTCAATTTTCGTCATCCGGTATATTAATCAGTTATTTTGCTGATTTTCCCCACCCATTTGACTTTTTAGGCCTACTGTTTATATGTGTTCATCCAGCCCGAACAGGGTATTCCGAGTGTCAGAATCATAGGCTACGATACCAACAAGCTGTGCTGGTGCCAGGTCAAATCACGAATTAGTGTTTTAGTATTAAAACTAATGTTTTATTATGAAAATACACATAATATCATAACATGTCTGCATGGTCAATTTATAAGAGAATGCAAATGAGTACTTAAAGTGCAAAACACACCAACGCGACGTCTAACGCGACATGTGAGGCACGACAACCGGCGCGACGTAAATATAACAGTTTTGAAAATGATCGCGTTGGCTATCGCGCTCGCGAACGTCGTCGCGCTGGTATGTTTTGATCAAATAGTGTTGGTGTGTTTTACGCTTAAACTAAGGCACATTTAGATCTGCAACGTCGCAATGATAATTATTAGACAGTATAGACCAAGACAGAATATATTTCAAAAACGAGATGGGGTATACAGATGTGTTTTTAATAATATAAGTAGGCCCACATGAGCTTACTGTCCCCATGTAAAACTAAGACGCAAATTAAAGAATTGAAAAATCGATGTAACTTGCAATTAAGTTAAAGATATAGGCTATCAACTTACCCGCACGGCAAATAAAAAAATAAGTATCTTTGCTAATAATAAATATAGATGTAAAAAATCCTAGAGCAAAAGCAATATAAGCCTGCGATTAGTGGATATAGGCCCCTATTAATTATTGTGATAGGCCCTGTCGCATAGGTCAACATAGCCAGCCAATAATTTAACAAATAATAAAGAATTTCTCACAGTACAAGTTATTCTTTAACATTTTTTATTATGTTGAAACAGGTAATCATGAGTAATTGCGCTAGCAATTTCAGCATATAAACGAACTAGATCTTAAATTTGCATAGCAAATATGAAAGTTTCCACCTTCCACAATTAAAAGTTTTTTGCCAATGCAGTAACGATGGGGACATATAATAACAGAAGTGTCATTAGCTGATTTTCGTACTCAACCAGGATAACCCATCAGAGGGTGTTCAGTAAAAAAATGCGAAGATCAGATAAATATTGCCGACTCGAGAGCGTTTACGTCGATCTTGTATACCGGCTAGGCAAATTAGCCCATGGCGGCCATCTTAGATTATATGCAAATCACCTGATTTTCGAGCTCAAACAGGATAATCCATCATAGGGTGTTCAAAACAAAATTCGTCAAAATCGGATAAATACTGGCGACTGAAGAGCGTTTACGTCTTCAAATTGTTGAATAATAAAAACAAAAAATATAGACTACAGCACTAAAACAATAAGTCTCCACCACATATAGTGGGTGAAGATTTATAAATATCCCGACATTTAAAAATCATGGAAAATAATTATGTGAATATTTGTGGCGCGAAAATGAGTGAATTTTTTCTCGACATTTCTGCGCGGTTCTAAGATGTTTCTGATGCTGATCATACAGTCACTGTCTACCCTACCATCACCAAACCGATCTTGGTCATCATCGCTCTCCGATATCGATCTGCTGAGGCCATAACGCTGGAAAAAATCAATCATTTGAAACATCTGTTGCTGTATCAGCGAGTGTCTGTGCTGCGGTGGTGCCCAAGTGTATTATAAACGTACGCATCTCTCATGGTGCATACAACGCACACACATATATATGCCCACGTCATGTATAATTTTACAATCTCAAGTGTACCATTTTATTTCACATTGTAGCATATATAAATCAATGGTATAACCTTAAATTATATTATAATACACCTTTTTAATTTGGCTATATATAGTCGTGTCAGAATAAGCTGAATTATTTCCTTAGTTGAACAGGTGTATATTTGCCCAACACTTATCTGACATTGGCCGATGTATTGTGTAACGAGCGGTTATTCATGTTTAAGTTTGATCATGTGGCGCAATTTTATGTCATGATTACCCACATACATATATTTTAATGTTTTTTATAAATATATTACACGGTGTCGGAAACAATCAAACGTGTCATGATGATTTTATCAACATCTATAAATATGACAAACATCAGAAACTGCAAAACATAAGCTAACTTTATGAGTCACTTAGTGCTTCATCGCAATAATTTCACATGTCCTCATGCCTGTTTTCCCAGCTTTAGAATGTTAATCGATATCGAGGTAAGTATTATGGCTATTATCATGATTATGTATGTCTATAGACCCTAATATCTTTTTGTTATAAAAAGTACATATTTTACTGCGGAGAGATTTGATTTCTAATGGCGCATCTGTATACATTATCACGTGAATAAAATAAAATTTACGGGTATAGCCAGTCATAAATTATGTATTTACATATTTATGGCCGATGAATTTAGATAGCAAAATAATATATTCCACATTTTCAGCTTGTTGTAGTTCTGTTTTACCTTGAAGAAATTAGTGTAAATTACAAATGAATAAATGTAGGCCTATTCGATATCACGCCAGTAAATATGATTGTAGCCTGGACGGTTATTGATATGGTGATTATGACGATTATAATGCTCTATATTAGTATTTTACCCACACATCAGCCGCCTTATTTTAAAATATATTGATGTCGCCCGTAGTCTTATGCTGACAACTTGATATGTATATGGGCATGGACGCCGACGGTAGACTATTAAGTCCCACGTGCACCTTATCATACTACACTGCAAAGCCAAAAGACAGTAACTATCGACTAGTAAAGTGAAAGGTTACTGCATGATACATTTTCTTTATTTCACTCAAGTCTGCTTGGCCATTTCTTTGGCTTTCAAAACGGTGTCTCAAATCTTTTCTTTCCAATATGCCAACGTGAAATGTGATCATATACCAGTCAGACGGCATATGGTGACATTCTCTTCTGAAGATTAAACGTACTAAGAACAGTGTAGTATGACGACAGTCCAATATATTCTCACATTTAAACCGATGTGGGCTAGTTATAAAATGTGAGTTTATACACCCACTTGGATAAGAAATATGAATAGACCTACTAGTTAGGCCTAATTATGTTTGGATGTAGTCGTCCAAACTTATTGTAATACTAAAGCAACTTTCTTTTTCAATACCATTCTAATTATCATTCTCCGGCTGTTATTTCTTGCTCGATTTATAAGTAATCAACTTGAAACCTTGTCACAATGATCCTTAGGTATTCAGGTACAAGGGTAAATTTTTTTTTCGTCGATTCTGACAGTGGATCTGGATCTTATACTTTATGCTGGTCCAGTGTACTGCTCCTCTCCACCGAATTGACCCTCTGATCACCACATTTACATTTAATAATTGAAATACATATATCCAATATGTTTCAATGACGGGCCAGCGTCGTAAACAGTGGCCCAACATTAAATCAACATTGAGTGATTGATATGCACAGTAGAAATCTTTTAAATCCTACATTTCACTATTAACCCGTTTGTGACGAGCTCCGGAGATCTCCGTGATTTAGGGAGACTATTCAGATACGAGGCCCGGAGATCTCCGGGTCTGATTGAATGAGATAACTATGACGTCATAAAATAATCTCGCTTCAGAAACAGTGCAGTAGCATAATAATCTCGTGTTCAACGGGTTAAGATAAAAGTTATAACTACAGAGGGGAGAGTGACAGACAGAGTAGAGAGGGAGGTGAAGAAGAATGAATGAATAAATGAATGAATGAATGCAGTTTTAGGCCACCTTTTTGTAAATACAAGCTAAACTGGGCCAGGAGAACTTCCTCAGATTGGTGAGATGAATGATATGACACTGGAGGAGAGAGAGGAGAAAGAGAGAAGTGTCAGTCCGAAGTAAAAAGTCGCAAATGTCGCAAAAGTTGCAAATGTCGCAAACGGTCGCAAATAGCCGTAAACGGTTGTAAATTGTTGCAAATGGTTGCAAATAGTCGCAAACGGTCACTAACGGTCGCAAATTGTCGCAACCGATCACAAATAGTTCCAAATGGTCGCAAACGGTTGCAAATCGTCGCAAACGGTCGCAAACAGTCGCAAATCGTCAAAATAATCGTTAAAGGTCGTAAAAGTCGCAAATGTTGCAAAAGTCGAAAATGTTGTAAGAAAAAGTTTTAAATACACGTCCAAACTTTATTACTGTTACTTGTCACAGTTGTCTCTAGTTCATAAATTAAAACCCGTTTTTTAACCTCCTCTCAGGGAGAACTTATTGTAATCCTAAAGCAACTTTCTTTTTCAATATCATTATTATTATTTTTCTCCGGCTGTTATTTCTTGCTCGATTTATAAGTAATCGACTTGAAACCTTGGCACAATTATCCTCAGGTATTCATGTACAAGGGTAAATCTTGTTTTCGTCGATCCTGACAGTGGATTTGGATCTTGTACTTTATGCTGGTCCAGTGTACTGCTCCTCTCCACTGAACTGACCCTCTGATCACGACATTTACATTTAAGAGAGAGAGAGAGGAGATGAAGAATGAATAAATAAATGAATGAATGAATGCAATTTTAAGCCACCTTTTTGCAGATATAAGCTAAACTGGGCCAAGAGAATATCCTGGGTATGGTGAGATGAATGATATTACACTGGAGGAGAGAGAGGAGAAAGAGAGAAGGGTCAGTCGGAAATAAAAAGTCGCAAATGTCGCAAACGGTCGCAAACAGTCGTAAACGGTTGTTAATGGTTGCAAATAGTCGCAAACGGTCACTAACGATCGTAAACGGTCGCAAATGGTCGCAAATGGTCGCAAATCGTCAAAATAATCGTAAACGGTCGTAAAAGTGGCAAATGTTGCAAAAGTCGCAAATGGTGTAAAAAAAAGGTTTAAAATTCACGTCCAAACTTTATTACTGTTAGAGCCTACTTGACACAGTTGTCTCTATAGTTCATAAATTAAAACCCGTTTTATAACCTCCTCTCAGGGAGAACTGGGAAAAAAATGTCGTCATATTTTGGAGCGGTGGTCAATATTAACCCTTTAAACCCTCACGATGCATCTAAGCATCATTTTGCATATCTGAAGAATGAATTAATTTCCTACACTTAAAGATTTTAGAAGGATTTTTTTGTTGAACTGTTTTGATAATAACAATTTCTTTTTTTCATTTCTCACCCACTCCAAGTCATTTTCATACACTACAAGTCGATAATTGTGACAGCGATTCGCGGCTTGTAGTGGATGAAGATGACAAAGCTAAATTCAGGCTTGAAAGGGTTAAGGCTCCCCCTACCAGGGGGAGGCTTTTTGTTTTTGTACGGTTTTCGTCAAATTAGGACCTTGTCACCCTGATATCTACAAAACCGCTTTTTCGATTCACTTTGTGTTCAACATACTGGATGCAAGTATTAATTCCTAGGCTGCATCAATTTTTCAGAAAGCTCGTGAAAATATTCGGGTCATCTTTAATCTTTTTTCGTCAAATTTTGACCTTGTCACCCTGATAACTTTAAAGCTGCTTATCCGATATACTCAATATTCAACATACTACATAGTAGTATTAATTCATAGCCTGCATCAATTTTTTTCAGAAAGTTCGGAAGAATATCCGGGTCATGGCGGCCATTTTTTATTTTTTTTCGTCAAATTAGAGCTTTGTCACCCTGATAACTTCAAAGCCGCTTATCCGATATATACTCAATATTCAACGTACTGCATGCTAGTATTATTTCCTAGACTGCATCAATTTTTCAGAAAGTTTGGGAAAATATCCGGGTCATTGCGGCCATCTTTAATCTTTTGGGTTCAAAATAGCACCTAGTCAGCTTAAAGCTGTTAGACTCTGCCTCATAATATTACTTGATAATTACATGTACAAATTGATTATCTGGTAAAATTATATTTAATAGATAACTTTTATTTGAAAAGTGCGAGGTGGAGCCTTCTTGTTTACATGGTAAACATTTACTTCAAGTTTGACATTTTTTTCATTTTTGAAAACTTAGCATTATTATTATAGCTAGAACGTTGGGCCGCTTGGGCGTTGAAAAAATGGATCTGCACACCTAATATTTCATTGAAAGAAACAGAAACATTAGCTCAAAGGTGGGAGAAAAAAACCTTGTAGCAGACAGGTCGCGTACATGTTGGGGATTGAATATCTCTCTTCAATTAGGTCCAGTGGACTAGCTGATCCATATCACGACGACGCACATTCTGCTGCTTATTAACACAACAAATAATCTCTCTGTGGTTTACATGCTTTAATGAAGGCTCCTATATAAACTATTCCCAGTATATTATTTATCGTTCTATTTCCACATGATATGTGTCAAAGCGGCAGAATGATAAATATCTGAAGGATAAATGCTGAACATTGGAATTGGCATGTAACATTAAATTACTCAAAAATATAATATTTTATCAGACCCCATGAGGTAGGCTACGTGTAAATGTTCAATAACTTTGTACTTCGGGTGTTATGGATATGCACTACACTGATAGGCTATTACATGTAGACCCACTGTTTATTTCTACAGATGGAGAGAAAAGACAGCGTAGGAGCTGTTTACGTAATACAGCCAAAGAACAAAGACATGCTCAAGGCGTTCAAGAAAATGACTGGCCTGAAAATTAGCAAGAAGAACCCAAAAGTACAGACCTATGAGGTACGCATGTGTAATCATAGAAATAGAATGGGAATGGCCCATTCGAATTAATCAGGAACATGAAAATTCTGAATTTCTCATTATTATTGATTGTGTTGATGAACTAATATAGACGTATTTCGTCTCCCGCCCTTTTAGAGAAGGTGGCATTAGAATTACCCTTCGCCTCTGTGTCCGTGTGTACGCGCATTATCCCCATACAAGTTCGAAAATGAGGGCTATTGAATAATAATTATTTGGGTCACCACAGCCGTTTTTTAACATACCAATTTATGGTAAGCACAGATTGCTCTATTTTTCACATATGTCCAACTCGGTCATGTTCGAAGATGAGGGCTGTTTCAAAACAAGTTAGCTTACCACAAAAAAAACACTTTGAAATTTATTGTAAACACGAAAGGCCCACGCGCATTAATATTAAACCGATTGTTCTAAAATCCCACACAGCTTGGTGAATTTCAAAGATGAGGGCTGTTCCATAATAATTATGGTCATCACAACCATTTTAAGAAAAATGTGAAAAAAAATTCCCCATGGACGTCAAGATTCAAATATAATTTAGGAACTCTGAACTCATGTTAGTCCATATACAAATTGCAACATCTTGGCCATTATAAAATTGTCAATTAAAGACAATGAAGTAAGTTAGGTAAACTTATTGCGAGAAAAAACTATACCACTTATAAAATGCATTTGTAATGAACGGCAATGTATCAATACACAAGCTCGCTATTTAAAAAGTATTCGAACATAGATTCAGTATTCCAATAGAAAATAAACATTTAAAATGTTTAATGCTTGTAAATGTAAAATAACACATTTTTTATTTTTTATTATTGTTTTGCATTTAACAATGATATGTAAATATATAACATGTATAATGGTCCTTGAAGGCAATTTTGAAAACATGTGACCGTCTAATCGACTTTAAACAGACAGCAGTTTGTACAATTACATTAGATTGAAAAAGGAAAAGGAAAACAGCTGTATTTAAAAATATGCTATCGCGATAAAAAGACAAAACACATTTGTCATCCCAATGTCATGATATCATCAATTGTCCAATTTTCTTTTTTTTGTCACAATAGCACATTTAACACTTTCACAAACGGCGATACGCAGCAACCTAGTAAGACTAACGACACATGATCAGTTTAGTTTGGTGGCATTTCGGCAATTATAAGAGCATCACGCTCATCTTAGAATTCTACAAAACCTGAAATTTTAACGAGACATTAAATGTTGCTTTATCTAAAAAGATAATAAACTTCCATCAAGATCTCTTAAGCTCTGCACGTGAAGTTTTCCATTGATATGCTGACTATGCACAGGACGGAAATTGTCAAGCAGTATATCTGTTAATGGTAAATATCCTATATTTAAATGGAATGAGCATATAAAACTACGTGTGAAACATTTTTTTTCAATTCTCATTTATTACTCCATTGTTTGTCCTTGTAAAAAAAACCCTGAAAAATGCATGTAAATTTATCGAGAAAACTTGATTTGTGGGGTATTAATTACTTTTTTTTAAGTATCATATCATATCTGTATGATGTGGCTTTGGCTTCTGTGACGTATATCACCTTTCAAAATAAAATAGTAGTAAATAAATTAGGACGATATAATAATTAGTGTTCCAAGACCAGAATTGAGGGAATAACAGCTTACGAAGCAGGTGACGTCAGTGTTATTATTACAGGTAGTGTTATTATCAGAGCCACATCAGCTCCATCCTTACATTGACGCTCCGCACCTGACGCAAGACTTTGGAGGACATTTGGCATATGATCACCACAAGTGGTTAGATTTTGTAAAGGTAAATAGACACATTTAATTATTTATGCCTATTTGGGGTTTCAAATATATAGATGACTTATTGAAGTATTTCGTCCAAGGAGAAGAGTCTATACTATGTAAGCCCTAGAAAATATCAGTTGGGTGATATCCATGTAGGCATACTGCCGTGCAAAAACAAAAGGCAGTAATTGCTTTTACCCCAGTCAAACATACACGACGCACCGCGCACGCCTTGGGTGACAAAAATGACATCAGTGCGTCGTTGTGCGTTCACGAATTTTGTCGGGATATGAAAATAGCCAGCGAGTCAATGACGAATATACAGTGTGTTTTTGATAAATCAGGTGCATATATCAGCGAATGTAAAGGGTTTTGCTAACGCGCTGCGCGTTAGCAGGGCGATGAAGCTAACGAATACACAGCACATTGCTAGCGCGCCGCACGTATAAATCGGGGAGTCATTTAGCACGCCCTTATACGTCATTTGTTCGCTGGACATGCGTTAGAAACACGTTAGATGGGCGCTATATGCTCGCTCAGTGCTGTCATTTTTGAGATATTTTCTAAATTTGAGGCTCAGTCACACATAGTCGACGCACGACCGACGCAGTGAAATTGATATTTTTTTACTAGAGCGTTGGTCGTGCGTCAACACTCGTTACTGGTTCGTGGAGCGCGCTGCACTAACGCTACGCATATTTTTGTGCACTCTGTTAGCGCCAAAAGAAGTTGAGAATTTTAAAATGTTTAAAGCATTAAACGCATGAGACGCCAGAATGCCCCCAGAAACCCGCAGGGCGCGCTAGAACAACGTCAGCACTCAAAGCCAGCGCTGGATACACGCGGGCTGTTCTCCCAGCGCTCGAGCAGCATGCTGTGACTGTGTTATTTCTACAGATTAATCCTTAGAGCTCTGAAGAGTGACATTTTATTTTGAATCATTTGAGGTAGTGTTTCACACGATACGCAGCTTTAAGTGCAGAATTTCTTTGCTTTGTCGAAATTAAGTCAAAACATGTAATGTTGTCCTAAATTTGGGACTCATTTTTTCTTTTTAAAATAGTTACTTATGTACCAAACAAACTGACAAATGTTACTATAATCATGATAATCGTCGACATCGGTGTTCTAGGGTTTAATGCGCACTGTATGCGTTCAATGCGTTACCAAAGCGCTGTTGATTCACCCTTTGAGTTGGAAACACGTTGTGCATTCGCTACCAACTTCGCTAGGTCTTTCACAATCCGAACTAAAATTATTATTTTTTCATGCGTGGACCGTGCGTCGTGTATGTGTAACTGGGACAAACCTCGGTCAACTTAAACACAATGAATGCTCTATTACTTGTGCCTAACGTTAGACTGGCGCTGGTCTGACGTTCTTCTATGTCTACATTCACACGAGGAAAAACGCTCACATTTTTAGCCCGCCTTTTAATTTTAATAAAAAAAAGTGGGCTATTGCAATTGAAGTTCGGCGGCGTCGTCGTTAACATTTACTTCTGGGCGCGATTACTTGAAAAGTTTTTCGTGTATCCTTCCCAAATTTGTTATGCATGTTACTAATGACCAGTTCTCGGACAAGTTCAAAAATGGCAAAAAAAAATCAAAATGGCCGACTTATTGCGACTTGTGGGCGCGATAACTTGAAAAGTTTTTCACGTATCCTCTTCAAATTTGTTATGCATGTTACTAATAAGTAGTTCTTGGACAAGTTCAATAATGGCTGAAAAAAAAATCAAAATGGCCGATTTATTGCAATTTTTCGCATTTTACGTCAATAATTCGACCTTGTAGGCGCGATAACTTGAAAAGTTTCTCATGTATCATCTGCAAATCTGTTATGCATGTTACTAATAACCAGTTCTCGGACAAGTTCAATAATGGCTGGACCAAAATTCAAAATGACCGATTTATTGCGATTTTTCGCATTTTACGTCAATAATTTGACCTTGTGGGTGCGATAGCTTGAAAAAATTCTCATGTATCATCTTCAAATCTGTTATGCATGTTACTAATAACCAGTTCTCGGACAATTTCAATAATGGCTGGAAAAAAATTCAGAATGGCCGATTTATTGTCATTTTTCGCATTTTACGTCAATAATTTGACCTTGTGGCCGCAATAATGACTTCAAGTTAAATAATGGCGGCGGGCTATTGTCGGGTGTGCTCTTGTTTAACATGCAGAAAATGTGCGCGGAGGTTGACGCACACAATAAATGAATTACGTTCATCCGGCATTCTCGTCAAATCATCAACGGATTCTGACGCACGCCCAGCGAATCACAACGCACTGACCAAAATTCTTCATTTTATTTTTAGTGCATGTAGTGCGCTGGACGTGCGTGATTGTAGGTGTGACTGGGATTTTACCGTGTTTTTTTCAGTAGCAGTTAAAGTCTTATTGCGGTTTGCAAAGCTGCTGTCTACAGGTCCTACACGTAAAACATAGGCGATAACCCTAAGTTATTTAACATTCACTCATAACTTTATCCTATAGCTACATTCCTACTACTTCGTAAAATTCACAAATTAAATACTGTAGATCTGGTAATTTTCGCGTGTTTAAATTTTCGCGAATTTCTGATTTTGAGACTTTTCACGAAGTTTATAATTCGCGAAATTTCATTTTTCTTTAGTAACGCTATTATAATAATAATTTTCGCGTGATTCTTGTATTTGCGAATTTGTCCTCCTCGCGAAATTCGCGAAAATTAAAAACTCGCGAATAAAACCAGATCTACAGTAATACATCATCAGATAGGCCTACTCTCATCAGATGCGCACCTGCACATTTGATCAAATTTCTTTAGTAGGCCTATTTTTTTGTAAAAAAATGATTGAAAGCACTTTAAAACGTCCCTGTAACTTAAAGGTTCAGAACAGGCCTAACGAAGCCACTTGATAAAACTTGACTTGAGAAGACGTCACTGCGTTATTATAAGAAACACGTCACGACCGTTTTTCTCTTATATTCCCTGGTATTTATCGCCGGTTTGACATTTAGCATTGTAGAGTTACAGCTTATCTCGTTCGACGCAGTCCAGTCATGACTGGTAAGACGTATCTTCTCCGTCATTCCTGTAGGCTCTCTTTATATGCCAACACCTCTTCAACGTCTCGTGTCTGCTATTGATTTAAAGCATTGCGTTGCTGTTGCGGTGTTGGTAGCGCTGTTACAATTGAACGGTAAAAATGATGGTTCATTGATTGTATCTAGGGCCTATCATTTAACCCTGCGCATTGAAGTCGAATGTCGTAGGCCTATTTATAGTTTCATATGATGTATTTTGCAGCGTATAGTAGCTTGGTAGGCCTGTAAGTATTAGTCAAAGACCTATTATTGATAGCATACAACATGTAGGCCTACTATGTTAACAAATCGTGAGCTGTATTGAAAATATTTCTTTGTAATTTTCAAATGAAACTTCCGTAATATTCAAGAAAATCATGAATTTACATTTTGTGGTAAATTACATATTATGGTAAAAAACGTTATTATGTCTCCCCTCTGTAGAGGTGAGGACATGTTGGTTTACCTCTGTCCGCTCAGTGAATATGTCCTTTCTGTCACGTTCTGTCTGTCCGTCTGTCCAGCGTTTTCTCTTGTGCAGTCGCATGCCGCTCAGCAAACACGAGACGTTGACCCAATGCTGGACTAATGTCCGACGCTGAGCCAATATTAGCCCAGTATCGGGTTACCTTGTCGTGTTTGGCGCCACGCTGAATGTGGGCCAGCGTCACAGACGACGGGCCAACATTACCCCAGCTTTGATTCAAAGCATCGCGTCAGTACCGCCAGCATGATGTAGGCCTGATGACTAGGGCTGAATGGATACTGGCCAGCACCGGCGACGCCTGCCCAACATTTTACAGACATTGGGCCGGTGTCAACTTGTAATCGTCGCCAGCTGTAATCATTACCAGATCAGCTGCTATTGAACGCAGCCCAGCAAACATGAGGCGTTGAACCAAAGCTGGTTTGATGCTGGGCCAGCATCGCAGACGGTGGGCCAGCATTGGACCAGCATTGGGTCAACGTCTCGTGTTAGCTCTACAAGCCACATTGTGTTTTGCACATCGCGTGGTTCCAAAACCGAATGATAAATTCCGCTTAATGCATAGTCTTCACTGTCCACAGGAGCCATTAAATTACATTAATTACAAAAGCCATTGACACTATGTACATCTATTAGCTATCAACCTTTATGGTTATGCTGCTGGAGGGGAGACTGGAAGGGATATTCTAGTTTTTGTTTACAACAAAACTAGACCCTTCTAGTTATTTCTCCCCTCTCTGTACACAGAGGTGGGGATATGTTGGTTTACCTTTGTCCGTTCAGTGAGTCTGTCCTTTCTGTCTGTCCGTCTGTCCAGCGGTTTTCAATGTGCAGTCGCAGGCGGTCCCGTTGACGTTGACCTAATGCTGGGCTAATGTTGGCCCACCATTAGCCCAGAATTGGGTTACCACGTCCTGTTTGGCGCCGCGCTGAATGTGGGCCAGCGTAACAGACGGCGGGCCAACATTAACCCAGCTTTGTTTCAAAGCATCGTGCTGGTATAGTATATGCTACACAAGCCCATCATTGACCCGGCATTGTGTCGGTGAAACGTACATTAGTCCGATGTCGGGTCATTGTGTACGACGCTGGCCAGCATTTAAACGGCATTGGGGCGGTGTATACGATGTGTACGCACTTCCACCAGCATGAAGTTCTGACTAGGGCTAAATGGATACTGGCCAGCACCGGCGACGCTGGCCCAACATTTAACAGACATCGGATCGGTGTCATCTTATACAGAGCCGGCGACGGTGGACCAGCGTTGAACCGGCATTGGGTTGACGTGTCGTGTTTCCTGGGCATAGTGTGGTAGGCGACTTGGCCGCTGATACGGGTCCACTTAGCTATCCAACAAACACGGGGTATTCACACAATGCTGTTTCAATGTTGGCCCACCGTCTTCAATGCTGGACCAACATTGAAACAGCATTGAGTGAATGACCCGTGTTTGCTGGGTATTAGCTATCAACCAGGATTCTGTCCGGCGTCACGTTTTCTTGTGGGCGCAAAAACTAAGTTTTAACATGATATTTCTAGCAACATGGGGATGTGCAAGTGATTTTTATTATGCCTCCGCCACGAAGCGAGCGAAGGCATTATGTTTTCGGGTTGTCTGTCCGTGCGGGTGTCCGTCTGTCCGTCCGGTCATTATTTCCATTGCTATAACGTTATGCCTCCGCCGCAAAGCGAGCGAAAGCATTATGTTCTCGGGCTGTCCGTTCGTCCGGACTTCCGGCTGTCCGTCTGTCCATCCATCCGGTCATTATTTTCATTGCTATAATTCAATAACAACTGAAGCTAACAGTTTCATTTTAATACCAGTGATAGACCTCACGAAAGTCCAGGTCATGTTCACAGATGGGTGACCTTGACCTATTTTTCAAGGTCACAGATAATGGAAGAACGCCTGCCGTACGTCGCCAGCTTTGGCTACTACGCCAACATGGTCCAACAGATTTAATGCATAATTATGCAAACGTTCAACCCCTCCGACAAAAGTTTTTTACCAAAGGTCAAGGTCATAGGTCAAGGTCAAAGTCAAAGATGCAAAAAAATGTTTTGGTAACGCGATAACTTGGAAAATAATTATTGCATATCTCCAATTTACTGTGAAGTTACTCATGAGTATGGAAATGACCTGATTAGATTTTCAGCTTTCCACCGATAATCAAAATGGCTGCCAGCTGGCGACTAAATTTTTTTTTTGACTTAAATATATATATTTTTTGCAATTCACAGTAGTGCTTTGAAACGTGGTACATATAGGTCTTCGGTGTATGTGAGTCTATTGGTATTGTCCGTTTTCATGTGCGACTGAAAACCAGGCTACGGCGGCCATATTGATTTTGTCATTTTATTCCATAAAAGTGGTGCTTCTAATTGTTATCAAACTTTGTCATCACAATATCTCAGGAAAATCTAGGTCAGGGGGAGAGGAGATAGAGTAGACCTACATGGGCCTCATCATCCTCAAGTGATGGCGGAGGCATACAATTGACGCATATGCGGCAAATTTCCCTTCTAGTTTAAAGATGTTACAAAAAATTAAAATGGCTGCCAGAAGTCAACTCCAAATTTTTTGTGGGCGCAAAAACGCAAAAACGATATCCCCCGCCATTAATTAAAGTCAACAATGGCCTCAAAGTCAAAGGGTGAAAAATAGGTCAAAGGTCACAACCCCCCCCCCCCTCCAAAAGGCACATCTACACCCCCTAAGGGATGTGTGTGGCAAAATGAAAACAATCCGGCAAACGGTTTCTGAGCTATCTCCCGGAAAATGAACTTATCGTCTGTCATCAATTAAAGTCAATAATGGCCTCTAAATCAAAGGTAAAAAAATAGGTCAAAGGTCATAGCCCCCAAAAGGCATATCTACACCCCCTGAGGGATGGGTGTGTGTAGTATGAAAATAATCCAGCAAATGCTTTGCGAGATATCGTCCGGAAACTGAACTTATCATGGGCAATCAATTAAAGTCAATAATCGCCTCAAAATCAAAGGTAAAAAACTAGGTCAAAGGTCATAACCCCCAAAAGGCACATCTACATCCCCTGAGGGATGTGTGTATGCCATATGAAAGCAATCCCGCTAACGGTTTCAGAGATATCCTCCGGAAACGAAACACGGACGCACAGACGCACATACGCACGGCCAGACATGATGATGACCATACCCCCGCCCCTACTTCGTGGGCGGGGGATGAAAACTTAAGTCAGAAATTATTAAATTATTCAGAAATTATTCAAATCACATTCCCCACCATATGGAGATGTGTAGGTGACTTTTTCAAGGTTTTACTGAAATTCAAAATGGCACGGATCAACCTCAATTTTTTGGTGGGCGCTAATTTTTTATTTTTATTTTACCATTCCTAACAACATGTGGATGTGAAGGGATTTTTTAAAGAAGCAATCAAAATTAAAAATGGCCGCCAGAAGTCAACTCCAGAATTTATTGTGGGCGCAAAAACTTAACGTCAGAAATTATTCAAATTTCACAATCGCATTCCCCACAGTATGGAGATGTTCAGGTGATTTTTTTAAGGTTTTTCTGAAATTCGAAATGGCCGCCACGGATCAATTTCAATTTTTTTGTAGTCGGAAAAACCTAAAGTCGTAAATTATTCAAATGTTACAATCACATTCCCCACGATATGGAGATGTGCATGGGATTTTTTCAAGGTTTACGGAAATAAAAATAGCCGCCATGCATGAACTTTATAATATTTTGTTGGCGCAAAAACTTAAAAATTGAAGTCAGAAATAATGTGTAGGTGATTTTACAGAAATTTAAAATGGCCACCACAAGTCGACTTTTTAAATAATTGTGATCGCAAAAACTCTAACCTAATTTATGGCGGGAGATGATCTAGGACTCCAGTCCTCTCGTTGTTTACAAAAACGGTGAACCTTCTATTTTATATTAATATAATTTAGGCCTACGAGGAGTCTATGTGTTAATCTTGTTTCCCCTCATTATGGGGGGTACAGACAGACAGACAGAACACGTTTATTTTACCAAATTATATGGCTGGCATACCGTTATAGGCTTCCTTATGCCTAGGCTACTTAGTTATCCAATTATTATTACATCATTTGGCGTGCGCCAAATCTGTATAAAACAATCCTCATTATAGATAATATGACCGGGTCTCATCAGTGATGGATTATTATCAGGAATGAATCAGCAACGCATGGAGGGTAAAAACGTACGAATCACAAGAGAATTACGCGGCTAACATTAAACTAAATCCACCTTTCAAACAGGCACATATGAGGACACCAGTAACTAATGCTGGTTGCTACAAAATAAAACGAACTATTTCTAACTATGCGATTCATAATCATGAAAAAAATTGCATTCGCCTGCATAATTGGTGTCAACTGAAATGTTATGAAAAAAAGGTTAGATGCATTTGATAAAATTTCGAAGCAGACACGTATAGGAATCAAAAGTTTACTTTGTCTGGATTAAATAACATTTCTAATTTCTTTTTCTTGTGATTAAATATGGCATCCGACAATTTTCTTCTGTCCACTTCAGTTTCATTAGCCATCTCGCGACTTCTGATTGAAGCACTTTACTTGTCGATATTCTTAATTCTTACTCAATATTCCTAATAATTTTTACTCAATATTCTTAATTCTTGCTCACCTTTAATTCACAAAGTTCTGAACCCATTGACCTGAAATTTGAGCACAACGATCTTTGGGTGATGCGGTAGTGGGCGAGGGTCTATATCTTAACAAAATTAACATAATTAACAAAATTAATGATCGGCTCTATAGTCAACGTGTATGATCGAGCCAAAGGATAACAAGTCACGCTGACAAATGCATTAGCATGATTATCGAGCTATAACGGCCAGCACAGTCAGGAGCCCTATTTTCAAGATGGTACAGTGAAATCTTTTATTATCACTGGCTTAATAGTCCCAGAGCTAGGGGGGTTTTATTTGTGTTGAAAGGTCCATACGATCTAAGAGTTCCACCTATAGTGAAATTTTCTCAGGAATCCGAATCTGCGCGTCTTACAAAAATCATCCTGTCCAAAAGTACCGTGAAAACCCTTTAAACACTAGTACTGTCAAAATCGCAAACCGCACTTTGAAATATTGCGTATGAAGTGATTGTTTGCTAAAATTGTGGTAATTTTCTATTTAAATACTTTTTTAATTATTTATTATCCTCACATATGACACAGGCTTTCACATGGATGTAAAATATTTTGTGTCTGATCTATGACAAATACACAATATAGCTTTAAGTTGGTATTTTAACACGTAATTTTACTCATTTTTCATACTTTTTCACTAAATAGACAAAATACTTTTCTCTCAGCCGATTTTTGTATAGTATAAATGTTTTGTTTTGATTCAAACATGTTCTAGAACTATTGTTGACTTAAAATTAACCCATTTGGAATAAAAATAATGAGTTATGTGAACATATTACTCGCTTTTTTCGTTAGACGTAAAATTAGCTCGCTTTTCTTCAGGCTCGGGAAAATTGACCATATCTCACATTTTTGCCCACTGAATAGTCAAATTTTGAGCTATATCAATATATTTGATATCAATAGAAAGCTACTGGCACATGCCTTCACATGGATGTAAAATATGTTGTGTCTGATTATTGACAAATGCACAAAAAAGCTTTAGGTTGGTATTTTATCCCTTAATTTGACCTTTTTTCATACTTTTTCAGTAAATAGTCAATTTCTCAGCTTTTGTGTATAATAAATATTTAGTTTTGATTCAAACATGTTCAAGAACTATTGTTGACTTAAAATAAACCCATTTGGAATAAAAATAGTGAGTTATGTGAACATATTATATACTTTTTTGGTTACTTATAGAATTTGCGCGCTTTTCTTCGGGCTCAGGAAAATTGTATGTATCTCACAGTTTTGCCCAATGAGTTGTCAAATTTTGAGCTATATCAATATATTTAATATCAATAGAAAGCTACTGGCACAAGCCACGGATGTATAATATTTTGTGTCTAATCTTTGACAAATGCACAAGAGAGCTTCAAGTTGGTACTTCAACCCTTAATTTTACCTATTTTTCATACTTTTTCAGTACATAGTCAATATACTTTTCTCTCAACTGATTTTTGTGTATAATAAATATTTAGTTTTGATTCAAACATGCTCTAGAATTATTGTTGGCTTAAAATAAACCCATTTGGAATATAAAAAATAATGAGCTATTCGAACATATTACACACTTTTTGGGTTAGATGTAAAATTTGGGCACTTTTCTTCCAGCCCGGGGAAATTGACAGTGTTTCACATTTTTGTCCAATGAGTACCCGGTACCCAAAATAAAAAATGTAACAACATCTTTGATATCAGTTAAAAGTGACTATCAAGGGCTTTAACGTGGATACATAATATTTTGTTTCTGTTAAATACGAAATGTACAACAATTAAGCGCTAATTTTGTATTTTATCCCTCCATTTGAACAATTTCCAGCCTTTTCTTAGTGAATACCAGCAAGCCTTCTCGCTCATGTTAATTTTATATGGTATAAATGTTTGTTATTACTTTTACATTCTCTGGAGCCATTTTTCAAAAGTTATCTTGACGACTGAAGAAGTGATCATAGCCAGTTTTAAAGTTATCTCAGCCACTACAAAAGTTATCTTAGCCACTGAAGAAGTGATCATCACAAATTTAAACGTCATCTCAGCCACTACAAATGTGATCTTGGCCACTGAAGAAGTTATCACAGCGACTTTAAAAGTTATCTCACAGTCACTACAAAAGTGATCTTGGCCACTGAAGAAGTGATTACAACCGCTTTAAAAGTTACCTCAACCACTACAAAGATTATCTTGGCCACTGAAGAAGTGAACACAGCTACTTTAAAAGTTATCTCAGCCCCTACAAAGTGATCTTGGTCACTGATGAAATGATCACAGCAACTTAAAAAGTCATCTCGCCAATGCAACAGTTATCTTGGCGAGTTAAGAAGTGATCACAGCCACTTTAGAAGTTATCTCAGCCACTACAAGGGTGATCTTGGCCACCAACAAACTGGTGTCAGCAAATTTACAGGTTATCTAAGCCACTACAAAGTCCTCTGGGCCACTGAAGAAGTGATCACAGCCACTTTTAAAAATATCTAAGCGACTACAAAAGTGATCTTGACCTGTGAAGAAGTGGTTACAATAACTTTGAAAGTTATCTCTGCCACTATAAAAATAATCTTGGCCACTGATGAAGTGCTCACAGCGACTTTAAAAGTGATCTCAGCCACTACAACAGTGATCTTGGCCACTGAAGAAGTGATCTCAGTCACTTTAAAAGTTATCTCAGCCACTACAAAAGTGATCTTGACCACTAACAATCTTATGCCAGCCCACTAAGTAATCTTGGCCACAAAAAACTGATCTTGTCCACCGTGGAAGTGATCACATTCACTTTAAAAGTCATCTCAGCCGATACAAAAGTGATATTGGCCACTAATAATCTTATGTCAGTCCCTAAAAAATGATCTAGGTCACTACAAAAGTGATATTGACCACTAAAGAAGCCATCACAGCAACTTTAAAAATCATCCCATCTACCACAAAGCTGATCTTGGTCACAAACAAACTGATCTTGTCCACTAAAGAAGTTATCACAGCAACTTTGTAGTGGTTAAGATAACTTTTTAAGTGGCTGTGATCATTTCTTCAGTGGCCAACATCACTTTGTAGTGGCTTAGATAATTTTGTCAGTGGCTGACAACAGTTTGTTACTGACCAAGATCACCTTTGAAATGGCTGAGATAACTTTTAAAGTGGCTGTGATCACGTCTTCAGTAGCCAAGATCACATTTGTAGTGGCTGAGATACCGTTTAAAGTGGCTATGATTACTTCTTCAGTGGCCAAGATCACTTTTGTAGTGGCTGTGATAACTTTTAGAGTTGCTGTGATCACTTCTTCAGTGACTAAGATCATTTTTTTGTGGCAAAGATCACTTTTACGGGCTGACATAAGATTGTAAGTGGTCAAGATCACTTTTGTAGTGGCTGATATAACTTTTACTGTGACTGAGATCACTTCTTCAGTGTCCAAGATCACTTTTGTAGTGGCTGAGATCACTTTTAAAATCGTTATGAGCTCTTCGTCAGTGGCCAAAATCATTTGTATAGTGGCAGAGATAACTTTTAAAGTTATTGTCACTTTTGTAGTCGTTTAGATATTTTTAAAAGTAGCTGTTATCACTTTCTTCAGTGGCCCAGATCACTTTGTAGTGGCTTAGATAACCTTTAAGTTGGCTGACACCAGTTTGTAAGTGGCCAAGATCACCTTTGTAGTGGCTGAGATAACTTCTAACGTGGCTGTGATCACATCTTCACCCGCCAATATAACTTTTTTATTGGCGAGATAACTTTTTAAGTTGCTGTGATCACCTCATCAGTGGCCAAGATCACATTTGTAGTGGATGAAAAAACTGTTAAAGTCGCTGTATTTATACTTCTTCAGTGGCCAAGATAGCTTTTGTAGTGGTTGAGGTAACTTTTAAGGTGGTTGTTATCACTTCTGCAGTGGCCAAGATCACTTTTGTAGTGGCTGAGATAACGTTTAAAGTTGCTATGATCACTTCTTCAGTGGCTTAAATAACTTTTGTAGCGGCTGAGATAACTTTAAAAATGGCTTTGATCACTTCTTCAGTCGTCAAGATAACTTTTGAAAAATGGCTCCAGAGAATGTAAAAGTAATAACAAACATTTATACCATAGAAAACGTTGGAAATTGTTCAAATGGGGGGATAAAATACAAAATTAGCGCTTAATTGTTGTACATTTCGTATTTAACATAAATAAAATATTATGTATCCACGTTAAAGCCGTTGATAGTTACTTTTACCTGATATTAAAGATGTTTGTACATTTTTTTTAAATTTGGGTAACCAGTACTCATTGGGCAAAAATGTGAAACACTGTCAATTTCCCCGGGGGGGGGGGGGGGAAGAAAAGCGCCCAGATTTTACATCCAACCCAAAAAAGTGTGTAATATGTTCAAATAGCTCATCATTTTGTATTCCAAATGGGTTTATTTTAAGTCACCAATAATTCTAGAACATGTATCAAAACTAAATATTTATTATACACAAAAACCAGTTGAGAGAAAAGTATTTTGACTATGTACCGATAAAGTATGAAAAATAGATAAAATTAAGTGTTAAATTACCAGCTTCAAGCTCTCTTGTGCATTTGTCAAAGATTAGACACAACATATTTTACATCCGTGGCCTGTGCCAGTAGCTTTCTATGGATATCAAATATTTTGATATAGATCAAAATTTGACTACTCATTGGGCAAAACTGTGAGATACATACAATTTTCCTGAGCCCATAGAAAACAGCGCAAATTTTACGTGTAAACAAAAAGGCATGTAATATGTTTACATAACTCATTATTTTTATTCCAAATGGGTTTATTTTAGGTCAACAATAGTTCTAGAACATGTTTGAATCAAAACTAAATATTTATTATACACAAAAATTAGTTGAGAAAAAAGTATTTTGACTATTTACTGAAAAAGTATGAAAAAAGGTCAAATTGAGGGTTAAAATACCAACTTAAAGCTTTCTTGTGCATTTGTCAATGATCAGATACAAAATATTTTACATCCATGTGCCGGCATGTACCAGTAGCTTTCTATTGATATCAAATATATTGATATAGCTCAAAATTTGACTACTCAGTGGGCAAAAGTGTTAGATATGGTCAATTTTCCCGAGCCTGAAGAAAAGCGAGCTAATTTTACGTCTAACGAAAAAAACGAGTAATATGTTCACATAACTCATTATTTTTATTCCAAATGGGTTAATTTTAATTCAACAATAGTTCTAGAATATGTTTGAATCAAAACTAAACATATGTACTATACAAAAATCGGCTGAGAGAAAAGTATTTTGTCTATTTAGTGAAAAAGTATGAAAAATGAGTAAAATTACGTGTTAAAATACCAACTTAAAGCTATATTGTGTATTTGTCATTGATCAGACACAAAATATTTTACATCCATGTGAAAGCCTGTGTCATATGTGAGGATAATAAATAATTAAAAAATTATTTAAATAGAAAATTAACACAATTTTAGCAAACAATCACTTCATACGCAATATTTCAAATTGCGGTTCGCGATTTTAACGGTATTAGTGTTTAAATGGTTTTTGCGGTACTTTTGGACAGGATGATTTTTGTAAGACGCGCAGATTCGGATTCCTGAGAAAATTTCACTATTGGTGGAACTCTTGGATCGTATGGACCTTTCAACACAAATAAAACCCCCCTAGCTCTGGGACTATAATGATATCTCGCAAATCATGCATCTAAGGCTAAAATCTCTTATTATCAGCCAAACGCATTCACTTTAGCCCGATAGCCTCAGTATATTCTTTCCAGCTAGTAGTCCTATTATGTGTTCTATTATATAATATAATTATAGGCCTATACATTATGTGCATGTATCTACACTATATATCAAGATGCAGGGCCTATAATTATGGCTCTGTATTAATTTTGATATTTAAACATCCACGATACTATTGGGATGCTTGTATAGTGTTTGGTGTTTTTCACGCCGCTTGTGTCACCGCGGGCGCCGCAGAGAATTGATTTTGTTTTCTCTCAAAAGTAGGGCCTAAGCACGATCTGATTACATTTTGGAAGGAATCCGTTTGACACAAATGGTTCATGGCAGCCGTCGTGAAAAAACGACCGCACGTGTGGTGTGTAGTAGTAGGGGCCTATTGTTCTTGTTTCTGGGGATGCTTTTAATGTTATCATGTTGAAAACATTCATTACACTCCACTACAATTTCTTCCAATTTACAGTCGGCTGAGAAGCAGCTTAACACACTGAGGCAGGCAATAGACCATGTCCCTGAAGCAAAGGACAAGATTTGTATGATGCTGGAATACGACCTACCCACGAGAGAAGCCGAGTGCGTCCAGCTTGTAGAGCAGATTCGCCAAAAATATAATGACATAATGAGGTGAGTGAAAATAATTGTTGGCAAAAGTCACAATTAATAGAAACATAGGCCTACGATTTAATTGGCTTACGATTTACGTGATAGGAAAACAAAAGTGAAGCGAAAGGGATTGTTTTACTATTTTACAATAGTAAGCCGACGAACGGTATTTCATCTGTTTGTGAATTTGATGTCATTATATATACCAGGTGGGCATAACCAACGTTTTCTCAGTGGGTTTTGTTTTAAAATATATTTATCTAGTTTTTCTATTTAGCCTAGATGCTAAAACACAACAATAGTTAGTAACCACACGTTATAACTGGGATAGGCCGACATTTTGAAATTGATCTCCTTCTGAGTTGCATATTATAAACAGGCCAATACTATACGTTAATTGAACTCTGCCAAATACCAACGTTAATGTTACTGTTTCTGTAACTACTGCTACAACGGGCAGCTGTTATCACCAGCACAGTATTTCCAATGCATCCTTTCTATGTTCAGAGATTTGAACCTGGAACATGTGATTGATGAGACTAAGGTGTGGCTCGGTGAGAACTATACGCCCACTGGCAGCAGCGTACACCCGCAGATACTACACACACTGCATTACCGCACTACAAAAACAAAGATGGAGAAACTCAAACAGGATATTATCAGACGCAGAGAGGAACTCAAATTTATGTGGCAAAAAGCTGAAAATCGAGTGCTGGTGGCATCTAAGATTCATAAGTACAAAGAAAAAGCCGAGAGGGTAAGTTTAAAACACTGGCGAGGTGGCCTCCGCCAAGAATATCTACTGCAAAGATGGTAAATTTTGCGGTTTACCCTAGCTCTTATATGTATAAATATTTTTACTTGAAAGGGAAAATATTCTTCTATGTCATTAACAAGAGGACTGAAGTGCTATATCATCCCCCGCCATAAATTAGGTTAGACTTTTTGCGGTCACAAATATTTAGAAAGTTGATTTTTTGGTGGCCATTTTAAATTTCAGTAAAATCACATGCACATTTCCAGATGGTGGGTAATGTGATTGTACAATGTGAATTATTACTGATTTCAATTTTTCAGTTTTTGTGCCCACAAGGAAATATGAAGTTTAGCCATGGCGGCCATTTTGAATTTCAGTAAAACCTTAAAAAAATCACTTGCACATCTCCATATCGTGGGAAATGTGATAGTAAAATTAGAATAATTTCTTTCCTTAAGTTTTGTAGTTTTTGCGCCCACAAATTTTTTTATCACTTGCACATCCCCATGTTCCTAGGAATGTGATGTTAAAATTTAAAAAAAAGTTCACCGACAAAATTTTTTTACACCCCCCAAAAAATTAAAGTTGATCTGTGGCGGCCATTTTGAATTTCAGTAAAACCTTGAAAAAGTAACCTGCTCATCTCCATATCATGGGGAAAGTGATAGTAAAATTTGAATAATTTCTGACTTTAAGTTTTACAGTTTTTGCACCCACAAAAAAATTTAGAGTTGCCCTCTGGCGGCCATTTTGAATTTTGGTAGCATCTCTAAAAAATCACTTGCACATCCCCATGTTGATACGAATGTCATGTTAAAATTTCAAAAAGATTTGACCAGTAGTTTTTGAGTTTTTGCGCCCACAAGAAAACGTGACGCCACACAGAATCCTGGCGCGACTAAAATCCCCCTTCCCCTACGGACGGGGGATAAAAAAGGTAATTTAAAATATTGGATTCAAATTTGGTTAATCTCAAATGTCATTGATAATTGAATCTAATCCGACCGTAAGACATCGTTTTTGTAGAAGGGGGGGGGGTTTACATGTTGTGAATGAAATGATAGGTCAAGTGCGGCTCTCATATAGGTCTATTGCACTTGGAATTTTATTGCAAGAATTATTAAACACGCGATATGTTTATCGATTATACCCTCTTATCTGATCCTACTGAATACAATGAATAGAAAATGAGGATGATCATAGCAAGCTGTTACATATGGTTTACCATGTTTACAACATGACAACTAAACATACAAAGGACTGTTCTGCTACCCTTTACACTCTAAGTATAAATTATTCTGAAGTTCTGTGGGGCTTAAAATTGTACCGGGCTCTGAACAACAGTTCACGTCATCCATGCCTACAAGTTATGTAAATGGCACAAAAGAAAATCGGTACCCTAAAAATACAGTCAATAAAATGGTGGCTTAGTTATAGTCCTTTATGTGTAGGCTAAGACAATGCAGATTTGTAAATTTAGGGTAGCTACGCCTAATATAAGCATGGTCCTAATATGAGCATCTATATGCCTATGCCATATAACTCGAAAAATTAGGGTCCTGGCCGCTCCCCTAATATTTATTATAGGGGGCCTACGACTTAGCAATCACCAGGCGGCAGTAGCCTACTGTTGATATAAATTACCAATAACCAATAAACGTAATTAAATCAAAGTCATGGTATGTTAATTTGAATGGAATTTTTTTCACAAAAAGCACATTAAATGATGATAAAAAATGCTAATAATATTTTAAAAGTGATGAAACCTATGATAATCACTGTATTCAAGTAATTACGAGTTTTGACTGCACAAAAAGCATGTCTGCTGGTCATAAATAGAGTGATACCATTACGAACAAAAAGTTTTCCTTAATATCAGTACACACGTTTTTTCCTAATATTTTTATTTCTGCATGAAATTAGGACAGCAAAACAGTTTTGTTTTAAGAGTGTGTATATGATATTATATACCTCGATTGAACAAGGTGTTCATATTAGGACACTTCCCCTATATACTGAAACATTCAATCCTATTATATGTTTCCTGCTGTAGGCAGATTCACACAATAAATTTACTTTACGAATACGCCTTAAAAAAAATCTGACGGATACCAAAATATGGGTGCGGCATAACTAAGTTTACCGCTAACATTCTCAATCCCAGCCCCTTGCGCTCACAAAAAAATCCCTATTTACCTTTATTCGGACGATACCAGATGGGTATAAGCCTGTGTCGATCTAATAGGCCTACGCTGGTAATATAATATGATCGCTATACATATGATAAGATCTTGCAGTTCACACGTCATTTCACAAGCGTGAAGCCTCTGCTTGAATCCTCCTTTTCACTTTCATTTTCCCTGAGCCTGGCTTTGACTCTTCTATAATAGTCATACAGCTATCGTAGTCACATATGCCTTATAAGCATGTCTGATCTCCCTTAATATATTAAATCACACAAACTCACCATACCAATTAAATGTGACAATAATAATAATCTAACCACTCAACTGTAGGCCCTAATTTCGTTTACCTTTTACACATTTTTACAACAAGTACTGTGAACAGGTTTACAGATCACAAAAAGAAGGTAAAATAAGATAACCATTTCAAGCGCTATTGGATTTTCTTGCTGAATCATCGTTGCCTTTGTTATGATGTTACAGGTGTTAAGCTGGGTGAGGGAGGTGGGTCTGCCCACGCTAAACCAAGACCCAGAAATAGCAGACTGTCTGAGCAAGGCAGAGATCCTGTTGACACATTACCAGACCGGATTTTACAGCATAGCACAGGTGGGTGATACGGCCATTCTGATAACCTTTTGTGGTAGATCATCCATAGTCATTTTCCTTCGTGACAGGATAATCTCACTTTATTCCAGCAGCCAGGCGATGGCTTAGAGTTGGCTCGATGTTAATACAATATCTGAGATTTTGGCACGTTTGAAATAGACCTACGTATGTTACATTTCAGACTCAGAGAAGGAGACGTGGCGCTTTGGTACAGCGCCTGACTGCCCCGCCAGTCAAGCACTCGTCCCGGGTTCGAACCCCACTGAAACACGCGTGGTTTTTTTAGAGAAATATCCTTGTTTCTCCCTTCTCAATGTGACTCACACATTTCAGACTAAACTAAATCGCAATTGTTCATGCTAGTAATAATGTTATGTCGTAATAACATAATTTACAAGCTCAGCATAGTCTTTCTACTGAATTCATTATTCACACTACGGGGGTGGCATGATTGCGTTGTTTGTTCAGGGGCATTCGCAGCCGCCACAGTAATTATTGTCCGTGCTGTAACGTTAGAACACGCAAGATTATTACACAGAAATATCTTGAAAAAATTAAATAGGCCTACTGGGCCTTAAGTGTATTGTCCCTGTGTCACACAGGCATACGCATGGGCGTGTTCCCATCTTGAAAACTTTTGAAGATTAGGCCTATAGTGCAACCTGAAGCACAATTTTCTTAATGGCCGCAGCCATTTTGAAACATGCCAAAAGTTAATGGAGTAGCTGCCTGGTTGGGTAGGCCTACATATAAACAGCCCAGCAGATATCGGGTACATTGCAGTAACGGTTATCAAGATGATGCAGGGGGAATGCTTGCATATAGTCTACTGTATGAATGGTTTTAGTTATCACGGCTTTGGCGAAATGACCACAAAGAATAAAGTGGTGACCATTCAAAAATATCTCGCCGGTATCACACATGCTTTACGTATGACACAGCCTCAGCGCGAATGCCAGAAGGAGATTCCTTCGTATTGTTCAAATTTGCAAAACACATTATTTAAATATCGGATGAATATTGAAGCGTAAGAATTATAGTATGGCTATAAGAATAATTTACTGATAATTAGGATTATCATGCTTGAACCACGCCAATATGGTGCATTATCAACCTTCACTCTTCCGAGGTCGACCACAAAAATAGACTGTGAGGGTTGTCTTATGAAACCGGGTTTCACAATCCGCTTGAAGCAATAGCTTAGACCCCCATATATAGACCCTATAGAGTGTCACTTAAACCTTTGAGCTAGATAATAATGATTTATAATTTTTTTGATTGTTTTTGCCAATTGAACCATACTTAATTGCATAGACTTCTGCGAAGCGTCGATTAGAATAGCCATATTGCTGTGAACTGTTTTATAGTGTGGATAATGGAATTACCCTAAAATCGCGAAAATGTGTCACTGTGCTCTTGACATTAGCAAACGTTCTTTGAAGGTAATGTGTCATTAGCTAGTTAAGTTGAATGGTCTCCCCGCAAGCCGTCGCCACTGACGATATCCGTGCCATATTTCACTTACATATATATGTGTTGTTACAGGTCGTGCAAATATCACTTATTATGAACGTAGCCAAATACACTGAGCTATCAGTGAGTGTCACAGTCACCCACTGAGATTTTGTATGGCATTTACACATATCCAACACCAGGGGTCACTGTCGTCTGTTACGTCACTGTCTGCCAACCAGCAGCCAGCAATTCATAAATCAGGCACCAGCGGTGAGGTAGATCGTGATTGGCCAGTTGTGTTTAGATGCACACCTGCCCATCCGCTGCCAACACATAGGAATTTGTGCACGCAGTGCTCGTCATACAAACCTGAGGGTATCCATGAGTGTTCCACTTTATATTTATTGATAATTAATTTAATGGAGTTTTTAAAAGTATGAGCTAAGCACAATTTTTACTACATACGGTATATATCAGTGTATATTCAGTCTAGATATTTTTATCTCATTTTCAGAAGCGTCGATGGTAATAACATGAATCGAGTTATTTTGCACTCTGTGAGGCCATCGTTCTGAAAGAAGCGGGATTTTCCCATGCACCTAGATGCGGCAGTACAGAAAGTGGCTGTGAAATCTCTGTACTCTGGTGGTTAATATTAGCTGATCGGGGGAAGATGACCAGTGTCTGAAGTAGAGATAGAGACACTGGTGACACGAGTGAAGTAGCCAAAGTGTTATCAAGCTTAAGGCAGCTTATCATCCTGCAATTATTGGTTTAATCACATGACCATGTATTTTTAATTAAAAATACAAGGCTAGGTCTATCCATACAAAAACTCCATTGGACCATAGCACATGGAATCCTCCTCCTCAGAGTTTATTTATGCTATTTTTTCTGGACCACTAAAAGGATGAACTCATGGTTTTTTTAATCTTGTTTCTTGTGACATAATCACTGTTTAACAACACATTTTGACGACATAGGCTATTTGATCATAAGTGCCTTAAACGAGCTCAAGTGTAGGCTAGTGTTATTGAGGCAGCTAGTCTATGTTGATCTAGTCTATCTGAATGCTGCCCTGGCAGTAACGCTATGTAGCCTAAGTCACTTGTACAGGTGTTGTGCACACATACAGGTGTGCACACATACGTGTAGGCTTGTATATATCGTCTTTCCCGCTCAGACTGACCCCATTTCCAGACAATAGGCATAGACCTCAACTACGCTGTGTAGGCCCAGAGGGGTAGGCTAGGCCTATCTACAAGTCTATACTCGCCGTCAGATTAACTTGTATCGCATGTTTTTCGCCGATTTCTCAGTCAATTCTCAACCGATTTTTATGACATTTTGCAAGGACTATTTTCTAGTCACGCGGCGACTACCGTGATATTTTCATAAAAAAATATTATGTGGTTCAAAAGTTAGACCATTTGACATGTAGTAAATTTTAAATTACGACGTCCCTCTATAAACCCATTAAACTGGTTAAATTAAAGTTTGTTTTTAGCCCTGAATTGCATTACATGCCAGATGGTCTAACTTTCTAGCTATACAATATTTTCCGAAATAGTCCATACAAAATGTCATGAAAATCGGTTGAGAATTGACTGAGAAATCAGCAAAAAACATGCGATACAAGTTAATCTGACGGCGGGTATAAGCCTATAGACCTATAGGCTATAGGCCTAGGCCTATAGATCATTAGAAATAGCAAGCACGACAATCATTAGGAGCTACAAGATAATTTATCATGTTTTTGGAGACGATGGAGAATTCAGAGGTAATGTAGCCTATCTGTCATGGCAGCTCATATGTTTGATAAACAGAATAAGACATCTTTGTCTTAAAATTGGAACTCGTATCGTAACGGTCGGAGCGTAACAGCACTCGACCATAGAAATATACCTATAATGTAGGCCTATGTTCTGTGCACTCGACTGCGTCTCGTGCTGTTACTGCTCTGACCGTTACGATACTCGTTTCAATTTTAAGACAACAATGTATTTTTAGATATTATTAAACATAATATGTGTTGTTATCAGTCGTGCAAATATTACTTATTATGAACGTAGCCAAAGTGTTATGAAGCTTAAGGCAGCTTATCATCGTGCAATTATTGGTTTAATCACGTGACCCTGTATTATTGATAAATAATACAAGGCCAGGCCCAAACCTTACAGAAACTACAGAACACAGCGAAATCTGATTCTCCGTCCCAGAGTTAATTTACGCTATTATTTCGAGACAACTCACTCACGGTTTATTGTATCTTATTTCCTATGACGGCATCACTGTTTAAGAACACATTTTGAACGCTGATTCGGTCTTAAGTGTCTTATAATGACGTTACAAAGTGTTGTTGACCGGCTGGTGACGTCTATATAGTCTGCCTAACCTCATCGGGCATGTGTTGGCTTATTAGTGCAGGTGTGCACTGCGTGACCCTGGCGTGACAATGTCTTGTAGATTGCGTCCAGAGAGAAATTGACAGATTTTACTTCTAACGTAAGTCTATGAGCATTTTCCCGCGCTGCCTGACCCATTTTTTTAGCTAGCCTAAAGAGATAGACCTAGGCTACATTAAAACTGCGTGGACATAATATTATCAGAATTTATTTAGGCCTAACGTTATCTGTTTACAAAGTAAGCTATTAATAAGAGTTTTTATGCGTGTGTGATTGTTCATAGGGCCTATGTTTAATAAACAGAATAAAACATCGTTGTCTGAATATTGGAACTCGTATCGTAACGTTACAACCCTGACCGTTACGATACTCGTTCCAATATTCAGACAACGATGTATTATTAGATAATACCGAAGTTAGTATCGGCGCAATCTTTACTCGATTGCACAATGCATCGCTCCATCAATTGATCCCTGTGTCCAGCCCTGGCCTGGTCACGGCGTGTTCCTTTTGAGATGCCGGGAAGCTAATCACGTCGATCACTGATAGCATACCTCACCACGAATTGAGCATTCTATTCAACCTACCTATAATAATTTCTAATTAAACCTCCAGCTTTTGTACGTTTAAGACAATATATATTTTAATAGCCGTATTTCCATATGGTTATCTATGTTATTGATCAAGCAATGCTAACTTCAATTCAATAAAAATGTCTTTGAGCGATATAGTAGTCAGAGCAAATGTCGTAGGAGCAATGGTCGTCAGGGCAATGATCGTCGGAGCAATTATGATCGTCGGAGTGTCAATGTAATGATTGGCGGAGCAATGATCCTCAGAGCAACGATCAGGGCGATGTTCGTAACAATGATCGTCGGAACAAATTAGTTATGTTAGTTAAGTTTCTTCGCTTTTCCAGAGTGATTTTTTGGCCCAAGTGTAGGCCTAGTACTCGACACCAAAACTGAATGACGGGTGCTGATTTACCACCAGGTGAGGTGAAACACCATCTTTTCGTTGGATGGGTGTCGATAACTACACTTGGGCCAATTTTTTCACCACGTACAAAAATGTTTATTTTTATCTCTGGTTGTTTGTGTGGTGCGAGAAAAAGGTATTTTAACGTTTAAGATTAATTTATTCAAGCCTAACTGTTATCTGTTATCCACCTAATAACATGTGCTTTTAAAAAGATTCTTATGACAGTTCTAGGCCTAATTAAATTGATTTTAACTGTAGATATGATTGAATATAGATATTTTGATTTGTATACCATTTACAATATCACATTTTTTGTAATGTATTGTATTATTTAATGTATAACAGGGCACATATTTTAAAAATAGCATCTTTGCTAATGTGTATACACCCTGTCTAAATATTTTTTCTTAAATAAAATAAAAAAAGAAGATGCCCCAGTTGTGCTTCCCATTCGCGCAAAATAAACGATAATAGGTCTAATTTAGTCATTATGGACAATGATGGACATTCGTAACTTAGAACCTTCGGAACATAGAACCTTCGGAACATAGACCTTCGGAATATAGAACCTTCGGATTATAGAAACCTTCGGAACATAGAACCTTCGGAACATAGAACAGAAAAAAGGGGGTGTTACCTTCATTTTAGTCCAAAAATATACACGAAAATGGCGGACGTAGGCCCTACGCCCTTATGCCCCCTCTGTATACGCATAGGCCTACATACGCCACTGTAGGCCTAGATAGGCCTTTTATGAATCAATGTGTCACAGATACCCAATGTAAACTGATAACCTGCAACTATGTGTCCTATCCTTTCAGATTATACGTGTATGAAATAAATATTTCAGAATGTTTTGTGGCTGTCAAAGAAGATAGAATGCAAAATGGAAACAATTATTCAAGACAAGGGGGTGACATCCACAGGCATGGTTCGTTACAAGCAACACTTTCATTCCTCAATTCAACATTTCCACCAAGCCGTAGAGAAGAAGAAGCACGTTTATGCAACTGTCCTTCAATTTTATGTGGACTCATATAAGGTGAGTTTGTTAATAGACACGGAACTATATAGATGACATATTTAATCAACAATAACATGGCCAGGTTGCAGATGTTTTTTTGTAAAAGTTGTTCTAATTAAACTGCTATCTTTAAGTTGTCGTAATTATTAGATTAGGCGGAACGATTGACATTGCTCATTGTATATGTGTCACTCATATAAAACTATAACCCTTTAACCGCCAAATTATTCAATCTGAATTTTCACCCACTTGAAATTGTGTCTAGCTGACGCGATCCACAACTTCAAGTGAGTGAAAATTATTCAGATTTGACAAAATGAAAGTCAACTGTTTTCAAATATGCTGATTGATGTCATATTTTATCTTTAACATGTTTAAAAGGTGGTACTTATTGTGCTAATATGTTAAAGGGTTAACGTTATACCTGAGATAGCGAGAACTGAACAAAGGACCACGCCGCACCAGTGTTAGCCTTCGCCCTTACAGCGCTAAACCCGTTTTATTAGTAGATTCACTCACTGCTGTTAGGAATGAAATGTTTAGGCATCATGATTTGGAAATGTTTGGTCTAAAATTATGAGTAAATTTCAGCACTTGAAGTTGTGGATCGCAAAACACAACTTCACAACTTAAATTTACTTTAATCTGTGTTATTTGTTCTGCCTATAACTTTTTTCAGGCTTAGGTGTTTTTAAAGCGATACAATCAGGCCACAAATCAGCATTTTTATTTTGGCTCCTTTATATGTCCATAGTATGTTAACATGTCCATAGAATAGAATTGCATAATGTTTTTTTTAAATTTTGTGTTATGCATTTACCAGTTAAAAGAGAAATAAGGACGAGATTTAATTTCAGACGTGCTTGTCCAAAATAAGAAATACAGGGATAACTGACAAACGGGGTTTTCGGTACACTTGATAAGTTGCCACAGCAACCCATAATTTTAAATACTTCCGCAATTCTATGGACATGTTCACATATAATTTGTTGATGACTATTTTAACCCTTGAAGGACTGAATTTGATAATTAAAATACTCGCCCATTTGACGTTGTATTTTTCACTGCCCCCTATCCAAAACTTCAAATGGATGAATTTAGATATATTTGCTACAAGTTCATATATTGTTACAAGTCCATAGTTATATTATGACACATTTCATCTTCCAAAAACCCCGATACTAGTATTCAAAAGGTTCTTAAAATGAATAAAAACGATTATAATCATTGGCACCCAAACGGTGAACACGATGTCCTAAATGTACACGCTGATATCAACATGGACCATGTACATATTGTGTTGTGTTAACATGAACCTCGGGCACACTAACCCTTTCTGTGTCCATCGGGCGCATTTCATTGGTTTTGGCAAATTAAATCAAATGACGTTTCTTGCAGTGGAGAGACGTGTTTACACACAAAGAATAATAATTTTATCATTACGGTTTCAAAATGATAATTATTTAAAGGGACTCAATCAGGCTAAAATCATTAGCCTGATTGAGTCCCTTTAAATAATATTTACTCACTTGAAATTGTAGGTTCTGCCAAGCAAGGGTTATATTTATTACCAGTGTAACAGATATTGCAAAATGGTGTTCAAAAGTAATCACCAAATAAACAACCTATATCTGATAATAAAAATGCAATGATAATGGCTTATACATGTAGGGGCCTACTGACTGTACCAGACCATCGCGATAAAAGGTACTACTATACAATAAATCAAACACATTTTAGAATAAGGATTCTGTAAACAGCCGTTGGTCAAAAAATAGGTTGTATACAAAAACACTTATCCTTCGAATGCGCAATCCTGGCATGATACAGTATCTACATTGATAACGACAATTCGTCTGCATTGCCTATGAGCGAGCCGTAGGCCTACTTATAATAAATAATTTATTGAATAATTACAAGTTCAAATAATTTTAAAACATATCTGTTATTTAATAATGCACATTTAAAGTCTGTATTTTCATTGACAAACTCTAGCATCCAATGGAAGAGATGTCAAAAGACCCTGCACAATCAATACACAGATACTTACAGCAGGTTTGCTTACATTTCACAAGCCCTTTTCCATTTCCTCACACTTTTGTGGAAACTTTTATCGGTAACTCGTTCAGTTCTACTCTTGCTTGGCAGAAAGGGAAGATACACCTTGATATTAGGGGGTCGTATTTGCCACGTTAAAACGTAGCAAATACACTGATACCCTTTAATTTCAATAGGACAGTTCGCTGGTACTATTCTATCACCTCTAGTTATAATCCCTGGTTTTCTTCACATTATTTTCTGATACATTCATAATAATTATGTACTGATTCCTCACAATACATGTTTAATTTAGTTATTATTAAAATAATCATTCTCATAATCTGATTATACATGTACACTGTCATTTTGTAAACGGTGTTTTAGTTAGTGGGTATTTTCCCTTGGAACTTTTTTAGTCGAGCCTCGTCAAAACATTAATAGTACAGACATTATATAGCATGACTTCACACTAATTGCAACATAAACTCAACTGATTTATTGTCTAAAAATTATCCTGTAGGCGCATATTACATCAAACATCTCAAGTAATTCGAAAAATGAAATGAACGGGGTTTTAGTTGACGCTGAAATCTGGGCGATAATGCAATTATGTGAAAACCAACCAATTATTCCAATTGCATTGAATTTTCCGTAGAATGATTACTTTTTATTTGTAAGCCTAAAATACAACCCAGATTTTAGCGTCAACTGGGTAAGCATTCAATTGTTACGGTACATTTGTTCACGAGTCTTTTTATACCATTATTTTTGCAACATTAAGAAAAAAAACAGAGAACACTCGACAATAGCCCGCCGCCTTTGTTGAACACATTTGAGCAGGATACATGAAAAACTTTTGAAGTTATCAAATACCACAGAGTAATATTTTTGAAGTAAAATACGAAAAATCGCATCTTGAATTTTTTTCAGCCATTATTGAATTTGTCAGAGAACTGGTCCTTAGTAACATACATAACAAATTCGAGCAGGATACATGAACAACTTTTGAAGTTATCGCGCCCACAAGGTAAAATTATTGAAGTGAAATTGCAGTAAATCGGTCATTTTGCATTTTTTTCAGCCATTATTGAACTTGTCCGAGAACTGCAGAGCAAATTTGAACAGGACAGATGAAAAACTGTTATCGTGCCCACAAAAAAATTTTTACGCCTGCGTTCAACTTGCCTTGTCCCAAAAAGTAGAGGCAATAGGGTATATCGCTTACAATGAATTTATACTAAATAATGTATAGGCCTGATGTAATTTTATTGAAAACTTGTACTCAAAAATGTATTGTCATCCCCTGCAGCGCTGTCCGCCTGCTGCCACCGCGCCGCATTTTCATAAAACGCGCATATATTTTTGTATTTTGCAACTTATGACTTGTGTCTCGAAAATATCTTTTTAAAAAATAGCAGCCAACTTGAAAAAAATCAACACGATGGTGAGTGGAGACATATTTTCTTGAATATTTTACTCAGAATCCAGTTTTTGAAGGAGTGAAGGTGAAAATATTTGTTTCTTGGTGGAAGGTTTGAAATAACATGTAAAGGCTTTGAGGGATTCGTGGAGGGGGGGGGGGGCAGTGATACCTAGCTGAGAGTCCGATTCCGGACTTAATTTTTGAACGTTTTAATTTTTGGGGGGCTTTAATCTGGTTAATATGTTTTTTTTTTTAACCACAGAACAGTACAACATGGATTATCTTATATGTTCGGTATTTCTCGTGAAGATTATTATTTTAACATACCGCCGAGGGGTTCACAACGAAAACAAGTCGAAAGGATTTCTATCCCTGTCAAAATATAGGCCTATACTATGCGAGTGTTGAGCCCACTTAATAGTTTATCCATAATTGCTCTATTGTTTCAATTGCTCAATTGTATTGATGTTTCTGAATTTACGTGTTTTTTCTGATGTTGGTATTGTAGCTGAGCAAGTGGTATAGACAGACAATAGGACAGCTTCCTCTACAGCTTCTACTACAGACGCCGGTGATGGCCAGGGGTCGAGAACGTGTGATGTTACGCGGCACTACTGCCTGGTACTCCGCCATAGCTGAATATCTCCACAGACATCCAGCCCCAGAGGTTCAACATCTCAACAAATTGAAAAACATCCTGCCTGTAGTTGACAATCTGTCTCTCAGGTCCCAAGCCAGACTTTTAATACACAGGTAGAATATAGCCTATTATAAGCCTGTCATCTTGCTGTACGTTGGGCTTCGTTGGCTTTATGAAACGTACACGAAGAAACTCCATGGTGTAAGCTACTACAGATGGTTATAAATTATGCCTATCTAAAAAAAATAGAATAAACATCAAATTTAATACTTAGTAGATATACCTACACACTGAGAGGTATGGATAAAATGTTAATAGAAATAATAAACATAATAAACGTCTCAAGCTTACATGGGGGTAAGACATGTAATAGTAATATAACCTAACTACTAGTAACTAGGTAGAATGAAGAGCGTCCAGAGACCCCCACATCCATGATTTCGTTCATGATTTCAGTCAATTCCTTGTGCTGACTCACATCTCTTTCGCACGGGCCAATAACATGTCACACAGCATCTACAGGATACATCAATCAGAACAGGAGAGCTTGTAAATCTGAACAGGATATTTGTCAATCAGAACAAGATAACCTGTCAATCAGCGTAGACAAACATCCCAATCAGTATAGGATAACATGTGAATCAGCGTCGGATAACACATCAATCAACATGTAATAACATTTCAAACAACGTAAGATTAAACGTAAATCAACATGTGATTTAACATGTCAATCAGCACAGGATAACGCGTCAATCAACATGGTATAACATGAAACATGTCAATCAACGTAGTATAACATGTCAATCAGCGTAGAATAACATGTCAATGAGCGTAGGATAACATCTCAATAAGCATAGGATAACATGACACATAGCAATCAGCATAGAATAACATGTCAATCAGCGTAGGATAACATGACACATGTCAATCAGCGTAGCATACATGTAGCATGGACATGTCAATCAGCATAGAATAACATGTCAATCACCGTAGGATAACATGTCAATCAGTACAGAATAACATGTCAATCAGCGTACGACAACATGTCAATCAGCGTAGGATAACATGTCAATCAGCATGATAATCAGCATAGAATAACATGTCATAAGCATAGGATAAAATGAAACATGTAAATCAGCGTAGTACAGCATGGGTATATCAATCAGCGTAGTATAACATGTCAATAGCATAGGATAACATGTCAAACAGCATATCATGTCAATCATAGCATAGCATGTCAATCAAGATAGCATGTCAATCAGCATAGCATGTCAATCAGCATAGGATAAAATGTCAGTTAATCAGAATAGGATAACATGTCAGTCAACATAGGATAATAAGTCAATCAATCAGCGTAAGGCACCCATTGCTAATATAAGTGACTTAAATCAGTGTAATCAATAAATACACGTCAAGTTAAAATCAAATTGAAAATAATATTGCAAGCTTTTTCAAAACCAGTTGAAATCCAATATAAAACATTTTGTTATTTTTAGGATTGAGATTCTTCATCGTCTAATGCTGTATCCAGATCAGATGGAGCTGTCAGTTTTGTATGATATTTCTCGATGGAAGGAACAAGTTGCTGAAGGCCGTGATGACATAGCACTCAACGTTACTTCTAGCACTTACAACTTGGCTGAGCTCCATCAAGACAAGCTGCTATCACCACAAGACATTGTCGAGTCCGGTACTCATTCCCTACAAAGAGTTCCAAAACTAAAAGCCAGAAATGTCATCGAAAACGACGGTCCAAGAGTGGGCGGTAGGCTGCAAAAAATGAAATCCAAATCATCAGGTAGCTTGTCAACCTTTGAAACCCTTGGAGTGCGGGTTGATGGAGCAATGCGCTCTATGATTGAGCCGTCTTATTCGAGCAGTATCTCTGACAAAGACTTATCCAGACAAAGTAGCGTTAACACACTGCCTTTGTCCAATAATCAGACTGATTTGACTATAAATGATGCAGGTAAGCCTGGGATTGGTACACAAATGAGAGCATTTCAGTCAAATGACGACTCAAAAGCACCGATGAGTGAGATACCTGGTGGCACTGTCCGCCTACAGAGCCAACATGGGGGTGTTATACCTAAACATGCTCCTGAAAGATATGTATCTCTTGGCAACAATCCCTCTGTTAAGTCACGTAAACCAAAGGCTGTAAGATCACTAAACTTTGATTCAGTAGGTGAGACCACCGGAGCTGCCCAGTCGACGATGAGAATGTTTGGTAGCCTGGCGGATTCAGGTATCGGATTAACCCCTAATGAACTATTGGTAAATACTGATCATAAATCACCACAAGCTGTTGGTGACGCCATATATGAGAACATGAATATAGTTCCTGGTTCAAATAGCTCACCACAAAAACATTTGAGATTCTCTGACGGGAAACAACTTAATTTAGACATGATTGCTCATAGTAAACTGGAGGACGAAGCCAAATTGGACCTTATGGCTGCCATGGTCGAAGATACTGATCATCGCCCATCTCAGGAGTTGTTCCAAGCTAGCTTTACTCGAGAAATGGCTGACAGTTTGTTATTTGAAGACAATGCAGTCTTGTCGGCTTGTTTTGGTGCTGATCCTCATCACATAAAAACTAGTGCTGCATTCCAAAAACGACTTATTCCACAGGCCCACTCACAAAAAAGAACAAGTCCACCGATAGAAAAGACCGATAACGTGTCTTCTAAAATGTCGAACGAAAATGGAATAGCAGAACAAATTGTTGCTCATTACCTGCCACACACAGACAATGAGGAATATCGTTCTCAAAAGCTGAAGAGTGACAATCCATTTGTACCACCAATTGATACAGTGATAGATGGTAGGAACCCTGACAATTTACTTCAGCAGCACTTACAGAGGATAGATAGCAGTCAACTTCGTGATTATGGTATAGATATAGAGGAATGGGTGAGTCAGCAACAAATTCATGATGGTGAAGCGGGGCATAACCAGACCACTATGCATTCATTGCCTCAATATCAGTCAGCACATGATGAACAACTAAAATTAGCTGCTTCCAAAGCCATAGAGAGTGCTACACAATCTGCAAAAAACCCGGGGAATGATACTGAAGCTGCTTCACCCACCCATAGCACAGGAAAAGAGAATACCGATTCTAGTGTTGAAATAGAGAGGACGAGTGACCTACCATCTCGGGATCATAGGTAAGCTCTACCCAATAATCACAAAATGTTGACTCAATGTTGGTTAAATTTTGGCTGATTGTCTGCGATGCTATCGTGTTTGCTGGGTAAGCGGTATGCATATTAATTGAACAGGTGGATATTTACATTTAATAGTAGGCCTACTGTTTTTTATCTGATGGAACCAAATAGTTTTGTAAAATGATTCCGTTATATCCGACATACATGTAGCCCTTGAAATATGTATCTGATAAATATATGTATCTGATATAGGCCTACTTAGTATTCCTGTTGTTAAGAGTTAACATGTAAAGTAAAGAATGTCAAACAGAACAAGCATGTGATTAATTTCAAAAATACAAAATGTATTTCCAATTTCTTGAAATTGGTATTATGCCTATAAACTATATAAGTTATGGTATTTTATCTTCTTTGATTAGGCATATAGAAGCGGTTGAGTTACAGCAGGTACATCATCGCTTACATCAGCTTGAGATAGACGGGGTTGAACTTCAACAACTCCAGCTTGAGACATCATTAAATCATACGCAACATGTTCTACAGGTAGAGATAAACATTTTATGCATATAAGTACATGCCACTCCCCTATTTTTGCCAAATTTGCTTCAATTTCTTGTAATCTGAAAACTTCAACCAGCCTTTGGATGGGTGCCAGTCGATTCGCCCCAAAACCAACTCGCCCCAACCAACTCGCCCCATATTTATGCCAACTCGCCCCACATTTATACCAACTCGCCCCACATATATGCCAACTCGCCCCAACCAACTCGCCCCACATTATACCAACTCGCCCCACATCTATACCAACCCGCCCCTCATCTATACCACCCAAGTCCTTCTATTTTGGCGACGTTTAACATTATTTTTTATGTGTATAAATGTAATGTTAGCGAAATTTAATGTTAGCGAAATTTAATAATGCATTTCATGTTAGCGAAATTTATTAATGTGAATGCATTTATTGTTAGCGAAATTTAAGTAAATAAGTCCTCGTAGATTACGGTAATTATGAATGATTGTGAAACATTTTCTATGCCGCTTAAATTATTATCCATTGTTATGTTCATGGTCTTTTGGGCTGCAATGGTCTGCACCTCTCATTATAAGTAGCTCAATGGTCTACGTCCCTTATTATAATTAGCTCACTAATTAAGCCTTATTGACTCACGTTACCATGATTAGGCGTATGACACATTCTTCGGCCCAAGTCTGTTTTTCTACTCCCTAATTTAAAGCAGCCCCTTGGGATGACAACAATTTTCGTTTTTATTTCCGCACTGAAGTAGTGTATCCCACGGATCATGTTTTTTTTTTTTTCAGAATTTTCATATTTTTACAAATATTTTTAATCAACATTTCTATGAAACCAGAAGTAACCCAAACAAACTATTTGTATACCCGAAGGACGATTAAATGTTTTCACAGCATTGGGCCACATGCTGATGGCATCGGCCCAGCGTTGGGTAGACAAGCAGTGCTGCAGGTGTGTCCTCCCGTGTCCTGACTACAAGACACCAATTAGCGGCAACTGTTCTGATCTTACCGTCTGATACGTGGGAATATGTGATGTAAAGTGCTGAATATTGCTGACTTGTTTTGTTTACATGGCAATATACGACCTGGAAATACAACTATTTCTCTCTTTTTCGGTGCTTTAAAATTGTTTTTTGACTTTTTCGTATTTTTAGTTAAGATCAGTAGGCTATATAGCTTCATATAAATTAAATTTTCAAAATTGACAACATTGAAAATGTCTCATCCCAAGGGGTCCATTTAAATAACAACTGAATGACAGCTTCTTGAAATCAAACAAATAAATATTTTAAAATTATTTCTTACTAATGTTCCCACCAAAAATGAATTAAAAGAAAATGGATATAAAGTTATTTCATAATGATGTTCCCACAAAAAAATAATTTAAAAAAGGAATACATTTTACATGTTTTATGAGAACAAACATCAAATCATATACATGTTAAGACTATTTATTAATACAAATTAAAAATATTTTGTATTAATTAAATGTATCGGCATTTGCTCAGATATCCTGCTATCTAGACACAACTTTAGCTTTGCCACACGATGTTATCGCAATGTGATCTGATAGCCATGACCGGGAGCCATAATAACACTGTGCGTAAATATTAGTAGTAGGCCTTTCTTCATATTCAGATAACCAATATATTAGTTAGACAATAGAATGTTTATTTCATAATGGCTAAACACTGTGCGATAAAATATTTAATAGTTCCTTCTAGAAATGATATGTTTGTATTTAATAACATGTTTAAATTTGTTTTGGCGTAGTCTAATGTGGTTTGTAAGACCGTTAGGGTTTATTATGTTTCGTTAACCGGCGATTATCGCCGTCATAACACCGTCTGTATACCATACATTTGCTCTGACCACCAGAGCCAAAAGATCTAAGGTGTTTGACCAAGCCTGGCGATGACCTGTTTTGATACTGCTCAGGCATTGGGATTTGAAGTTGAATGTCGTGTAATATGAAAGGAATAGACTATTATAATAATAAATAATAATGGAGAGTTCTTATATAGCGCACATACAATGCTCTGTGCGCTTCACACATATTACCCCTGGTCACTGGATCTGTTCATTTATGTACCATTTACTATTACTATTACCTATTACTATTTACCCATCCCTGCTTTATGTATGTATATAATGCTTATAAAACAACTTTAAAATATAGTGCTCTTTATAAGTTGTGAGCTATTATGAAGTAGTCCTATAATTTATTTTGATTGATTAGTGTGGTATGAGCAGTCATAGGCCCAGCGTACTTGGTCCGAGAAGTGAGGCGAGTTGGCAAAAAACGTGAGGCGAGTTGGTAAGAGCAATGGGGCGAGCTGGTAAAAGATGTGGGGCGAGTTGGTAAAAGTTGGGGCGAGTAGGTCAGAGAGCTGGGGCAAGTTTGTAGTAGAAGTGGGGCGAGTTGGTAAAATAAGTGGGGCGAGTTGGTAAAATAAGTGGGGCGAGTTGGTTGGTGCGAGTTGGTAATGGGGCGAGCTGGTAGGGTGGGCGAGCTAGTTTTGGGGCGAATTGACTGTAATCCCTTTGGATTCACAAAAAATCAGAGATATTATGGTTACTTGGAAACTCCCAGGCTGTGTCACCGTTGGTGGGAATATCATTTTAATTTAAAAAAAAATTCTGATTACGAGTTCATGAGCTGATAAAAATGATCTACCGACAATTTTATAAAACTCACTAGTCTTGTGCATCCTCAGTTTCTTTTGTAGGGAATTTAAAATGGTAAGAATTTATGATCACAGTTTTTCACGCCCACTAATAACCGACGGATTGACCGACGGAGGAGGCTAAACAGACATGTTAGCGGACACAAGCGTGTCAGTGGACAAACAACATTAGGGAGGTGTTTTCAACAAAAAAATAATAGTGGTTATTTCATAATCATTATACAGTATACTACCTAACTAAAATTTGTGGACGTCCACCTAACCAATCAGGGATCACATTTAAAAACTATGAGAATACATCAGCTAATACCCAACCTAACCGTCATTTTGTTACTAGTATATAAATTCAGATAGACTTGGACACATGGCCAAACCGGCTGTATTTCGCTGAATTAACATATATATGTCTCATCATGAGTGACATTTGCATAATTCTATAGTAAATTTTACCCTAGTGGCTAAAGTGTTTTATGTGCTAGTGTGTCATATAAAACATATGGCTGCAACGTGTATATTGTTTCAGGAACAGGAGGATCTGATGGCGGTTCGTGGTGAAGCCTCTGGTCATCACCAGAGAGCACATCGAGGTACAGCACGTGAAACAGACCATCACGAAGAGAATGAGAGTGAGGAGAGCGGCATATTTACTCACGCTAGCTCAGAATCTAAACTCAGAAATTCCGTTTCCAGCTCAGCATCGCACCTTGGCTATAAAAGTTTGCATGCAAGCAGGCCGCTTAATTCACACAAAGATCTACGACGGACTCCTCGTCTGACCAAAGCCAATGAAACTGAAAACAATGAGAAATCTAAACGAGAGGAGTCAGCTATAATATCAAACGCTAAAATTCCACTGTACAGGTTGAATGGCAAAAGTAGAGCCGACAGTCAAGGTAATTCAAACAATATGGGATATGGTGAAAAATGTTCAAACAAGGTGGAGGAAAATTGTCATAACGCATGTTCATATGCTAATACAAATAACACGACACAAGCTGAGATCACAAGTATTGATGAAAATTTCTCTGAAGAATTTACACATCGTTCTGTATCGGTTGACTACTGCAAACAACATGAAAAAATACTTTTTATTTAGGACTAAATTTGTTAAATTAATTGTTAAATCTGTGTTTGATTGACTCACAAACGGATATAGTTTGGTTGCACACTTAAACTCTGGTCAGACCTGTAGATGTATACATGTAGTCATACACATCTAGCAAATTTTATTTTGATTCTATCGCAATCAGAACACTTTTAAGCTGAGGACGCAAAGGTGAATTTCAAGATCGGTAAATTGGATTATCACAGACCAGAGCCTTCAGTACTTTTTCATATAGTTCTACATCGTGGAAATCAAATTTGTCTAATGATGTGATCCCATTTTATGGTAAAGGTTTGTGTTTTTTTCTTTTCGTTTGTTTTTGTTCAGCGTGGCTCGTTTCTTTTATGTTTACTAAACCTGTATATAAGTTTATGCTTAGAAACTATCACTAGTCATATCTACATACTTAAAAGGCTTCAAAAAATGAGTGAGTGCATTTTTGGTCAAAAATGTATGTCTATTATAGTTTAGTTTCCTCTAGACACCCTCCGTCACATAGCATATTTTAATTACCATAATTACGTCTTATATATTTCATTTACTGTAGATACATGGAAGGAGATTATACAAAATATATGTACTATATAATAAGCTTTCTATCTTTATATGGGTAATTATTTTATGGGTAACATATACGCTGTATACCAATCTGAAAAATATTCCTTTTTTGGCCCGCTTTTTAGTTTTAATTAGACAAGACTACATAAGTCCAGGAGCTCCCGCGACGAATTAGAATTTGATTTAAGCAATTTTGTGTAGGGTTTGTAATGTAGTCCTAGGCTAGGTCTAAAATCAAGACGCAAGACAACTAGGTCTAAGAAGCTCAGTCTAAGAGTAAGATAAGAACTAGACAGTCTGTCAGAGATTGCAAACCTCCATTTAAATTAATGATCCTAATCAGTATCCCAGTAATGGTCTACCTATCTGGCACGGTTTACCTGATATCAGGCCAATCAAGGTAACTAATAGCTGATTTACGGTCATTTTGAATTCGATATAAACTAGTTAAAAACTTAGGGTGCATCCTCCCCCGAAACCTCAAATTTTGTTTTATAGTAATGGACTAACATCTAGCACGGTTTACCAAATATCGGCCATGTGAAAGTGAATAATGGCCTAAAGGCGGCCATTTTGAATTTGATCAAGTCAAAATTTTCCAAGATGCATCCTCAGCTGAAATCTCACATTTCATTCTATAGTAATGGTCTAGCCATCTAGCACGGTTTACCAAATATCGCCCCTGTGAAAGTGAATAATGGCCGATAGGAGGCCATTTTGAATTTGATCAAGTCAAAATTTTTCAAGATGCATCCTCTCCTGAAATCTCACAATTTGTTTTATAGTAATGGTCTAGCCATCTAGTACGGTTACCAAATAACAGCTATGTGAAAGTGAATAATGGCCGATAGGCGGCCATTTTTAATTTGATTCAGTCAATTTTTTTCAAGATGCATCCTCTCTTGTAATCTCACATTTTGTTTTATAGTAATGGTCCAGCTATCTAACACGGTTTACCAAATATCAGCAATGTGAAAGTAAATAGTGGCCGATAGGCGGCCATTTTGAATTCGATTGAGTCGAAAGTTTTTAAAAGGCATACTCTCCCGAAACGTCACATTTTGTTTTATAGTAATGGTCTAGCTATCTAGCACGGTTTACCTGATATCAGGCCTATCGAGGTAAATAATGCTGATTGTCGGCCATTTTGAATTCGTAAGTTAAAAATTTTCAGGGTGCATCCTCCCCAGAAAACTCACACTTTGTTTTATAGTAATCAGGTAATGGTCTAGCCATCTAGCACGGTTTACCAAATATCAGCCATGTGAAAATGAATAATAGCCGAAAAGGCGGCCATTTTAAATTTGATCAAGTCAAATTTTTTCAAGATGCATCCTCATCTGAAATCTCACATTTTGTTTTACAGTAATGGTCTAGCCATCTAGCTCGGTTGACCAAATAACGGCCATGTGAAAGTGAATAATGGCCGATAAGCGGCCATTTTGAATTTTATCGAGTCAAATTTTTTCAAGATGCATCCTCTCCTGAAATCACACATTTTGTTTTATAGTAATGGTCTAGCCATCTAGCACGGTTTACCAAATAACGGCCATGTGAATGTGAATAATGGCCGATTGGCGGCCATTTTGAACTTGGACGAGTTGAATTTTTTCAAAATGCATCCTCTCCTGAAGCCTTACAATTTGTTTTATAGTAATGGTGCAGATATCTTGAGCGGTTTTCATGATATTCCACAATATCAGGCCTGTCGAGGTGAATAATGGCTGATAGGCGGCCATTTTGAATTTTATCAACTTCAAATTTTTCAAGATGCATCCTCTCCTGAAACCTTACAATTTATTTGATATTAATGGTGTAGCTATATTGAGCGGTTTTCATGATATTCCGCAATATCAGGCCTGTCGAGGTGAATAATGGCCGATAGGCGGCCATTTTTAATTTTATCGACTTGAAATTTTTCAAGATGCATCCTCTCCTGAAACCTCACAATTTGTTTTATAGTAATGGTGTAGCTATCTTGAGCGGTTTTCATGATATTCCGCAAAATCTTTCAGTCGGATTTACCGATGTTATAAATTAGGTCAAAGTGCTGGGTCAACTTCAAGGTCAAGGTCCAAAAACCTGAAAAGGCACAACTAGGGACCTTAGAGAACATGTATGTGCAATATGACTGTCATCGGCCCAGTACTTTTCGAGATCTGCTCCGGAAACGAAGTGCGCGTCAAAACGTCTAAATAGGTCATAGTTCTGAACCAGAAGTAGGTCAAAGTTCAAATACCCCAAAAGGCACAACTAGACCCCCTAGGGGTGTTGTGTGTAAAATTTGAAGACAATCGGACAAGTACTTTCAGAGATATGCTCCGGAAACGAATTGTTTACGAACGGCCCAACGGCCCAACGGCCCAACGGCCCAACGCCGTCACATCATCATTTTCTCCTCTGCAACCTTGCGTATTGAATTCAGATCAAAAATATTTTAACCCGTCCATTAGCCACCTGGAAGTAACCCACATACCAAAAATTGTTATCCTAGCTTATTTTCTCACAAAGTTATAGGCAAAAGAAGAGGCCAAAAAAAAACGGAGGTAGAATCCATAGCTCCCTTCGCTCACCTACGGTGACGGCGGGAGCTAAAAAGGTGGGGGCTATTGCAATTGAAGTTTGGTGTCGTCGGTATTGGCGTCGGTGTCAACATTTACAGTTTGTGGGCGCGATAACGTGAAAAAAAATTCATGTATCCTTCCCAAATTTACCGCACATGTTACTAATGAGCAATTCTCGGACAAGTTAAATAATGGCTGAAAAAAATTTAAAATGACTGATTTATTGTGATTTTTCGCACTTTACATCAATAATTTGACCTTGTGGGCGCAATAACTTGAAAAGTTGTCCACGTATGCTCTTCAAATTTGTTATGCATGTTACTAATAAGCAGTTCTTAGACAAGTTCAATAATGGATAAACAAAAATTAAAATGGCCGATTTATTGCGATTTTTTTTATTTTAGGTCGATAATTTGACCTTGTGGGCGCGATAAATTGAAAAGTTTTTCATATATCCTCTTCAAATTAGTTATGAATATTACTAATAAGCAGTTCTCGCACACGTTTAATAAGGGCTGAAAAAAATTTCAAAATGGCAGACTTATTGCGATTTTTCGAATTTTACTTCAATAATTTGACCTTCTGCGTGCGATAACTTGAAAAGTTTTTCATGTATCCTTCCCAAATTTGTTATGCATGTTACTAGTGACCAGTTCTCGGACAAGTTCAATAATGGCTAATTTTTCGCATTTTACGTAAATAATTTGACCTTGTGGGCGCAATAACCTTGAAGTTCAATGATGGCGGCGGGCTATTGTGGAGTGTGCTCTTGTTACTTAAGGCCACACCAATTTAACATCCAGCTCATTTTCGCTGATAGATTAGGAGACTCTTTCATTTGTTATTAGAATAAGCTCCATATCAGATCATATACAAAAAATATAGTTGCTTTGACCGCTGAACACTGGCACACAGAATCTAAATTATTTTTCAAGTTATTTACCATTTTGATAAATTTTCTTGACAATGGCCAATAAAAAACGCGTAGTAAACTTGGTTAGAAGTGTATATAATTTAAGGTGATGACAATGTTTGAATATTGCAAAGTATAAATATTACAAATTATGTAAATTATTCACTATTTTCAGTGAGCGACTTTTCAGATTCCTGTTACTATTAGTGCCAATCCCGAGGGCGGGTTTCTGACTATACGGGACGTAGGACTATTATGACCGTACTTAATGACTGCATAGCTGAGACAACGTCAAACAAACACTTGAAGCCTACAGTGGTTTTATAAACGGGTATGTATGTATACGCTTATTTTTATTTGTATAAACCTAGTATAATGTGGTACGAAGAGTATGTATACTACAATGCCTAGCTAAATGTTCATGATTAAGAAACTGAGAAGAAGTGAAGAAAAACCTTCACCATATCTTCATCGTCATTTTATTTATAATTTTGATTTATATTTTGTGGAAATGTCCTTAAATATGTCTAGCAGAATCAACTATGGTATGATAATTTCCTACTTTTCTATAAATTATATTATTTTATACTTGCAGTGTCCGGATTTCATGGAGAATGGTCGACTTCCACATTTTGAACGAAGCGTAACATGAACTTTGTTTGAACATAATTATTTCACAAGGCTTTCGATTTAGCGTGATATAAACTTGACCTCTTTCTTTTGCACTTTATAAAGAAACCTATTGGCACAATTTATAAGGTGATATCTTCACTCCTTATGTTTTGAGTCATTACTTTGTGGCAATGCCCATTTCACTTACTACGACTTTGATTGAGGTGCTAGAAGCTAGATCGGTTAATACAAATTTGACAATCTGTTGTGAAATAAATAATTGTATTTTATTATAATTCCATGTACCTGTGTAATTATTCCATGTACCTGAAGCTATCTGATGACCTAATTGTACAATTCGGGTTCAAATACAACCGAAATGTAAAGACAAGTTTACCACATCCTCAAGAACTTGATCCGCACCAACCCACTGTGCAATTTGTTATCTAAACCGGTCGTGTTCTTTACCTGTAAAACATGATACTGGCATAGTCCAAAATAGTATAGTATTATGTATAGTTGTATATTGTTCAATTATAATGTTTAAATCACCCAGGGCAAACTGAAATACTACCTGTCAGTGCTACCACGCGCATAACAGATCCTTATGCGACACATCATGCTTATAGGTCAATAATGTTTGAATATGCAGAACGGATTAATTCAACAGATTGATTTGTTTTAATAGAATCACGAAACAATGTTTTAAAATGTGAATATATATTTTGAATCCCTCGCCAGCAGTCGGTATCCTTAGCATGTGATCCATCATATAAATGTCCTGCCAGCAGCCGACATCACACAAATCATGACAAAATAGGAAAAACAACTTTTTTCGAGTTGCAAAGTTTTTAACCCTTGAGGCGCTGACATATGTTTGTATAAACCATGGCGACCAAAGGAATTCTTTCAATTTGCAACATCATAAAAGTCTTAGTTAGCTCTTCCCCTTTCATTTGAATACCTATATCTCGGTCTACGGCCATTATAAATATTTTTACTCATACAGTACGGTGATCGACTTTACACGTTAGAATCTGACGTCTACTGTAAGTGTTAAAATCCAGCCCTACTTCAATCAATTAGCAGGGCTATGCGGAGGGTTGGTGATGAACGGTGCTGTCCGCATATCATTAACTGCACCCCCAGAAAACACCAGACGCTGAACCAATGTTGATTTAAGGTCTCCGATTCTGGGCCAACATTAAATTATCATTGGTTCAATGTCTCATGTAAAAGAATTTTGATTTCCTGTGCTTCATAACTAGGCTGACAAAATAGTACAAGATAATTTATTTTTTATTATATATAACACCCACATTTAGACGAGAACAATAATTTTATTTATACACATTTACAAAATCTTAAGACTACAATGCACACCATACATTTAGGAGGTATAAGGCTGCAACATTAGACAACGAGAATATTAAAATACTTAATCTAGTCAACAATCAACAATACCAGTAATCAGCGGATGTGTGCCTATAATATTATCCTGGGAATATTATACATTCAACGTTAAATAATAGAATAGGGAAACGTGCATTTTGAATCATCATGTTTCTTTTAAGAGTTCTGACAACATTCCTATCGTTGTTGTAGTAATCTTTGCCTCACCATGTGAAACTAATGTCATTTATTTATTCTAGTAGTATTAAATATTCCTTATACATAGAGACGAATTACAAATTTCCGGACACGATTCTTTCGAAGCTAATTATTTATGCAGTTACTCAATTGGCTTATGTGATGGTTAAAAAACTTGGCTGTTCAAACATGTTAATTGTTTATTTATAACTGTTAAGATTGACACATTTGAAATTCACATGACGTTAGACTATATATATATATATGTATATATTCCGATAACCAAACATTTATATCAGAAACACAACATAAATTAATCAGATAACAACGAATTGATCTAGATATCTAACAATGACTTCACTTAAGTCACCAAAATGAATGAACACTGGCAGTGTTATACATCAAACACAATATAAAATATATTCTAATAGCATAACCATTTAATTGAGAAAAATAACAACGAAAATGAAACTGAATGATACATATGATACAATATCAGAAATACATAAGACACATAATGTATTTATAATTATAATTCCCTTTTACATGTAAACAGTGAATTATAGTAGGCCTACTAACCATTAGTTTAAACAATCTTAAAAGAACGGAGGCCGCAGGGCAACATCCTCATCATGTTGTGTGACTGTTCTCAATCTGGCGTTTTGAACCATAGTTGTTGTAGTTGTGGGTTGGGTTTACCGGCTTTGAAACAAACCTTGCCGCGTCTACTCAGCGAGTGTCCTGCAACACATATATATTAAAGCGACACAATCAGTATATTTATTTTTGACTTCTTAATATGGCCTTAAGATGTGAGCATGTCCATAGACTAGAATTGCGGGAGTTTTTTTTATTTTTGGGTTGCTGTGGCAACGTAGCAAGTGTTCCGAAAACCCTATTTATCACTTATTCCCGTATTTCTTCTTTTAGACATGTGCTGACAAAAAGGGATGATCACTGATGATTTAATAGCTCCGGAAAAAAAGATGGATAAAAAAGTCAATTCCATTATCAATTCCCGGGATTTTTTTCAATTCCCTGTCCAATTCCGGGAATTGGGGGTGGAATTGAGCTCAATTCATATTCAATTTTGGAATTGAACCCACATCTGACTAAAACATAGACCTACCCTTTATGTGGGGTACTGCGTGTTTGGGTGTTTCTACCGCAGATGCACATACGACACCCCTAGCATTGCTGGGTATAGAAGGTCGCGATCGACTGATCACTGGGATGTAGTCAGATATAGGAGTACGAATTGTTATAGAAGACCCAACCGCACCGTTGTCACCATCCTGTGTATAACCAACTATCTGAAAGATTGAAGTGACAAAAGTAAAAGTTTTAGCAGCAGCCACAAATGTGTTTTGGTACTATATCGTCAGCTCAGTATTATGCTATTAAGACGAAGACATATTAGGCCCCTATATAAAGCATCCCCTTCGGCATAGCGCCACTATATATGATCTGCAAAGTAAAGCAGACGATACAGGTATCACTCAACAAAGTTAGAACAGTTATTAATGATTTTAGGGACATTTTTTCAACTAATTAAAAAAGTCCCCTTATTGTTACTGAAATCATATTTAAATACATCTGAAAAAAATGCTTAGCCTCAGTGGCCAAAACAAAATGCGTCGCCGGCGGCGGTGCGTCCAATGCAAAATCAGTAAACAGCGGGGGATGCTTAATAAATACTATTAAATTTTAGTGTGAGAGTTTAACAAATAAAAATATGTTTTAAAGAGTATGCTTTAACTCTTAAGAGTCCTGGAGAAATAACGTCACTAATGGACCGAGAGCCGTTTTGTGCATGACAAAACTGCTAAGTATTCTCTCCAAGCAGTCGGATTTAGACAAAAATATTTCGGACTGAAACAGTTAAGAATCTATAATCTAAAAGCATGCGTTCACACTTTACAGTCACTGGGGGAAAGTAGTGTGGTTTGATTGAATGATTATTTAATTATACACGTTTGCTAGGGTAGACAGTACAAACACGTCCAGATAGTTCACGTCGAGATAGATTCTCTTAGAGGGGATGTACAGTCCGAGCATTGCTATTCACCCTAGCAAATAAATAATTATTAACACCACGCTACTTTCCCCACGTGTTTATGTACAGTACTTATTGATTTTTTTGTTTGCGTTTTCTTATGTTCCGCAAATTTCTGGGCTCACACTTCTCTAAATAGTGACTGGGAAATGAAAAAGTAAAAATACGCTTGATCTTGTAAAGATAATTTGGATATAATGGAATATTTTTATTTTCCTAAAATTGTAGGCCTACACTACACCATTGGATAAAAACTGAGATGGCTATTGTACCTGTAGTTTCTCCATAGCTGACAGCATTTCAATAGTTGAAGTCATACTGTTTTTCTTGGACACTTCACGAGATGGTGCTCGCCGCAGTCTGCCAACTTTAGAAGCCACTTCTTTGATGTGAGCACATGGTTTAGGTAAATTGGGTGATATTTCTGCTGCACATGATATCTCTATTGGAGAAGGGGTGCGCAACATGGACGAGTTAGATTCCGTTTCTTGTAGATGTGATTGGCTATAGCTGAATAATGGTCCACATCAAGTTAATATGGGAAAACAGAAATCTAAATTTTCGAAAATAAAATCACAACTTTCTGCTTACCTTGTGCAGGTAGGTGATCGTGTTGTCAGTTTAGAAGATACAGAAAAATCATAGCTGGATATTCTAACGCTACTAGGTTTCAGGCATGCACCTTCCCTGACGTCACAACATTCCATCTCCACATTACTAATGTCGGTTATGTTACATGGTGTTAATGGCTCATGCGCAGAACACAGCAAAGACTTCGTATAGGTATTTCTGTTCAGATGGACAAAATATTAATTAAATGCATCACTGTACAATATTTATTTTTCATTTATTAAAGACATGTTTTTTACATTCTTTTTTTGCAACAAAAATGCGATCAAGGTTATTTAAATTACCATGTCATTTGCTAAACGTCACCGCGTTGTCTTATGGTCTACCCTATACTCCGGCAACCCTATATATAACAATCCTATATTCCGACAACCATATTCCGATAACACTATACGACAACCCTATATATTCCGACAGCTCTATATTTCGACAACCGCATATTCCGAAGATTTGCTGCCAGCTTATCATGAAAAAAATGTGAAAAATTAACCTGAACAACTCTCTATTGTATAGTAATCGTACTCTTTTCTGTTGAATTTTATCTCTATTTTATATATCTCAAATTCAACATTTTGATCAACGACTGCAAATTATTTCTATCAATTAGTTTAGTGCTATTTTAATCGGTTTAACATTTTGATTGAATTATATAAGGGAAAGTTGGGTCACAGTTTGGGTCACAGTTGAACTCTCTATGTATATCAGTAGGGTTGGGACAGAGATCATTTTTTGAGAATTTCGTTTTTTATAATATTGGCCAACATCAACATAATCCAGATTGTTTCGCGTGATAAGAGATTTGCAAAGCCATATGAAACAGTAAAATAGTGGGAACCCTGTTATATTATATCAGTAGGCCCACTTGCTGCACTGGAGGAGAGAGGTCTTTGAGTTTTTAAACGTTGACAGGATATGTTGTGTTATTCGCGTCATGTTAATTTTGATTTTCATTTAATACGTGTTTTTTTCTAATAAAATCACTTTCAGCTGAAGCTGAAAATTGTTTCCACTTTTTGAAACGCAGGTTAACTTATGTAAAAATTCAAGATGATCGCCGAAATATCTAATGTGCTTTTTTCTCAACAGAAATTACACATCTGGGGTGTGTCATGACAGGATCGTCGCGCACCGCCTCGAATTAATTTTTAACTTGAATGGTCTAGTTTTTTTGTAAACAAAAAACTGTTGTCTCCCCTCCAGCAGCATAACCATAAAGGTGGATAGCTAATAGATGTAGTGTCAATGGCGTTTGTAATTTATGTTATTAAATTGCTCCTGTGGACAGTCGAGACTATGTATTAAGCGGAATGTATTATTCCCTTTTGGAACCATGCTGATGTGCGAAACACAATGTGGCTTGTCAACACTCTCAGCAAACACGAGATGTTGACCCAAATGCTGGTCCAATGCTGGCCGACCGTCTGTGACGCTGGCCAAGCATCCAACCAGCACTGGTTCAACGCTCTTGTTTGCTGGCCTGCGTTCAATAGCAGCTGGTCTGGTAGTGCTTACTGCTGGCCCGATTACAAGCCGACACCGACTCAATGTCTGTTAAATGCGACGCTGGCCAGTATCCAATCAGCCCTAGTCAGTACTTCATACTGGCGGGAGCGCGTGCACATTCAGCATGGCGCGCTGCTGCAGACAGCGAAATGGAAGTATCTGCTTATTTCACAAGTGTGCATATACCGTCTTTTGGAAGGGCTGTGAAAGGCAATGCTGCAGACAGCGAAATAGAAGTATCTGTGGCGACCTAACTAGCAGATCATCGTGACGAGCTCGAGCTGGACGGAATCGCTGATCGACAGGTCAGCTCTTCCGCCTGAGGCGTTGATCGCGTCCATTGACTTTGATCGCGTCCATTGATCGCCGAATATTCGGCAACGTCAATGGTAACCCTCGCCCTAGACTACGATATATATATCTGCTTATTTCACAAGTGTGCATATTCCGTCTTTTGAAAGGGCTGTGACAGGCACTGCTGCAGACTGTGTACAAAGGGGAGACATACAGATGTAATGAGATTGTAATAAATCAGAACAAAAATATCATGTAGTTAAAAACTCACCTAAATGTCCCACGTGCAAATGTGATGACAGAAAAGAGAACTACGATAAACACTATCTAGTTAAATGTCAACTCATGGACTAACTGTAGCGCACTTATCTGTCATGTTCCACTCCGTGCGAGAACGCTACTGTCAGAATCTTTTTCCATTAGTCTGTATCCTATCAAACCCTTGTCTTGTTAGAGCCGTAGGCCACATGTTCAAACAAGTTTCAAACTAGTATTTGTGGCTTAGTTGATAAAATAATTCAAGCTGCGATTAGTCTATTTTCATAATAAAAAATATGTTTAATTAACGCAATTTTCAGCTTCAATTGAATGCAAATTACTTGTATCAAAGAATCTCACGCAGTATTCAAAAATATTTAAAAAATAATTTTGTTGGAAAAAGAACAGTTCATACTCTAGACAGCTATGGTGTATGGTTTGCTCTCCAGGCAACTATGCCCTCCCGCCGTAGGCCAAGAGTGCAATAATGATAATTAGAACTAATTCAGGTTTTTAAAATAACACATGATTTGTCTTCAACTTAATTAAATTATGATTTTCAAAATGTCACCCAAATTCACTTTTATTCTAGCAGGAGACGCGTGTCAAAAGGATGTTGGGTTCCACAGAGTGGGGAAATTATACAGGCAACTTTTTATAAAACAGAGATCATTACTTGAAATAGTATGCTGGTAACACTACGACCTGCACGGCAATTATCTTTCTCCAGGGCTCAAAAATACATTTATAAGGAACTAAAATCCATAGAAAGTAACACATTTTTATTCTTGTCATCCCCCTTCCCCCTCAAAAAACCCATTATAGTAACCTCTCTATACTAGTGAAGCTACCAAAATTGTCTTGCCTCGTCATCTTGAATGCTTCGCCATATGGACCACAGTGGAAATAAGTAAATTTCAACTTGAAATTAATTTTCTATATTTTATTCAATGCCTTATTTATTTATTGTATTGTTAATGGGTCCCAGCCCCAGTACATTGCTGTGTCAGACAGAGCCAAAAACATCCATTCTTGCGTCTTTGTTGCTTGTCCAGATGTCACAAATTAGAGCATAGACCTTGACATAGTGGTGATGTATGTGAAAAATAGATTTAATTAGCTTATTTTTGGTGTTTTTAAATTTCTTATTTCCACATGTTAACTGGTTCAGTGTGGCCGCTGTCCAACACGACCTTCACCTTAACTGATTGATCTGATTGGTCACCGCTGACGTCAGTCACAGGCACTTATTAATATTCATGTTACGATTCCCCATCTCCCGCATACACTAGTTGTCAAGGCTGGAGCTGCGCTCTTGAGTGACTACAGAGTGAGACTGGACTCGTTACGATGGGAATGGAGAGTTATTATTGACTTAGTACATATCAATTATCATGGTATATGCCTATTTACCAGTTAAGCGTGATATAGAGACGAAATTCCCGTATTTCTTATTTTGGACATGCATGTCCGGAATACGAAATTGGGATTTTCGTCGCTATATCTCGTTTAACTGGTAAATGCGTAACACAAAAAATAAAAGAGTTTTGCAGTTCTAGCCTATGGACATGTTTACATCATATGGTCATATTAAGCAGCCAAAATAAAACTACCGATTTTGTTATGATTCTATCCTGATTGTGTGGCTTCAAACCATGTGTCGAGTGCCTATCAGTACCACAATTGTCCACCGTCGCCCCACAGTCTCTAATCATGCACATTTCCAATGAGGCCTATATGTTTAGGCCCTATAAACAAAACTGATGTGAGCGGCAGCTGTTTCTTGTTATTTTCCGCAGATGACCATCAATATAGCCATGAGATAATCACGGGATGTTCCCTTCCCTTCCACCGACCATCACTTCAGATATTTTCCCATTCTGCATAAAATGAAACCCGCTGGACACACGACGTTGTTGTGACGTTGAATCAACGTCAATAACATTGATTCAGCATCGCAACAACGGCTGAATCAACCTCAATGACGTAGTTTCAACATCGCAACAACGGCGTGTGCCCAGTGTGAAAGTGGCCTTCCGTCTCGCTTTTTTTCCACTACATAAATATATATTGTTTCAAAGAGTATATAATTCCCAGTATAAGTAGCCTCCCAGAAAATATAGAATGTTGTTATTGCCTGCGCACCATCAACTATGAGAAGATCACGTGATGTTCCCTTCCCTTCCACCAAGGCATCTCTTTATATTTTTCCGTTCTACATAAATATCCATGGTTCCAAAGAGCATATAATTCCCAGTATATCTAAGTAGCCCTGCAAATACAAAATGTGGAGTCACTGTAGTCTTACTTCAGTACATCTCTCTACAATGCAAGCCCAGAAAACACAATACATTGAACCAATGTGGAGTTAATGTTGGCCCATTGTCTGGGATGCGGGGAAACAATAAACCAGCCCTGAGTCAAAGCCGCGCATAAATCCCATTATGGTGGTATAAATGCTGACCCACAGTTTATGATGCTGTTATCATCAATAAACCAACTAGTAACCCGAAATTAGCATATATTTAAACCAATGTGTGAAAAAAATTGTAGGAAGCTAATGCCAACTGATTTGGGTGATTATAGAATTGTCAATTTAAAACAATTTTTTATGTAAGTAAGGCAATTTTGTATTTTCTAATATTTTCATATTTCGGAAACGGTGTATCTGAGGTTACAGTCTTTCTTTCTAGCCTGTAGACCACCGTTTTGAACCGATCGACTTTATATTCGGACATATTGATCGCTGGGTCATGCTGGGTCACATTTGTAACTCTAGCTCTGATATTGACAAAGTTATGATCTTTTGAATCTCTGCTTAGCTATAGTCTTTCTAGTTGTGACATAAAAATTACATTTTTGAAGTTATTTTAGTTTTTTATAGTCCCATTTTGCAGAAATCCAGGATGGCCGCCATTCGTACATATCGCATCATAACTTTTGAACCACTGCTCTAGTAGCTGATGGTGGACTGGTCTTGCATATATATCCAGACCTAAATTCTTCAGAAATCGCCAAATTGGAAGCCATTTAACAATTTATTCTTTTGTTGGTGACGCATTTGGCACTCACTCCAAAATAAGTAAAAGACCCTCCCCCTTAAGCGGTTTAGCAGCGCCAGCCATTACTGTATCTTTTGAACTGTTGTGCCTTGTAGGTCATGTGACACCTCAAAATTTGCACAATGGCCACGTTATAGGAAGGGGGCGTTATGGGGGGGGGGGGGGAGGGGTCGGTTATATATTTGTATACCCTAACATCGATGGTTTTGAAGATATCGGACTAAAACTGATTTCAACATAATAAAAACAACCGTTACAACCATTTATTATGCTAATTGTTCCCTTTTGTACATTTCAAACTTACATAGGCAACAAGCCAAGCCATTCGCCGTATTAAGGGAGCCAAGGTTCAACCAGAGGAGTGCTGAAGTGTTTGAATTGTACAAATTATATATTGCACTAAATTCTTCATACATTGTCTGAAGCAAAATATTTCTTTCAGGAGTGGAGGTGAATTTATATAATTTTAATAGAAATATCTTTCTGTCCATATAGTTTGAGCTTATATCAGACAAAGTCCAGTAAAAATGATGCCGAGCAACGCGAGGCTGGCAATTTTTAAAGGGATATTGTAGCTACGGTAATAAGGTTAACTAATTATTTATTTCGGACTAATTTGTGGACTTTATAATTATATTTAAAGCATTTATTTCTGTAACACAGGAAGGTATTTGACACAAACAAATTCCCACAAGTAAAATATAGTTAAACATAATGCTTTTTAAAGCACCATATAGGTTTCCATAGGGTATATGGGCTATTTTCAGAAAAATATTGGTTACTGTTTCAAATAATTGTTTTTTAAAGGTTTTTATAGTTATATAGGTTTTACTTTGAAGCCTGGATAAACACTCTTTCAAAGGGTTAAATCTCAATATCCACAAACCATAGCACCGCATAATAATAGTATACTGCATAGTGGTATTGTGATGTCATATACAGGCATCCAGATGTCATATCTTTACAATCAAGTGAGATATTGTAGTACTATTCATAGTGTCTCATCACACCATTGCATGACATATTCTACAATTTGAGTTCCCAACAATACAATTTTCTGACATTAAGATTAGTTTATTCATCTTAGTGTCATCTTACAACTATGCCACCCTGAAGCCCTGCGGGTTATAAAGCCATGTGCCAAGTTTTACGAAGCCGCATGCCTATGAGGGTCTACTTGAAATATTACATCACGATTTTGCTTAAATAACAAAGATTCCAGAGGTACGTATTTGTGGGGAATTGAACAAAGAAGGGTTAAGATACCATTATTATCTTTTCATTAAACTATTAAATTTGTATATTTAATATTATATACAAACATTTTCATTATTGTGATATTATCATATCATAATACTATGATATCATGCATTTACACGGTAACGCCATACATGTATCATGAAATAAATAGGTTTGTCAAGACATTATATTATTACATACTGTAATATTCGCGAGGTTTTAATTTTCGTAAATTTTGCGAGGAGGATAAATTCGCGAATTCAAGAATCTCGCAAAAATTATTATTATAATAGCGCTCATGAAAACTTAGAAACTCGAGAATATTTAAACACGCGAAAATAACCGGATCTATTAGTGACATTATAATGTCATGCCTACATGTCATAGCATTAGAGTTTAACATTATGGTATTATAATATCGTTTGATTAAAACTGTATAGTAATATCTATATACTGACAAAATCTGATGAGATATATCATCCAAGTATGGGTAGGTGCCCTGATTGACGACATACTATTTATTCATGCGACAGGTGGGAAAATACATCTAACACAATATCCTGTGGCAAATGGTTCAAAAGTTATGGGTGATATGTACCGGTGGCGGCCATTTTGGATTTCCCCTATTAAAACATTCCCCAGCCCCTATACCACCTTACATTTTTTGGTAATTGACCATACCCAGAATGTATCTAGCTTAACTGGTGAGTGCGCAGCACAAAAATTTAAAAAACTCTTGCAGTTCTAGTCTATGGACATGTTTACATCATATGGTCATATTAAGAAGCCAAAATAAGATCATCGATTTTTTTATGATTTTAGACCTGGGCTAGTCCCTTCAAGTTAGAGATACTAAATATTGTTTCATGCCTTTTTTACTGGTGTTCGACTTACAACCCAGCACACCCGAGACATTGAGCCAACTCTAGTGTAAGGCCGGTCTACCACCTGCGACCTCGACTTTGGACCAAAGTCTTGGACCAATGTCTGGAGTCTGTTTCAGTATATTTCAAATTGTGTGTAGACATACACATTGCTGCGCCTGGAAAGAACATGTGGTCGCTCATGTAGGGCCTACACGTAGTTGATCACCTGCTCTGATACTCTAATAAGAAAGGGCTCGAACATATATCATGATAATTATTCTTGATTCAACTCAAATTGAGGCAAACACCGCTTGACACATAGCCGTGGTACACGCAAAACACTGACATTGGTGATATACCACTACGATTCCAGGGACTGTTTGAGAGAAAGTGTTGGATAGATTATACAACTGTACACACCACAAAAACGTGGATATAATTATCTGCAATTACACGTTTTAATACTTAAAATCGGTCCGAAAATATCTAAATTACAGTACTTTCAATACATGAAAAAAGTCAAGATATCAAAATGTTTAAAGTTGTATATTATATGTCTTATCTATTCTTTGTTTGTCGGAATATTGTATTGTTGGAATATAGGGTTGTCAAAATATAGGGTTGTCAGAATACCTGACCTGTTGCTTTGACATACATTGTTATATAGTAATTATTGATTACCGACAAATAAAACATAGTATTCCTTCTGATTTTGTATCTTGGATATATATATATATATATATATATATATATATATATATATATATATATATATATATATATATATATATATATATATAATCAGCTATATTGTAGTTAGGGGAGAGGCGGGTTAGTTGAGCCACTTTTTACAATATTTCGTCTGGTGTTTTCCCAGTTGATCGCAGAATGGTTGGGATGGTTTTAAAACATGACTATATATTACATATATATCCAACATCAATGAAAGATGAAAAGAACGATTAAAAAAAAAGTTATGGATGCACAACTGAGAGTGGTGAAAGTGGCTCAACTAACCCGCTTTATGGGGTAAGTTGTGCCAAGCAAGGGGGTAAGTTGATCACCTATGGTAAAAATTCACAATTGACAAATGTACATGCCAAAATGTTATTTTTTGTCCAGAAAATGCAAAAATAGAAAAGTAAACACTTTTGTACATCACATAAGGGTTAAATTTGTTGACAAATCTCCTCCAAGTCCCAAGTAATACAATCGTTATTATAGCCTGTATTGATGCATGGATCATTGTTTTCTTGTATTTATTAAGAAGATATATACTATTATTATGTGTCTTTATTATATTGACCTATTATATGATGTCATTTGTTACACTATATCACATTCTACAATAATATATTATATTCCCACTGGGGTATGATGAGCCATGTCGAGTGTGGTTAGTTGATCCACATTTTGTAATATGTATTTACCTACTGGGGTGAGATGAGCCATGAATTGGGTTAATTGAGCCGGGTGATCAACTTACCCCATCTTATTTGGCTCAACTTACCCCACAACAGCCATATTGTATAAAATGTAAAATTTTGTGAAATTTCAATGATCCAAGTTGAGTGTTACATTGACATACATGTAGGCTATCTTTATGTATTTGACTGCCTAGCCCTATAGCAAGAATTTACAGAATCCCTACTGCTTCCGTAATATTAATGCAAACACTATGATATCTGAATTCTACTGAGTACAGTCAAAAATGCATTTTTGAACCACAAAACTCCCTACCTGCAAAATGATCTGTGCTCACAACGTGGCCATGTAAATAATATCACACTTAATCACCAGGTGGTGTTCAAACTTCCTTAAAATCCCATGTGTAGAAATGCGAGGGGGTGGATCTACTAACCCTGTGGCTCAACTAACCCGACTCTCCCCTACTGTAGTTACTGTAGTCAAATTTGATTTAAAGCAATTAAAAAGTGTTATGTCGTAGCAGACTTTAGGAATTTCTAAATCTCGCCTTTTACTAAACAAAAAAGAGCACACTCGACAATAGCCCGCCACCATTATTGAACTTGTCTAAGAATTGGTTATTAGGAACATGCAGTACAAATTTGGGCAGGATACATGAAAAACTTTTGAAATTATAACGCCACAAGATAGTATAGCGCCAATCGGTCATTTTAAATTTTTTCAGCCATAATTGAACTTTCTGAGAACGGCTTACTAATAACATGCATAACAAATTAAAGCAGGATACATAATTTTTTTTTAAGCTATCGTGCCCACAAGTAAATGTTAACGCCAACGCCGAAGTTGACGCCGACGACGCCGAACTTCAATTGCAATAGCCCAGCTTTTTTTATAAAAAATAAAAGGCGGGCTAAAAATGCTACATAACTGCTTTGATTATGACATTAACATGACATTCTAGATGTATTTACTGTAACTACCTGTAGTTGATCATGTAATCTGTCATTTCGTCAGTAGTTTGGATTTCGTTATATGGTATATATGCGCTTGGAGCGAGGTTTGCTGCTTGCTTACATGAACCAACGCAGCTGCTGACTTTTCTTCTGTCTTGTCCTGCGCTAACTGATAAACGAGCTTGAGTGTTTGTGGCCTTTATGAATGAAATATGCATATTATCACAATCGAATCAACTAAAGCTCCATTTATCAATTATTTAAACTGCAATGAAATATAATTAATTATATTGTCAGAGTGTAAGCATCTACATTGACAAGTCAATATATATTATATCTGTTTGTCTCTCTTCCCATATATATTTAAAACAGGGTGGCCTAGTAAAAATATCAACAACTGTCCGACCTCAGATCTGATCAAAATTGTTGACATAGAAAATTATTTTACCAATAAAGCTACACAAAATTGATATCATATTTACAGAACATTACTGGCTAAGAAATTTTCAATGGGTCCACAGGGATAATCAATCAAGCGAACACAGCAGTATCGTTATAGATAAATTCATTTTGAATTCAAGATATTTTTGTGTTGTGCACGGCTCGCACACATTCATTGCTGACCCCTGGTGAATAACTTATTTGTCGGCAATACCCGCATCAGCGACATGAGTAGGCCCTATCTGTTATTGACGCCTGCGAAAGTCCCAATCTGTACTGACGTGACGTCAGTGGCGATGTCATCTGCGCTGCTTGACGCCCGATGACGTCTGGATCTGCGGCACCCGAATTCGCGTGAATGTGCTGACTGATCATCAGTGCAGGTGCTGGTGTAGGCCGTGGTAGCCCTAAATAACCGGCAATATAGTGTTTGACATTAGGTCGCTCACGAGGGATGAATGGAGTTACCCAGAGAGAGTTATCCTTCCTTTTGTTACTCTGGGGACTATCCGACACGAGGATAGCGGAGCTGCGCAAAATGCCACGGAGTTTCAGCATTAAATTGCACAGCGAATCCCAAGTCTCCGGCCGTCTTGGCATGTCTGGGGATAGATCCCCTAGACATGCCCAGAACCCTTTATCGGGCGAGCGAAGGAAAACGCTCTCAATAACCCACCATGCCATCACCATCACCACCACTCTCACATCATCATCTGTACATCATTCATCTCATAAATTGACAACAACATTTTTATCGTATTACAATGTCACTTAAAATACCATTAGTGCCGAAAAGTGAGTAAAGCAATGATTTACTACTACTACTGTGCCGACTGATACATAATACGACCCCTGTTTGCGCAGTGCGAGCGTACATGCACCAGACCTGGGTTCAATTCCGGAATTGATCTGGAATTAGACCTAATTCCAAGTCTTATTCCAGGAATTGGAATGGGAATTAACTTTTGAGAAATTGAATTGAATTGGAATTAATAAAAAGTAGGTGGAATTAAAAAAGGAATTAAACTTTTTTAAACTCCCCGTAAATTGCTACATTCATGCGGTATTTGTTTTAGTGTTGTCAGCATCTGCTCGTTCGCCCAGTATTGAGCCAGCATTGGTGAATGTTTCATGCTTACCAGGGGTGCAGGGTCAGGGGTGGTTATGCTTCTATGGAGCACTTTAAGTCCCAAAGTCAAATATTTTTATACATATACGCGTAGATATTATTTAGTTGCGGGTATTGAACAGCTCCACTATGACTATGTGAAGTTCGAGAAAAATGATATACTAATATAAATATAATGTTTACGCGTAAAGTGAATCGTTTAATTTATAATTTCAGTTATTGACACGGGAGCTGTTGAATACTTTAGTAATAATACACACAGTACATACCCGGTCAAATATTGAGGCAAAAATCGTGTCATAATACTTATAAATACAATAGGTTATTGATATTATATGACGATATATACCAAATACACCAAGCGTTTTGATATGTTTTATCGATTCAATTTGGTAAAAATATTAAAACAACATTTTTGTTTTTCGGCAAGCATGAGGTGGGTGGATAATGGGTAGCCTAGCTCTACCATCTAAGTCCTAAAGGCAATTATTATCCTGTCTCAGTCTGAGTCTGTCTTTGTATTTTATTTTCCGATGTGTTTACCAGTCGAATTTACAAAACAATAATATCATAATTTAAATCTTACACACCTACTATAAAAAAAAAAATTCAATCATGATATTCCTATCAATCAGTTCAATTTGATAACGCACTAAATTCTGTAATGACCTCTCTAGCATGACAGGGGATACAAAGTGTTATTAGAGAGTCAGGAGGTGTGATGTAACAGAGAGCGTGAGAGGCGGGGGGGGGGGGGTATGGGGACGATAACACTGTTGACCGTGACAGTTTTCTAACTCTGGCATAACAATACAACACCACCAGTTTTAAAAATAAAACAACATGTAACTTGTAATTATCTGACAACACGCCTAATCTATTTCAATCATTCACTAAATGATGATTTTAGTATTTTTCATTCAATATTCGTTCAGCTTTTATTTTGCACGATCTTAATTTATTCAATAGTTTACGCTACAACAAATATTCAAATATTATACAAAATATCAAATGTAATGACCAAGAATTTAACAGTTATATTAAAATACATATCCCAATAATTAGTTAGTTAATTCTGATTGATTTACTACTTATATAAGTGTTTATTATATAATGTGTTGTTTATTATTCTCACAATAAAATACTTTGTGCCTAAAATCAGATAATTTTAAAGCATATTAAAAAATTCGGAATTAGGAAGGAATTAGGAATTGGGATGTGAATTAGAATTATAAAAAATGAAAATAATGGAATTGGAATTACCCTCGGAATTAAAAAAAAGGAATTGGATCAGGAATTAGAATTAAAAAAATGGAATTGAACCCAGGTCTGGCATGCACGGTATATCTCGTCACGTGATAAATGCATAAATATATTATAATATATATATCAGCCATTTGAGAATAATTTTTATAGTCGCTTCAATATCTCTTTATAATGATCAAGCTCAAAACACACAGCTCGCGTTTTTTAGCGCACGTAAGCGTAGATTTTGTAATCCATACATTTGTCATCACTGAAACACACAGCTTGCGGATGTGAAGGGTACACCAAGCGCAACACGTAAAGCCCAAAACACACAGTACGCGTTTTTTAGCGCACGTAAGCGTAGATTTTGTAATCCATACATTTGTCATCACTGAAACACACAGCTCGCGGATGTGAAGTGTACACCAAGCGCAACACGTAAAGCCCAAAACACACAGCTCGCGCACGTATTGGCGCGCACGTTTTACGGACGGAAGAGGCGCGTAAAATCAAAACACAGTGACACAAACGCGGAAGACGAGCGAAATGTAACAAGCAGGACAACTCTTGATTTCGCATGGGTCACATGCAGTGTTGATCCCCGTGGACACGGACATTGTTCTGCTGTGACGATTAAACATCGTAATAATAGTAGGCATCCTTTCCTCCTACGCGTCTGTGTGCTATGGGAATTCCGAATCTATGACGTCATTTAGCAGGATGGGTGTGGGGTTTTCCAGGACTATGAATGTTGGGGCATATTCCAGCAAACACAACACACTGAACCAATGTTGGATTAACGTTGGCCCACCGTCTACGACACAGGCCCAATATTTAACCAACATTGTTTCGATGCGTCGTGTCTGCCGGGATATATAACACGTGGTTGTAGGCTCTATAGACACTGTGAACATGTCGTCGAGAAAATCACCAAAAAATCACCAAATTGTGCTAATTATTTCACTTCATGAAACTGGCCTGAGACAATTAGTCAATCTTTCTTTGTTGTAATAGAGTTTCTCCAGTTTGTATCTTTCTTCCGGATATGAGGTCCGACAATGCCATGGGTGTGAGAGAACTGATCTCTGGAAAGACTAAAATATTGCTTAAGTACATCTATTACTAGCCACAGGTACCAGTGATATTCGCCATAATGAACTCTCTTCTCCAGTTTGAAGTATTATATATGAGTTCGGTGAGGGCGGTCTGCCGACGTGCCAACTGACAATCCCCCAAGATCAACTAACCACGATATCGGTATCACTTCACCTAATCACCCGATAATGGTCACCCGACGTTGAGGGTTTTTTTAAATTAGGGGATTTTTCAAAAAATGACACATATTTTTTCTCTCAGGTATGTAACGATTGTAGGTCATTATTAATCAAATGCCAGTAGGTTTAGTTAGAAAGGTTATCTGAAGAGAGGTGCACGCGTTTTCGCTGAAAACGGCAAAAATTTCATTAAATTTGGCCCTAAACCACGTGCGTTCTATCCTTTTCAAAATGGCCGACACGACAAGTAACGCAATAAATTAGATTGACTTTCCCAACCCTTACTATTACTATTTATGCTAATTTAGGCGATTAGGAGGAAAATCAAGAAATATTAATATCTTTCTTGCCTAAAAGTTGCGATCAAAAATAAATAAAAATAAAAATAACGCCTCGATTTAGAAAACTTTTGATAGAAATAGAGCCATTTAAAACTGTTCGCCTGATGTACATGCTAATAAACGGCCTTATTTGACCCATAAATGTATTTTTGTTATGACTGTAGGTCAACCTTTTGCAATCATAACCATATTTTTTATTCCATAGGAAGCTGATTTATTTTAATATGTTTGGTAAGCGCAGCCATTTTGGCAGCGGATGACCTTAGTTTAGCTACTGAATGCCAGCGGGCTACACGCGAACCCGCCATACCGACATGCAAGGCGACAATCACCCCATCTAACATATATTAGCATAAATTAAGACGCTATCTTGTTGCGGTGGAAGAATCTGCTCAAGTGTCAAGGCCAACTTGGCTGACCACGCTGTCTGGAAAAGAAGTCTTTCGCAAAATTTTCAAAAACATCTTTTTCAGTTGTGAAAACGAAATTGAATTTATATTTATATGTTTTTTAGAAATCGCACATTACATCACACACAGTGTGAATGATTGTGTAAAAAAAATTATTTGATAGTCTATTTTTCCATACATTTACTCTGACAGGTCAAAGTTCAAATATGACACACGCCCGCTGCTGGTTGCTTACAGAGGGATGGCAGACAGCGATATATGTTAATGAGCTATGAGCTGATGAGGTCCGCCACACAGGCACATACACACACCACGCAGTCTAAACCGACGGGCACTAGTCTACATGCACCGATACAAACCGAAGCGAACGAACGATTTTGACGTGACAACGAATGATCGCCAACGTGAACGTTTTTATAAAAAAAAAATGTTCATTGCGGGAAACGTTCGTCATTAAATGCTTACTATGGAGTCTTTATAGACTAACTGTCAGTCACAATTACAACAAGTAATTTTCAAAATTAGGTCGAATTGTAGAAGAATCTACATTCGAGTTCAGCCTATCATCACGAGAACGAAATTTTCTCATGATAGGCAGACTTTAATCGTTATATATTTACTCTGAATTTACGACTTGACAGTTGTGTTATTGTGACTATTTTGATACTTTTGTGTGTTTTTCAACTTTTGTGAAAAAAATTTCCACACAGGTTGAATTACCAAATACTACAATCTCATAGCTTAGAATAGCACTTTAGCATTTATTCTGGCATTTTTATATGATATTTTTTGACGTACAATCCTCACAATTTTAATGCATTTGTATTCATAATAGTTAAATGACATGAGAACCGGTTTAGCTATACTAGCTACTCTTTCGTCCATTAAACCTCTATCACTAAATAGAGTTGATATTTTTCGTAATGAATATACCAAATTACTCAGTCAATTCCCGGAACTAACTCGTCTAAAGACAAAGTATTACACATAAAATAGGGACATAAGGACACCCTGTTTTCGCACGCACACGACGACTAGCACCAGATAAACTAGTCAACGCGAGTTCGACGAAATGATAAAATTAGGTGTTATCAAACCTAGCGATAGCGAATGGTCATCAGCGCTTTATATGGTGCCAAAGAAAAACGGTGATTGGAGACCATGTGTAGACTATAGAATTTTGAATGCTCAGACAGTACCTGATAGATATCCGATTCCTCATATTCAGGATTTTACGCAGCGCTTAGCCGGGTCTAAGATTTTTTCCAAGATCGACTTGGTACCAGCATAATATGATACTAGTTGAACCGTCCGACGTGCATAAAACAGCGGTCACAACACCTTTCGGTCTTTTCAATTTCACTCGGACACCGTTTGGTTTGCGAAATTCTGGTCAGACCTTTCATTGTTACGCGCGGACTAGATTTCGTGTTTGTATATTTGGATGATTTGCTAGTAACAAGTCCTGATCATAGAACTCTTAAGAAACATTTACAAATACTTTTTACGCGTTTAGCCAAATACGGAATAATTATTGGCCCGGAGAAATGTCAGTTTGGTACTACTGAATTAAGCTTTTTAGGTCATCATGTTTAATGGAGTTTTACAACAATACATAGACAATGTATGGCAACCGCCCTCGTTTTTTAGCAAAAAACTATCTCCTGCAGAGACACGTTACAGTGCATTCGACCGCGAGCTTCTTGCAGTATATGCCACGATCAGACATTTCAGACATAACTTAGAAGGCCGCAATTTTTTTGTGAAGACAGATCACAAACCTTTAACTTATGCAGTGACATCGGTCACTGAGCGCCCATCACTGCGACAAACCAGGCCTGGCATCATTGAAATAGGATATGTAAAATGCAACGTAATTGAATTATCTATGTAGGTAATTTTGTTAATCAGTATCGAATGTATTAATTAAATTGACATAGGTTGACCAACACACGTAGCGCAGCAGCATAATACATAACGTAAAGGAACAAATTGATGTTAAGAGGATAGGAACAGTTGTGGAAAAACGACATAATACATGGACTTTAATTCCTTATGCTACGCCCATGATGTTCATCAACCACCCACGATGTATTTTTTCACCTTGATTGTTTAACTGATTGGTTTATGTATGTTTCGTGCACCTTCCAAGCAGAGCGAAAAGTCGACGCTTTCCTCACAAGTTGGTTTGTATTTATACGTTGTCACTTAACCAGGGGGTAATGTGTGATCAGCATCTCACCGGTCTCGGGACTACTCGGGTTTACGACCATTGACAAGTGGCCGTTTTTCGGGTAGCCTCGCTCTGATTAGCTTCGCCACCGACCGACCGCACTTACACACATCACGACACTGAGCTGGACGGATGCTCCGTCTTGACAACAGGGCCAGAGCCGCATGGCGAGAGGTCGTCGCGCTCCAGTTGGGACTATGTGCACAGTTTAATGTCTAGACAGTAATAAAGAGAGTTATTCACTTGCCGTTGCCAAGACGGCAGATTGAAGTATTATATATCGGAGTTCGGTGAGGGCGGTTTGCCGGCGTGCCAACTGACAATCCCCCAGATTAACTTACCATGATATCGGTATCGCCTCACCCAACCACAGACCCATCATGTACTTTTTCTTATCTACAATAGACGTTGTATATATATGTAAGTATGCAATGAAGATCATATCATCGTCTTCACTGGATGAAGATGAGGATGGTGATTCTCGATTCATTTCTTCAATACTGCTAAAAGTAGATGTATAGGCCTACTATTACAATGGGGCCTACAATGTTAAATTACCACTGTAAAACAATGGCCAGGATCAACACTGCATGTGAAGCAAATGCGAAATCAAGAGCTGTTCTGCTTATTACGTTACGCTTAATATCTTTTGCGTAAGTGGGTTTTGATTTTACGCGTCTCTTCTGTCCGTAAAACGTGCGCGCCAGTATGTGCGCGAATTGTGTCTTTTGGGCTTAGCATTTGAGAAATATATCTTGGGTTGTTGTACCATTATCTTTATAATGATAACACTGGATAATAAATATATCGTGGGTTGTAGTACCGTCATCTTTATAATGATAACATTGGAGAAATATATTGTTGGTTGTTGTACCATTTTGCCAGCGGATCTCTTTCCTTCTGTTGTTTTTCTCTGAGTGGCTCCACGATCACTAGCAGCATGTTTACCGCGCTTTCCACAACGCCTCTGAACTGATGCGTGATGCACGTCATCTTCCTCTGCGTCTTTTTGGCCGTCTTTGTCCCGCCTACTATCTCTACCGCCGTCATTATTCTGGCTGCTGTCAGGTCGATGAGAGTCCTGACCTTTATTACGATATCTGGTAATATAACAAATTAATACATCACCAAACGTATTAAATTTCAATTGTGCTTCAGTTATGTTTACGGACCGATATTAAACTGCAGGCAGACATGTACATGTATTATCTACACACATCTGGTAAAATGTTTCTTATCTAATTCTTATCTTATAATCTAATAAACATCCCATCGCCGGGATCCACTCAGGTTTAAGATTGATTGTCAACGTCACACGATTGCCTCTGGTGTACGGTGCATGTCGAGCTTTTTGATAATAATCAGCTTTCTATTACTACAATCGTCGACCCACTAAGAGCAAAAACATAACAGCATTGTGATAAATTAACAAATTTACAAAGGCTATTATGAAAAATTTACACAGACTGGTTTATATTTACTAAACAAAATATACTAGATGAAGATTAAAGTCCATGACGTCACAGTAATTTACCACATAGTCCAGTTTTAACAAATTGTCGTAGAAACAAGTGTAATACAATTTTTTCGAATAATTGTGATTTCTGACATAATTTTAAATGTGTTAATTGTACAGGATATTTTTCAATCCGTGACCTTTTATACACATGTATGGAACTTTATAAATATATTTAGATATGTGCCAGCTTGGAGGGGGGTTTAGTTAAGCTTATTTGCATAATTTACCTAATTAACATAATTGACCATTATTATATTATATAGCATGAAACATCTTTCATTAGTAAAAAAACGTTACTTTTTAACAAATTGGCACATAAACAAGCATAATTCCATTTTATCGAATACATTTACCACGAGGAAGTGATTTCTGACGTCATTTTTACAATTGATTATCAAGGTTAACTGAGTATGTCAAGGTCAAAGCTCAAATATTGCGAAAATATTACTTGCGCATTTTTTAATATGCCACATATGTGTTTATTGTAAGGATATTTTTTTCAATCCGTGCCTTTTTAAACATGTACATGGGTCTTTATAAACATAATTAGATGATCCAACTTGGAGGGGAGCTAAGTTAAGTTGATTGGCATAATTCACCTAATCAACATGATATATACAAGATGAAACAATGTTTTTACTAAAAAAAACGTAAAAATGTGTAAATATATGTATGTGTGGTGACATTAAAATAGTATTACACAATCATAAATAGCATTACTTCTGAAAATTATTAGTAAAAAAATTCACATACAATGTCAATTATGTTAATTAGGGTAAATTATGCAAATGAGCTTAACAAAACTCTAAACTGACACATATCTAACAATATTTATAATGATACAGACATGTTTAAAAGAGCAGGGATTGAAACAAACCTCTACAAATAAACCATGTGTCTTATATAGCCTAAACAGGGAGGGGGTCCTAGGGTACATGTAGTGGTTAGCACCACTGCCTTTCACGCCAGAGTTCAGTGTTTGAAAGAAACAAAAAATGTTTCTTCCCCGTCCACGTGTAAAACTCAGTATTGTGGGGAGCCTCCGTGACCGAGAGGTAGCGTGCTGGGCCTCAAACCGCCAGGGCTCGAATTTTGAATCTTGTGTCTGGAGGAAAGTGTCATCTCATTCATCTCACCATCCTCAGGAGGCTCTCATGGCCCAGTTTAGCCTATATGTGCACAAAGGTGGCCTAAACTTAAAGCCCGATTCATTTCATTTATATAGCCTAAACATGATCAAGTTATATTTTAGACTATTTCAGCCTTGATATTGACCTTCAATCGCAAAAATAACGTCAAAAATCATTCCCTCGTGTTAAGCGTATTCGAAAAAGTGGTATTACATTTGTTTCAACGCATATTTGTTAAAAAGTTGCATTATAAAAACGGCTCGGTAGGCTATTTAGCTTATTAAAACTTCTCCCCAAAGTTGGCGCAATGCTCTCATGGTGATATATCATTATAAATAAACAACCTTGAACCTAAAAGAAAATCCCGGTTCACTTTTTGGCAAGTGGACTAACAGACTAAACGTGTAGGCTATTATATAGGCTACCATACAAACGCAGTTTACTAATTAAAAATTATAATCATAAAGCCTAGGGCCTACAATCAAAATAGTAATATTCATTATAATGTGTCGGATAAATCAACAAAGCTAAATGAGAAACATGTGTTCTGTAGCATTTCAGGATATCCTTTATCAAGTAGTGCGACTAGACAGGCGCGCCTGCAGGCATACGCGAGGTCGCGTACCTCCACATTTTCAAAGCATGTGTTTTTGGAAACCAAATATTATATAACTTCTTTTTCATGACTGTAAAGAAAACATTCGTTGACGGCTGCAATTACTACTAGTTAGGCCTAGTCGTGAAGATCACAGACACTATGACGCGACGGTAACCAGTGGTAGGCCTACCTGGTGGCTAAGTAGACCTATATCGCTGTCACCCTCGACTTGACCCCCTTGCTGTGGCAACAACATCCTCAGCGCCCGACCTCTTTATCAGATTGGCCTAATTCTAGATCATTTGTGGAGGGGGACTTTTTTCTCATCACTGAAACCACATATGGCAATCGGATTGGTCGAGATATCGCCTACCTTCATGACGTTGGATGTAAAATTATATTTATACCTCCTCCACAATCTAATAATCACGCCTACGTGTTGGAACAATTCATATATATATGCCACACACGTTTGTGAAACCCTCTTACCCGAGGTGTGCTGCCAGCTTTAGTATCTCAATTTATCGGGTCATTTTTATCCTACCAATTACATTCTGTAGTGCGATATGATAGGAAGATTGGAACCTGGAAAGAAAGATTTGTAATTTTTAAAATTCCTTCTTGGGATCCAAGTGTCGATAGGATTGAGTAAAGGTGTTGAAACAAACCATTGCTATCCTGGTCTCACTCGCTGGATTCTTGAATTATTTGATATTATTTGCCACACATAAACAGTCGACAGCATTAGTTGAACACGCTTGAACATATTTTACATTTACATTTCTATTTTACTTTATTGTTGTAAACATAAAACAACGTATAACTCAAGTTAAATTTAATAGATGTGATATGCACATATTTATAAATTATAGCTACCATGGCTACTACTTTTATCAGGGTGAAATGACAAATAAATTAGAACTAGAAGGGTCTAGTTTTTTGCAAAAAAAAACTGGCGATGTCTCCCCTCCAGCAGCATAACCGATGAGATCTTGTTATCTAAAGGGAAAAATAGGCAGTTGGAAAGAATATGGAGAAGTTATGGAACAGATTCTAATCGATCACGACTCAATGCACAAGTTCACCTGTGTAACAGACTAATGTCAAAGGTAAAAAAAAACTATTATACAAATTTGGCTTCAGAGAACATCACAAACCCATCACAAACAAAAGCAGAAGGGAAGTTCCCAGATACCTTCAAAATTGCTCATGTTACACCACTATTAAAAAACCTTCACTAGATCAAAATGAATTAAGCAACTTTAGACTTGTATCTTGATTAAATTTTGTTTCCAAATTGATCGAGAAAATCGTTGCCAGCCAAATAAAATCTCACATGCAAAATTCAGGTATTTCGAATAACCTTAAATCAGCATATAAATGTGAAAATTCTACCGAAACGGCCTTTTTGTATATATTCAAAAAGGTAATAGTCAGCTCAAGACCGTGAACTTACTGCTTTTTCGCTCTTGGATTTGTCTGCGGCTTTTGACTCGATCGATCATGACCTCTTGCTCAGTAGATTGACTGAGTGGTTTGGCATTGATAGTGTGGTGTTGCAGTGGGTTCAATCCCATCTGACCGGTCGTTCTCAGCTTTTTAAAGTTAATGGTGTACTGTCTACTCCGCAATTGTTATTGTGCGGTGTTCTTCACGGCTCTGTGTTGGGTCCATTTCTTTTTACTATGTATACTACTCCTCTCAATGCAATAATAACATCGTTTTGTCTTAAGCATCACCTTTATGCTGATAATACACAAATATACACATCTTTCGTTGCAGAAAATATATATGTTAGTGTGGCTTTTGATCCAGCTTTTTCATTCAAGAAACATGTCTCGAATATTTGTAGATCAGCTTTCTAATATATTCGAGATCTTAGACGCATTCGAATTCATTTGAATAAAGCTACTGCAATTTCTCTAGACAATGCTCTAGTGAGCAGTCGCCTTGACTACTGCAATTCGTTGCTGTTCGGTTGTTCCGAAAAATATAAAACAAATTTGCAGCATGTACAGAATTGCTTTGCCCGAGTAGTGACCAGGTCAAGTAGGCTTTCAAGAGTCTAGGCCCCTGCTCAATTCACTGCATTGGTTACCTATTAAATCGCATATCAAATTTAAACTGAACTTTCTGACATATAAAGCACTATTCATGGGTCGTCCCTCATATCTCAGTGATTTATTACATTTCGAGAAACACCAGCAAACACTCTATCCGAAAGTACGAAGTTATTACATCCTTGACCGCGGTCAAAAAGAAATTACGGTCATTCATCGTTTGTGGTTGCCGCACTGCGCTTGTGGAATAAATTGCCTCTTGAAATAAGTGAAGCAAAATCAGTCACTATTTTTTGGAAAAAATGAAAATACACTTTTTTACATACATAACACCTTAATAATTTTACATAACACCTTAATCTGAGCATCCACTGATCGTCATATGACGAATCCCCTTTCCGACTATGGACCTCCCCACTGAATACTGATTTTAGTCCACAGCGCCATAAAGGCTCAATATTGTTGAGAGATACTGGCGTTATAGAAGTCATCATACTTATACTAATGAAATGAAATGACATTTTCTATAGCGCCTAACTCCTCGGAGGGCCGAGCTCAGAGGCGCAATCCATCCTTATCAAATTACAAAGAATAAAGGTTGATAGCTAATGGATGTAGTGTCAAAGGCTTTTGTAATTAATGTTATTAAATGGCTCCTGTGGACAGTAAAGACTATGTATTAAGGGGAATTTATTATTCTGTTTTGGAATCCAGGCAATGTACAAAACACAATGTGGCTTGTCAACACTAGCCCATCAAACACGAGACGTTGACCCAATACTGGTCCAATGCTGACCCACTGTCTGCGACGCTGGCCCAGCATCAAACCAGCACTGGTTCAACGCCTCGTGTTTGCTGATAGCAGCTGGTCTGGCAGTGCTTACTGCTGGGGGCGATTACAAGCCGACACTGACCCAATGTCTGTTAAATGCTGGGCCAGCGTCGCCGGTGCTGGCCAGTATCCATTCAGCCCTAGTCAGTGCTTCATGTTGGCGGGAGCGTGTGCACATTCAGTTTAGCTTGCTGCTGCAGACAACGAAGTGGAAGTATCTGCTTATTTCACAAGTGTGCATATTGCGGTCTTTTGGAAGGGCTGTGACAGACACTGCTGCAGACAGCGAAATGGAAGTATCTGCTTATTTCAAAGTGTGCTTATACTGTCTTTTGAAAGGGCTGTGAAAGGCAAAAGAGAGCACAATGACGCCAGCGAAAAGGTAGTATATACTTGATTTACAAGTGAGCACATAAGGCCTTTAGGCAAAACTGTATCTAATTAGTTTTGTCCAAATCGTAAATCTATGATATATAATAGAGGCCTACCTCTTGAAAGAATTATTGTGATGCTGTGTAACGTAGTCCGCGCAATTGTATTTCACGCAGCATAGTTTCGGATCTTTGTCTGTATCATGTATATCACTGCATAATTGCCAAGCGCCAAATTCCAAGCTCTGAAACAAGCACAAAAACTACAAAAGAACTAATAGTGTGCCGTATATGAATAACATAATGTTTATGAATGGGGATTTAGACTACAGCTGTTTCAAGCACTGAGACCAGTATGCTAGAACGGACAAGGGGAACCTTCTGAAAATGGTGTGATGGCAAACCCGTGATTAAAAATTTGAGGTCAAACTTCTCAGGTTACCCACAATATAGAATCTTTATTGAGTGACAGGGAAGAAGAAAATGTTGTATTTAACCTCTGAATATATACCGATAACCTCAAAATCAGACGTGTCAGGAGGGAGTGCTAATGCACCTGCCGCTATTATTATGCTGTAGGAGTAGCTAAAACAGAGGTAAGTGAAGATCATTTGTAAACGACTTCAGTCGTGTAACAACCTAAAAAATATATAAATGATGTATTTAATTTAACAAAATAATAGAAAAAAGAAGGTATTTACAGACAAACATAGTATATATGTCTACACCACATGGTTAGTTGTGTAATATAGACTGTTCCCTCAGTCTGAAAGCCTTGCAAAAAAAATGTTCCTTCACTTTTTTATTGTCGAAAAGTATTTTTATATTAAAGATATACAAACGAAGCGAGAAACGAAGTGAGAAACGCACAATTTTAACACTTTATAAAGCGACACAATCAGACTTAAATCATCAAAACTCGGTGTTTTTGTTTTGGCTTCTTAATATGACCATATGATGTAAACATGTAGGGGAGACCGGGGCTAACTGGGACACGGGGCTAACTGGGACAGGCCTCAAACAGGGAATTCCATGATATGACAATATCAGTGGCCTCGTTTTCAAGAAAGGAGGGATACTCCCCTCCACTTGAACTACAATCGCAGTGGAACCAGCAGATCTGTGTGCGCAGGTAGGACTAAATGTATTTTTCTGCCTCTCAAGTAGTTTTCCACGTCTCAATTACGAATCTTATAAAACTGAAACTACTCTAGTTGTATTATACTGAAACATATCACTGAAAACACTCATATTTACTGCCTAATTTACAATTATTGGACGCTCGATGCTGTATCATGGCCACATGCCAGGTCATATTTTTCGTGGGAGGTCAACCCGGGGCTAACTGGGACAATTCTGGCGGGGCTAACTGGGACAGTCCCAGTTTTCCCCGGAGTGTCCCAGTTAACCACAGTTGTAATAGAACATTGTGTCCCACTTAACCCCTGTGGGTACTGACATGTGACCAAAATATATGTTTGCCTAACTAACATTTGTTAGGCCTACTTTAGATTGTATGTATTGGAGGTGGACACAGTGTGGTTGTTACTTAGTATCAACACATTAGGCCTATAGTCCATCGCTTTAAGCTGTTAATTTCTGCATTATTTTGTTGCAGTTTAAACATTCGTGTTTAGAAGGCATATATATGTTTATTTATAGCTCACCCCCTTCAAACTATTTGGAATCATCATAGGATGCAGTATACCTGTTTAATCTCTATAAATCCGAAATTGCTGAAATTTTAGGAGTGTCCCAGTTAGCCCCTGGCCTTGTCCTACTTGGCCCTGTATATGGGGCAAACTGAGACACTATTTTTTTTTCTTAAAAATTATCCAAATCTGTGTAGGTTTTAGTTGTCAAGGCCCTTGTGACAATAACAAATATCAGACCTAGGTTGAATAATTGTTTTGAATCTCCAACTCTATTATCGTCTGCTCCAGGGCGATAAATGATAAAAGTGTCCTAGTTAGCCCCGGTCTCCCCTACATAAACTAGAACTGCGTACGTTTTTAAATTTTTGTGCGCAATTACGCAGTTCTAGTCTATGGACATGTTCACATCATATGGTCATATTAAGTGGCCAAAATAAAAAGACTGATTTTTTTATGATTCTAGTCTAATTGTGTCGATTTAACCAACGTTTAGTTCTGAGTGGCGACCATTTAAATCTGATTTTCCCGTGTCTTTTTTTTAATCGTCCGGCGAGTTTGTATGGTGAAGACATGCGTCAGGACATTGGAATACAAATCTGTGAGTCAATCGCGCTTACAAGCCAAAACCATTATGTATGAGCAGCGGCCATTTTTATATGATCCGTGTCATTTTCCAATTTGGTCAGCAAGTATGTTAGTCCAGGCTGTTGGGGTTAAATTAAAAATAGACTGAGTGTGTGCACTTTTGGAAGAAATTACAATTTTTCGCCCAGATTATCAGTAACATGTACTTTTTCGATCCTGATATAGCGCAGCCAATTCTGACACGATTAACACATAATTAACATCTAATTAGTATCCATAATACATAATGAAATTAAGTATGGCCTAATCAATTGACATTCTATACTTGTAGGACCTACGTCTATGACAAAACATCACATATTTTGGACATTTTGAACCCATGATTGTCAAAAACAATCAATGATGCAAAACTTTTTTTAAAAAGCATTAACATGCTGGAACTTGGACATGAACAACGGTTTTTTTTCCTTTGTTTTGGACGAGGGTGGCGGTGTAACGTCCATAGCATGCGCCCACTGCCACATACTCATAAATAGAAGTGCAAAAAATCGAAGGTAATAATATGAACACACACCTTCAACTGAATACCGGCTTGAAAAAAGTTATTAGTGTGATTTGTCGGTATCACTTTGATAAAGCGTGAGAGTTTCTTTCACATAGACCTCGGGGTTTCCGCCAGGAATGTTTAAATGGGGTGAGGGGGTCCAAAATGGTCTATTTTAACTGAAATGTCACGAAAATATAGAAAACATATTTATTTTTTGGCCAACAAGGGGGGATAACCCCCCTTTGGTGCTGAGTGGGGGGGGTCCAGACCCCCCCCCCCCCCCGGCGGAAACCCTGAGGTGACCTATATATATAAATCAATATGTAAATCTCTGGAATCCACAACATGCACAACGAACCATAGAGATATCAGGTCAGCAAGAGAGAATTTCCACTGATTAATGGAGAAAGGTTTATACTAACGTTACTTGTCATGCCAGTGTCCAGGTTACACAAGCTGAAATATCACACTACTGCCACATACCCTGGACTGCTTGAGGATATGTGTTCACCCTGATTCGCCTTCTATACACCCATATGAGCTGGACTGAACCAAGGACCGAGCACATGACCTTATTGGTAGTCATCTTGTTCTACGAGTGCTGCACACGTCAAAGGCAAAAAAACGAAAGACTTTTCGGATAACACTGGATAAGTATCATAATTGTTTTGCATTATTCAATGATGACAAGGTTTTGAATAAAGAGACACATCAAATTCCTCGATGAGTTTGGTATTATAAATGGACACTGAGTCAAGCGCTACAGAGGGATGTGGTGGGGTGAAATGAGCTGACCATTTCTGTTATGCTGACATTTTACCTGTCTATGCCATGAACAGATGAAGGAGGTGTTGTCATATACCATGTAATAACATGTAATGTGGAGAGAAAACACGTCATGGGATATGACATATCTTGGCATACATTGTATGTCATGTAATGCAATCTGGCGGAAAGGATTACAATTACGACCCCGGTTTATTAGATAAAATGAAATGAATCGGGCTTTAGGCCACCTTTGTGCACATATAGGCTAAACTGGGCCAGGAGAACCTCCTGAGGATGGTGAGATGATTGAGATGACACTGTCCTCCAGACACAGGATTCGAAATTCGAGCCCTGGCGGTCTGAGGCCGAGCACGTTACCTCTCGGTCACGGAGGCTCCCCACAATACTGACTTTCACACGTGGATGGGGAAGAAACATTTTTGTTTCTTTCAAACCGCCGAGACCGGTAACCGAACCCCAAACTCTGGCGTGAAAGGCAGCGGTGCTAACCACTACCCTAGGGCCCCCGCCCGGGTTATTAGATAAATACAACAATAAACCCTAAAATGAAAGGTTCTAGATGTTTTTTTTTATCATATATCAAATAATTTTGGATAATTTGAAACATTTTAAACTCTATTTACTAGTGCACTATTTAATAGTGCAATAATATCCGAAATCGTCCGATTTTCCTTGATTTTGACTTTGACCCCGACACATCAAGTGATCCTAATGATAAATAATCTCAAAAATATTTTTGTTGTGTCAATTATCCATCAAACAGATAACAAAACTTGAAATAATTAAAATCGATCCGACGTTTGTTGAGATATTATTTTCTCTGGGAATTTTTTTCAGATTTTGCTAATTATGGATACTAATTATATGTAAATTATGTGGTAATCATGTCAGGACCGAAAGAGTACAGGTTACTGATCATCTGGTCAAAAAATGCTCATTTCTTCCAAAAGTGCACAGAGAAACCCCTGACAGCCTGGACTATGTAGGCTGTAACTGTAAGTTTCAGAACATTTAAAAAGACTCGAAAGTCAACCGTAGTTACAAGAAATACATTTTTATGTCCGAGCGGCAGCCAGTTTGAATGTGATAGGCCTACATGTCATTTATATACAAAACAAGTTATTAGACTATAAGGGTCACAGGCGGACGCACCACCGGCCGGATGTGCCAAGTAAAGACAATAGGCTCTCTAAATTTGGCACAGGCATAAAAACTTTGTCTGTAAAACTCATACCCCCCTCAAAGTATCATCTGGTCTGACCATTAACCCTTTGACTTCCAGGCCGGAGTGCATACCAGGATCCAGATATACTGGTGTAGGAGCTCTATTTTTCTCTAAATTTGGCACAGGCATAAAAACTTTGTCTGTAAAACTCATACCCCCCTCAAAAATACATAAATGTAGTATATATTTGACAAAAATTTGTGTCATTTTATGGTTACGTTCATTGACGAATGACGACGGAAATTTCCGTCATGTATGGTAGTGAAAAGGTTAAGAGGATTACGAAATGTGCGCAGTTAAGAACAGTGATAAACTAACTGATAAAAAAACGTACCATCTTAGCATTATCCACCAATGACGTGTGATCATAAGCAATTTTAAGATCTTCAAAAAATTGATCTATGTTGAATCCATCTTGCGTGTCATCGCATATAGGAGGGTTTGCAGGGGACGTCCAGGCAATCAAAACATTATCCTCTTCATCACATGAAAATAGCATTATTACTTAATAAGTCTATGTTTAATCCATCTATTGAAGTGTTTTTCTCTCTAGCCTTCTCCAGACATAAAATTTCCTGTATTTTCCCTGACTTTCTTTGTGAAAATTGATATTTTCCTTGTGTCGGGTATCAATCGAGCGGCTAAATACATTAAAGTAAGCCCTTTAGCTTTTAGTAATAATATGATCATAAAATGATGGACAATGAATAACTAAAACAAAATAACAAAATAATCATTTCATCTGCTTTATTGTCCACAACTTTTTGGTATTCTGGAATTCTCAATCACGACATTTTCTGCAACAGTAAGAAATAACCCCACTGAATAAATTTAGTGACCAGATTTAGACCTTCTCTTACTGGCCATGGGTAGGTATACCGGTACCCTGTTAGGAAAATCAGTCTTTTTATTGTGATTATGGCTAATCATTGACATTATCACGATGTCCATGGGTATGAAGATAAACATGCCTAATTATAAAATTAAATGTTTGTAACTTGCATATTGTCAATGCCTGCCGCCATGAGGTGGTCACTTTGCTAAAACAGTACAATTTACAGATGAAAAACTATATTTGACTGAGGGGCAAATATTGTCCACTCGCCCCACAATAGACGTCTCAGCCAAAATGCATCAATTATAGAGAAATACAGTACTGTCATCGATTTTTATTCTAGCCACGCAAAAAAATCGAATTAACATAATGCCCGGGTAAGGCGATTCCTTTGAACAAATCGGTGAAGCGGCTCAAGTTCTTGAGTGTAACATGTGATTTGTCGGCCATCTTGGATTTTGTTGAAAAAACGAAAAAAAGAAAAACAATTCTCGAGACAAATTCCTCATGACCAGTGAGTATACCCAAAAGATAAAATATGAGCTGTATAGCTATATAACCAAATTTTGATAAAAGCTAAAATAAGCAAAACTGAAATATCCGCTAAAATTCTAAAACGTAAAAAAAATCTTTTTTTTAAATATCAGAATCACACCTAAAACTAATCAGCGCACGTGCAGGGTAGGGTCTTTCCTTTAAAGCAAACATGAAACAAATCCATGAAGCGGTTCAACCTCTAGAGAGTGACATAGGATTTTAAAATTACCAGGCAAATACCCCAGGGCCAATATGCTACTGCTAATGTTTAGAAATAATCCGAGCAGCGATTCTCGAGTGAGCCGGTGGCGGGGAAGCCAGCGGCGGGCGGACTCAGCAAAAACAATATATCTCCACCACCACATAGTGAATGATTTACAGATGAGGATAATATGAGGGTGGTATGATTGGGTATGACGGATTATTGTGTTTTGTCATTCGCTCACCCCATACAGGGTTCCGGCATGACTGGGGTATTTACCCCATGCAGACATACCCAAAAAGCAGAAAATTTCGTTTTTGCTATGCAATATCATGCTGAGACGCCGTGGCCTTCCACTATCCTTGGATCGGGGATAGTCCCTAGAGTAACAATAGTTGAATGATAACCTCATCCATCCCCAGGTTTGAATTCCATTGTCACTATTGTCAACTCCTACCGCAGCCATATCAGTGACCACCGATCCGACATATCTGCATTAGCACCATTGTTGAACGGGAATACCGAGGTATACTGCTAGGAAGTTTTGTGACCAAACGTCAAGATTTTTTTATTTTGTATGTAGCAGTGTATCCCGCACATCAGAATTTCATTTTTTTTCAAAATTCTAAAAAAATGTATCAACATTTATAAGAATCCAGGGAAAACCCAAACATACTATGTGTACACCTAAAGGATGGTTGAATGTAAGCACAACATTGGGCCATATGTTGATGCCGTCGGCATAGCGTTGGGCAGAAAATCAGCGCTGCAGGTTATTCCACCACCCCCCGCCCCCCCCCCCCCCCGAGTTCCTCATTATAAGACACCAATTAAGGGCGACGTATTTCATATAGTTGATCGGAGACGGTAGATGTTTGTGGCAAAAAGGGTTGTATAATGCACTCACTCTTGTTTACGTGGCAGTATACGACATGGAAATGAAACTACTTTTAATCTTTTCTCGGTGTTTTAATTTGTTTTGACTTGTTCGTATTTTTAATTGGGATCAGTCTGCTCTATAACTTCATATAAATTAAATTGTCAAAATTGACAACATAAGCAGTCGCTTTAATAAATAATATTCATAATATAGGCATATAGCCTGTGACAACGTTGCTTAAGCTAACAGAATCGGACTTTAACAAGTGACCCCCCCCCCTTCTAAACATACTACCACCGCCCTCCCTATTGCAATGATTGGGAAATGATGACCACAGTATCTGGTTATAGGAACCGTCCTTAAGGTCCAATCTCTGTCGTCAGTAGTGCATAGAACTAATGCCCACACCTGTGTCAGTTACCAGAAACACTGGTTTTGCTGTATGATAGTTTGAAATAAGAGTCTATTTTGACCATCCTTTCGTTTCAGTATTTTTAAAGTAATATTACCTGGATACCAGCTGAGAAGGTCAGGTGTAGGAGTTCTCGTGGTAGAAGGGGTAGAAGACCCATCTTGGAATGGCAAACCATAATCATTCATGAGCAGCTGTTGTAAAGCATTTTCTTCCATTGCCTCTTTATACAGACAAGGAAAATGAAATGGATTGATTCTGTTGAACATATCTTTTAGATTTTTTGAAAATTTACACTTCGTTTTTTCCTTGGGAGAGCTGAGTCCTTGAATAAATGTTTTGGTCGAGGCCATTGATGACACGTCTTTATTACGTCATTGTTCATGAATAAATATTTTGGTCGAGGTCAATGGTGACAATTCTATTATATCATGATTGTTCATCATTTTCCCATGTCCACCTACAACAAGCAAAATTAAAACATAAATAGAATGATGTTCAATTGCTCATTTGAATGAAATGCATAATAATACCATACATGAATATGAATGCATGGTATAATAGATAAAAATCATAGAGACTACAGTTAAATCATGATAATTTATTTGACTGTCAGCATTTGCGGTCTCTGCATTTATAATAATTCGGGCAGAGCTGGGTCGTCGTTTCGTATCGACTTCTGGTTAGTATTTTAAAACAAGCTGTACATACATCAATAGATATGATCATGTATTAGCCTAAAGAACCAGCCAGACATGAACAAAAACAATCTCCGCCCTCTACTTTTGAATATATACAGTGGAGACCCGGAAATCATACCACCCATGGGACTGACTGAAAGTGGTCCATTTCTGAGTCGGTCGGCTTTGTGAATCCAGCCAATTTAGAAACAAGTCAGTCCACGGTTTCCAATATATATCTTAGTACTATTGTGATCTCTATATACTAAAGTTATGTGAAAATTTATATATTTATTAAGAATTGCGTGTTGAGCTTATTTCTACATGTATACATATGTGTATTCTCATGTCCGAATATCTGCATACTACAGTTGTAGTATACTGTCACTTTGTGGGTAAGTGGTGCTAATTGTTCGTGTTTTTTTTTATTTTTTTATATGTTAATATGTTATAGGAGAGGTTAATTTACTTTTCTGTCAGCTATTGCTTGCGGTCGCGAGGCTACTACTCAGTGTTGGGTGAGTACTGGATCAGTGTCGTAATATAAATAGTGGGGCAGCACTTGGACGGCACTGTATTGGTTTTCTCGTTTCTGCTGGGGACATGTGTGGTCGATATGTCTCTCATACTATTTCTTTTAATAGCTACTCAGTTTAAAATGACTTATAAGCTCATATGGGCTGTCTTTAATTAACCTAATTTATATGTTGCGCTAATAGATTTATGATGTACATGTCAGTATAATAAATAAATAAATATAGATAGGCCTAGGCCTTGTTCCGTGTTGATATTAAGGTCGTTTATAAAATAACTAATGTTTTGAATATAACGTCACGATATAATAAAAAAAAGAAGTATTTTATTAAATGAATATAAATATATAGATATATATGTGAAAACAAATATTTATACATATTTCTTTATGTAAAAAGTCATACACTGAGTCATTACGATTAATATTTTATTTCACTAAATTCCTAGTGATCAGTGCTATGGCAGCTGTAAACGGTAAATCTATCAGCCATGATTGAGGCTACGTTTCCATAGGTAAGATTTTATTATCCGTGCAGGTGGACCCGCGCTGGTCCTGTGCGGGTACCCGAGCGGTTCGTCTGTTTCAATTGGTGCGGTTTTCATATAAATCCACATGTAACACCCACACGGATAATAAAAATGTTCTTGGTGGTGGAACTGGCGGTGATGATGATGATGATGGTGGTGGTGGTGATGTTGGTAGTAATGGTGGTGGTGATTGTGTGGTAGTGATGGTGGTGGTTGTGCTTGTGGTGATGGTGGTTGTGTTGGTGGTGTGGTAATGATGGTAATTGTGTTGGTGGTGTGGTAGTGATGTTTTTGGTGGTAATGATTGTGTTGGTGGTGTTGGTAGTGGTGATGGTGGTATTATTGGTGGTGTGGACCGTGTGGTAGTGGTGATTGTGACTGTGGTGACTGGTGATTGTGTTGGTGGTGTGGTAGTGGTGACTGTGGTAGTGGTGACTGGTGATGGTGACCTGTGTTGGTGGTGTGGTGGTGGTGGTTGTGTTGATGGTAGTGGTGAGGGTTTTGATGATGGTATATATATAGTGGTGGTGGTGATGATGATGGTGGTAGTGATGATGATGGTGGTGGTGATGATGATGAAGGCAGTGTATGTGCACGCCCCTTTATTTCTGCAAAATTATTTTAACATTTCTTTAAATTTGCCAAAATATTATTTTTTTCAATACTGGATCCGTCCCCCGGATCAATCCCTGTGTGTATACTGTGTCAGATTATCTGCAAGAGGTTTGTAGCGAGAATAACACTTCAGGAATAGCGTTAATTCCGATCCCTGTCTACTAGGGTAGGCTATATGTACATAGGCCTAACTGGCATTCCTTCTACGTCTCCAGAGCTTCTTATGAATTTTCTGCCACACATGTCTTGTCCAGATTCGGTCTTTGCGTATTTTTTTTGTTTTCTTCTCTCATTTTTAATTGTGTTAAAGATGGGATTGTGTTTGCCATATTCGCAGATTACCAGGTGATTTAATATATGTCCAAGTTAGGTTTATCCTCACAAATTTTGTAAAGCATGTGGCGATACACGGGAAAGCCCATCTGTGTAACGTCTTTTCCTGGAATTCCACATGCGGATTTGCCATGCGGTGGCAAAATATCCAATATGTTGGAATTTTTCCGGCGCGGCAAAACACCCGCGTGAATGGAGATGATACATGGAGTTAAAGCTCTGGTGCACCCGTGCAGGTCTTACCAAGGAAACGGGCCCTGACCCTATTATATGTAACTTACTGTCCATTATATGGATATAATTTATACTCGCTTAAAAATATATATGATGATTTTTCCGTTAAATATGCGAAACTAACAGGAATTTATAATGGGATTGTTGTAATTTTTTACTATATGATTTTCAGTAACTATTTGGAGGTCTTTGAGGATCGTAAAGGTGAAATCAGCTATACAGGTGATATTTATTTTATTAGTTTGATGCAAAAGGATGCTACTGGTGGGGTTATTATTGTGATTTGACCATTCTACAAGCATTACAATATTCGATATGGCAACCAAACCATCAAGCGACAACCTATGCAGGACCAGTCGAAGGCGATAAAATAAGATGTGCAATAGGAGAGGTCCGATGGGCCTAAGAGACCGGCAATGCCTCCAGAAAAAGCCCTCAACCACACACCTACTTTGTCGTTCTTAGCTTTCCAAGCTATAGCTGTTTTTAAAGACAACGTAGGCTACATGCGGCTTGGACACGAAACAGCTGGATCTGTTAGAGTAGCTACAGACTACCACCAGATGGTGAAGTGGGCTTTGATACTTAGTGGAGAAGTATCACAAAATGTTCTAGCTATTCCTTGCTATGAGCAATGTCATACAGAATACTCTCCATACTCACCATAACAAGAAGGGTCGAATCAAGGCAAGCCAGGATGATCGTCTGAGCCTTCGTAACACAATATATGTCCGCATTAACTCGTTCGATAACCAAACTCCCGAAAAACATTATGACAGAACAAATTAAATTAAATGAATCTGGCTTTAGGCCACTTTTGTGCACATACAGGCTAAATTGGACCAGAAGAACCTCATGTGGATGGTGAGATGACACTGCCATCCAGACTATGACAAAACAAATTGCTCACACTGATGTTAATGCCGATAATGCCCTAGCTTGCTCTTTAACAACAGGCAATGACTTCACTTGTGTTTGGCCAATAACTTTCTCTGATCCTCTAGGCAAATTAATTGTTACTATGGATGTGAAAAACCCCATAATATGTGTCAGTTGGTGAAGAGATCGTCTATGATTAGGTATATACATGTGTCATTGGTCTACTTGCCAGTTCACGTGACATAAACGTCGATGATGTATTGACATGTGAGTTAACTGCATTCCTTGCAATGATATTTAATCCAGAATGGGAAATGAAAATCTTCAAGTCAAAATCTACCTTCAAACAAAAATCCAAGTGACTGTATGAGAACGCTATTGCAGAACAGCATAACATCTGACTGGGTCATCAACTGGTCATTTGACAACTCCACACGTATTTTGATGCCTTTAAGAAGTTTTCTTTCAAGCTCTACAAAGGGCAAATACAGCATCAAGACCTTCGCGAAGATACCGATAGTTGGGTCAAGTTGCGCACACAAGCTGACACCACCAGAACTATGCCAACTCCTGCTAAGCAACCAGTTCTTATTAACACTTAGAACAAGATCCAGCTGAATTCCATGCTTACTGAAGGACTTCTCGACTCTTATTTCTACGGGGTCAAATCCAAAAACATAATGTAGGGTGCACCCGTTTCACCAGTGTCTCTACTTCAGACATACTGTGACAAGCACTGATAAGTATAATGTAGGGTAACTAATCCATTTTTTTTCACTTGAATGCTCTTATCTGCTTAGCAATAGCTGATAAGTTTGAAAAAAAAGCAAATTGTTTTCTTTCACTGCTGTCGCTTAAATAATATTTTAAATACTCTCGTACGGTTTATTTTATATTAGTGGGCTTATACTATTTAGTTGTTTAGATACGTAACACGAGGCGACTGACGGAATCGCCAGAATAGGCGGTAGAATAGTGGTAGAATAGGCCAGCACTCTGAACGCTTAAGGGACGATACTCGGTATCAATCGTGAAGCCACTTATTCCGAAGTGATCTGTTCACAGAACATCAGCCGGCAAGCTCTGAGTTATGCTAACATGTTAATTTTAGGTCCATTAAGACTAAAATTGAGATGCTAGATGTTATTTTATTATTAGGACGAGGCAATTGAATTTGAACATTATAAGCCTTTAGCTTGTAAAGGTGTCATTACGTTCTTCCGGACTCTAGTTGGATCTCGCCGTCTTGATATATCATGTAGGCCTTGACAGTTCCCGTTAAACAACGGCGGGTTTAACAGCCGAGTCAGCGCCAAAACTTAGGCACACTGATTGGTCTATTTTCATATTTTATTAACGTTATTCCCATGATGCGGGGGTGAGTGACAGCTATGCCACGTGCGTTTATGCCTATAAATATAAAGAGAGCACTATCGTGCGCAACTTTTAGAATGTTATTAGATGCTACCATGTTATTTACACGTTAGAATGTGACTACACGTTAACAGGTGACTCCTAGATTCTCTTTGCTTCCAGCTCTCATGTTCTAAGACTTTTATTCAACAGTTATACATGACAGTACATACATGGCATTAATTATAATTTAGTAAAGTTATTTTACAAGTTCATCTCATCTATATCTTCAGAGTTATGTTCACCACAGCGGATCACGAGATGCCAGGGCGATCAGCGATTATCACCAGCTATAACCACAACCACACAACCAGTCATAAACTCATATCCCCAGAACCCCCCGTGCGATAAAACAGGGTTCCCACGGTCATGGAAAATCATGGAAAACCATGGAAAATGAAAAAATAAAATCCAGGCCTGGAAAAGTCATGGAAAATGAAAATTTGGCAAAAAGTCATGGAAAAGTCATGGAATTTTGAATTTTCACAAATCTCTCGCATTTTTTGAGAAAAATATGTTGATTGGTTACACTTTTGACACGCATTGAAACTGACAATCTACCTATTACCTGCCGTCAGATTAACTTGTATCGCATGTTTTTCACCGATTTCTCAGTCAATTCTCAACCGATTTTCATTAAATTTTGCGGCGACTACTTGTATCGCATGTTTTTCACCGATTTCTCAGTCAATTCTCAACCGATTTTCATGAAATTTTGCGGCGACTACTTGTATCGCATGTTTTTCACCGATTTCTCAGTCAATTCTCAACCGATTTTTATGAAATTTTGCGGCGACTACCGTGAAGTTCTTATTGGAAAATATTGTTTAGCTAAAAAGGTAGACCATTCGGCATGTAATGCATTTCAGGGCTGAAAAACTTAACTTTAAATTAACCAGTTTAATGGGTTTATGGCGAGACGTCGTAATTACAAATTTACTACATGTCAAATAGCTTAACTTTTAAACTTAATCATATTTTTAAATGAAGTCGCCGCGTAACTTGTAAATAACCTTTGCAAAATTTCATCAAAATTGGTTGAGAATTGACTGTGAAGTCAGCGAAAAACATGCGATACAAGTTAACTTGACGGCGGGTATAACCAAAGGGATTCGATCACAACAAACAAGGGTATCGAAGTCTCTGTTTTACGGCAAAAGGCATTTAAAAACCTTTCATGGCCTCCAAGACATTCAATCAACATTGTTTCATCCTGAAAATTACACCTACCTCATCCATAGTTATTACTCTTTCTAATCTGGATCTGCTGCCCTGAGTATATATCCGTAATTAATTCTAGTACAAATTTAGGTTTTGAGCAACACCAAATTCATCTCGAAATCATCTGTATTGTTTTCCCGATCCTCTATTACACACTCACGTCACAAAACAAGATCACGTGAAGCAGGTGACAAGAAATCATCAGGCAGGCCAAGCCTATTAATCACATATTTTTGCTTATTGTTGCTACTATTGTCAGATTGAGATGTCATTCTTTTCTGGATGTCTCCTTTCTTCAGAGTTAAACATCATCATAAATTACACTAATTTCGGTTCGAAGGAAAAGAAATGTACTGCAAAGTTTCATTTATTTTACACAAAAATGTAAATACATAAAAATGTAAATAGCTCGTCGGTAGCTGAGATACCAAAACACATACATAGTCTCTTATATGGACTACCCTGTGCGACACAATGAACCCGCACCCGCATACGGAATACGGCGTTCGCTCATCGTGATTGGCTCTATCACTGAAGTTAAGCAACGTCGCGCCCGGTTCAAAATTGGATGGGTGACCGCCTGGGACTGCCAGGTGCTGTATACACTCGTGGGGCTCAGAGAACCACGTAAATCAGATGGCTCGTCTGACTGACCTAGAGTTGGACGTAAAAGAACCTCAATGGACGTAGGCGCAGTTTCCATCCGGCGAGACCCCAGAAAATCCACAATGTGTGAGTACTTGGCAGATAAGGCGAATTTGCTTGGAATGAAAAATAGCTTGATGCGCCTCAATGGCAGCTCAGCTGTATATCTCCTAGGAGACTGAGTTGGAATTTGAATACATGCGCTATATAAGATTTCATTCATTCATTCATTCATTCATTCACCTCGCTCGCCCAGAAATGCTGGACTGAAGCCTACATATGAATGAAGTCCACAGCTTTAGTATTGTATAAAAATGGGCCAGACTATGCACAAACTCACAGCATCCAAATCTTGTTTTAAAATCCGCATGTGAATTTACATGTAAATTTGTCAGTATTTTATTGCCTGCGTGGTAACCATGCCTATGACCGCTGTCCGCAGCAACCCATGGTTTTATTGTATGTCATCGTTGATCATATTTTCCTCCGTGTCAAGGGTTTACATGTTTACCATATTTTCTAAAATAATTAATCTAATATTGATCGACGTGCCATATACACCACAGTGGAAATAAATAAAATGCATGGAGTAATTTCAATAGGCCTACCGATGCAGATACTATAGGCTATGTTAAAAATCTGAAGGAGATAAATATCCACAAAGTAGATCGACATGATATCAATCTGACAGATGTAACGCCAATAAGCAAATCTGATTATTAGCTTGGCCTATCTGACAATTTTCTTGTCACATGAACTTCTTCTGTCACTTGAGTGTACAAGGCTAGATCGGGAAGATATTACGGATGATCGCCAGAAGAAAATGGTGTTGCTTAAAACCTGAATTTGCATTAGAATTATGGATATACTCGGGGCAGCAGAGCCAGTTTGAAAAGAGTAATAACTATGGATGAGGTAGGTTTAAATAATGTCCAGGATGAATTTTTTTATGGAATGTCTGGGAGGCCATGAAAGGTGATGTTTACATGCAATTTGCCTTGACCAAGTTGATTCTCTGAGGGTATAACTGTCAACTATTTCACATGGTACGTGTGTGGGGGAGAGGGGTCGTCTGTGGGGGGACGGGTCGTCCGACCATCTTGACACCCGCTGGGAACAGGTATGCTTTATTGATAAGTCGTTATAGAACGGGTCGCAGGGGTAGTGGAGGCTGTACATTTGTATATTTGGTTAGTTTCGAAGGAAAGTCATGGAAAAGTCATGGAATTTCAATTCCGGATCTCTGTGGGAACCCTGTAAAACCAATTTATCAATATTGGAAAACCTTCCAAGTACCATTATAATGATTAAAGATAATAATGATTTTTAATTTTTCAAGGGATTCTATTGACATTTTCATTAAAAATTCCGTCCCGTCACTTTTGGGATGTTGTTTTTCCACTCTTGGCGCTTATAAAGGTACTATTGGTTAAAAGAAATCATGTCTTCCCTTGACTATTATGCAGTGCCATAGTATACTATAAAAGAATTATCATTGTTGTGTAATGCAATCTTATGACATATGCCTACTTTGATGACAGGACGGAATTTGGTGACAGGACTGAAATTTAATTTTGTAATTTCATTCTATGATCAAGTGTAACAGAGCCTCAATGGCTCATAGTGTTTGCTAACAACAATACAATAACATACTGGTGCTATACAAAATATTTTCTAGGCACACATTATCTTATTTAGGGATTTAGATACACATAATAGTGCAAGCAAAAGTACTGATTAATACGATATGACCATTGTCAAAACTATTTAGCAGAAAATATAATTTTGTGTAAATAATTGAAAATGCATATAAATTTTCAAAGGGACTTACAAATAACTGAACATTTTGCTTATTTTATAAGGTAGCGTGCTCCATCATTCAAAGAATATACAATGTATATTTTAAATACTAGTGGGTATGCTTTCTTAAAAACTTAAAAGTGTCAGCCAAAGGTACCCATCAAAATTTCACAGCAATCAATTGTAATCAATGGCTTGACTGGTAGCCACTTTTAATTATTTTTCTAAATAAATTTGAAACTTTGTATAATTGTTAGAACAATTGAAAACAAGTTTGGAGTCACACATGGATGGTGCATTATAAATTTGGGGCTAATCTGACTGTATTTCCATCTCTTTAAAACCAAGTAATATATAACTAGACTATCTGTGATTATAAAATTAAAACATAAAATGTCAACAGCAGATAGATACCCCTTGCCCAATTTGAAAAAAACATTTCCACCAAATCGTCCAGAAAGTTCCATGAGCTTGTAGTTGTAAGTTAATAAATCCTTCACATTTTAAGTAGGCCAATTCTAGGCATGGGGTAATGGTGATAGATAATAGTAATAAGTAACGCGGCAATTTCTCTATAATATTAATAGTAATAGATCGCGAAAAAATGAAAGTAATAGTAATAGTAATAGATCAGAAAGTAATAGATAACAGTCTATATTACTTTTCTATTACAGACACATTCTTTTAAGAAAAATAGCCAATTCAGGAAAAATCACCATGGCCATAGGTTATAATAAATCATCATTTTAAATGGCAGCCCGGGAGCGTTGAGGTATTTTGGATAATATGTGATTGACTCAAGGTGTCATAAAATAATGTTAGTGAGTGTCAGTTACGATTTACTCCAGCGTCAAGGCGAGAACACTGAGAAGGATTAGACAACCTACATGCCAGTCATCACACTTCACTTCCCTCACCCTCATAGTGTGACAACATATTTTCCTGTGGCCCCATGATTGTTGGTATGGAATGTAATAATATTATGACGAACAACAGTACAAATTATCTATGGTCAAATTAAGAGATAATTTATACCCAGGTTTAAATTTGTATAGCGAATTACCGATTGCTACTCGCGAATTATTTCCAATTCTGTTTCGTTGTATATAACTGTTTAAGACGTTAAATAAAAGAGATTATAGTTTGCTTTAAAAATATGGCAATGTGAATTTTCAACTGTCGGTGGTAAAGTTTGTTTACAGATAATAGAGTCCGGTGTATCATACTTTAAAATAATCACATACTATAGTATATAAATAAAACGGTGGTATAATTATCATGTTTAGTTGAGCTGACAATACAGGAAATTGACAACAATATGTTTTGTATCCGTTTGTCTGGAGCAGAATGGATAGGATAGCGGGGGAGGGGGGGGGGGGGCGCAATGGGGTATTGTTTGCTATCGACCAACCAGATGTACATCATTCAGTGTCGGTGAGCATACAAAAATAATTGCCCTTCCCAACAACAGCCAATCAAAGATGAGTCTCGTCCCTCCCCAAGAGCACTGACTTTCAGCGGGAAGGGGGAAAAAACAGTAATTAAATATGAGGTGACAACGCACTGGTAATAGCATCGACTACCAGACTACATTTCAATTATTATTCTTATTATTTATTCATTAAAACCTCCACAAGTGAGGAAAACATATTATATTGTATATTACATTTATACAAACGTATCACAGATAAGAAATATCACAATACAAGACTACATAAGTCCAGGAGCTCCCGCTCCGAATTAGAATTTGATTTAAGCAATTTTGTATAGGGTTATTAATGTAGTCCTAGTCTAGGTCAAAAATCAAGACGCAAGACAACTAGGTCTAAGAAGCCCAGTCTAAGAGTAAGATAAGAACTAGACAGTCTGTCAGAGATTGCAAACCTCCATTGAAATTAATGATCCTAATCAGTATCCCAGTAATGGTCTACCTATCTGGCACCGTTTACCCGATATCAGGCCAATCGAGTTAACTAATAGCTGATTTACCGTCATTTTGAATTCGATATAAATTAGTTAAAAACTTAGGGTGCATCCTCCCCCGAAACCTCAAATTTTGTTTTATAGTAATGGACTAACATCTAATATTGGGCATGTGAAAGTAAATAATGGCCGATAGGGGGCTATTTTGATTTTGATCGAATCAGAATTTTTCAAGATGCATCCTCAGCTGAAATCTCACATTTCATTCTATAGTAATCGTCTAGCTATCTAGCACGGTTTACCAAATATCGGCCATGTGAAAGTGAATAATGGCCTAAAAGCGGCCATTTTGAATTTGATCAAGTCAAAATTTTCCAGGATGCATCCTCAGCTGAAATCTCACATTTCATTCTATAGTAATGGTCTAGCCATCTAGCACGGTTTACCAAATATCGCCCATGTGAAAGTGAATAATGGCCGATAGGAGGCCATTTTGAATTTGATGAAGTCAAAAGTTTTCAAGATGCATCCTCTCCTGAAATCTCACATTTTGTTTTATAGTAATGGTCTAGCCATCTAGTACGGTTATCAAAAACCGGCTATGTGGAAGTGAATAATGGCCATTTTGAATTTGATCAAGTCAATTTTTTTCAAGATGCATCCTCTCTTGTAATCTCACATTTTGTTTTATAGTAATGGTCCAGCTATCTAACACGGTTTACCAAATATCAGCAATGTGAAAGTAAATAGTGGCCGATAGGCGGCCATTTTGAATTCGATTGAGTCGAAAGTTTTTAAAAGGCATCCTCTCTCGAAACGTCACATTTTGTTTTATAGTAATGGACTAGCTATCTAGCACGGTTAAATGTGGAATTTTTTAATTGCAGCGACGATAAACATCCATTAAATATAGGTTTGAAGCACCATTTTTTTATTAACCAGTCAGAATATGTCAATTAAACCAAGAAAACCTGAATAGCCTTCTGCATACTCATGGTCTCACCACCCCAAATGCCAGTCCCAATGAAATACATGTAAAATGCCTCAATTACACGGCCGATTCTACTTCTTTTTGCCCTCCCCACTATCTAGTGCCGCATATCATAATGAAGCCTGGACAGTGCTTTTTCAAAAACAGCTCCGATAAGGGGTTGCTACCCAGACAGATTTTGAGCTAGGCCCCCTAGTGTGCAAAAAGGTCACTATAGTTTAAATTACGCTTAAATTCATACCCTCTTTCACAGACCAGACAATCATCCTTTTAACCCACTGTATCTCTGTCAGATTATCACGAAACAGTTATATCTGATATCCGGGATGAAGGAGACATCATGTACTTATTAAATATTCACAGAAATATAACTTCTTTGTATTTGTTTTTAATTCAACAGAGGTTGAAACAGCCGCATTGAAAATATTTTGTGTGATGATTCCATCATTAGTATATACCTGCCGTGATTTCGGCTTATTTAGGGTGGTGAGACCATAGCGTCAGTGTTGTGTATCAGTGACGTACTAGACGTACGTCTATTGCATGATGATAAATTAATTCTGTGTGTACAGTAGAAGTTGTGATTGATCATCATGTTGGAAACAATAGATTTACTGTGGTGTTTGCTAAAACAGTTCCTTGAGACAATTGGATCAACCTTCCTTTGCTATTTTAATACATTCATTGGCTTAATTCCCCGGTGAGATGTATTTCTTCAAGTGATGAACGCTGACCACATGAACATTCAAGAGCATCAATGGTTCATCAAGCCAATGCATGAACTGTGTTCATGAACTGTTCATCAAAAACAGTTCATGACTAATCATGAATATTAATGAACACTTGATGAACTAATGTTGTGCATGATTTAGTTCATGAATTTCATATGGAGAGTTTCATGAACAGTCATGAATTATTATGAACTTGCTAGGATCAATTCAGTTCATAGCTTGTTCATGAAAGTTCATGAGAGAATTTCATGAATTTTGACGAATTATTATGAACTTGATAAATCTTAATTCATTTCCTGGTTCCCGATCAAAATACTATATGTATTTTACAGGTCAAAAGACTTGAAAGTTATTGGATTTTCACGAACAATTCGTGAACATTCATGAACACAAAAAATGATCGTTCATGAATGTTCATGGACTATCTTGTTGAGGAATTATTTTAGTTTATGACCGTTCATGAACTAAATAGGTGGACAGTTCATGAATTTCATGAATGTCTCATTTGTTGTTCAGGAACATTCATGAACACATTTAATGGTCTCATGAACTTTTATGAAAGTCTAATTTGTTGTTTAAGAATATTCATGGGCCGTTCATTAACACGTTGATGAACGTTCATGAACGTTCATAGTTTTTGTTCCGAGAACATTCATGAACTATTCATGAATGTCCATGAACAGTTCATGATCATCTCACCGGGGATGGGATGATGCCTTAGATTGTGGCTGATATTATATTTAATAGAATAAACACAATGGTTTATTGTCTTTTCGCAAGGAAAATATACTCTGATTCTATTTATGTGGTAGTAGGGATGACATAAAATATATGACGTATAGAAAATTAATTTTAACGCTTTTAGTTGATTGTCCAGTAAATATGTCAGGAATTGTTTAATTTGCAAATTTTTTTTTTGGGGGGTGTTTCTACAGTTTGACCTTGAGTTTTAGCTTGAAAAATAACTATGAAATAGCCCTGATAATGAAACACATTTAAGACTCTAGATTGTAAGTTTCAATAATTTGCGCATAAGGATGATATAATGAATTATTGACTAGATCATTACACATTCCGGCTTCTGGGCCCGTAGGACCAATGGCCCGTAGGACCAACGACCTGTAACCATAAAAACATCTCGTGTTTATTTCCTTTATAACTTTATTTTTCACTTCTATGGATACACGCGAGTGAGTTCCAAAGTTACGACGTTCTCGGAACTTCAAATTCCGAAATCCCCCAAGTTCCAGGAACTTAGAAACCCCGAACCCAAGTTCCGAAGCACTGTCGTCATGCGTGGCGTTTTTGCGCTGTGTTTTTTTTGTAATTGACTGATTGATATTTGAGTTTTTTTACAATGATATCTGATCACACTTCTGCAATTAAATTGCAGACTTAAAAATGCAATTTATTGTGCTGCGTCTTGCGTTACAAATTGCGCTGCGTCATGCGCTGTGATTCGCGCCTCGTCCCTTCTTGCACTGCGTCTTTGCGCCGTATTTTATGTCGCTTATTTCTCTACGTGCTAGGGGACATCCGAGAGTGAGTTCCCAAGTTCCCGGAACTTCAAGTTCCGAAGTTCCCAAGTTCCCGGAACTTCAAGTTCCCAAGTTCCCGGAACTTCAAGTTCCCAAGTTCCCGGAACTTCAAGTCCCCGGAATTTCAAATAACATAATTTGTTAAAATTACTTAATTAAACAGAAATGAACAGTTGAGTAATTGATTCGTTTCCTGGCAAAATATTTTTTTTTAAAGATCTATCCGTTGTGACCTGAGCGTTGAAGATGGTACCTGCACATTTCCCAGCATAAGCCTACAAGGCCTAGATGTAATGTCAATTTCCTTATAAACAATGGTGTTATTCTAATGTTGTTTTAATGCTGCGTAGGCTACTAACGTTATCTACAACGCTGGTCCAGTATTAAATTAACATTGGCGCAACGCCTCGTGTTCGCGTGGGATATATAGCCTAATTATCTTCTTCTGGTCTGTCAGCTGGTGAGAGGCAGGACCTGAACCATGTTAAACCTTTTAGGCGCTAAGCACGATTATGATAGGCCCTATATGTTTAATAGCACGGTCAAACCTTATGCAGCCGACTATTACGTTAAGGCGACTCAGTATGATGACATCAATTTTCGTTTTTAATGTTGTAATAAGTAGTGTATTCCACAGAGCATTATTTCAGATTTTTAGAAACATTTTCTAACAATGTAAAATCCGGACAAAACCCAAACCAGAGATATTATAATAACGAGATATGCCCATAGATATATTACAGGATATCTATGGATATGCCACTCTCATTGGATGTATACTTGACAGTACTAAACCGGAAGTGTTACTACATGGGCGAGCCAGATGCCGGTTTGGAGGAGTACATTTCCCAAACACAGCCTAAAAAAACTACATGTTATAGAGAGGCCGCAGGGGGGGCCGTGTCGGTACCGGTTCAGAAAACAGGCCAAAATAACATTACAATGGATGACAACATTACTATCACCTCATTTTATTGAAATAAATGTTTAATAAACAAATTCACATTGAAAATTATACTTATAACGTCGTATTTTATGAAGTAAAATAGCAAAACTGTACAAGTAACCGACTCGCCGATTGCCGCCGATTGTTTGTCAACCGATGGATGAGTGAGGAGTGACAGCACATTTGAGCGAACCGTCGGTAACAGTGACAGACAGCTAGAAGTTGTACGCTGTCAAACGGGCAAGTGACAGTCGGAAAAATCAATAATATGGATGATATAATCTAACAGTTAGTCTACTACTTTATAATAAAAAAATATTGCCACTAAATTTGAGGCTAATTCTAGTAATTGGATCTTCCGATTTCATGAAATTGTCAACAGGGAGTGACAGTGACAACAGCTAACGTGACTGTAGCTGGGGACTTTAGGCCTATAGGCCCTACGGGAGAGGGAGGGAAGGTGGGCCACGAGGCAAGTATGGGCATTGGGCACCCCTTCTATTGCCAAATATTTTTTTAATGTAGACTAGGGGGCCTATAGACCTAGTTTTGCAAATTTTTGATGTGTATTTCATGCTCATAATTTTTCATTACTTCAAGATATAGACTAGACCTAGGCCTAATTTAACTTGAGACCAATTTTGACACATCTACAGGTAGACTAGTCTATCTTTTCTAATAGGTTATAATGAGTCCATAATTCTAAAATGAATTAGGGTCTACTGACATCAGACAAGGTGGTTCACAGGGTTCAATTTAAATAACTAATATATAGGCCCTACGGATGCATGTGCCCGTAAAAAAAAATATTAGGGGCGCATGCACGTGCTATTTGTTTTTCTATTTTTTCAATATTTTGACTTTTTTCCCCAAATTTAGTTACGTGAAGATATATAGGGCTTACTGTAGCCGTGTCGTCCTCTCCGAAGCCTGTTTCAGGCACTGGGGCTATATATAACTGCACATGAATAAAGTGTTGATATCCCTCTTGCGCATCGCGACCAAACACCTGAAACTTGAGTGCACAACACCCCTAAACAAAAAGATTTAATTGGCCTGGATCAACCCCCCCTTGATCCTGCCTTACCCTCCCATTTGATAAAAAAGTAATCCAGACAGAAGTTACAGAAAAAAAATAATAATTTGCCTTCACCCCCTACTTTTTTGTTCAAATTTGTTTTGAACCACCCACAGCCCCCCTGGCAAAAAAAATTGGCCTTGTCCTTCCCCGCCGGTATATAAACGTTCACAGAGGCTACTGCGTCAAATGAAAAAAAACCTAAAAATAAACATTTGTTAAAACCCCCATGTGCCCACCCTGCCTGAATTTTTTTAATTGGCCTGTACTATCCCCCCTTCCTGCCTTATCCTCACATTTGAAAAAAAGTAATCCGGGCTGAGGTTATAGAAAAAAAAAATTTGCCTTGACCCCCCCCCCCTATTTTTGTGTTCAAATTTGTTTTGAACCCCCCCCTCCCACAGCCCCCCATGGCAAGAAAATGAAAATGGACTTGACCCCCAACCCCTCAGTCTGACCCTCCCCGCCCGTAAATAAATGTAATCCACAGAGGCTACTGCAATAAAAGACACTTAAAATAAATATTTGTTAAAACCCTCCATGTGCCCACCCTGCCTGAATTTTTTTAATTGACATGGATCATTCCCCCTTCCTGTCTTACCATCCCATTCAAAAAAAATAATCCGGACGGACAGACAGACAGTCAGCCGGACAGACAGACGGACAACCCGACTACATAATGCCTCTGGCCGCAGGATGCCTCCAGCCGCAGGCTGGCGGAGGCATAAAATACACCATAACTACTATAAAAATGAGAAAAAGTCTAACTTAAACTTTTTATTGACAATGGGCACTCAAGATTCACTTGAGTAAAATAGACTATCAATTTGTGCCATAAAACATTTTATTGTAGCACTATTTTATGTTATCAAATATTTTCTTTAAATCTAATTCAACCTTGACAATCTCAACATGAAAATTGATAAGCAACACAACTGACATTCTAAAGTCAGCAAGAAATATCTCATATCAGCAAATACCTTTAACTTGTTTAAGCAAATATAAAGTGTCTTATGTATAATTATTAAATATAATCAAGAATGTGGTTGTATATTCTTGATATAATATGTCAGGTTATCCAAATTGAAGTGGATTATATAATTTCAGGTAAATGATGCATTTGTGATACCACAGTCCTTCATGGGTTATATAAGTCATTATTTACAGTAGAGCATGCTATGAGCAGCCACTTTTATGAGCAGCCAACCTCCTATGGGAGGCCACTTGGTCATTCCTCAAAATGATCCTTATCAATGAGCTTGTGGGAGAAATTTGTCATCATCTTCCTGGAAACCATATGCATTGCACTGATGGATGCACAGATGTCCACAATTTCTTTTCTTCCTACAAAGAAATTGATATAAATACAAAACCAATACAATTTTTTTCATGTACATACAGTAATAAAATTTTTTTATGACAGTGTAATAGTACATACATGTATATAATCATAAGGGAATGACCATTTTATTTCCTGGGGGAATTATGAAGGGCTAAGTTTATTTTTACACACACCATTTGAAACCAGATTTGTTTCTCAAGAATTTAAAGTCAGCGTTAACAAATGCAAAATGAAAAATGATAAATGGACATGTTCCCTCTTTTAAGAGGTGAATCAATATCTTTTGAAAGTTATTCAAGCAATTGTCACGCACAAACAGGTTGTGCCAATTTATTTTCTTAGCCAAAAGTGGCACCAGATTTAACCCTGGTGCTGCTGAATTGTTTGTGAGTATTTTCAATTCATTTGAAGCTGGAATTGCTAACACGATATACAGCTTCAAATGAAATGAAAGAAAAATAATATAATCTATGAAAAATAGGCATCTCCCAAACTGAATTATTTGAATAACTGAGCAGATACCAAAATATATGTTACAAATTTGTTTGGTATTTTCCTTTAATACTCTAAAATTTGCTTGAAAACTTATAAATACAGTCTTAACAGCACAAGGGTTAATTATATTTTACAAAAAATCTCCCTGCATAATTAAAATGTTGATTAAAATGTCTTTATATAAGGAGGGCGGAGGGGGAGGGGGGGGGGTTGTCAAGTATTTCTACCTAGAATGTCAAGTAGGCCCTACATGTTACATTTCTCTAATTTCCATTAGAATAATAGCGAAGGTAAATCTTAGCTTTTCTAATTATTGCATTGCATTATTATTGAATGTCCGACAAGACTTATTATTATTATTTCAATTTTACGAGCCAATGCCCGGTCCTAGCCTACCTCACATAATAGATATCCTAATTATTGGGTAGATCAGATGATCATTAAAAAGCAGTATTTTTATTTTGGCTTCCTGATATGAACATATGATGTAAACATGTCCATAGACTAGAAATGTTGCGCATTTACCAGTTGAGCAGATCTAAAGACAAAATTTGTGTATTTCGTATTTTGGACATGCACATCCGAAATAGGAAATCTGGAGTTTTGTCTTTATATCTTGCTTTACCATGTTTACCCTGTTTACATACAAAAGACTTTTTTGCATGTCTGAAATAAGAAATCGGGAATTTTGTCTTAATATTTCGCTTAACTGGTAAATGCGCTAGACCACACACAAATTTAAAAACTTACACAATTCTAGTCTATGACATGTCCACTTTATATGGCCATATTAAAATGCGTAAATTAAAATACTGTTTTTTTTTTAAAGATTTTAGCCTGATTGTGTCGTTTTCACTTTGCAGGCCCTATCTTGTAATCATAGTCTAGTCTCTAAATTTTCCAACTTTATGACCAACACAGTCACACCATAAACCTTCAATTTATGTCATTTTGGGGTTAGGGATATAGGTACCCTATCAAAATCAAGTCAAAATAATAGACTAGGCGTATGATATTTATAAATTATATTTGCTATTTAAATTGCATGATAGGATGAGGTAAATTTTTTTTGGTCAAATCGAAAGCCAGAATATCTTTTCAGAAAATCTTCCAAGCCTTTCGCCCACGATATTATTGTGAATTTCAGGATTGTCACCGGGGAGGGGTGGGGGATTTTCAATTTCAAGAACCTCCCTTAACTTTCGTTGGAAATATAGCCTACTTTTTGTCATTATAAATTTTATAATTTCGAAGTTATGAACCATCCTCGGACTTGTCACAATGGAAGTACGGTACCCCGGTATGTTTACATGAAATAATATTAGCCCAAAAACACCCTTTTCAAAAGTCTGATGATCCTGGGCATGAATCAGTGAATGGGAAGTAGGCTAGGCCTAGACTAGAATCACTAGCCTATTTAACAGACAATGTTCACAGACAACTGAACTGGCCAATTTCGAGGCCTATTATCAATGGTAGACTAATGACTTCTAGGCCTAGACTAGTAATTAAGTAACGGAAGCGAAGTAGAAGTGGTCCGGCTGTGATACAGGCCTGTTCTGGGGGGGTCAGAGGGCATGCTCCCCCTGGAAAATTTTGAAGAAATGAGTTTTTTTACTGAAAAGTGGTCCGGCCAACGTCTTGCTTTGCTACTCACTGAGCTAGACGGGGGGCTGTCTGGCACTGCACGCTTCACTGAATCAGCAGTGCCATGAGTAGGTACCGTAAGTGACCATCTGACACACACAGTAACCACTGGTTACTGGTAGGCTAACAGTAGGCTAACAGTACACTGATACTGTGACACTGTCACTGACAGGCGACCACGTCACTCATCAGTTATGGCGCTTAAATTAATCGTGACGATGTAGACTACATATATTCTACCAACAAATATGTACAGAGATATCCTACAAATATAATTTGGTGGATTTTATTTTAATAAACTTTACTTTTTATCAAAAAAAATGTATTTTATTCACACAGGCCAAAATACCGATCGCCATTTCTGTACATTATCGCCCACATTGATGGCATCGGTAGGGTGGATGTTTAAATCGTTTTCTGTGTATTATTTTGATAAAATACAATAATTATGTATCACTTACCTTTCTACGAAACTACAAAATATAAATGAACTCAAATCTGGAACATTTTCCGGATTGTTGGATCAACCAGCGCGCACACAAAACTCGATGTGGTTGTGTTGTTTACAGTCATTGTTCCGGTCGACTTGACAGGTGCTTCACAGTAATATTACTCCTAGGCGGCCAGGTGGCGCTCCCACCCATTGCGGTAACGGAAGTAGCACTCAGTGGCATATCTCGTTAATATAATATCTCTGCCCAAACATCCAATAAGTTCTCCTAAAAGATGGTTGAGTGCTAGCACAGCATTGGGCCACAAGTTGATGCCGTCGGCCCAGCGTTGAGCAGACCATCAGTGCTGCAGGTGTGTCCCCCCATGTCCTGACTATAAGACACCAATTAGCGGCAATTTCTTTGATCTTACCGTCCAAGACGTGGGAATATGTTGTGTAAAGTGCTGTATATTGCTGACTTGTTTTGTTTACATGGCAATATACGACCTGGAAATATAACTATTTCACTCTTTTTCGGTGCTTCAAAATTGTTTTTTGACTTTCTTGTATTTTCAGTTAAGATCAGTAGGCCCCTAGGTTATATAGCTTCATATAAATTAAATTATAAAATTGACAACATTGAAAATGTCTCATCCCAAGGGGTCTCTTCAATGTTGGTGTGATGTTAGGCCAGCTTAAAGGGACTGGCCCAGGCTAAAATCATAAAAAAATCGGTGATTTTATTTCGGGTTCTTAATATGACCATATGATGTAAACATGTACATAGACTAGAACTGCAAATTTTTATAATTTTTGTGCTGCGCATTCATCAGTTAGACTAGATATAGAGACGAAATTCCCGCCTTTCCTATTTTTGACATGGTTGTCAATAATTAGAAATCAGGAATTTCGTCTCTATATCTAGTCTAACTGGTGAATGCGCAGCACAAAATTATAAAAATTTGCAGTTCTAGTCTATGTACATGTTTACATCATATGGTCATATTCAGAACCCGAAATAAAATCACCGATTTTTTGATGATTTTAGCGTGGGCCAGTCCCTTTAAAACCAGTGTTGAGTGAACGTCTCAATGCTGGGTTTACGCGTGATTATTTCTGAAGATGGTTTATTCATAGCAAACGTAATTCCAATGCTGGGTCAGCATCCCAGAAAATAAACAAATATGGCATGGGATTACGAGCCGTTAGGCCTATGTAGGGTTAAGCTAATGTTAGTCCACCGTCTGCGGCGCTGGCCAAATATTAAATCAACATAGTCTACCTCACGCAAATGAACACCGTTTGCGTAACCATGCACTGGTAACATAATAGGCCCAGTGAACTGAATAGGCCTACTAATTTAGTGGAAGTCAAATACCGAAGTTCAAAAGTTAGACCATTTGACATGTAGTAATTTTCTAACTACGACATCCCTCTATAATTCCAAGCCCTGAATTGCATTACATGCCAGATGGTCTAACTTTTGAACTATATTTTCTTATGATTTTTTTTTATTTAGCGCCGGACGCGAAAATAGGGAAGTCCCTGCAAAATTTCATGAAAATTGGTCTTCCATGAAAAATTTCCATGAAAATCGTACTTTCTGTTTCATTATCATGATTATGTAATATTAACAAATGTTATTTGAAGTTCCGGGAACTTGAAGTTCCGGGAACTTGAAATTCCGGAACTTGGGAACTTGAAGTTCCGGGAACTTGGGAACTTGGAGCTCCGGGAACTTCGGAATTTGGGAACTTCGGAACTCACTCTCGGGTGTCCCACGTGCTAGGGGGTGCTGCGTCTTGTGCTGCGTCTTGCTTTACGTAGCCTACTCCTATGCACCTCTGTTTGCTTTTGTTCCTCGTGCCGCGTCTTGCGCGCCTCTTGCTATGTTTCTTGCGCCACATCTTGCGCCTCTTCTTGTGGCGTTTTTTGTGTTGTTTCTCTTTTTTTAATACAGGCCATTCTGAAAATAGGAGCTTCTGAATATAGGAACTTCTGAACATGAGACCTTCTGGACATAGAATCTTCTGAACAAGAACCTTCTGAACAAAAAGACCTTCTGAACATAGGAGCTACTGATTAGGCCTATAGGATCTTCTGAACATAGAACCTTCTGAACATAGATCCTTCCGAACAAGCACCTTCTGAACATAGGACCTTCTGAACATCGGACCTTCTGAATAAGGATCTTTTAAACATTGAACATTTTGAAAAAGAAATAATTTTTTAACATAGGGCCTTTAACTGCGCCAGTACTATTTTATCCCGAGGTTTTCCCCAAAACATGTAATGTGTGTGACCAGAACAAGAATATAGTCTGTCCGACGGTGGAGGATGGTCCAAAATGAAAGTTAGCTTCCCGGTATCCAGTCAGTCGGGTCCGGGTCGTTATTCCGACAGGTCGTTATTCCGACAGGTCGATATTCCGACAGTTCGTCATTCCGACAGGTCGATATTCCGACAAACAGGTCGTTATTCCGACAGGTCGATAGTCCGACAAACAGGTCGATATTCCGAGAGTTCTATATTCCGACAAACAGGTCGATATTCTGAAAGGTCGTTATTCCGACAAAAAAATAATAGTGATGAGAGGATTAACCAATATTAACAGCTACTGTGGTGATGAATAGCGATGAAGACCTATATCTAAAATACTAAGATTGTTACTGTACTTGTTAACTCTTTTCGTGCTGCATCATTCTTTGACATGTATTATTCATTTGAAGCTTGCATTGGTGATGCAAATGTTACCTTAACATGGGCGTTTAAAAGTGGACCAGTTAGGACTAATAATTTACAATCGGTGCTTTTTTGAGATCTGAACGCATTTGCCCGCACTGAAAGGGTTAACCTTCTCTACCCTGAGTTTATGGGAGCCATTTGGGGGGGGGGGGGGGGGGTGTTTTTGAGCGTAGTGTATATATAGGCCCACACTTCTTTGTACAGCTGTGATATATAGATGCGTTCAGATCCATTGTTAAGCTTAATATGCCAACCAATGGAATAACTACATTTATGTCAACGTATTTGATATCAAAAGTTGTTTTTACAATTGCAGATGTATACAATTATTGTATATATTTATGTATATTCCAGCCTAATAAACACTGATAAATAAATACATTTAATTATTATTCCCACACATTCCCCTGATTTTTCCCTGACTGCCCAGAAAATACATCACCAACTATTAAATTGAACAAAATATTATTGAGCGACCCCCATAGTGCTCTAATGCCGTCCAAAATGCTGTTACAAATTAGCAATCTCAACAACATCAGTACTTAAACTAATAATACTATTTTCGAGGTAAAAGTATACAGTCACAATGAATACAATTCAGAACTAATATTGATCATCTTAAAATTTCCTAACTTTGCCCTTCCTATGAGGATGGATGTATTAGCAGTGATGGAACAATTGAAGTTTTATAGCTGCGTTGCGTATAGACAGTAGACAGTGATATGAAAATATAATTATGTTGTTGTGCCTTGAGTCACAATTATAATATTATATCTATAATATTCTTATTATAAATAATATTACTTATTATCTTGTTCATGTTCGTGACGGCAGGATAGCTCATTGGTCGCGTGGTGGACTCGAGAGTCTGGGGGTACCTGGTTCGAGTCCCGCTGCGGCCGAAATCTTTCCTTGGTGTATACATATGCAGTGACCCAAACTGTTCAAATTCGTGGTATAATAATAGCAACCGAACGTATAACCGATTCGCGCCGCCTAAAAAAAGTACAAAAAAAAAGAAATAAAAATGTCAAAGTTGACATGTGAACTGTTAAAAAACCTTTCAAAAAATCCTTTCGTCCTGGTTGGAAACGGGCTCTTACAAACACATGAAATAATATATATTTAAAATCGTTTATGAAACCGTAGAAAAATGCTAAGTGTTTCTCTACTGCTATTAGTTGGCAAGTTATGACGTGGGCTTGTTATGAACAGCGGCCATTTTGAATTTATTTAATATGGCTGATACACAGGAACTCAAGAGACTGGCTCTGGTAGCAAATCTTATGGATAGGTCGTTATCAATGCCTGATACAGACGATTGTGTTGCTGATCTGCGTCGTTTAAACCGTTATCATGTCGTATATATATTGACGAAATAACTTTAAAAATATTTTTGTTTTTTTAAATAATTCCCAAATCAACTGCAAAACATCATAAATCAATCCTACATATTCGAAAACCATAGAAAAGTGGTATCACATGCGTCTCTACGTCTATTAGTTTACAAGTTATGAAATGACCCTAATTTGAATGGCGGCCATCTTGGATTTGTCAAATAAAGCGCCCACGGGGAGAGTTCAGCTTGGTTCCCGCGATAAATCAAAAATATTATGACCTTGGCCATACGTGGTCCAAATTTGGTGCTTTTGGGACGATTTTAACAATTCGGGGGTAAATCAGTTAAGCCCCCTGATTTGAATACTTATGCTATGGGTCTGACACCATTATAAATATTTTTAAATCTTTCAGCGCTGAGACTGACTTTAGACGTCAGACTCTGACGTATAAAATCAGTCTCAGCGCTGAATTTGTTGTCTTATTATTGGATCACATGTATTAGGGACGCACCATTTGATTTCTGGGGGGGGCCTAGATTATTTTTGAAAAAAATGTTTGTTTTCAAATTTCTGTAAAAAAAAATATATGCTGAAAACTTGTACATAAAAAAATAATATGTTGAAAGATTGTGCCAAAAAAATTGTTGATACTTTTAATTGTTGATAATCTTTGAAGAGGCTCATCAAAGTGGAATTTAAAATAAACGACTTACAAGGAATAATTGGAGCGCAAAATATTTCTAGGAAAAATCTCAAGATCACTACAAGGTATTTATATTTAACAGTGAAATTGGACGCGGCTTTACTGATGTATTTTTTGTTTGTTTCTGGTCGGCTCTTTGTCTATTAAAGAATGTGATATTTTTCTATTTTTTGCGAATGTTTTACCACATAGTATTCAAGTCGTAGTTGTTTGCGTCCTAGTTTAAAGACAACAGATCGCCAAATGATGCGTACAGATTATGCTGCTTCTAGAATGAAAGGTGAATCAAAATAAATATTTGTTAAGTAGACCTACTTGGTTATCAAAGCTTCACAGAAGGTACATCGTATTTAAGGTCATGAGTATGAGTAGGCCTACCACTTACACTGGTATCCTGTACTAGGTTTCAGGAGAGTATTAAATTTCAAACACTAGTATAAACGGCATGTTGCACATTAAAAAAAATCACCATGACTACTAGATCCTTGTATATTACCAACAATTCCCAGGGCTGAAGAAGCAGGGATACCCTTAAACAAGTTCCGGGAAGTTCCAATTTTCAAGTTCCGGAAACTTCAAGTTCCGAAATTCCGAAATAAAAGTTACCAAAAAAATGTTTTTTTATATTTCAACAAAAAACATTTTAGATAGGGTCTACTGCCTTTTGCCTTTCCACGCATTATAGATTGCCAAGCTGCGCGCATGAATGGAATTAAATGTGGTTTTCTAGACCGAGCACACTCATTGTTATGTTCAAATGACGAATTAGGCCTCTATGTGTAGGCCCGACGTTGACCCAAAGTTGAGGTAAGGTTTGCCCAGCGTCTGTGACTTTACAGCAGCATTAATCCAAGATCGGGTCAATGTCTGTTTGATGGGAGATTTACAGCTGGTATTATGCAGTCATCCACAGAAGAGTTGATCCGAGTAGGCCTAGTTGTTTTTCAAGTTCAAAGACTATTATAACATGCCGCTATATAGCCTATGCATAGAAAATATATAATGATATATAGGGCCTGGGCCTACAAATCACACCTCGCAGATGACAACCCAGCAAACCCCACGCCTTAACCCAATGCTGGTTTCACGTTGGGCCAGCGTTGCAGACGGTGGTCGAACATAAAACCAGCATTGGGTCAATGCGTCGTCGTGTTGGGAAGAAATCCATGTAGTCTCAACGTTGATCGATACGGTGCAAACAGCGTCGCGCGTGGAGGAAAGACCTCAAAAGCTCTACAGGATATTAAATATTATATGCCATCAAACACGACAAAGACCCAATACTATAATCGTTTGATAATGTTGTTTTATGGTCGGCCACCACCACTCGAACTCGAATATACTATATCTGGAAAAATATCTTATTGTAATACTCTTTATTTTAGATTTTGTATAATAAATTTGCGGTTCTATTGTAAATTTTATTTTATACCCGTAGGACTAGTCCCCTATATGTGAAATGTTTGCCAAGATCGCCTATAAACAAAATCTAAATATGTGAAAAACTAACTTTAGTCTACAGCACTTAAAATTGATATTGCGTACCAAACTGTTTTTCGGACAATTTTTGCAAATAATGTTTTAAAGCAGCCTCTTGGGATAACATCAATTTTCGTTTTTAGTTTAGTAATTAGGTAGTGTATCCCCAAGATCATGATATAAGTTGAATTTTCAAAATTGACAACATTGAAAATGTCTCATCCCAAGGGGTCCCTTTAATATATTTTTTCATTTATTTTGGAATTTCGGAACTTGAAGTTCCCGGGACTTGAAAATTGGGAACTTGAAGTTCCCGGAGCTTGGGAACTTCGGAACTTGGGAACTTGTTTAAGGGTATCCAGAAGAAGCAGGTCAGGCTGGTGTGTCCCCTTGAATACAGCCGCAGTTACTGTATTTAGCCTATGTCAGAGACTTACCTTCATCAAGGTCAGTGCATGACATTTGTCAACATACTTAATTAAATATAAACTGTCACAGGGACAAAAAAAATGTTTGTTTCAAGGTCAGTGCTAAAAAAAAATTGTGTGCTAATTTTTCAGGAAAAAAAGTAATAATCTAGCCCCCCCCCCCCCCAGAAATCAAATGGTGCGTCCCTTAGGCAGTTTAATTTTAATTTGGCATCACATATTCTTATGTAGATACATTTAAACAGTGTCACTGGTTAAAATAACGATTTTACCATTTTTGTATGAAAAAAAACACGCAAAATGCTATATTCTAAAAAAATGCAGCGTCTGAGGCATTTAAGAAATGGAATTTCAGAATCAGCATGAAATTCTGACTAGAAACACTTTTCAAACCTTTTGGGCCCACACACGTAATTAAAAGTGGTTCATCTCACAGACTAATTCCCAATACAATTTACATCAAGAAAATGTCGGAATAACGACGTGTCGTTGGAATATCGACCTGTCGGAATATAGACCTGTCGGAATATAGACCTGCTGGAATATAGACCTGTCGGAATATGACCTGTCAGAATAGGCCTATAGACCTGTCGGAATAACGACCTGTCGGAATATCGACCTGTCGGAATATAGACCTGTCGGAATAACGACCTGTCGGAATAACGACCTGTCGGAATAACGACCTGTCGGAATATCGACCTGTCGGAATATAGACCTGTCGGAATAACGAACTGACCCCAGTCAGTCAATTCTCAAGGGGTTGTCACGAAATTTAGCAACCATCATTATCTAACGTTAGTCATTTGGCAACAACCCTGAAAATTTCGCGAAATTCCATTGATCATTTGACATGTAACGCAATTCTGAGAATAAACCGGAATGGAAGTTAATGAGTTTATACATGTAATAGAGGAGCGTCATAAATAGACATTTACTAGGCCTACATGTCAAATGGTCTGAAAATCGCTTGAGAATTGAGTGACTGGATACCGAAAAGCTAACTTTCAGTTTGGACCATCATCCACCGTCGGACAGACTGTAATCCGTGTCTGTACCGGGATTAATCCGCTATAAAATCTGTTTGTGTGAACAGGAAATGTGGACTAACCCGAGTTATATTTTGTGGTATAAGCCCGAGTCTATCCCGAATTCAATCCGAATTAAAGAGTGCCCGTGTGACGAGGGTGATTAGACTTAGTCCTGGGGATGAATCTAGAATTGTAACTTTTTTCTGCATCCCCCTGACAACATAAGTTTGATGATTTTTTTAACTCACTTAACCCATCAGGACACAAATTCAAAACATTAACCAAAAAAAAGGTGTCCGAAAAGTTCTAAAAATGACTAAACGCGTAGCGGGTATTAGCGTTTTGACGGTAAAATGATAAAAAACACATTTTTTCACAAAATATTTATTTTGTGCTGAAAAGTCACATATTCCAACTGGAAGATGCACAAAAAGATTATATTGAAGATAAATATGGTTGAACAGTTATATTTAGGGCAATACACGTCATAAACAGCAGAAAACTGGTGAAAAAAAGTGAAAGTGTGAAGAGAAATTAAAATTATGAATATATCTAATTATATCACTTAGATATATATATAATAATTGGACACCGTCAGTTATTGTATTTATTGTGGGTACCTAATCTTATCGTCTGATTCCGGGGGGGGGGGGGGGGGAGGGCTGGGTTTGTTGAAGCCTTTGTATTCTTGCATTGAATTGCATCGCATCCACAAATACCAGTGCATTTCAGTAAGTTTTTGCGACAATGCACTGATTTGTATCACACTGATTTTTGCAATTGCATTTGATAAAATGTAATACTAATGTTGGTGGTGGCAACACATCAATCCATTATGTCAATATAATCCTCGCTTAGGCCTACAGTACACCATATCCCTCTGGAATCTGTGGATGTCCGATCAGACATCTTTGCCATATGGCTGCTTAGTAATTAGCACGCCTTATATGGTGAAGTGCAGCATTCTTGTAGGGTGGGAGTTTTGAAGGATCTGTACTCTTGGATCCAAACATGTCACATCGTAATGCATTCACAAGTTTGTGTTGAGGTTTACCATATAGCATGCAGATTGCAGCCTCACAAGCAGTTATTGTATCATCGCTTGCATCAAAGGAGACCCCGATATCACTCATGACACCCTGAAAAGTATCATTGTTTTTAATAGCCTGAAACCAGCAGCCTTACCCCGACCAAGAGAAGCACTTGCCGTATCGTATCCACTGAATGCATGATAACCGACAATGACCTTACATGCTGCTGTCTAGAGTCCTGCCTAGAATAGTTCCCGTATGTCTACATATCGTGATTCTAGTTTGGTACCAGTACGCTGGAATCTCATGACTTACTGAAAGAGTCATCACAGCCACATCAGTGTCTTGAGAATTGATCACAACAGTCTCAGCGCCACACTCACAAGCATTGCCAGCGTGAAACAGAATTCGGGTATCTGCCTCTTCATGGGAACAACAAAGAGCAGATACTTCCTGATTGCGAGATGCCATCATTTAAAAACATTCATCACGAAGAATCACCAGACTCTTAATCTGAAGATTTTGCAAGTTCTTCAAGCAGGAAACGTGATGGTTCACTCTTGAAAATGGCATTGATCAATGCACTTTGAAACTGTTTATCTAGTTTTCGTATGCAAGATTGAATTGTTGACTGCAAAATTGCTCAGCTATGTTTCTTTTGTCACGCTCGACATTTTGTATTGGTATTTTAGGATATGTGTCAATGACCCAGTCATTTCTCCATTTGATGAAGCTGCATGTGTAATAATAGAGAAGATCTTTGCGTCCAGCTGCTTATATGTTATGATGCCGTCCAACTTCAGAGAATGAATAATGGCCATGCCATCATATTTCCATACATCTGGAGATACCTGTTTATCACTTATATACTGATCTTTTGTTTCCAAGAGTTTGTAAAGAGTAGCCTTCACAGTCTTTACTGGCAATCCTTCAGGTGTTGTAATTGCCAAAGGTTGGGGACCGAGTGGATATTAACTTGTTTGAAAGATATGTCGCAGTTTTGTCCAATCACAAGCAGGCGACAAAATAATTCCTTGTTGACTATAATTTGCTGATTTTAGGTCTGTAAACGCTGCTGCTTGCGCAGTGAAGCAAATGTTTTGACAAGTGGTGACGGAAATATGTTTCCCTGTTACGTCTAGTCTGTTTCGTGCAAAGTATTCCAGTGCCTTAGTATCTCGTTCATGCGGCTGAAGCAAATCTCCAACAAGATCATCAGGTGCAATCCGTCCAGATGCCAAATGGCAAAGAGATTGATCAGCTTGGGTTAACCCAATTCTGGATACATGTGATAACTTGATGTGCCATCAACTCATCATCATGAATAGAATTTGCACGTAACAGGGTCTTTGATCTTGATGAATACGGCCAAATTTGTTTTCTTATGAACATTGCACAGCAAATTCACCACTCAGTTGAGATTGATGAGCATCTGGAAATGTTAGCATTTCAATGAGTTAGCTGGAATATATCTGGCATAATTTATGCGGTCATATGCGAGGAAAATATGGAATCATTTCAATGAGGCATTGCAAATGTAATTCCCAATTAGCCTCTCTGCTGGAGCGAATGTATCTTAGTAACAACCACACCATTTCAAGGTATAAGTTCCAAAATTGACCATGTGACTTTAATGATTGGCAGAACATATTGTATGATTCTGTCAGCTTTACAAATGCATTCGTGAGCATAAGCTTTTTCAAAGTTGTATCATGAATGTCATTGTATGTGTGAATTTGTCCACTGCATCGTGTTGGTTTTCATTCCACTCAAGAAATGTTACCCACCTGAGACGATCCATTGCTTCTGCTACAATCTTCTGAGCATGGATCCCACGATTGTAATGTTTCCCATCCAATACAGAATCCACAGACCCAGAAGCAAGTACATCTGCCTCTATCAATACATCACAGATTCCGGCAGATCCAAAGCAGTGACGAATTACAGCAATATGCCTATATACATGTATTAACAACATGGAACGCACCCATACGCAGAACAATTCTTTCCAAATCTGGATTACCCGACGAATCACGTACTTCAACGGCTTTTGCTTACACTGCTTGATCAACAACAATGGTAACTATTGGCGTGTCCACATCGGTCTCATCAATGAGGTGTGATCAGATGTTAACATGGATTGCTTCATTAATTTGTATACTACATTGAGGGACGTTGGAGTCTTGAAGATGCATCTGTCAATGATCAAATACAAAATATTTTACATCCACCAGAAAGTCTGTATCAGTAGCTTTCTATTGATAATAAATATATTGCTCAACTTTGACTACTCGGTGGGCGAAAATGTGTAATATACTCGATTTCTCAAAATCGAAAAAATAGCACATATATGTCATGTACATTCTTGGCCATATTTCTGTAATGCAGTGGAAGTTACCAGGTAGGAGAGCAACCCCTTTTAGATGGCGATGGTAATAATACTAGCGCCCCTACTTATAACATCGGTTTCGTCGTCCAGGGATAGCATTATTGAGGGCGCTCTGATGATAAAAAGTATGGTGACGTCGAAGTGAACACGAATTTATTTATTTATTATTTGTCGAAACATTTTATACAGGGTGAACTAAATCGAAACTTCTGAAAAGATGCCTGAATAATTATCAGTGAGTATATGGACCCCTTCCTTCACCAGCATCATCGAATTGTGGTTCAATACTTTTGATGCGTACTATAACAGAACAGTACAACTCTTAGTGGCCAAAGGGCTGTCACTCAGTAACAATTCTAATTTACATACAGATATTTGTCATTATAATTGTCTGTACTCTTATATTTTTAGATTATCAAGTTTGCTTCATGCACATGTGGTGAGTAGAGTAAAAGTACATGTTTACAAATATAATATTATGGAACTTCAAGCTATCAGACGTTTAATAGAGGGTATGCATTATGAAGTGAAATGTTCATAATAGTTCAATAAACATCCTTATAGTAAACACCAAACTACCTGATTATAGCTATAAATGATAACATAAAAAAGTGGCGAAAATTGGCAAAAATGTCTTGTTTTTTCCACCCACATAAATAAGAGTGCCCTCAATAATACTATCGCTAGACGACATCACCGATAGGCCCTACTATGAGTAAGGGCGCTAGTATTAATACTATCGCCATCTAAAAAGGGGCTGCTCTGCTACGTGGTTACCTAATCAACAGGTTGATTCTGGCCCCTGAGTAGTCCAGCTGGGATGTGAAAATAATAGTGGCTTAAATTCCGGTGGCACCTTACGTCTGGTCACGTCTGGTCTATAACTTTCAGACTGTGAGAATTAAATCAATTTACAGCGACGGCGGCGGCAGAACATAAGCATCCCTGTAATATTGGAGATCCTTTATCGTATTCATGATATTCACATATATCCCATGCCTAGTTTTGAGAGTCATGTATTGAATTATTAACAATTAATAAATTTAAAATATAGTTAAAGCAGCATCTTGGGATGACATTAATTTTGGTTTTACTTCCGCACTGAAGTAGTGTATCCCACGGATCATGTTTTTATTTTTTTCAGAATTTTCATATTTTTACAAATATTTGTAATCAACATTTCTATGAAACCAGAAGAAACCCAAACAAACTATTTGTATACCTGAAGGACGATTGAATGTTTTCACAGCATTGGGCCACATGCTGATGGCATCGGCCCAGCGTTGGGTAGACAATCAGTGCTGCAGGTGAGTCCTCCCCTGTCCTGACTATTAGCGGCGACTGCTCTGATCTTACCGTCTGATACGTGGGAATATGTGATGGAAAGTGCTTAATATTGCTGACTTGTTTTGTTTACATGGCAATATACCACCTGGAAATACAACTATTTCGCTCTTTTTCGGTGCTTTAAAATTGTTCTTTGACTTTTTCGTATTTTTAGCTAAGATCAGTAGGCTATATATAGCTTCATATACATTAAATTGTCAAAATTGACAACATTGAAAATGTCTCATCCCAAGGGGTCCCTTTAATATAACATAATAGTGGATTTTGACGAATTTGTTTATCGATAATTTATGGCGGTCACAAAATGCCATTTTTACAACCTTTCGGACACCCAAATTTTTGGTTAATGTTTTGATAATTTGTGCTAAGGGATCATATGAAAAAATAAAATTATCAAACCTATGTTGTCAGGGGGGGTGCAGAAAAATTGTATTTCTAGGCCTTATTTAGAGATCATTCCCAGGACTAGGCCTAACTACCCTTATTGTGCACACATCTCTAAATCTTTAGGCCTATAGGCCTAGCTGAATCAGCCTGTTAAAAAATGTCTGTAGTTTGTCTGGTACAATACAATTTACAAACCTTGGTTGACTAGTTCTGGTCTAGTTGGTATGATTGATAACTTAGGCCCTATGAGATAAAGACTATAATAGGCTATTTGTTCATCTATTCACAATTCATTTTGGTAGACTATTCAAACTTTTTTATATATTAATTCGTCGTTTTCGAGCCACCAAACTAATTTTTTATCCAGCCAATAGTAAAGATCTAGACTATAATATATCATAGCCTATATTATAGCCCTCACCCGCCCCCCGCATACAGCATGTGATATAACAAACTCTGCTAGCCTATAGGCCTAGACTTAAAGGGACAAAATCAGGCTTAATAAAACTTAATCGAAAATCAGTATTTTAATTTTCGCTTTTTAATAGTCTATAGCCTAACCATTTTTTTGTAGGCTAGAGCGGGCTCGGGTATTTCCGAACACCTAAGCCTCTGGCACTTGGTTTCTGATGTCCCCATTTGTCTATCAGCTCCCCACGTGACATCAGTAAATGAATGAAACTATGATTGATGACGTAATGAACCACATGCACGGCCATTCATGAATCTGAAAGTTGTACAGGAAGTTGTAGTACCCAGGGTAACGGCGGGTATACTCGAAATAGAGGGGGTAATGTCGAACACCAAGTAGGGTATAATCGAACACCCACCGATTTTTTAATCTAAAGAGAAAATAACCAGTTTAGAAGCAGGAACATACACAGTATACTCAAATATGATATAAATAGAATCAATGCCCATTGTACTTCGTCCACAAAAAAATATGAAACAAAAAATATTTGGAAATGCCACTGCTCGAGATTACCCGAATCTGTTGAAATCTGAGATTATTTTTCATAGTTTCCTTCATATTTCTTTTGAAACCCACATAGTAACGTTACAACCGTTTGTAGGCCTACAAATCGCCCCATTGCGGTAGTCTACTTCCTTTCGCAATGACGCATTCGCTGTAAAACTGTTGTGTATAGGCCTAGTGTTCGTAATTAGACGAAACCAAAATAATTGATGGGTCTATTTTCGAACACGTCCCAAATGATGAGGCTATCATGACCAAAAATTGTTTTTTGATGTTTTTATAATTAGGAGGTGCATTGCAAGGTACATTTGCCCATATAAATAATAATTCCAGGATTGATAATACATATCATAAATAGAGTCTATACTATTACCTTCCTTGTAATTACCTTAATTTTTAAAGACTTGTCTACTTTATGACATTTTGAAAGTGACTTTTTAAAATAGCAAAATTAATGGATAGGAAATTGGTCCATAATAATGGTGCGTGACAAAACAGTCAAGCACAACTGGCAGCTCTGCCTGACACAATTTATTCATGTCTAGCCAGCAACGGGATGAAATATATTAGCAATGTTCGGAAATACCCCCCGTTCAGAAATACCCGAACCCGCTCTACAAAAAATGGTTATATTAAAAAGCGAAAATTAAGTTTTTTAATTTTTGTGTTGCCCACTTAGCCTAGAATTTGGAAAGGCTACATCTAGACCAGTAGTCTACCAGTTTCAAAACGAGATATAGGCCTAGGTCTAGACTCTAGACCTAAAAAACGAAATTCCGGCTTTCTTCTCACACTTCATGCACTTTGCACTGTGATTTTCACTGAGACGTAGGCCCATATTGGTATCAGCCCATATCACACTCTAGCTGGTGTTTAGGCCTATATGTCTATGTCATATGATTGAACTACAATCTATGGCAGTTAGACTACATGTCCTAGTCTATAGTCTATAAGTGGGTTTTGGCTTGTCACAATGGAGTACAAGAGCCAGGGTTAGATATAGTTTGATGAAAATAGTTTTATTCAACAGGTGTTATCATGTAGTTTCAGAAAATGTATACTTCGCCCCATATAGTATGTGTAGACTATATCTAGTAGAAATGTGACTCTGAAGGTCAAAAATAGGCTAAACTGGGATATTATTTGCAAAAATTCTTTCCGACAAGGGATTAAATCACACATTTCTACCATAATTAGACTTCAAAATCATTAGCTAAACATCACGTATATAGTCTAGTATGCAGAATTCAAAAACGTGTAATTAAACAACGGATGGAAAACAGAACACAATATTAAAACGGATTATATATTAGGAGACTGTCAGGAAATCAACAAGGAACACTCAATGCGGCGACACTCTGTTGGATTAAACGGATAAGTCACCATTTCTATACAAATTATTGCATAATTTTCTAAATAGTATGAAGAAATTAGCATCAGTATCATAATATGTAGAATCGTAGGTGGTCAGAATAATTTATAAACACTAATTATAATAAGCCTAGTTATTTTCGCTAACATTGGCCCAACATAGCCTAGGGTCTAATCCATACTAAGAAGTTAGATATAGGCCTAGTAGTCTATGGCTATGCGGAGACAATTTAAAGTAAATAAATGAACGTAGTGTCATAGATCTAATATGTAGGACCGTAGGCGTAGGTGACCAGTATAATATTCTTAAACAATTATAAGCCTAGTTATCTTCACCAACATTGGCCCAACACTACCGATAGGAATCTTAGATATCGTAGGCGGCATACAGGCAGCTGACGATCAAACTATAGGCATTCTATTGGCCAAACATTACCCATAGGAATCTTAGATATCGTAGGCGTGCTGCATTGCGGCCGCCGTCAATCAGCACATTTTTTAAACATCGACCCATCTCTAAAAAAGTAAAATCATGTCTCATTTTTTCATATTCAATAATTCATTCTCTTCATAACAGCAGTGTCATTTATACATAAGGACGATGAATTGGCCTCCTGGACCTGTGGCCCAACCATATTTAAAACAAATTGTCACCAACCTTCATCATTAACAAACATCGTGTTTTCTAATTTGGTCAAACCGAAATTACCTCTTTTAAATGTATGTTTCAATCGGAAATTAGATCTACTTCCACTACCACCTTCTCGACCATCTTTTAAATTGGCTATCTTACTCCTACTGGCAGGAGATGTGACCTTAAATCCGGGTCCCCCCGGCTCAAATGAAAGAATCAAAATTGCAGCAATGAATGTCCGATCTATCAAACCTAAAACTGCCCCCTTCTCCGAATATGTAACATCTAAAAATCTGGACATTGTGGCAGTGACAGAAACATGGTTAAAACTAGATCAGGCTGATCCACTTTGCTTCGCGACGGGGATCAGGAGCCATCCCGGTCAAAACGCTACATTGGCGTTTATAGAGAATAATAACCAACCTATGTCAACTTTTTCTCAATATGTGAATTATTCCATTAAAATGAACATATTAAACCACTTTTAATGTGAATTCGACGTCATATTTTAAAATAAACCATGAAAACATTCATGACTGGAACAGATTTAAACGGACTTTTGTTGACAGTTCACACTAATATAAAATGCGAATCCATGTCTGGTATTAACATAATGAATGAATGTAGACTTTTTCACCAGGCGTAGCCTACACCAACCAAGTGCCAACATTTCTGTGTTGGATGTGACTGATTTATGTATGACTGTGAGCCAGGGCAGTGTAGTCCTAGTCTGGAGCCGTACACAAGATTGCCAAAATTAGACTGTAGTCACTACTTTTTGTGTTTATTAAGTGTAAGAATGTCACTTAAAAAAACAGCCAAAGTGGGGTTTTAGGCTGAACCTTTTTTTGCTGATGTAGTTTTTATAGTTTTGATTATTGCTCCTTTGTATGTAGTCTATAAATTCATATCCAGAGTGATGTGGTATTTTCACCAATGAGGTTGGAGAAAATGAGGAAATTCAAGATAGCCAGCATTTCCCACGGTCAAACAATAAACTGCCACTTTTGACATCATTGAAGCAGATTCATCATTTTGGTGTCTACCATTAGGGTTTTCAGGTTGGTATGACCAAAAACTACAGAAGACAATACTTTGTGGGTAAAATGCAAAATGGCCGCCATTTTTTCCAAGGTCAAACAATAAATCAATGCCATTCTTGACATTTATGGAAGCAGATTCATGATTTTGGTGTCTACCATTAGGTTTTTTTCAGGTTGGTATGACCAAAAACTACATAAGACAATACATTGTGGCTAAGATGCAAGATGGCCGCCACTTTTTTCAAGGTCAAACAATAAATTAATGCCATTTTGACAGAATTGAAGCAGATTTATGATTTTAGTGTCCACCATAGGGTTTTACAGCTATGCAAGGCATAGTGGTGAGGCCAAGAAGTACATTAGACATTGCATTGTGGGTAAAATAAAAGATGGCCACAATTATTTCAAGGTCAAACAATAAATTTATGATTCTGGTGTCTACCATAGAATTTTCAGTGATGCCTGACATACACTGTAGTGGTGAGGCCAAAAAGTACATTAGACATTGCATTGTAGGTAAAATCCAAGATGGCCAGCATTTTTCCAAGGTCAAACAATAAATTAATATCATTTTCGACGACAGAATAGGAGCATATTCCTGATTTTGGTGTCCACCATAGGCTTTCCAGTTATGCCCGACATATTGGTGGCGACAAAAAAATAAGACATTGCACTGTGGGTAGAATCCATGATGGCTACCATTTTTCCAAGTTTGAACAATAAATTAATGTCATTTTTGACGGAATGGAAGCAGATTTATGATTTTGGTGTCCACCATAGGGTTTTCAGTTATGCCTGACATATTGGTATCGCAAAAAAAAATAAACATTGCATTGTGGATAAAATCCAAGATGGCCGCCATTTTTTCAAGCTCAAACAATAAATAAATGCCCCTCTTCCCTAACTGGGCCTGAAAGATGATATTTCCCAGTGTGCAGAACTAAAGCACACTGCTACACATTGAATATCATATGTTTATTTTGAATTTAATGTTAAATGCTCCCTACTCTTAAGACGTCAGCCTGTACATTGTCCCCGAGGGGCCGCTGGACGAGTAACTGTGGATAATCTCTCTTGACCGATGTACATGCCTCGGGGGGGGGGGGGGGTGTAAACACACACCTTTAATTTAGTTATAGTTTTCTCCCAGTAAAATTAAGCAACTAACATTTTATATTAGTTAATCGGCCTAGACTATTGGGCTATAGTATAGGCCTTTAGACTATACCCTTATGTCTGGGCCCTAATATAAATTGTACTTTTTCGTTCTTTTGTATCAGAAGTATTATAAACAATCCATTTAGATACTTTTAGTTTGGTTAGTGGGCCTAGACTATTAATAGTATTAGGCCTACTACTGGGATACTGTAGGCCTATGCCTAGGCCAGGGAAGGGGTCTATGCCTTGGTCCTAGACTAGTCAGAATTCTAGTTTCTCATTTTTATATCAAAAGTACATGAAATAATCTACTTAAATACTTATTTCAAAAAACATTAAAAAAGAAAACTAAGAAAATTAAATGTTATCTGAGACGTAGGCCTACACCACCATGACATAAGCTTTAGGCAAAGGCTCTCAGAATGAAGAAACGCCGTATTCCGTACAGAAATTCGCAGCATAGATTTTTCAATCTCGCACGTGCAGGCTCAATCAAAACAAATGGTCTGAGAAGTGCGACCCAAACCCAGGCGGCGATTTTTTTCAGTGCTGATTTATGACCTTATTGCAACATATTAGTTAATAAATAATAAATAATAATCACCAGATAGCTAATTATATACTGTGTGTAAATTTTTAAGTCGATGTTTGATAAGCTAGTCGAGTTATCAGAGAATTAAAAAATCAACTGAATGTCTTGTTTTATAGAGGCAGGGCCTTGGACTCTGGAGCATAGCGCAAGAGTCCCCAGCTTGGACTAGGTTAAAACATGATGAAACCAAATCAACGATAGCTGATATCTCACCTCCTGGCGGTTACAGCTTTATGTTCAGAAGGTCCTATGTTCAGAAGGTCCTGAGTTTAGAAGGTTCTATGTTCAGAAGGTCTTTTGTTCAGAAGGTCCTATGTTCAGAAGTTTCTATGTTCAGAAGGTTCTATATTCAGAAGGTTCTATGTTCAGAAGGTCCTATGCTCAGAAATATTTGTTCAGAAGGTCATATGTCATGTATGTTTAGAAAGTGTGGGTGATAATATTCGGGACACCCGAGAGTAAGTTCCCAAGTTCCCGGAACTTGAAGTTCCCAAGTTCCCGGAACTTGAAGTTCCGAAATTTCTTGTTTTTTAAATTTAAAAAATTACCAGAGTTATTTCCGAAATTAAATCTCATCCTTAGGCTATTTCTCGTTTAATATTAAACGCTCAACAAAATTTATGTCATTCTATGACATGTTGACATTATAATTATAGGCCTAGCCATTTCAACAAGTTCAAGGAGCCAAAATAAAATGAAGATTTTGGCCTGAATGCTTCGCTTTATTTAACAAGAATAAAAAATAAAGAATGAAAATAAATCTATGCAGATAGGCCTATAGATCTACCTGATGTAGGCCTACAGTTGAATAGGCCATATATAGGGGCCTATAGCCTAGACCTCAGCCAATAACATAAATCCAAAAATGTAGGCCTACACATGTACAGGTCTTTCAACTCTAGTTTTGGATTCCGCCTATACATGTATGCCTGACTGGGAGGGGGCGGGGCGGGGGCTACTATTTATTCTCCCTGTGGGGGGGGAGGGGTATTTTCGGCTGCGGGTGGGTTTATACATGTAATCTACTTTGCTGTGGTATCTCGAAAACCCCCTCGACCCACGACCGTCCCTTGATAGGGTGGCCAGGCCAAAAAATTAATTTGACAAAATGAGTATTATTTTTCACTCTATCAAATGGAGCCTACCATGCGATCTGTAAAACTGTTTCAGTTTTTTTATTCGGATAAATATTAAAAAAGTTATGGCAATTTTAAATATCAAAAAATGACCCTTTTTCAGAGTGCCCCCGAGGCTCACTTTAACACTACATTTTGTCCCATTTTCACCGTATCTTTTCAGATAGGCCTACAAATATTTTTTAAAAATCACTAACTGTACATCATCTCCAGTTGGCATATTTTGAGAAAAAAAAGAAAACAAAATTGATCAGAAAAAAATAGAAAAAAATATAACGCTTCAAAAACGTTATTATATTCATTTCGCGTGTTCCATTTTTCGTCTTTGTCATGAAAAAATGACAAAATCGGCACTTTTCGCGACGCTATACAAGAAAATGTATGAATGTGAGGATAGAAATGACTATTTCAGAGCAATTACCTGTTGCCAGAAAAAAAGTATTTTTTTTTTTATGTGAAAAAAGTATTTTAGAAAAAGTTATGCGCGTTCGAAAATTCCGAAAAGACCATTTTACGCTAACACGGGAAAAAGGCAACAAAAATGGTTCGAAAAGACATATTTTGTCTTTAAATTGCCGGCATTTAATAAAAAAATTGAACAATATTTTTTTTAAATATATCAAAATAAAGGTAATTTTGCGCTCCATTAAATGCTGTGTCAAATGCTGTGTCAATTAACCTTTTAAACCAGGATAATACTTACAGTTCACTGAATCAATGGGGGGTAGGGGAAAAAAAGATTTTAAAAACGAGTATTTTTCCAAGAAAATTGACCCTGCACGCTTATTTATTGCCTAATATTATTTTACAGGGTATCAAAATGACCACCAAAACTTGTTTTATTTTTTTGTACATGCAGTGAAGTTGAATACCATTAAGAATATAAACTTGTGAAAGATAATGATAAAAAACTAAACTTGTGGAATGGAGAAAAATGCAATTAAAAGATTCGTGGCTACAACAATACAGTCATCAGTACTACTGCAGTACGGTATTTATATCATTAAATGTAATGCACAATTATACTGCAAATGCTAACTGCATGAATACACTGAACTGATAATCAAATCCAGTTGAGATCTAGTCTAAATTTATATAAAAAAATATTATTCTTGTTGAGGCTTGTGATTAAAGGGTTGTTTCCCGCTATTACAGGATTGTTTCTCCTAATTACAGGAACCAGCCAGATCACGGTCTGATTGTGATTTTGAGGACACTATAGTTTTTTTTAATAAATTCTGAAAAAAATACTGAAAATATATCATTTACAATAAATGTCAACTCATTAAACAAATGTGTTTATAGAACCTACACAGGTGACTACACTGAGGGAAAGCTGTGTTTTTTGTATAATTGATTAGAATTTCATGTGCTCCTAGTATGCTAAATGTTGTGACTTTTATTGCAGGCCTGTGAAATAGATAAACTACCAGTATTGATCCGAAAACTGCAAATTTAGATTAGCTATTTTGGCGATATTCTCCAAAAAGGATTGCAAAAAAAATTACAAATCCTTTTTACACATACATATACAGGCATACATTAGTTTATGGGCTACAGGGATTGGCCAAAGTTACCAGCACTAATCGGGTAAATAGTCTACATGCAGTTTTGGCCAATCTCTTTTTTTACTTGTAATTAATTTGTATATATAAATGAAATGAATCGGGCTTTAGACCACCTTTGTGCACATATAGGCTAAACTGGGCCAGGAGAACCTCCTGAGGATGGTGAGATGATTGAGATGACACTGTCCTCCAGACACAGGATTCGAAATTCGAGCCCTGGCGGTCTGAGGCCGAGCACGCTACCTCTCGGTCACGGAGGCTCCCCACAATACTAACTTTCACACGTGGATGGGGAAGAAACAATTTTGTTTCTTTCAAACCGCCGAGACCGGGAACCGAACCCCGGACTCTGGCGTGAAAGGCAGCGGTGCTAACCACTACCCTAGGGCCCCCGCCCAATTTGTATATAATTATGATTCCAATAAAAAAAATAATTAGCACTTGGTCTATTTATTTTTTCATTGCATCATTAAAAATGTATTCTGTGGAACTACATAGAAAAGAAATGAAAGGTAGGTGAAATATGTTCTTCAAACTTTGGAAATACAGTACGGACTACCGCATGTGAAACAGTTAATCTGTAAACTTGTGTTTATAGGGCCGGCCTAGGCTACTGCAGAAGACAGGTACTTTTTGATAGATTTAACTATAATAGGCTTAGCACACCCAAGCATATTATGCAGCCGTAACATATAAAGGCTAATTTTATGATAATAATATATAGGTCCTTATATTATGTTAATTTTAAGAAACTGTGGGCCTTTAACTTTCATTTAAATCAGATATACCCGGTAATGTCTCTGTGAAAGAAACATTTTTCAGCTGATGATATATACATGCCACTTATAAATTAATACCAATTTCTTAATAATATAATTATAATCAATCCGGATAAGTGAATCATTTGAAATAATTAATATATTTCAACAGAAAAAGTGAATCTTTTGATTGCCTGATCTTGTTCAAGATTGTTATTCATAAAAAGTTAATTGATTTTTCTTTTTCAAATTTATAACAAATCATGTCAATTTTCTGCGATTTTCGTTTTATTTGTCTATGTTATTGTCTGTTTTTTTTTACCTTATCCAAGTCTATTAAGTTTAAATTAACATAATGTGAAAATAAACTACCTGGAAGGCCTGACATAACGACGTTCGCAGCATCGTAAATGACGTTATAATCCTATATTATCGCCCGCCGCTGACCTCAAAATCGGCGATTTTCACTATTTTCAACAACGTAAATAATGACGTTATAATTGTCCCAAGATGTTTTTATTAACTTTTTATGGAAGACTAGAATCTCTTTATTATTTCTGTATGTTTTTGTTGAAATAGAAATAAAATTGAAGTAGTTATCGGCGACGAAACAACGCTTGTTTTCAACGAAATCCGCGGGAAAACAGCGCGGTTTACAGCTGTTTTATGACGTCCTATACATGTTACATAGGAACACTACAAAATACCTAAAACATGGCATCACGTTGACTAGGCGCTCCGAAAATGAACAAGTTTTAGCGGTAAAATTATTTTACTGTTTAAAAATAGACATTTGAGGCTATAGCAAGGTGTTTGATACGTTTTTATCTCTTCTCCGGTTCCATATTTACTAGAGCCCTCAATCAAGTCGAGCGGTTTTTTTTATGAAAAAATAAAAATTAAAAAATTCCGAGATCGCTTGCATCTAATTTAGGTGATTTTTGCTCTTTAAAACAAAAATCAGGGAAATTCATTGAAAATTGAATCGTTCCTGTGCCGGCAAAATCACGTGTTTTCGTGACACAAAAAAAAATGGCGCTCGAAAAATCGTATTTTTTGCGACTTTTAACGTCGTAATTTATTATGTTATAAATATAGCAGAACGTTTTAATCAACTTTTTATGGGAGAATAGGGTCTCCTCCATTGATCATTGAAATTTTATTAAAATTGAAATAAAAATGAAGTAGTTATCGCCGACCGAGCGAGGTGTGTTTTCAGCGAAAAAAACGCCCACTCTGAAAATAAAGGCTGGCTGTTTGGCCTGCCTACCCTTGACCCACGACCCTCGACTTGATTTTTAAAATTTCTGTTTATTTATATAATTATAACTTGTATAATAGTCTAATAAAATTCGGAAAATTTATACCCAGCAAACACGAGACAATGTTGTTCTAATGCTGGCCCGCCGTCTTCAACTTCGGCACAACATTAAAACAACATTGTGTCGATGCCTCGTGTTAGCTGGGTATAGGCCTACTGTGATGCTTACCTGGCTATCAAGTGATGGGGTCGAGGGTCGTGGGTCGAGGGGGTCGAAGGGGTTTTCGAGATATCCACTTTGCTGGGGTTTTTTGAAGAAAGTTACGCGGGAAACAATTTAGTCTATCGCCACCGGAAACACAGCAAACCATCATCTATAGCTCACTGTAGCTTGCTGGTGTCTCAGAACACACTCAGAGTCAGAAGTACTGGTAGGCCTATAGGGGAGACCAGGGCACATTGGGACATTTTTCACATATTTGCTTATTGTGATTTATGAAAACATGCTTTTATGATTGAATGGTGATGCTTATTATCTCTTTATATATTGGAAAAAATAACTGTTTTCAAAAGTGGGCAATTTGTAATAGTTCACTCTGTGACACGTTTATTAATTTATTTTTTAAATGTCCCATTGTGCCCCGACTGTGGGGCACTATGGGACAGTGGCCGGGGTACATTGGGACAATCTGGCAGCTTTTTACAGCATGACCATTACAATGTCAATATTATTTTAGCTGACGGTCTCATTATTACATCACCTTTGGAAATTAATCAAAAAATAGAATATAGAAGAAAACTACGTTAGTGTTAAATAATTGTTATTTAATGCATCACCCGGCAGGGGGCAGCACAAGTAGGCCTATTCATTAGATAGCTGCCGCTCACAATTTCACGGTCCCATACATGGTGCGCTATGCACAGGAGGGGACACTGAATTTCACACCCGGGGTTTTCACATCATTTTGTTTACTCATAGCCATAAGAAGATAATTTTGAAATTATATTTCCTTTACAAGTGCTGTATGTGTCAAGTGTATGTTATTATAAATAAATAGCTACTAGCCTACAGTGCTTCAATACGGTGCTCTCGACAGCTGCTCCAGTGCTCCCATAAGGTACTGCTCCAGCAAGCATCACTCCAGGTAGTGGTCAAAAAGCCAATGGTCGACCACCAGCAACATGCAGGCGGCTATCGGAAGGTGGAATTTGCTACTGATGGACCATTGGTGATACACCACCGGAAAACAATGTAGCTAGTGGACCACCGGATATCAGCCGGACATCCCTGTGGTGGGCCATCGCTGGAATTCGGTGGTGGTCTACTGGTGGCCCACCATTGCATTGCTCTCTGGGGCAGTGCTGCTGCAGTGCTCCCAACAACTGCTGTGCTGCTCCCATAAGCTGCTGCAGTGCTTCCAGCATGCAGTTGCTGTGTTGCTCCCATAAGCTGCTGCGGTGCTACCAGCAGGTGCTGCGATGCACCCATACTGCTGCAGTGCTCCCAACAACTGCTGCGTTGCTCCCATAAGCTGCTGCGGTGCTCCCAGCAGTTGCTGTGGTACTACCATAAGCTGCTGCGGTGCTCCCAACGGCTGCTGCGGTGCTCCCAATGGCTGCTGTGGTGCTCCCATAAGCTGCTGCAGTGCTCCGAGTAGCTGCTACGGTGCTCCCATAAGCTGTTACGGTGCTATTCGCAGCTGCTGTGGTGCTCAAATAAGCTGCTGCAGCACTCCGAGCGGCTGCTGTGGTGCTACCAGCAGGTGCTGAGATGTGCCTATGCTGCCGCAGAGCTCCCAACAACTGCTGTGATGCTCTCATAAGCTGCTACGGTGCTCCCAGGGGCTAGTGCGGTGCTCCCAGCAGCTGCTGCAGTGCTCCTAACAACTGCTGCGCTGCTCCATGAGCTGCAGCGCTGCTCACAGTAGCTGCTATGGTGCTTCTAACGACTTCTGCGGGGCTAAGCTGCTGTAGTGCTCCCAGCAGCTTTTGCGGTGCTACCAGCCGCTGCTACGGTGCTCCCAATGGCTGCTGTGGTGCTCCCATAAGCTGTCGCAGTGCTCCCAGCAACTGCTGTGTTTCTCTCATAAGCTGTTGTGGTGGTCGAACCGGCTGCTGTGGTGCTACCAGCGGCTGCTGCGGTGCTCCCAGATACTGCTGAGGTGCTCTCAATAGCTTTTACAGCTGTTGTTGATATCTGCTCGCAACATGTGCTCTGCTGTGCTCCAAACAGCTGCTGTTGTACTCTCATCAGCTGCTAATGTGCTCCAATAAGCAACTTGATGCCTATAATTTTGCTACTAGGATATTTTTAATGGTGCATCGTGCATCAGGTAATATTTTGCCGTTATTTTGCTACTGGCTTCTTCACTTTTGCTATGTCAATTTTTTTTGAAAATCCTGCTAAGGTAAATGAATCGGGCTTTAGGCCACCTTTGTGCACATATAGGCTAAACTGGGCCAGGAGAACCTCCTGAGGATGGTGAGATGATTGAGATGACACTGTCCTCCAGACACAGAATTCGAAATTCGAGCCCTGGCGGTCTGAGGCCGAGCACGCTAACTCTCAGTCACGGAGGCTCCCCACAATACTGACTTTCACACGTGGATGGGGAAGAAACATTTTTGTTTCTTTGAAACCGCCGAGACTGGGAACCGAACCCCGAATTCTGGCGTGAAAGGCAGCGGTGCTAACCATTACCCTAGGGCCCCCGCCCTCCTGCTAAGGTGCTCGCAACAGCTGCTGCAGTGCTCTCATGCAGTGCTGCAGTGCTCCCATAAGCTGATTCCCATGGGTGCCTCTATAAGCTGCTGCGGTGCTCTAATAAGCTGCTGTAGTAAATTTGTTATTGTTATTGGCAAAAACACTCTGCTTCACATATATAACTTTTCACGTATCAGGTATAATGCCTTAAAATGTAGTAAAAGACCCATGTACCTTCATGTATATATGGAACGGCTGTAAATTCCAATACTGCACATAGCCAAAATGTTGTAAGCAGGAACGTCATTACAGGCCACTATAAGGGGTATAAATTCATCATACTTTTTTTAAATAAAAAAAATTGCTAATTCATGCACTAATGTGCTAAATTGTAGGTAGGCCTACATGGGTGGAGAGAAGAGTTCAATGAAACAAACCAAGCAGATATAATGTACATATTTCAATGGATTTTACTGTTATTTCCCCAATATAATCCAAAACGGCTGTTTTTGGTGGTGATAGCCTATCACAATTATATTGTAACACTGAACATTGGGGCACATTGGGACACTGCGGGGCACATAGGGACACCTGTCCCAATGTGCCCCAGTTGTCCCATTGAACCCCGTGATCCTTTGTCCCAATGTGCCCCATGTCCCATCGTGACCTTTCATATGTGGTGCTGTGATATACTTTCACAGTAAGGTAATATACACCTTACATAAGTGGTGTACCCTAAGTGGTCTTTCAACAAAAAATGCATAAACAATGTCTACTATGTTCACACATGCACTAGCTCAACTGAAATACAGTCTCTGAAATTTACTTTTTATATGATAAAAATGATAAAATCTCTTACATCCAAAGTACTGCATGCCACACACTAAGAAAACAATATCGCCACTGGATTATCTCTGAGGTCATGTGACAGTATTTTCAGGATTCTCCCATTAGGGGTTTCCCAGGAAATCCCATTGTGCCCCGTGTCCCAATGTGCCCCGGTCTCCCCTACTGTGGACGTGATGATGGAGTCGGGAATTAACAGGTACGTCCTACATCTCCATCTAAATGTATGTAGTCAGTAATTGCTAAAACAAATTAATGTATAAATAATTATTATAATGACTTAAGAGTCTAGTATAATATTGAAATGTAGAAAAGGGTTAGACAGGTATTGGAAGTAGGCCTATAATTGACATAATTGATAGGCTTTATGTAATCGACGAAACTCACGAAACGAAACTGACAAAACTGGATTCCTGTAATTGACGAAACTCACGAAATTGAAATTTCTTGTATAGTGGGCAAATCGACGAAACTGAGTTTCTGTACTGTAGGGGTAGGGTAGGCCTACGTGCAGGGTTTTAAGTGTATTTAAGGGTAGGGCCTGCCTAATGATATTTAAAATTAAGGGTTTGTAAGGTTTACACTTTAAATACAGGCATTGCGGGAAGGGTATCTTGAAAACAACATCAACCCCTCGTCCCCACGACCCTCTAATTGTTCTGTATCATACGTGTTTGTTAACGATACTTTGAGCAGATGTTGTATTGATGTTGGCCACCGTTTAGGACGGTGCTCCAACATTAATGCAGCATTGGTTTCACGTATCGTGTTTGATGGAATGCCGAATGACAATTAGGCCTAACACTGATGTGCTACGGTTTAAAGTCGATCCTTAGTCCTCAATGTAAGCTATAATATTTGTCCATATCAGGGCATGTGGCGCCATAATACAGGTGGCCGGGAACACCTTTCAACTGCAAATGTTGTGCACTTGTTTAAGAAAAAAATTCCGCAATCTGCACAACATCCCACTGATTGAGAATATTTGTATTAATAAGTTAGGCCACTATGTTTTTTCTCTGTTTTAGATGAGCGCGCGCATTAGATTTAGGTCGCGCATTAGGCCTACCAAAAAAACCATGTGTTTTTTTCTGCCCAGCGCGCGCATTAGATTGTTGCCGATTTCCGGAAAAAAACCAGTCAATTTCGGGAGAAAAAAAAACAAGTTCATTTCTAACGTTAGAGATAAAACATATTTTTTCGGCTATTTTTTTTTGCTTGTTTTTTTTGTCGCCCTCATTAACTTTTTTTTAAATAAGTCAAAAAAATTTTATTTGGTCGCCCTCATTTACTTTTCCAAAAATATGTTCAATGTTTTTTTTTCTTAAATGTTTTTTTTCCGCCCTCCCTTATTAGATTTTGGATTTTTTCTGATCTAAAACATAGAAATTAAACAAAGTGGCCTTTTTTATATTCATGTGAAAACTATCTCAAGTAGGCCTATACCTTCAAATATATAATATATAATTTAACTTGGGAACTTAAAGTTCTGGGAACTTGGGAACTCACTCTCGGGTGTCCCATATTATTCGAATGGCTCAGAGGTAAATTGATCTAAGTCCGAAATTTAATTGTTTGCTCTTCATGTTTTTTGGGGGGAAAGTTAAACATATAGGAAATAATATACTAAAATAGGCTACCTATAAGCCATTAGTTCAATATTTCGAGAATTAGTCATCAACATATATAGGCCTATAAGTTTTCCAAGCCCATCAGTTTATATAGGGACTTGGATCAGTTTACCTCTGAGACATACGGAGAAAAGGCAGCTAAAATAGTATAAAACACGCCTACCGTCATTACTATTTTTTTACTGGAGCAAGATGGTCAGACATTAGACACTTTTTATGCTAGTTGGTAACTTTTATAAAACATTGTTATTTCTAAATTTTAAAAGTTTATTTATAAAAAAAATGAAATAAAAATTGCCAGAAATGGGTTTTACTACATCAATAACTATGTACCTGCCAGGGGATTGTGTGAGTTGCATCATGCTCTAAATACGGGTATTATACTTTGATATAACACACAACTGTCAGCGCATGCATACAAGGTGAGTAAATAGAAAACAAAAAAGTGTGAACGTTACAATGTGTCGAAGACATGGGCCGTAAAGTTGTTTACTGATGTCTTTTTATAAGTTTTTTATGAAATATGTGCGAACGTTTTCCACACTCGTTTGACAGTACAACTGACACGTTCTAATAGGGCATGGGCTACAACCACACCACGTGCACGCCCCCCTCACATCTCACCAACACCAACTTTTTTTTAAACCTTGATATGTCTAAAACATTAAATGAGATGTTAACAGCAGAAAAATAGGCATGAACTTGATCTTTTGACCCCTTATAGCGTACCTCCAAATCTGTTTGCAATTAAGGGTAGGGTTACGCAAACGTCTGTCGTTGCTATTCTATTTTACCAATCTACACATGCAATATACCATATAAAAGGTAATTAAATTTCAGTTATAATGATGCATGATGCAGTACATTCAAGGGTTATCTCTACAAATACGTTGAAATATGTTTTTTCATTACAAAATAATCAAAATCGACAACAGAAGCTAGGTAACATGGTCAATGGAAACGACTTAATAAAACATAATTATTGGCCATATCAATAGCTTATGTTTTCTCAACCCAGATGTGTATTTGCTTAAAACTGAGTGGTATTTAGATTTGTACATGGCATATATATGTTTCAATGTGAGAATATAACATTGCAGCCTTTTTTTAAAACATTGAACTTGGCTCGACATTTGAGTTGAGTGCAAATTATTTTTTCCGCTTGTTTTTACATAATTTTGTTGTGCTGAATTCGAATATGTCTGTTAACATTCTATCTTTGGTGTCATTCACCAAATGGCTGCCAAAACCACATCTGTTCCATATTTGTGTTACATATTATTGTACGATTTCTGGTTTCTGATTATTGAGAAATGAGAAATTTATGTCTCATGTTTTTCAATCAAAATGACCTATATTTGACTTTCAAGTTCAAAATCGTTACCGCCAACACACAAATAAAAACTGTTTTCATGCACGTGAACTATAATATCATAAACAACATTTGTTTAAAAACTGAAAAATAGATTACGCAATAGACTACAACAGATTTGGTTAAAAGGGGCATTCCAAACAGTGTTTAATCACACAGTATATTCTAACATGCTTTGATCTGCTTAGGGCTCTTGTCAAGTTAAAACAAATCCAAAAATCCGAGAAAAACTCGGATTGGACACAATCCACCCACCCCCTATCCAATTTTTTTTTAAACACTAGGAAACATGAAAAAAACACAAATCCCCCCCCCCCAAAAAAAAAAACCGAGTTGGGGTTAGACCCACCCTCCCACTTCCGAGTTTTTCTCGGATTTTTGGATTTTTTAACTTGACAAAACCCCTTAGTATCTAAAATTACGTCATTATTTTATTAGTAAATAATTATATAAAATGACGTCCATCTTGTATTGTACGATAAACTATAGGTCAGGATGAAATGTTTTTTTCAGCCCCCAAGTCATTCTAAATAAAAAAAAATTGAGCAATTTCGAGCCACAAATAAAAAAAGATGTTTAATTTACATTTACTTTTATTTCTGGTCCACTAAGTTAACACAAATAAATCATATTATTGTAAAACATATGTAGCGGTATATTTATAGTAACAGTAAATATATAAAAAACGACGGACTTGTATAAATAAATAAAGATTATTTCTTTACAAAGACACTATAAAAAAAATATATAATAAAAACCTTCCAGAAACGATCATGCCTTCATGTGCGAAAATACGGGGGTTTATTTACATTTTAGCTGCCATTTTGTGTTTTGCTAATTTGAGGTGCAATAGCGATTTTGGAAAATTGTGGACGGATGAAGATGGACAAAACGGCTCATCTGATATTTCATCAATTGATCTAAAATGAAATGCTGTGATTTATTATCTTGCATTTTAGTTTAATACCAACAAGTAAGTTTGTTCCAACATGAAACAAAGGCTTTTCTGAATATAGGACCTTCTGAACATATCTGAATATAGGACCTTCTGAACATAGGACCTTCTGAATATAGGACCTTTTGAACAATTTTTTTCTGAACATAGGACCTTCTGAACATAGAACCTTCTAAATATAGAACCTTCTGAACATAGGACCTTCTGAACATAGAACCTTTTGAACAAATATTTTCTGAACATAGAACCTTCTGAACATAGAACCCTAGGGCAGTCACCCCTCCTGGCTATTTGTTTTTTCACGAACCTCGCGCACATCAGCGGGCAGGCGGACCAATTAAAAACTGACATTCATCCTCTGCCATCATTTAAAACGTTCGAAGCGATCTCTGCACGTATCGGGAACAATTCGTTCAGTGGTTTCGTTGTGTGCTTGTATAGGCTTCAAAACGGTACATGTCAATTTTTTTATGAATTTTAAGATCTACTAGAGAACATAATTTCACTGCATGACAATTTTGTATAATATCAACTTTCATCTAGATAACTCAAATGGAAACACCAACAAATTCAATGAATTCTTCACATGTTTCGATCTGAAGCAGCATGTTAATTTTCCGACTCATGTTCATGGTCATTGGCTAGATCTGCTAATCACCAAACGCATTTCTAATTCTATCAAATCAGTTTTTTCGGCAGCAGGTATCTCGACCATCTTGCGGTCATATCAGAAATTGACTGTTGTAAGACGAAATGGAACAAAGAAAAAATATCGTTTCGAAAAATTTACAAAATTGATTATGAATCGTTTCATGCAGATATTCTCAGTTCGGATCTAATAAAGAAACCAGAGAAAGATCCCTCGGCACTTTGTCAACAGTATGATTAGCTCTATTTTACAAACACGCTCCTGTAAGTACAAAAACTCTGCCCAGAAAACCACCAACTCCATCGACCCCCTCGACCCACGACCCTCGACTTAATTTTAAAAACAGGTTTTGTTTGTTTATATAATTATAAATTTTGTATAATAATAACATTCGGGAAATTTATATAGGCCTACTGTGATGCTAACCTGGCTATCAAGTGATGTTGGCTGACCGTCTGCTACGCTGGTTCAGCATTCACCCAACGTTGGTTTAATGTCTCTTGTTTAATGGGTGGCCATCGATTATACATGTAGTTTTATCAATACACGTAGGCCTACAGCTGGCCAAACACATTTTAATGTTGGGTGACTGTTTAGGACGCTTGTCTAACTTTAACTGTTATGTATATTTACCCAAGCATGGGATTGAATGCCTCTTGTTTTTTTGGTGTGCAAAAAAACACTTGCCAGCCATATCACCCGGCATATCACTCGCCAGTTTCATTCAGTCACACGCTTTGGCACCGGCATCGCAAGCGGTGGGCCAGCGTTACAGACGTTGGACCAGCAATAATCCAACATTGGTTCAATGCTTACTGCTTGGTGTGCTTAGCTAACATTGGACTGGAACATTGTTGGGCCAGTTTTAACCCTTTAACCGCCAGTGCCGCATATATTCGGGTTTTCATGTTTTATAAGCACATTAAGTACCATATTTTAAACATGTTAAAGATAAAATGTGACATCAATCAGCAAAATTTGAAAACAGTTGACCTCCATTTTGTCAAATCTGAATAATTTTCACTCACTGGAAGTTGTGGATCGCGTCAGCGAGACACAACTTCAAGTGGGTGAAAATTCAGTTTGGATAATTTGGCGATTAAAGGGTTAATGTAGGACGTACAGTGGTGGGACTCCGATGTCAGTCTATACGCCTAATCAAGTGCCCGCATATATTGCGTATCGTGCCTCTCCCCAAAATATACATTAGGCTTTCAGCCAATGTTAGGCCAGCGTCGCAGACGGTGAGCCAACATTGACCTGATATTGTTACCCGAATTTTATAAATAGACTATCCAAAAAAACAATAAAAAAATTAAAGTCGAGGGTTGTGGGTCGAGGGGGCTTTCGAGATATTCAGCAAAAACCCTTCGCCACAATCTCGTACGAACATGGCGCAGATCTCGCACACATCTAGATCGTTCTCGTTACAAAAATCAATGCCACCTGTGTAATAGAATGATGACAAAAGCTAAATCGAAATATTTAGCTGATGTTATTGCAGAAAATTCGGACAATCCCCGTCGCCTTTGGAATTCAATAAATAACATTCTGCATAGAATTCCACCTCCTGCTCTGCCAGAATTCACATCAGTAAAATCACTTTGTGATCATTTCTCTAGGTATTTTGTGGATAATATTGAAACTATCCGTTCCAAATTTCCAAATAAAGTACAGAATATTCCACAAGTGCAAAAACTAGAAATTAGATCTAAAATAAACGTTTTTGAACGTGCGTCAGAAGATGAAATTAAAAAGCTTATTTTGAGTTCATCGTCAAAATCATGTGATCTGGATCCCATTCCTACAAGCGTGTTGAAAAATTGTCTTGACATATTAATAACTCCCATCACTGACATAATTAACATTTGAATGGAAACTAGTACATTTCCTCAAAATTTCAAAGAAGCTCAAGTAAGACCACTACTACTGAAAAAAACCTTCTCTTCCTAAAAACTAGCTGAAAAATTACAGGCCTGTATCCAACTTGAGTTTCATTTCCAAAATCTTAGAAAAGATGCAAGCTCATATAAAAAATAACCATCTATCTAATCCATTACAATCGGCCTACAGGAAACATCATTCTACAGAATCGGCTCTACTGAAAGTACGTAACGATATCATTATTAGTATGTACAAGGGTGAAGTTACGGCTCTAACCTTGCTTGACGTGTCGGCCGCTTTCGACACCATCGACCATGTCACATTAACAGATAGACTTTCTGATTGGTATGGAATATCTGGCCAGGCTCAAATTTGGCTGTCTTCTTTTTTGCAAAATAGCCACCAGTCCGTAAAAACTGAAGACACTTTTTCAGATAAAGTCACACTTTTTTATGGAGTTCCACAGGGCTCTGCTAGGACCAGTGCTTTTTACTTTATACACTACACCACTCAGCGCTATTATCTCTAGTTTTGACATACACCACCACCTTTATGCTGATGATACTCAAATTTACATGTCTATCAGTTTCAAACGCGAAGGAATCTCTTGAGAAGTTGCAACATTGTTTAATGGGTGTGTCGGCCTGGATGACAGGATCTAAGCTGAAGCTCAATCCTAGCAAGACAGAATTTCTTCTTATTGGGACCAAACTTCAGCGAGAAAAATTCTTGAATAATTTTCCATGCTTACTTCTAGGTCAAGACACAAATCCATCTACATCAGCTAAAAATTTTGGTGTACTATTCGACAGTAGCCTGAATTCCCGAAAACACATATCCCAAACATGTAGGGCATGCTTCTATCATATCCGTGACCTGCGTCGAGTTCGAAAAAGTCTGTCCTTAGATCTTGCCAAGCAAATTGCAGTGGCACTCGTCAGTAGTAAGTTAGATTATTGTAACTCACTTTTTCACAATATGCCAGAAAAGGATATCGCTAGATTACAACGCGTTCAAAACTGCCTTGCAAGAGTAGTAACCAAGGCCCCACGATTTAGCCGTTCCGTTCCAATTCTAAAACGATTACATTGGCTTCCTGTCAAGTTTCGCATTCATTTTAAAATATGCGCAATAACTTTCCGAACTCTAAAAGAAAACCAACCTGCATATCTGGCTGATTTACTTGTTCGGCCGAAATGCTTAAAAAATCTACGCTCCACTAATTCGAATGGATTTGTTGTTCCTCGTATAAAGATTAAAAATGGGTCGAGAGCTTTCTCTATATCTGGTCCAGCCTTATGGAACGCCCTGCCCGTACCAATACGTAATGCCGAAACAATCTTAACATTCCGGAAATTACTTAAATCCCACCTATTTGACCTGGCTTTTTCACCCTAGTCCCTCAGCAGCCCGGCTCCCTGTTGACGAACCTGCTTTGGCCTCGATTATGACACATGATCACGCTAAGGATTTGTGCGCCTCTGAGCTCGGTCCGCTGAGGATATAGGCGCTATAGTAGTTTTATTGATTGATTGATTGATTGATTGATTGATTGATTGATTGATTGATTGATGTCAAAGAGCACTTTACAAAATTTAAGTGAATGAATTTTTTTCTTCCCATGTGTATATTCACTGTGTTCTTTGATCGCTGCGAGCATTTGAGCCTGGATGTTAAGGGGGGACAATCTTAAGACTTATGGAGAATCCATTAGCAGAAAGCGGCACTACCTGATTTTAGGTCTAGTTCTATTGTAACCTGCATCATGGGATTACTAGAACCATTGTTTAGGAACTAAAACAGCGTAACACTAACATGATGTGGGTTTTTCAAGACATAGTACTGGTCTATGTCACTGAAATAAAATAAAAGTCGCCACGTGCATAGTAGTGCTTTCATGATGCTACACAATTGGTGCAAAGTGCTGATCCTGTACATTTTGATGTTGAAGGTTACAGTTTGCATGTTGTTTCCCAGCATCCATGCTATTTGTTCTGCAGTGCTATGCAATTTGTCAGTATTGCTGTTTAATATCCTCAAACATTTAGGACTGCCACGAAAAAATTCTTCCCAGCTATTTGTGGGATACCCTTAAACAAGTTCCGAAGTTCCCAAGTTCCGGGAACTTCAAATTCCCAATTTTCAAGTTCCGAAATTCCAAAATAAGTGAAAAAATATATTAAAACAATACTTGCAAAAATCGTTTTTGTCGGAAAAACAGTTTGGTACCCAATATCAATTTTAAGTGCTGCGGACTAAAGTTAGTTTTTCACATATTTATATCGGTTGTTTATAAGCGATCTTGGCAAACATTTCACGATGTGAAATTAAATATATAGGGGCCTAGCCCTAGGCCTACAGGTATGAAATAAAATTTACAATAGAACCTTAAATTTATTATACAAAATCTAAAATGAAGAGTATTACAATATGATATTTCCACAGATATAGTGTATAATCGAGTTCGAGTGGTAGTGGCCGACGATAGAACAACATTATTAAACGAATACCGTAGTGTGCCCTATTTCGGTCATAGCCCTAATTCGGTCATAGTAACTTTGGGATCCCCTTACCACGTGCTTGGCGCCTTTAGCAGACAGAGAAACGACGAAACGAAAACAAAGACCATATTACAGCCTTATGCCGGCATTTAAAGCTTTTTATTTACATTTTATTTAATAGAAATAGCCATTTGAAAATGGGTCGTACCAAATTGTTTACTTAGCATATGTACTACATAAAAATATTGTACCCTTGCACGCCTTAGAAAAATACTTTGTGATCGATATTACACCTCAATATGAACGCTAATTAGTTCTCAATAGATCGCCAGAAAGCCTACTAGCGCGGTGAAGCCGGGAGAAGTCATTTTATTCACTTAAAACGCTGCTAAAAATATGACTGAATTGGGACCGGATAAAAGCTTGTTTTGACCGAATTGGGTCACCATAAATACTCAAAGGTCCCTTAATCGGTCATAGAGGCCTAATTCAGTCACAGGGTGTCCTAATTCAGTCACACCCTATAACCAAATAAATCAAGTAGGCCTACACAATTACTTCTATATATAGATATGTCTTCACCCGTGTGACGTCGGAATTTATGGGAAGATGAAAGTCTAAGAATATACGCCAAATTAGGATGCTAATGGGAGACAAGTGTTTCAGCAAAACTAAAATTCCCGCTGTGTTTCGGGGGTTTTGGGCCACCTTTGTGCACATATAGGCTAAACTGAGTCATCCTGAGGATGGTGAGATGACTGAGATGACACTGCCGTCAAGACACAGGAGCACGTTACCTGTCGGTCACGGAGGTTCCCCACATTATTGAATCTTTACGAGTGCTCGAGGAAGAAACATTTTGTTTCTTTGAAACTTGAAGGCCAGAATTGGGTTCGAACCCGCGGTCTCAGATTTTCCAAGCAGGCAGCTTTTTAACCACTGCACCAGGGCCCCCGCATCTGTCGTAAAGGAGTCATTCAGAAAGTTCAATCTGAATGCAAATGATCAGGAACTAATACATACTCAAGCTCCACAAACATCAGCTTCAAACCAGTTAGACGAACTTTGTAGCCTACCTGAGTGTCAGTTTAACCAAGGAAGTTAAAAAGACCTCCCTGGTTTTACAGACAGCGGACTGAATGACATGGAATCGGTGTTTTTTCTTATCTCATAGGCTTACTCATGTACGTGGTATCCTCGTCTGTCATCCCTGATTGTTCAGTAGTTGTAGCTGTTGGAATATTAAATATTTCGTGTAGACGTTGTCCGCCAATTGTGGCACTTCAAGCTGTACAAAGGCCTTAGCTAAAAAAATCAACTTTTCTGATGATAGACGCGAAAAGTCATGTTGATGGTAACTACCCAGTGTAGGCCTACGCAACATGGAGCATTCTCAATTTCCATGGGCCATAAGGTTAATCAGTACAAAAAAATGACATTTTTTAATCATAATGACCATGTGAGTATGTGTAATGTGATACATTTTCACTATGATAAACATTTCAGATGAGTAGCTTAACAAAGATGGCGATAAATTTCAAAATGGCGCGAATCTAAGCTAAATTGCATGTGTGTTTACATGCTTGAAGAGTTACTCATACAAATCAATGGTGTATTAGAAGTAGGAGACAACTATGTTAATACTCAATGCCGTTTACAACCATCATAGCTGACTTCGAAATCAGTAAATCTTGCTCTGGCTTACTTATATATTTGTCGATCACAATATCTTCGATCCCAGCTGACAAGTATTACGTCCCCGTTTTTTTAGCCCGCTAATTGATGCATTGTTTGATGATGGGCCTAATCAGGGGAAATCAATCAAGTTAATGCAAATTTAAAAACCTATCGCCAATCCTCTGAGTCAAGGCCTAAATGCAACATATATTCCGTGACCGAGACCAGGCGTGTTGCCTCAGATCGCCAAAGCACAAATCCCGAACCCTGTGCCTGCTGGGAAGTGTCATCTGATTCATCTCACCATCCTGTTCAGTCTGTAAGTGCACAAATAATTTTAAACATATATTATTACAATAAAACAGCGCTCTGTGCAAAAGTATTATTTCAGGAGGTATGCTCCCAGACCTTTCGAGCAGGGCGCTTGCTGGCGGCGAGCGTAGGTTCAGGGCTGGAAACATAAATCGCACTCTTTTCAATTTATTTAACTAAGCATCTCTGGGATAATCATGTTGAGTTCCGCGATAGAATGGTTCACGAAGTATTGATGCATGTCAGCCTTCACCTCGATGAAAAGGTATTGGGTTGTGGAAAAACAAAAACTCGGAAAATCAACATCTAAGATATCAACAGATGCATGCCAATTCTCACCAGGGTTTGAGACAGGGACTCAACTTAATTCTGCAGAGAGTCAGCAGCAATACGAGAAATAAGTTATAAGAATAAGTCCAATCAAATGATTAGGTCCACATATATATGTGTGGCGCTGTTCGTACACAGTGGACTAACGTTACTCCTCTAAGTTTGATTTCCAGTAGAAGAACATGATGTGCCTCGATAAATATGATCATTCTAAGGCAGGGGAAATATGGATTCAATATCAGTCCTGCTTAAGTTGGACACAACAGCATTGTAGGCCTACAGTAGCTGTAATTTTAGGGGGCCACCATTCATTAAATTAGCAGGGGGGGGGAGCTGAATTTTTTTTTTAATAAATATTCTCAGGCTAAATAGTTGTGGAATAAATAATTGTCTGAAGAACATGTTGTAAAGAAATTTTGAACTTCAAACTAAATTAAAATAAATAATTATATAAACTCCTGAGCATCATTTTAATGGCCATTAAAATAATTTTGATTGACTGACCCTTAAATGTGTGCAGCAGAGCGCACCAAAAAATCAATAGCCTACTAGGCCTAATTTGGCATCTAAATTTGTAGACAGAAAAGTTTTAAGGAAGTTAAATACATATTTGTCTCCACACACAAATGGAAAGAAATATTTTGCTTCAGGCAGAGTGTGAAAGTCTGAAAGATTGAAAGTGAAATAAATAAATTTGTCCGAATAAAATAACTCCACCCCCCCCCCCCCTCCCCTAGGAATTAAAGGGTGGCTCCTTTATCGCGTGTATTTGTGATACAATATTATTATTGTCAATAATAAAGTTAAAATATGTACACTGACCGAATTAAGACACCATGACCACTTCAGGTCGCCAACTATGACTTATTTGGGACACCAGGTCCCTATTCAGTCACAACAGATTTATTTTTTACGAACGTTCATAATTTTTGCTTTTTATACCATTTTCTATTATTTTCAAGAGAGCTGTTGATACAATTATAAAAAAATTCTATTTAAAAACATTTGTGTTGGTTGCTAATGCAGTGTGAACTGGGGATATTCGAAATTATGAAAAGTATGACTGAATAAGGGCACCTTACGTTACTAGTATTGGGTCTTCGTCGTGATTGATGGCATATATTATTTAATAGGGCCTATCCTGTAGAGCTTATGAGGTCTTTCCTCCACGCGCGACGCTGTTTGCACCACCCCCCCCCCCCCCCCGGCAATCAATAAGCATCTCAACCCGAAATTCCCAATTTCTTATTTCGGACATGCATGTCCAAAATAAGAAATACGCGAATTTCGTCTCTGTATCTAGCCTGACTGGTGAATGCGCGGCACAAAAATTAAAAACTTTTGCAGTTCTAGTCTATGGACATGTTTACATCATATGGTCATATTGAGAAGCCAAAATAAAATCACCGATTTTTTGAAGATTTTAGCCTGATTGAGTCCCTTTAATAACAGTGGAAACAGTATCGATGATATTTCAAGGACCAACGTTCAGACTACATGGATTCCTTCCCAACAAACACGACGCATTGACCCAATGCTGGTTTTATGTTCGACCACCGTCTGCAACGTTGGCCCAACGTAAAACCAGCATAACTAGCATTGGGTCAGGGTGTGGTGTTTGCTGGGTTGTCATCTGCGAGATGTGATTTGTAGGCCTAGGCCCTATATATAATTATATATTTTCTATGCATATATAGCGGCATGTTATAATAGTCTTTGAACTTGAAAAACAACTGGCCTACTCAGATCAACTCTTCTGTTGATGGCTGCCTAATACCAGCTGTAAATCTCTCATCAAACAGACATTGACCCGATCTTGGATTAATGCTGCTGTAAGGTCACAGACGTTGGGCAAACCTTACCTCAATTTGGGTCAACGTCGGGCCTACACATAGAGGCCTAATTCGTCATTTGAACATAACAATTAGTCTAGTGTGCGAGGTCCAGAAAACCACGTTTAATTCCATTCATGCGCGCAGCTTGGCAATCTATAATGCGTGGAATGGCAAAAGGCAGTATCTAAAATATCTTTTGTTAAAATAGGAAAAAACATTTTTTTGTTAACTTTTATTTCTGAATTTCGCAACTTTAAGTTCCCGGAACTTGAAAATTGGGAACTTGAAGTTCCCGGAACTTGGGAACTTCAGAACTTAGGAACTTGGGAACTTCAGAACTTGGGAACTTGTTTAAAGGTATCCCGCTATTGGTTAACTGGCCGACAAAATGTGCAGGTAACCTGAGTCAGCAACGTAACCTGCGTCATGAATTTCCTGGCACAGAGCGCCAGATGCCGCTGCCTGGCAAATAAAAGCGGAACTTACTGCGTTTGGACCTGAGGACTGTTTTGGCAACTTTTTGCGGCGCGGTTCAACGGAGGACTGGCAGGAGGATGCTCCACTGACCGGGAAATCAGGTAAAAAAAAATTTAAGAACACAAATTACATTATGTGATATAATTATATAAGAGGTATAGATCTGAAAGCGAGTTTATTGTGCTTTATCCGAACCTGATCCCTCACAACTTTGGAAAAATAGACAAGACTGGCTGATGAGCAATAACAGAGGCCATCGCTGGTCATTGAAGTGAGGGATGATGCAGGTCACTTGGATGACGCAGGTTACAACAAATTAATCACAGGCATTGTTGTGGCTGGTTAAAGCGACACAATCATGCTAAAATAATCAGAAAATCTGTATTTTTAGTTAGGCTTCTTAATAAAGTTTAAAAAGGCCCATACCCAGGCAAACATCATGTTTTTGTTTTAGCTCTGTTATATCTTTTTGATTGTTTGAATGAGTATAGGCAACATTCCGATAGATTACAACTTTAGAAACATCCGTTGGCAACGTAATCAGGTTTCGAAAAGACAATAATGACAAACTGTTGGTCATTACATTTTTGTCTTTTAGATCCACCCCTTTTTGAATGGGGTTGTCATGCTTGACAGGAAACTGACATCGAGGCAATGATTTGATTATTCCTTCTAAAAAAATTTTATAATTTACTAGCCGTAATCTATGACAAATGAAATGAATCGGGCTTTAGGCCACCTTTGTGCACATATAGGCTAAACTGGGATTTGAAATTCGAGCCCTTGCGGTCTGAGGCCGAGCACGCTATCTCTCGGTCACGGAGGCTCCCCACAATACTGACTTTTACACGTGGAAGGCGAAGGAACATTTTTGTTTCTTTCAAACAGCCGAGACCGGGAACCGAACCCCGAACTCAAGCGTGAAAGGCATCGATGCTAACCACTACCCTAGGACCCCCGCCCAATCTATGACAAAAAGTTCTTAACTCGTATTAGGATAAGTATGTAAGGTCTCAGATGTATCACATCGTCAAAGACATTGCTAGTTTAATTACAATGTCATCGGAAAATCACCGCTTAACGGCGCCCTCCCAACGGGTCTCACATTTCAAAACACAAAGGTTCAACACACCTAAACTCGGCCAATTGACATGTTTTATATCTTTGCGGGACATCATGAACATCGCCAAAATACACAGGTAATATTCATGGGATGTTCGTGGCTGGTGTAGTGACAGAAAGGAAGGGATTTTCCTCAGTGTTGATCCTTTCAAAGAAAAAACAAGTCAACATCGGACCCTTCATCTAGACCCTCAGCGGCTTGGTCAAACCCAATATAATTAAAAGGATGGTTGTTAGAAGTTGCATGAACATTCTGAAATACACACTTAGGCCCTACAGGGGTCATATTTCTTTCAAATGGAGGGTGGAGAAAGATAATATAGATTTACGATGATATAAGCACAATTTTAAACTTCGAAACTTTTTAAGTCATATTGAGAAACCAAAATAAAATCACCGATTTTTTGAAGATTTTAGCCTGATTGAGTCCCTTTAACTCTTCCTTTACCAATTTCGCATTTATGCGAAAACTACCTTCCTTTACCAAATTCGCATTTACACGAAATCCACATGTGTACATACATTAATTGCAATGGAGATATTTCATTGCATGCGTGGCTGAAAATCGCCAACCAGAATGGTCAGTTACATGGACGCAATGTTCTCTTGCATTTTTAATTTGTGCGATGTGCTCATGCGCATAGCTATAACCTGTATTGTGTCCAGGGGCTACCCCAGGGGTCCTCCCTAAAAAAAGAAGTCGGTTTCTGGGGGTAGTTTTATCAGGGGGAAGTCGGTAAAGGAAGGGTTAAGAGAGATATAAAGACGAAATTCACAATTTCTTATTTTGGACATGCTGACATGCATGAAATCGGGAATTTTGTCTTTATATCTCTTTTAACGGGTAAATGCGTAGCACAAAAATTAAAAAACTTACGCAGTTTCAGTCTATGGACATGTTTACATCATATTGTCATATTAAGAAGCCAAAATAAAGATATTGATTTTTAGCCTGATTGTGTCCCTTTAATATCAGTATGGATGACTGTACTCTACTACCTTAGGCCAGAACTAAGCTAATACCAGTAGTGCATGTTTTTAGTTTATTTCTCAGTCAATTATCAACCGATTTTCATGAAATTTACAAACATCCGTGACAATTTCCTAAAATTATATGCACTTAAAAGCTAGACCATTTGACATGTAGTAAATTGAAATTAGAATCTCCCTCTATAAACCCAATTTGTACCGATGTTTAACTTGAAAAATACCTGAGAAAAATGACAAGGAAATCGGTTGAGAATTAAAAGAGAAATCGACAAAAAACATGCACTACACATTTTCCGAAATAATTGTGGACCAGCGTATAGTCAAATTTAAAGTCCAATCTTCTGCTCTGGCAGAGTGGGAGTCAGTTAAGGAGTGCTGGCTGTATGTCAGGACAGGACAGTCAAACATGAACTGATGAAGGCTGTTTAGTAATTCAAAGACAGACAATTGTGGGTTTTTGTTTTTTTAATTGCAGGCAGGACCAGGCCGAAAGGCAAAACAGTTACCACGGCTGAGGCCTCACAGGCCTACAGAAACAGACAAACAGAAACAGAAACAGACAAAATGCACGGGGTGCAGACATGCCCAGAGACCGAAAGCCAGATATGATCATAACTTTTATGTTATTAGACGATGTCAAGAGTCATTTAGGTGGGGGGGGGGGGGGTGTAAACCCATCATCAAAATCTCAGACCCGCCACCCCTATAGGTAAAAAAATTACGAAATCCCCCACTTTTGTGGGTCCAAAATTTCCAAGACTCTGGCTCTTAGCTGGGCTTCAGGTTTGCAAGCTAACTGACTTTACTGCAGGGATTGCGAAACAGTTGACCCCGCGAATGTGTATTGACAGGACAGCCAATGTAAAATCTGCCAATGTTGGTTCAATGTTGGGCCAGCATCGCAGACGTTGGGCTAACATTAAAACAGCAATGTTTCGTTCTCACTGAAAATTGATCATGGAATGCACTGAATAATGATCACAGGCACACTGTGCACCACTTTAAGAGTAAAACATATTGCACCAAAAAATTCAAAGTAAGGTGTTAAAGTGTTGTGTACTGAACTAAAAAAACTTTGCAGCCCTCCACTGCACAGTCCAGACATGTTAATTGTTCAAGTATTCAATATTTTACTGTTCAGCACTGTTTTATACACAATCTCTCCATGTTTATCTTTTTAATGATGCAGGTCAGACTGTGTAACCTGCATCATCGTGTTTCATCAATGTCAGTAAGATAAACAGGTACATGCTATCCTGAGAGGTTGAACTGCTAACCCTTTGCCTGCTAATCACGACAATAGTTGTTTTTAATCCGTTTTATTAACCACTGTTATTTAGAATACAATTACAATTTAAACATCAAGATCTGCTAATTTTTAGTAGCAAAATAAACTAATATGAGTAATTTTCAACCACTTGAGGTTGTGGATTACAGTTGCGATACACTACTTCAAGTGGTTGAAAATTTAAATAAATTTACTTAGCAGGATAAGGGTTAAAGTACATTTCCCTTCCATTATCAGATTAGTGTGCAGCCTCACAGACTCACTCATTGGGATTTACATGTTGGAGATTAAGTATTAATGTGAGTTTCACCCAAACAAAAACTGTTTATGATGCACATTTATAAATACTGTATATTGTCAAAAAATCAGGCTTAGTCTCTTTTAAATTCAATTTGACCTTGACCTTTACCCCAACGACTCAAATATGACCACAATCAATAAAATAGTGCCAGAAATGGACTTGACATGCCAAAAACCCTTAGAAACCATATGTCACACATGAAATTCAAAGAAACAGTTAAAAAGTTATATGTAAGAGTTAATCATGGCGGCCATTTTGGATTTTACGTTGAAAATATATGTTCCACTCAATACAATTTGGTATATTTTTAAAATATTACTCCCAGACGACTTAGAAATCAGATAAAAAAGGTTTTATAACTGGGTAAAACCAAAAATTGGGGTAATTTTGTAGCATCAAAAATGGCAGTGAGGTGACCATCAAAGAAGAGGAAAACTACTTGATGGGTTTGGTGCACTGATCCCAATAGAGCATAAAAAAGTCACTGGCTGCGCTAGAAATTTTTTTTTCGCTTTAAAAACGTCATTTTAAAAAAGTTGCAAAATCCACTTACTACTCCGTTACAAAATCCAAACCATTTCAAAAATGATGTTACTTTGTTTAGATTCACATCACACTTTTAAACGTGATATCCTTATTGAAGCATAATACTAAACAATTATACCTCAAAACTGCTAAAAATTTAAGAAAATTTGACGGAATAAACAAAAATCCTTATTTCAACTCCGTTACCAAGCCAAAAAATACTCAACTCCGTTACCAAATGTTTAGCTCCACATAAATATAAACTGTATATTTTCTTATCATAACATCGATCATAAATGGGTGCTCTATTTATATGGGGACAACGAGCCATGTTTTAAAAGACTATATTATCAATCATTATGACTGTAAAATCCATAAAATTTGACAATTCACTACTCCGCTCCCTTTTCTTGGTAACGGAGTAGAGTGGAACGGAGTAGTAAAATTAAAAGTATTCTTGGGATTAATGAAAATATAAGGACAATAATTCAAAGATATATCATACAGGTGGAAATAGTCCCCATAGCAGCTGTTCTGGGCATGCAAGCATAAAACAAAATTCGTTTTTATACCCACAAGGCTAGGAGCGGAGTAGTAAAAACAAAAGCATATTTTCTAACTTTTCGGTAATACCTGTTCCGAATAAACTTGTCACTCAACAATATTAATTCTTTCAAGGCGAAAAACTCATATAAGGCCTTTCAGTGTGTCAAACTACACTTGATATAATTTTAGTTCATGATTATTCACTTGATGGGGCATGCTACAATGATGGTAACGGAGTAGAGTGCAAATGTGGGGACATGTATATTCATCAATATTATATATATCAATATCAATTTTAAGTCGAATTTTGATCATTGATTAGTTTAAGTGCACAATGTCTAGCCATGAAATGTAATTGTTAGAATTATATTGTGAATTTGTAGCCTACAATGGAGTTTCAAATAGTGGAATTTTCTCTGGGGACATGCCATTTTTCACGTTTCCATGACATAGAGCTCTTATAAAACCATATATATATATATATTTTTACTAATAATTTAAACATTTTTAAGTAGTAATGCTTAAACGTGAAGTTGCACCATTTATTTTTAATATTATTATATTTAAATCAAAATGCGGACCTTTTAAGTCCTGGGGACACTAATTTTATGTAAAGTTACCCCAATTTTTGGTTTTACCCAACTATTGCAATTTGTGTCGGGTGACCCCATCATTTGTCACAGGTTGCCCGGACTATAAGTAGTAAATCAACGAACACGAGATATTTAGGACCAACCATAGGTAAATCTATATTTCTCAGGATTATCTATGGCCGTATGGGTCCAACTCATTGATGCAGGCGGTGCCCTATCGAGGGGACACCCGAGAGTGAGTTCCCAAGTTCCCGGAACTTCAAGTTCCCGAAACTTCAAGTTCCCAAGTTCACGGAACTTCAAGTTCCTAAATTTCTTGTTTTTAAAATTTAAGTAAAAATTACTAGAACGTTGAGTTATTTCCGAGATTAAATCTCATCCTTAGGCTAGACTATTTCTCGTTTAATATTAACTGGTAAACGCTCAACACAAAATTTACGTCATTCTATGGACATGTTGACATATTATAATTATAGGCCTATAGTCTACCCGCCGTCAGATTAACTTGTAGACTGTCGCATGTTTTTCGCCAATTTTGCAAGGACTATTTTTGGTTCACGCGGCGACTAACGTTACCGTGAAATTTTCATCAAAAAATATTATATAGTTCAAAAGTTAGATCGTTTGACATGTAATAAATTTGTAATTAGGCCTACGACGTCCCTCTTATAAACATATTGAACTGGTTCAATTAAAGTTTATTTCTAGCGCTGAATTGCATTACATTTTTAGCCTAACTTTTCAGCTATACAATATTTCCCGATGAAAATGTCGTCGCCGCGTGACCCGAGAATAGTCCTTCCAAAATTTCATGAAAATCGGTTGATAGGCGAATAGTATTAGACCTGTAAACAGGCTGAAGGGGAAAAAAATATGCCCAAGCTGAATTTTTCAGGATACCTTCCAAATACCATTAGAAACAACATACTAAAACTCCCCGTGATTCCCGCTGGAGCCTTTTCCATTATTCAAGATGGCGTCCAAGATGGCCGCCAAAATGTTGAAACCGCTATATCTCGGCTTGTAATCAACATAACTTGATGATTTAAATGTCTACATGTGCATTTATTGCCATAAGGATTCAATTGAAACAGGTTCTGAGTCACTAAACAGTCACGCCTATAATGTATTTGCAATTTAAGGTATATAAATAAGCAATATAGCAAGATTTTGATACGTATGACATTTTAAATACCGTACTATGTCAATCATTACATATCCTAAATTGAAAATAAATGATAAATGTGACTATTTCGTGACTCAAAGCCTTGTAATCCTTTTGTAAAAAAGAACATTTTGATATAAACATCATGAAATTGTGTTGATTACAAGCGAAGATACTAGGTCGTCGATTTATGCAAACATCCACTCGAACACCCCGACAAATTATAGGCCTACCAAAGATATTTTCCAGAGGTTTTTTCACTGATGAGATGTATTTAAAAGCAGGAGAAAGTCTTTCAAAATCTCACTAGCAGAAAAATGTCAAATTCAAGATGGCCGCCAATGACTCTAGAAGAAGGAAATCGCTATGACTAATTAGTGTATATCTACTGTTTAAGTTTCAATGTCAGTGCAGGCACTGATGTTGGCTGTGGTAGCCTTAAACAACCGGCAATATAGTTACCTTCAGCTATTGTCACTCTGGGGACTATCCGACCAGATTCAATTGTATGGACAGGCCTAGGGTAAATCCCCCAGACATGCCCAGAACCCCTATGTTATCGGGCGAGTGAAGGAAAACGATCTCAACAACCGACCGTGCCCTATCACCCCAAACCCACATCATATTAATCTGTACATCATTCATCTCATCAATGGTCTGTACTGTTTTTTATCTCATTACAGTGTCACATAAATGACCATTAGTGCCAAAACGTGACGTGAAGCAATAATTTACTGGGAATTATACCATTAAAAAGGAGTGAATACATGTACATTGTGTTTACATCATTCAATTTTTTCAGTTCTTCTATCAAGCTAAAATAACATGTATTTATGTTTTTCCACCCCCTGACATAAAAAGGAACCTTATATACTATGCTCCTGGTGTCCCCCCCCCCCCACCAGCCCTCTCAATTTCCGGGAAGGGTGAAAAACATTAATGCAATAAATTGGACCCATAATCATGATAATAGCTCGTATAGGTGTGGTTTTGACTGCATAATGTAATTCTACTAGGTTTTTAAGGATTAAGCATGCTCAAGGTGAAAAGATCAACTTAACATTGTGAAAATGTAATTTTGATAAGGAATTATAAGGAATTACAAGGCATTACAAGGGCAGGAGGCAATAGAGAGGCGCTAAAAGGCGACGAAGAGGCATTGAAGGACAAAGTAAAGGCGTTGAAGGACGACAATGAGGCGTCAAGGTGCGACTGGGTGTGTTAAAAGGTGGTATGGAAGGCAGTACAGGGCGACGAGGAAGCGTTAAGTGACAATGGGAAAGCGTTAAAGAGCAATGGGGAAGCGTTGAAGTGCAGTGGGTAGGCATTTAAGGACGACGAAAAAGCGTTAAGGAGCGCAGAAGAGGCGTTAAAAGGCAATGGGAGGGCATAAAAGGGAAAGTAAGATGCGTTCAAGTGTGACGGGATGCGGTAAAAGGCAACGAGAAGGCATTAAAGAGCAACGAAAAAGCGTCAAAGGGCATCACAGAGGCATTAAAGCATGATCGAGAAGCAATAAAGGGAGACAGGGAGAAGTTAAAGGGCAATGGGGAGGCGTTAAAGAACGACGAGGCAGTGCTAAAGCGCGACGAGGCATTAAAAGGCGACAGAAAGGTGTTAATATGGTAATGCTATTGCCAAAAATGCGATGGAGGGGAAACAAAAGGGGATGAGTAAGTGTTAAAGGGTGACGGATAGGCGTTAAATGGCGATTGGAATGTGTTGATGGGCGATTGGTGGGAGTTAGAGAGCATCTGACGCGGTAAAGGGTAACGGAAAAACGATAAAAAACGGTGGGGAGGCGTTGAAAAACACTTTATTCAGTCAAAAATAGGCTAGCTAAATAACCTTATGCCCATGATTATGAAAAATCACATGCAATGAATGGGGTTTTAGGCCATCTGTGTGCACATACAGGCTAAGCTGGGCCAGGAGAACCTCCCGAGGATGGCGAGATGAATGAGATGACACTGCCCTCCAGACACAGGATTCGAAATATGACATTTAACTATCAAAATTGTACTACAAGAAATGTAGTTAAACCCTCATCATCAAAGATATAGATTACACTTCTTACTATTTTTCTTTGTGTGAAATGTTTTTTGGAATGAGACTTTGGATGAAACTACTACCATAAAAGGATTTTCTACTCAAAATTAAATTGAAATAAGGTATTACATTGTATTGTTTTAATTTGTTAAAATCATCTTTTCGTTCATTTGACCTTAAAATTGACATTTTGACTTTGAAGATGAAGTTGAATCGATCACTAAAATATTACCAGAAATGGATCTTCTAGTAAGTTAGATTGGGTCGGTTACCTCTTTTTACATGAAAAATGGGTATTACGCTTGCTTTTACTTGACCTTTAAAATGACGTTGTGACATTAAAGACCTTTGATCTTCAATTTGTTTTTATACATTTTGACCTTGGAATTTACTTTTTGATGTCGAAGAAGTCCTTGTGTCACCAAAATAATAACCTAAGCGGGTTATCCAGTAAAATCACCTCAAAACGAGGTATTACATATGATATTTTTTTATATTTGTATTTGTTCAAAATATTATTTTCAGGAATTTGGCCTTAAAATTAACCCTTAAACCTTAAAGGTCACCTTGAATCATAAACATAATACCATAAAAGGACTTGCCAGTCACAATTTCATAAAAATGAGGTATTACACAATTTCTTAACTTCATTTGATAAAAATCAAATTTTTGATTATTTTACCTTTAGATTGACCCTTTGACATTGAAGATGCCCTTGAAGCATAAAAATAATATAAGAAATGGATTTTCCAATCAAAATTAGACGAAAAAGAGGTATTACACTTGTTCCTACCTTTATTTGTTGAAAATTCATATTTTACCTTGGCCATGATCTTGGATTTTGCCATACCTCCCACTGCCTAAATTTTATTGTATCCAATGAGTTCCCCAACTCTCAAAAACATGGAATAAAAACAAGAATCATTGTTTGATTGTGAAATTTTTGGCAATTTAGGGTGGTTTTACCGATTTTCATGGCCGCTGGCGGCCATCTTGGATTTTTCATCTATTTTTAGGGGTCAAATTTTGATTGACTGTCATTCATTATATATCCAGTAGAATAGAACTCCGTTATAAACCTTTTGTCATATTTTTGGGGGGATGAGGTGGTATATCGACCCGTCTATATAGCTGTGTTAATATTTTGGCGGCCATCTTGGACGCCATCTTGAATATTGGAAAAGGCTCCAGCGGGAATCACGGGGAGTTTTAGTATGTTATTTCTAATGGTATTTGGAAGGTGTCCTGAAAAATTCAGCTTGGGCATATTTTTTTCCCCTTAAAAACCTAATACTATTCGCCTACTAGCCTAACACGGCACAAAACGCGGCACAAAAAATAAAAACTTTTGCAGTTCTAGTCTATGGACATGTTTACATCATATGGTCATATTGAAAAGCCAAAATAAAATCACCGATTTTTTGAAGATTTTAGCCTGATTGAGTCCCTTTAAGTCGACACATTCAACTCCGCCTGCACGTCTTATCCTTTCCCCACTTTTAATAGCTAACTCAAGGTACTTGTCGAATTTAACATGCAGGCTGGTCCTAGAACCAATTCAAAAACCTGCGGAAAAAGACACTTATAATCACTTTTCGATTGTGTGAATTTTTTTTTTTTTTTTAAATGACCCAGCTTTTGCCAAGAAGTCCGCTAAATGCTGGCCAGCAAAATACATGCTATCATCGGTCAATTGTCCCTCCAAGTGAACTCCTGTTGGGTTTGCAAAGGATGTCTGCCTCGAATAATGTAAACACATCATCAGATGCATAATTCCCACACACATGAGAGGCACTACTAGTGAATGCGATCCACCCTATGTGGGGATGTTACCTGGAGTAATATTGTCATTATCAGATTATATGGCACTGACCACACCTTATAGGGATATCAAAAATTCGCGTTTGTCAGCTTCTGTGAGAGCAAATACACAAGTGAGGTCGGACTGTGAAGATCAATCATCTATGACTTTCAAATTTGGTGGGAGGCTTGGTTTCCAGAAATTTTCTAGACCTTCTTACATCATTGTGACTGTAACTAAAACCCATATGTTTTTTTGCTGTTAACATCTTAACGAATTTACGGCTCTTCCCATAATGATTGTGTCCAAATGAAGCAGTCAAAGGGGTTTCTAATCCCGTGAAAAAGTTGATTGTATGTAATCTGGAAGCGACAATGCAGTCGGCTGTGCTGATTATGGATAGCCCATTCAAAGTCCAATGTGCGTTCATCTGTAGAATTATCAATATCACTGTTTTCATTCATATCATTACCTGTGCAAATATCTGCAATATTTCAATTTCAATACCAAATAAATTAGCGATCGAGAAGGTGATTTTCATTTAGCCATACAACTATATATAGGAGACTGCAGTTCCATGATTTGGCATGGTCTTATCCGGGGTCTCACGACTCCTTCAGCTCACTACTATCACAAAATATATCATCAAGTTTGAAATCAACTTTAAGGAACTCATCATTTCATGAAAAAACTCTCAAGAACCATGCACATTTTCTTGTTTGTTCATGACCCAAAAAGCATGTATGAATGGGGTTGTAGGCCATCTTTGTGCACATAATTTATAATGCTAAACTGGGCCTGGAGAACTTTCTGAGGATGGTGAGATGAATGAGATAACACTGCCCTCCAGACACAGGACTCGAAATTCGAGCTTCGGTGGTCTGAGGCCGAGCACGGTCTCTCGGTCACAGAGTTTCCCCACAATACTAAATATTTACAAGTGAGCGAGGAACTAACACTTTGTTTCTTTGAAATTTGAATGCCAGAAGGGGGACGAATTAGCCTACCCTTGAACACATGGCGGGCTTATTGGATTTTTTACCCACAATGCACTGTATAAAGTACTTCCTGACCACAACATGAAGCCGGGAATACCTTAAAACACCGTGGTGGACACTAAAATCACGAATCTGTTTCTATTATGTGAAAAATGATGTCCATTTATTGTTTTTCCGACAGCATCCGTGCACATTATAATGTCCGGCATAACTGAAAGCCCCGTGATAGACACCAAAAACACGAATATGCCTCTATTATGTCGAAAATGATATCAATTGTTTGATCTTGGACAAATGGCGGCCATCTTGGATTTTTAACCCACAATGCAATGTCGAAAAAAAAATTCTGACAATGCCACTGTGTCGGGCATACTATAAATCCCTATAATAGACACCAAAAACATGAATCTGCCTCTATTGTGTTGACAAATATATCAATTTATTGTTTAACCTTGGACCATGGCCATCTTGGATTTTACCCACAATGTATGTCCAAAGTTATTTCTGACCACACCACTAGATCGGGCATACCTGAAAACCCTATAGTAGACACAAAAATCATGAAGCTACTCCTATTTTGTCGAAAATTATGTCAATTTAAAGTTTGACCTTGGCCAACTAGCGGCCATCTTGGAAAATGGCCGATTTCTGAGTTTCGCTGTAAATTGAATAAAAACACCTAGTAGAATATTTTTGCTGGAGGCATCCTGTATTCAAATCAACCGTCAAAATCTATGCTTGCATGAAGAGATGTATAGGGGACTTTATGGCAGGGCCTGGACTATACGGCTTCAATTGATATTTGACAGGTTTTAGGGGGGTCCGTTTTTTTTTATTTTTAGCTGCAAATTAGTGCGATAAGGTCGATTCTGGAGGATGATACTGGGGTAAATTTTCAGCTTTGTGGTCATAGGGGAGGTCGTGCAGAATCGTAAAGTGAGGAAATCGGCTTGGCACTCTTTGGTTAGATGAGATACATTCGAACCTTGCCGGGATATATTATACATAGGGCCTACATCAGCGGGTGATGCCTGACAGAGTTGGCTGACAACAGACAAACACGTGGGTTCTATCCATGGATATATATTCAATCGGGTCCATCCAATGATCCATACAAATTCTCATTCCTACCCTCCCCGTTTGGAACAACCTCCCATCTCACGTTGTCCCCTCTCTCACCCTGGAACCCTTCCGCCGACAACTCACACACATAATAATATAATGATAATAATAATAATAATAACGAGGGTAAACCCAATGAGCGGTAGCTCATCTGTCCCGCCAAATCATAATGTACACTGCTCTACAAAGCCAAAAGGCAGTATCTGCTAACTTGTAGCGGAGGTAGATACTGTCTTTTGGCTTTGCACGGCAGTAGAGGCCTACAAGTGCAAAAGTGTTATTACATAACATTCACACCACCCTTTGTTTCCAAAGACTTCAAAAAATTAAACACACCTAGCTTTGAAGGCGCTCTACACATTGAAATTGTAGTACGTTTATTCTGTTTACATTTGAAAGTCTTTTTTTTTTTACTTTTTGTAATGGTATAGATCTGGTAATTTTCGTGAAATTTCCATTTTCGCGAAGAGAACAAATTATAGAATTTAAGAAGCTTTGAGTAAATTATTATTATAATGGCGCTACCTACATGTATAATCGAAAATGACTACAGTGAGTTTTAACTACTGTCTCTATGAAGACTCAACAAAAATGTAGGCTACATGTATATCTTATATATTAGCCGATAGCGCGTGAGCGCGAAAACAAATAACTCGTCCATTGCCACTAACACTGGTTGTTACCCCAGCGCTAACTCAACGTTGGCCTGGTATCTCCGTCGCTGACCCAGCATTAAACCAACGTGTCGTGAATAGTTATTTCCGTTATTGTTATTACGTAGCTAAGGGTGAAGTGGGCTACGCCTATACTTCTGATAACTAAACCATGGTTGAGGGAAGTTTTAGCTTTCACGGCTGAGTAGGCTAAGTAACTCAGAGACGGAGGGAGCTATGGATTCCGCATCCGTTTTTTTTTGCCTCTTCTTTTGCCTATAACTTTGTAAGAAAATAAGCTAGGATAACAATTTTCGGTATGTGGGTTACTTCCAGGTGGATAATGGACAGGTTAAAATATTTTTAATCTGAATTCAAAACGCAAGGTCGCAGAGGAGAAAATGATGATGTTGCGGCGTTGGGCCGTCCGTAAACAATTCGTTTCCGGAGCATATCTCTGAAAGTACTTGTCCGATTGTCTTCAAATTTTACACACAACATCCCTAGGGGGTCTAGTTGTGCCTTTTGGGGTACTTGAACTTTGACCTACTTCTGGTTCAGAACTATGACCTATTTAGACGTTTTGACGCGCACTTCGTTTCCGGAGCAGATCTCGAAAAGTACTGGGCCGATGACAGTCATATTGCACATACATGTTCTCTAAGGTCCCTAGTTGTGCCTTTTCAGGTTTTTGGACCTTGACCTTGAAGTTGACCCAGCACTTTGACCTAATTTATAACATCGGTAAGTCCGACTGAAAGATTTTGCGGAATATCATGAAAACCGCTCAAGATAGCTACACCATTACTATAAAACAAATTGTGAGGTTTCAGGAGAGGATGCATCTTGAAAAAAATTTCAAGTCGATAAAATTAAAAATGGCCGCCTATCGGCCATTATTCACCTCGACAGGCCTGATATTGCGGAATATCATGAGAACCGCTCAAGATAGCTACACCATTAATATCAAATAAATTGTAAGGTTTCAGGAGAGGATGCATCTTGAAAAATTTCCAGTTGATAAAATTCAAAATGGCCGCCTATCGGCCATTATTCACCTCGACAGGCCTGATATTGTGGAATATCATGAAAACCGCTCAAGATATCTACACCATTACTATAAAACAAATTGTAAGGTTTCAGGAGAGGATGCATTTTGAAAAAATTCAATTTGTCCAAGTTCAAAATGGCCGCCAATCGGCCATTATTCACTTTCACATAGCCGGTATTTGGTAACCGTACTAGATGGCTAGACCATTACTATAAAACAAAATGTGAGATTTCAGGAGAGGATGCATCTTGAAAATTTTTGACTTGATCAAATTCAAAATGGCCTCCTATCGGCCATTATTCACTTTCACATGAGCGATATTTGGTAAACCGTGCTAGATGGCTAGACGATTACTATAGAATGAAATGTGAGATTTCAGCTGAGGATGCATCTTTGAAAATTTCGACTTGATCAAATTCAAAATGGCCGCCTTTATGCCATTATTCTCTTTCACATGGCCGACATTTGGTAAACCGTGCTAGATAGCCAGACGATTACTATAGAATGAATATGAGATTTCAGCTGAGGATGCATCTTGAAAAATTCTGACTCGATCAAATTCAAAATGGCCCCCTATCGGCCATTATTTACTTTCACATGCCCAATATTTTGCAAACTGTGTTAGATGTTAGTCCATAACTATAAAACAAAATTTGAGGTTTCGGGGGAGGATGCACCCTAAGTTTTTAACTAGTTTATATTGAATTCAAAATGACCGTAAATCAGCTATTAGTTACCTCGATTGGCCTGATATCGGGTAAACCGTGCCAGATAGGTAGACCATTACTGGGATACTGATTAGGATCATTAATTTCAATGGAGGTTTGCAATCTCTGACAGACTGTCTAGTTCTTATCTTACTCTTAGACTGGGCTTCTTAGACCTAGTTGTCTTGCGTCTTGATTTTTGACCTAGCCTAGGACTACATTAATAACCCTACACAAAATTGCTCAAATCTAATTCGGAGCGGGAGCTCCTGGACTTATGTAGTCTTGTTTTTCTGGATCCGCCTCTGCTAATAGTAAATTATGGTACCCTACTCTAAATCGGGACAACGATTATGCATGTCTCATATCATTGGGAATTAAGTTCCATATGTTAACACCTAGGTATGACAGGAATTTAGCATGTGCTCTGGGAAGGTACAATTTATTCTGAGCAGAAGATCTGAGGCTAGAACTTACACAGTCTGTTACATTTGTAAGCAAATCTTGAATATATGACGGTTTTTGGTCTGTTTTACTTTTATAAATCAGACAAGCTTGTTTATACTTGACTTATTCTTTAAATGGGAGCCAATTTAACTTTTTAAACATTTCTTTACTTGGTGATAATGGATCAGCATCTAATATTATTCGGGCCGCTTTCTTTTGCAATTTCGTAATGACATTTTCATTCTCTCTACACCCAGTTCCTCAAACTATACAGCATTATTCTATGATGGGCTTTATATAATAATTGTAGAATAAAATATCAAATGGGAGATATTTGCGTAGTCTAAGGAGAAGTGAAAGTTTAAAAGAGACACATTGTTTTACATGAGCAACTTGTTTTTTTTCACGAATGTGTACTGTCAATAAAAACGCCCAACAATTTAGCATTTTCAACCTCTTCCAATTCATTTTGGTCAATCATTACAGAACTAGTGGAGATGCAGGTGGTTTGTGAATTGTGTTTACGTTTACTGGATATAAATAAGGTATTTGTCTTTTCGATACTAAGAACCATTTGGTTTTGGCGACACCATATGTATATATACTGTTGCCACAAGGCTGTAATTTATTTTTAATTTTGTTTTTGTTTAGTCCAGATCTACCTATAACCGCATCATCTGCAAATAAACAAATGTCGCTCAAGTGCTCTTCCAGAGAAATATCATTAATAAAGACAAGAAACAGTAAAGGGCCAAGAATAGATCCCTGGGGCACACCACATTTTACTGGTGCTGGCTCAGATATTGTATCCTTAATATTTACAGACTGTTCCCTATTGCTGAGATATGACAATAAACCAATGCTAAGTTTTTTCACTGCATTTATACAACTTTAATTTTTCTAAAAGGATATCATGATTTACCAAATCGAATGTTTTACAAAGATCTACAAGGAGAAGGCCCACTTGATTCTCAGTGAATAATGAAGAAAGCCATTGTTCAGTCATCAAAGTTAATGCACTTTTACATGAGTGATTTGTTCTAAATCCAGATTGTCTTTTATTTAGTAAATTGTGTGAGGAAAGGTATCCATACAAATGAACAGAAACATTGTTTTTCTAATATTTGTGAAGCAATTGGAAGAATAGAAATTGGTCTGTAGTTATTTACATCATCTTGGGACTTTTTTTTGTGAAGTGGAATTACTTTGGCATGTTTCCATATGGGAAAACACCTGCTTGTATGCTTAAGTTACATATTTTCATAATGGAATCTGATAATAGAGTTGCAGCACTTTTGAGAAATAGCGCCTGAATGTACAATCCTGTACCTTTTTTAACTGGCACAATATTTAAATATTTTATGACAAATTTACGACTTATTTGAGGAATTTCAAAGTATGTTTTATTTTATACTTTACCATCGACATATTGATTACATTTTGTTGGAATAAATGGATATTGTTTGAAATCACTGTCAGTGACATATTTCTCAACAATAGAAGAGAAGTGGTTGCTAAAAAGTTCTGCAATTATTTTGAAGTCAGTAAATTCTTTGTTGTCATGGACATTCTTATTAATTGGTTTATCTGATGTTTGTTTTTTACCTAGTTCTTTAAACAAAGAAACTAGTTTATGTGGATCATCTTTTCATGATTCAACACGCTCCTTGTTTTATTTAGATTTATTTTCCCTCAGCATAGTTGTAACACGGTTTCCAAAATGTTTGTAATTATTATGTTGTCCTCTGCGCTTGGCCAAGTCTCATATGCATTAACTTAATTAAAGTTATCCAACCAGGCTGTTTTTCTCTTTTGACGCGTTTCTTTATACGTGGACAGTGGCTATCAATTACATGTTTTATTGAATATGCCCATTGAGATACTATATCGTTAAAGTGGGTATTTAGGTTATTATCCGGGAAGTTTTGCATTGCGTAAGCAACATCATTACTAAATTGTTCATTGTCGAAACATTTTACTTTCATGTAAGATATTTCATTATGTTTTTCATTAAGTACTTAATTATTAGTTTTGTTTTTATGATTATTGTCAGTTTCTATGGCAGCATATACAGGAAAATGATCACTAATTGACCATTGAATGACGTCGGAATAATATATATTTACATTTTAATTGACATATATGATAAATTAAGGTGCTTAAAGTTGTCGCGGTAATTCTGGTTGGTTTCGTTATAATGTGTTCGAGTTCAAAATTAGATACAACATCTGTGCATGATTTTTCATGGGGGTGATTACTGTCAGGAAGTAAATTCATGCTGAAGTCACCTAATCATATCATGCCTTTATTTTCAGAGTAGGCAGTGCCTAAGGCATCTTCCATATAGTTAAGCCAAACATTGAACGGAACAGTGTGCTCATTGGGCGGGGGCCCTAGGGTAGTGGTTAGCACCGCTGCCTTTCACGCCAGAGTTCGGGGTTCGGTTCCCGGTCTCGGCGGTTTGAAAGAAACAAAAAATGTTTCTCCCCATCCACGTGTGAAAGTCAGTATCGCGGGGAGCCTCCGAGACCGAGAGGTAGCGTGCTCGGCCTCAGACCGCCAGGGCTCGAATTTCGAAACCTGTGTCTGGAGGACAGTGTCATCTCAATCATCTCACCATCCTCAGGAGGTTCTCCTGGCCCAGTTTAGGCTATATGTTCACAAAGGTGACCTAAAGCCCGATTCATTTATAGTGTGCTCATTGAGACATTTATATGTGAAAGAAACTAGTGTTTTTTTTTCTACTAATAGTAGGCTCTAACCAAATCACTTCAATGTCATTTCGTTCAAGGTCAAACCGTCTGGTGAAATCAATATTATTCATTATGTATACCAATAACCCCCCTCCCCACACAGTCCTATCTCTCCTTACAACGTTATAACCTTCAATTAATATATCCTGATCAGAAATTGTATTGTTTATAAATGTTTCAAAGCAGCAATAAACATTGAAAGGGTGAAATGAATGAAGATATGTTCGGATTTCATATAATTTGTGATAAAGCCTATTTACATTATGATGCGCAAAAGAAAAATATGTTCCTTTGAAATCATATTTACAATCACTATTTGATCTAATAGATGAGTTATATACACTACATATTAATTTGTCAAAACAGTGGGGGTGATCACAGCGAGCAGATTTTCATGACAAGCGGATTGATCAAAACAGGATAACTGATGTGTGCGAATTGGTGACTGTTCATGATGAGGTGATTCATTGGTTATCGTACACAAGGTGAATGTTTGAGCCCATGAGATGCATCTAGCGGAACAACATGGACCACAGGGCATTTATGGGAATGGGAACACACTGTTGAGACATCGGATTAGGTACGTCCGAAGAAGTCATTTTGGTGTTTTAATTCCAATCAATCAATCAATAAAAACTTCTATAGCGCCTATATATGATCATGTGTCATAATCGAGGCCAAAGCAGGTTCGTCAACAGGGAGCCGGGCTGCTGAGGGACTAGGGTGGAAAAGCCAGGTCAAATAGGTGGGATTTAAGTAATTTCCGGAATGTTAAGATTGTTTTGGCATTACGTATTGGCACAGGCGCGGCGTTCCATAAGGCTGGACCAGATATAGAGAAAGCTCGTGACTCAGTCTTAGTCTTTATAGAAGAACAACAAATTTATTCGAATTAGTGGAGCGAAGATATTTTGAGCATTTCGACCGAACAAGTAAATCAGCCAGATTTGCAGGTTGGTTTTCTTTTAGGGTTTGGAAAGTTATTGCGCATATTTTAAAATGAATGCGAAACTTGACAAGAAGCCAATTTAATTGTTTTAGAATTGGAACGGAACGACTAAATCGTGGGGCCTTGGTTACTACTCTTGCAAGGCAGTTTTGAACGCGTTGTAATCTAGCGATATCCTTTTCTGGCATATTGTGGAAAAGTGAGTTACAATAATCTAGCTTACTACTGACAAGTGCCACTGCAATTTGCTTGGCAAGATCTAAGGACAGACTTTTTCGAATTCGACGCAGGTCGTGGATATGATGGAAGCATGCCCTACATGTTTGGGATATGTGTTTTCGGAAATTCAGTCTACTGTCGAATAGTACACCAAGATTTTTAGCTGATGCATATGGATTTGTGTCTTGACCTAGAAGTAAGCATGGGAAATTTTTTCAAGAATTTTTCTCGCTGAAGTTTGGTCTCAATAAGAAGAAATTGCAACTTCTCAAGAGATTCCTTAGCGTTTGAAACTAATAGAGACATGTAAATTTGAGTATCTTCGGCATAAAGGTGGTGGTTTATGTCAAAACTAGAGATAATAGCGCTGAGTGGTGTAGTGTATGAAGTAAAAAGCACTGGTCCTAGCACAGAGCCCTGGGGAACTCCATAGGAGAGTGTGACTTTATCTGAAAAAGTGTCTTCAATTTTTACGGACTGGTGCCTATTTTGCAAATAAGAAGAAAACCAAATTTGAGCCTGGCCAGATATTCCATACCAATCAGAAAGTCTATCTGTTAATGTGGCATGGTCAATGGTGTCGAAAGCGGCCGACAAGTCAAGCAAGGTTAGAGTCGTAACTTCACACTTGTCCATAGTAATAATGATATCGTTATGTACTTTCAGTAGAGCCGATTCCGTAGAATGATGTTTCCTGTATGCCGATCGTAATGGATTAGATAGATGGTTATTTTTTATATGAGCTTGCGGTCTATTGGCTACTATCTATTCTAAGATTTTGGAAATGAAACTTTTTGTAATTTTTCAGCTCGTTTTTAGGAAGATATGTTTTATTTAGTAGTGGTCTTACATGAGCTTCTTTGAAATTTTGAGGAAATGTACTAGTTTCCATTGAAATGTTAATTATCTCAGTGATGGGAGTTGTTAATATACCAAGACAATTTTTCAACACGCTTGTAGGAATGGGATCCAGATCACATGACGATGAACTAAAAATAAGCTTTTTAATTTCATCTTCTGACGCACGTTCAAAAACTTGTGACTTGTGGAATATTCTGTACTTTATCTGGAAATTTGGAACGGATAGTTTCAATTTTATCCACAAAATACCTAGAGAAATGATCACAAAGTGATTTTACTGATGTGAATTCTGGCAGAGCAGGAGGTGGAATTCTATGCAGAATGTTATTTAATGAATTCCAAAGGCGACGGGGATTGTCCAAATTTTCTGCAATAACATTCCGGTTTTTTTTCAGGATGTATGCAAATTTGTGATACACTGCAATAAAAGACATTTTTTTTTTTTTTTTTTTTTTTTTGCTCACTATTACTGGTAGAAATGAAGCCATCCTTGTAGAATTAAAAGAGTTATTTGTTTTGAATGGCACTTTTATCACCTTTTCCAGTGTTTCCCATCATTAGATTTCTCGTTGTTTTGAATGACACTTTTATCACCTTTTCCAGTGTTTCCCATCATTAGATTTCTCGCAATTACGAAAAATGATGCCAGCTCTAGCGTTTAATTTCATGAAAACTGCAACAAATGCTTGAAGAAGTAAGTGGAACAGGCATGCTGTGGCCCTTTCTGACAATTTTTTACACATGAGCCATTTTTATCCCCCGCCCGTAGGGGAAGGGGGATTTTAGGCGCACCAAGATTCTGTCCGGCGTCAGGTTTTTTTGTGGGGGAAAAAACTATGGGTAATTTTTTTTGAAATTTTAACATGACATTCCTAGCAACATGAGGATGTGCAATGATTTTTTAAAGATGCTACCAAAATTCAAAATAACGGCCAGAAGTCAATTCCAAAATTTTTTTGTGGGCGCAAAAACTTTAAAACTTAACGTCAAAAATAATTCAAATTTTACAATCACATTCCCCACAATATGGAGATGTGCAGGTGATTTTTTCAAGGTTTTGCTGAAATTCACGGATGAATTTCAATTTTTTTGAGGTCGCAAAAACTCAAAAGCTTTTGTCGTAAATTAAACAAATTTTACAATCACATTCACCACGATATGGAGATGTGCATGGAATTTTTTCAAGGTTATAAGGAAATTCAAAATGGCCGCCATGCATGAACTTCATAATTTTTTGTGGGCGCAAAAACTCAAAAATTGAAGTCAGGAATAATGTGCAGGTGATTTTACTGATATTTAAAATGGCCACCACAAGCCGACTTTTTAAATATTCGTGACTGCAAAAAAATTCTAACCTAATTTATGGCGGGGGTGATATAGAACTTCCATCCTCTTACTTACTTACTATGTAGTAGTGGTCACAAGTCCTCTCGGTCTTCTAGGACCACATCACCATCTTGTTTAATTTTTTGTGAGAAAATGCAAAAAAATGAAAATAGACCATGTCCACTGCCCTTTGAGGAAGATTTAGAAGACATCATCAAGACCGTCTGTACAGAACAATGTGGGAATCTCAAAGAAATGAGATACCTGGGGAAGGATGCACTAGTTTGCCCAGGGTAAAACCTGGGCGAAGTTTTGTTTGCCTGCCCTGCACTTCCTCATGGGGCGCACCGAGGGTAAAAATGGAAGTTTCACAGCCATAAGGATGAGAATCCATCAAAAAAATTCTTCTTCCATGACCCTAAACGGAGGACAGAGGCTATGCCCAAATTTCTGATTCGTATGTGCATATGTGGTAGGCCTATATTTGCTACTGTTACTGTATTGCGGGGCACTCTTTGGATACCCTGATGTATCTAAAACTAGAACTCTCAACAGCGACAACACCTCAGTAGTTTTTTTTCAGCTGCTTCAAACAGTTTCAAGTGTCTGGGTGATGTTTTGTATCCTTTTAACCATTTTGCAACATTGAGGTGTCATCTTTTTGACGTTTTTATAATTTAGCTCAGATTTTGATCTAGCACAGCATTTTTCTTGCTCAGTGAAAACTGTGGAATGTGGTCAAATATTTATTTTAGCATGTCGGCAGTTACAAAAAAAGGCTCAGCATAATTTTATTGGACAATTAAAAACCTCCTGTTTTATTTGTAGGGGTTATTTTTATTCACATCTACACCAATTTTTGAATGCATCACCCGCACACACACCACGGCGTGCAATACTCCATTTGAGGCGTGATCGCTGTTTTCACGAAGAAGAAGATAGTGAGCGATTGACAATGTCGGAAGGCCCGGCAGCCCTATTCGAGGCTAGCTATCCCAAACAAACAAACAAAACCCTCCACGCTAATGCAGAATACCGTTCGTATTTATAAGAAAACGAACTTGTAGCAAAATATCCCAAAAGTAATACTAAATTAAAATTTATCTTTATCCTCAAGAGTTATTTTATCTATTATAACGTAATACAAATTGAAGGAATATTGTGGATTACAGTGTATATTAGCATATGCATAGCCTCATTAATTATTCAGACTTGTCAGAAGGAGGCTTGGGGATTGCTTTCGAAGAAGGACAGAACCATGTCTGACCGGGAGAGTGGGGATGAATCGCAGCAAGCTCAAGGACGAGATGGTTAGCTATTATATATGACATGATAAATAAATCTACTATTGTCCCTTGTCCAGATGCCCGATTAAAATATGTCTCTGTTGTCGCCTTCTGTGTCTACGTGACTCTTTTCCTTACCACTCTAAAATGGCATGTGACTATTTTGAGAGGTCACAAATCAGTTTGGAGACCGATGTATACGAGTGCAATACCCTTATTTATTGTCATATTTTACAGTTGTCACGTCACAGAACACGTTCTTTCAGGCCTCTAGTATGTTATAACTTCACCAGAAGCTTTATTTCGAGTTGTCAACCGTAAAATCGCACCTTTTTGGCGAAGGAGGGGCCTTCGTGCTCGTAGCAACCAGAAACCAAAATGGCGCTATACGAAAGTCCATGTAGATTTACTTGGCCTGTGTTTTTTATTACAATATTTTGATACTTTACTGACATTTGTGTTTGTTTGTGACTCCTGTTTTTAGACATATTATGAATGTGAAATATAGACTAAATATTTCAAAATAATGATCAAATTGTTGATGCTTAAAACATTTTACCAATAACGTTACTGTTGTTATTGTGTTAAGTGTTGCCCACTGGCACTGGCACTGTCAGTCACACAGTTGTTGAGTGTTGGTTACTGAGTCAGTGAGTGCCCTGGGTCTGACCCTGGGCATCCTGGGAGTCGCCTCAGTAGGCCTAGGCTAACTACAATAGGAAAAGGCTGCTCAACCGGAATTGACTAACTTAGTCAAGTTAGAGTATCAGTATCATTACTTTTAGATCATTCAGTGTTAGCGATAAAAATTAAAACATGAATACAGAACTCAGTCTCAGGTCTTCTTCCAGTTCTTGTGGTGAACAGCGGCCACTCCTCACTCGTACTATTATATGCCATGGTGTGTGGGTGTCATGCGCTGCGCAAGGCGGAAAGTCATTGCTAACGTTAACTGAATGAATGTCCTTTCACTATAGTCAATAGGCTATCACTGCATCAGTATCATTTTAGGCGTAGCCATGGCATGGGCATGGCAATGTTATGGTCAACTTCGTTCTGTCCCAATTTTGCTGAAACAGAAAATTGTTTTTTGAAACTGAAGTGAAAGTTTCAGCCACATATTAGGCCCACTCAAAAATGTAGTCTGGACTCTGTAGCCTATCCCTAAACATCGGAATACTATGGCTGCAGATTCACCTGATTGAATACACCGAAAACACACTTTATGGAAGCCTGTCATTTAGTAAACGAGAATGTTATTCCGCTGTATTCCTGTGTAGTTCGGTAAGGTGTATTCCGGTAATTACTGTGACCCATCTGGATTATTTGCAGAGACTGTATTACATCATTCATCACATATCAGCAATGACTTTGGGATAGCTACTCTAGAGGTGACAACTTCTTCTAGACTGTCCCCTGTATTATTCAATGTACAGATGTACTGGTTTTATACACAGGCCCTAATGTCCAAAGAGTCTGACAGGTGGATGTATGTATTGATAGTATAGACAAGGCTGGAACTGGCTCTTGAATTCTGGTTCAAATCAGGGCAAATTACACATTTTAATTGAGTTAAAATTCACAAACGAAGTGCTCACAGAGACTCTACACTCCTAAAAAAATAAGATTTTAAAACGTCATGGATGCTCGCATTATCTTACACAAGTAACCATGTGTAACAGTGTTAAAACTGCCCAGCCCGGGGATCGAACCACCGACCCTGACATCGAGATGCCTGAGCGCTGCGAATCTAGCCAATGAGTCAACTCGTTGGCCAGGGTAGTAATCACTCCAGTCCACCTAACACACACCCGGCTACATCCTCCCCTCTCGAATATCTGCTGATATATTAGCATCAAATTCATTGCCCAAAATCATGTCATTGTAAATAATGTCATAAATGCACCTTTAGATAAAAGCACTAACACATAACAAAATATCAGAGAAATAATAATAAATTTAATTATTTTGTAATTAAAGTATTTTATAAATATATATTATAATGTAATCCGCAACTCGAGTTATATTGTGAATATAGTTTAATACATATTAGTAAATGCATTGCCTATTCAGACTTGTCGGAAGGAGGCTTGGGATTGCTTTCGGAGAAGGACAGAAACATTTCTGACCGGGAGAGTGGGGATGAATCACAGCAAGCTGAAGAACGAGATGGTTAGCTATTATATGACAATGATAAAACAATCTACTTATTGTCCCATTGATCAGATGCCTGATCAAATATTATGTATTCTATATATCTCATAATCTTTTTTTTGTGGCGCTCGTGAAGATGCCATACGTGACTTTTTTATAGATATATCTCAAATATGGTCTTATTATGCCATATGTTGATACAGTACAAAATAAGTTATTCTCCTGACAGGGGTAGAAACTACGCTCACTATTGGCCAGCTGGAATATGTAGTGGCTGGTTTAGGTGCAGGACAAGTCGGCACTGCTGCAAGTGATTATATAGTCTGACCAATATTACCCATATCTTACATGTATGTCAAATGATGTCTTATAAATAAATTAAAAATATGAGTCCTGCTCCTCCCTGCTTTGGTCAAAACTTTAACATTTTCTAAGCAGGCATGGGGCCTGTTATTTTTATTTTATACTTTGTTCTGTGCCGTATGCTTAGTGAAATATGTTTACTGCAGTCTGCCATTGTTGGCCAGGCCAATGCGAGTCTAACCCAGTCTGGAATTTTTGTCAACCTTCGCTGTTTGTTTGGGCCTACATGATTTATGCTAATTTGCGATGCATGTGTACCGCCAGTGAGGAGCCACCGACCAATAGTGAATCAGTGTACTGTGTAATGTTGGCCTGCCTTCCGAGATGACAGCGCAACACTTGCAATCCAATGTTCAGTGTCATTGGGATTAGCGTGCCATGTTCATTGTGAATAGCGGCCAATGGCCTAGCATTATGCATAATTATCTGGTAACAGCGAAAATGATGATTAGCAATTTATTTTAACGCCTGATTTCCACTTTGTCATCACTATTTATGTATAAATATTTCACTAATAAATTTCAAATTTGATTAGTGAATGGCCAAATTTGCCGAGCTTTTACTAAACAAAAGATTCTCTGCCTGCTTATACATTATATATTCACTTGCACCTGCTACTTTCAATTTTAAATACCCTGTGGAGTGTGATCTATGTACATTTTAAACCGAACCTCAACTGAGCCATAGTTGAATGCATAGCGAGTACATTATATGTATATACATGTATAAACATGCAGGGGCGCATGCGCTTGTAAAATAAATAGTTTGGTTGCGTATTACCCTTGACATCAAGGACTTGGCCAGAGACCCGTCTTTTGGACGGCCTTTTTTCAGCCTAGACGTAGAAAAATATTGTCAGATTCCACCAAATTGCATTGTGGGAGGACCCCAGACCCCGTCTCCCGGCCCAACAAAAGGTAAATTTGGACCCCCTTTTATCATTTCCTGGCTAAGTCCTTGCTTGACATAACTAAACAACCACAATTTTACTACCACACCCCTGTAAATTTAGAAGCGCATCGCTACTAAATATATTTTTTTGTGGTGCAACGAATTTAGAGCCGAGTAAATTGAGCCCTGTTCTGTATCATGCTCCCCAGGAATTGAAATGATATATATAAGCTTACTTGAAGTGAACAAATTGGAAAGAGTCTGCTGTTCCTGGAACTCATAAAGTCGACAATTAACTAATCAGATGCTTTTTATCCCCCGCCCACGAAGTAGGGGCGGAGGATATTGTCATCACCATGTCTGGCCGTTCGTCTCTGCATCCGTGTTTCGTTTTTGGACGATATCTCTGAAACTGTTAGCCGGACTGCTTTCATACTGCATACGCACATCCCTTTTGGGGGTTATGACCTTTTACCTAATTTTTTACCTTAAATGACTTTGAGGCGATTATTGACCTTAATCGATTGCGCATGATAAGTTCAGTTTCCGGATGATATCTCACAAAGCGTTTGCTGGTTTGTTTTCATACTGCACACACACATCCCTCAGGGGGTGTAGATGTGCCTTTTGGGGGTTATGACCTTTGACCTTATTTTCTACCTTCGATTTTGAGGCCATTATTAATGACAGACGATACCGTTATAGCTTGGAAAGCGTTTGATGGATTGTTTTGGCGAATGCCTATTGTCGTCACCCAGGGTTCTGCCCACGATGGGCGGCACTGTACTATAAAAATGGCGTTTTTGATGCCAAGACCGCCCACCACTGTCCAATGTCTGGACAGGACCATGGTCAACAGGCGCTTCTGTCCGTCCAACTGTCCGCCACTTTTAGCGTTATAACTTGTTTCGCATAACTTGAATGCACATTAAACTTCACATACAGGTTAATCATGACTAAAGCTTGACTAAGTTCACATTTGACCTTTCTGTGACCCCTATGACCTTGACTTTTTTCTGAAGGACAATTTTTCTCGTTAACGCTATTCACTCAACACTTTTTTATGTATCGCTCCAAAATGTGTACCATTCATCCAGTCACTAATAGCTTGGATGAGTTCAAAATTGGGCAAGATTCGGACAGAAACTAGGTCATGGCGGCCAAAATGGCTAATTATTGGTCATTATTTTTTTAATGTGCGAAATATCTGGAAAACTGGACCAGATAGCTAGACCATTACCATTAAACAAAATGTGCAGTTTCAGGTAGGGATATACCATAAAAAAATAAACTGATCAAATTCAAAATGGCAGACAGACAATTTCAATAATTTCGGCAGGCTATTGTTGGGTGTGCTCTTGTTCCAAATGATTTTCACTTTTAAACGATGATTAGAGGCCGAGGCCTATTTACGTCGCCGACGAGCCTAGCCCTTGTTTTTATATTGCCACACACATCCCTTAGGGGTGTAGATGTGTTTTTTTTTTTTGGGGGGGGGGGGTTGTGACCTTTCACCTATTTTTTACCCTTGGACTTTGAGGCCATTATTGACTAAAATTAATGTCAGAGGATATCGTTAGCTTCAGCGCTCTTATTAATAAAGTTAAGTGTGTATACTGTTACTGTGTATACATATACCAATTTAACCATCTCTCTGTAGATTTATTTGCTTTGGCCCTTATTATGACACATGATCATGTTTTTTAGAATTTAGGCGCTATAGATGGAAGTTTTATTGACAGGGTACCTTAATCAATAACCTAAAAACCCTTAACTGTAAGGACACCTTACTTTTAAAAAATACCTTACTTTTAAAAAATTAGGCTATGTCAGGAAAGAGTCACTAATTTTGCGTTAAAATGAGAATTCCCCTGAATTGACTTTAATTTAACCAAAAAGTCTTGGGTGGTGGACCCTTGGCGCCCCCTGTTTTTTCAGATCATGGATCCCACACTGATTTGTGCCAACTTGACGCCCAATTTTTTTTTGGGTCATGATTTTTCTATTTTTGTCATGAAGTCCGTAAAAAACCTGGGATGTTGTGACAACCTGAACCCTGTATTGTCAATTGATTGTTTGATTGATTTACAGATAGGCCTAAAGATACTTTTTTGTACCCTATTCGGCAGTAACCAGACGACCACCCTTAAAACATCTTAAAGCACTGACTGTGGAGATTCTATTACATGTACAAACAAATTACTGTCATTAAAAAAGATAGTGATTTTAAAGAGACCCCTTGGGATGAGACATTTTCAATGTTATCAATTTTGAAAATTTAATTTATGTGAAGCTATATAGCCTACTGATCTTAACTGAAAATACGAAAAAGTCAAAAAACAATTTTAAAGCACCGAAAAAGAGTGAAATAGTTGTATTTCCAGGTCGTATATTGCCATGTAAACAAAACAAGTCACCAATATTCAGCACTTTACATCACATATTCCCACGTATCAGACGGTAAGATCAGAGCAGTTGCTGCTAATTGGTGTCTTATAGTCAGGACACAGGAAGACACACCTGCAGCACTGATTGTCTACCCAACGTTGGGCCGATGCCATCAGCATGTGGCCCAATGCTGTGAAAACATTTAATCGTCCTTCAGGTATACAAATAGTTTGTTTGGGCTACTTCTGGTTTCATAGAAATGTTGATTAAAAATATTTGTAAAAATATGAAAATTCTGAAAAAAATAAAAACATGATCCGTGGGATACACTACTTCAGTACGAAATTAAAAACGAAAATTGATGTCATCCGAAGGAGCTGCTTTAATAAAAAAAAAATTAAATCTCCATCGAAAGTGGTATGATAATGTAGACAGTAGTGTCTACTTACTCCAAACGTAATTAATTTGATGCCCTATAAAAATGGTTAATTTGTAATGTTCTAATGAGGAAAAAATGCACAAAATCCCCACCTACCAACCTTTTTTATCCCCGCCCAACCGGTGTTATGGTCTCTAAAACTCATCATTTTCCTTACTGAACTTTAGCTGAGAGATGACAAGAAACTCTCAGATATTACCCTGCATGAGGGCAGGCCAATTTCGTTGTTTATCGGACCTTCACTTTATTACTAGGTTTGGCGGACATAATTTTTAAGGCTGGGGTTATGGTGTCGCCTCAGATGTGACTGTCCGTCTGTCAGTCTGCATTTCCGTTTTTTAAAACTGCTCCAGGACATTTCACACTATAGACGTTTCGCTCCCCCAAGACGTTTTGCACCCATTTTCAAGACGTTACGCCACCGTGACGACTTGTCCCAGTTTAAGACGTCTCGCCCCCCTGTGAGACGTTTTGCACCCAAGGAAGATGTTTTACCCCCAATGTGAGACGTTTCGCCCCCTATGTGAGACGTTTTGCCCCCTATTGAGACGTTTCGCCCTCTATTGAGATGTTTCGCCCCCTAGGGAAGACGTTTTGCCCCCTGGGAAAGACGTTTCGCCCCCTCTCTAAATTAATACATTTCGAACCCTTATGTGAGACATTTCGCCCCCATTCTTATAGCGGACAAGAAAATATAGGCCTACCACAAAACATATTATTTGGACCATCGACATCATCACAATTAATTGCAGACTACTATTATTTTTACTAATAAATTGTAGTATTTCTATCTATGAAACTTGCGTTTATATTTAGGCCTACCGTATTCTGTTTTGTGAAATTGATATTGTATAACATGCAGAGTCATACAATTATATACGTTCATAGAGTACAGTAAAAATTGTATACTTGCATTGGGCTACATGTACCAGGAGAACGAATCTAATGGGTCGGGGGGGGGGTTGTTATTAGGCTGGTCCTGCTCAATAGCAATCAACACGGCGTGATCCACATCAGGCGTGACGACGCTATACTGTTGTGCTGTATTATGAATAATTTTTTTTCCTTTATCCAAGTAGGCCTAGATATTTTTGTTTGTTTAAAACCGAGACGTTAACCAATGTGGGCCTGTAATCTTCACGAATATTATACAGATTTTAAGAGTACGGTGCAGAACGTCTTTCGTAAATATGAAGAAAGGGCGAAATGTCTTTCAGAATAATGCATGCGACAGCAATCAAATGCTGTGCTATAATTAGGGTGCGAAACGTCTTTCTTAAAAATGAATATCATGCTGATTTATGACTAGCTGGTGAAACGTCTTTCCTAATTATGAAAAGGGTGCGAAACGTCTTTCCAAATTATAACTATAGGGGGTGAAACGTCTTTCTGATTAGGGGGCAAAACGTCTTTCCAAAATATGAAGAGGGGGCGAAATGTCTTTCTCAATAATGAAATGGGTGCGAAACGTCTTTCCTAAATATGACTTGGGGGGGCAAAACTTCTTTCTGAAATACGGTTTAGGTGCGAAACATCTTTCTGAGATATGGTTTGGGTGCGAAACGTCTTTCTGAAATATGGTTTGGGTGCGAAACGTCTTTCTATAATATGGTTTGGCTGTGAAACGTCTTCCTGAACTATGAAGACGGGGGCGGAACATCTCTCCTATTTATGGGGTGGGGGCGAAATGTCTTTCCTAAGTATGAGTTGGGGGCGAAACTTCTCACTAAAAAATGGTGCGAACTGACTATGGGGTGAAAAGTCTGTGTACCTTTGGAACAGATCTCTGAAACCCATGGGGAACTTTTCTTCATATTGCACACACAGTATGTAACTTGGCAGGTTATGACTTTGACCTACATATTGCTCAAATCTGGTGAACGGTGCCAGATAGCTAGACCACTAATATAAAACAAAATGTGCTGTCTCGGGTAAGGATTGGTTTCCTAGAGGCCTTTTTAGGGGGGGGGGGCAGTCACCCCCCTAAAACTGGTCACTCTGCCCCCCCCCCCCAAAAAAAATGATTCGCGCGCACAACAGGTCCTCCCCCCCCTCCAATCACTCCCAATTCCCCTCCAAAATACAAAATCTTCCTGAATAATTTCAAGTGATCAAATTCAAAATGGATGACTATCGGCCATAATTAACTTAGGCCACACAAATTTATTTAATTGTTTTACCGATTTTTTTCAGCATTAGGACCGTCGGGTGGCGGAAAAAAAAATCTGATTTGTCTGATAAAATGCGGTGTTTTAAATTTTTTTTAGATTGGTTGACAATACAGAAAGCGACGAGTTTTCCGGGTGTGGGCCAACTCCGAACACTGACATACTGTATTATCCCTAATAAATGCACCCCCCCTCCCCCTAATAAACGCCCCCCAGCCATTTTTCAGGTAGGATACCCTACAAACTGGCTTGAAAAAATTAATAAAATATACTCTCCTGTCCCTGATATCGACAAACCATTTCGTTTGCTGAAACGGCGGCCGATTTTGCATACAGGCTCGTTCATTGCGGTTAGGTTCGTTTAAATGATAATTAGTCTTAAGTCAAGAAAAAAAACATGTTTCTCCAGGCCTTCAGATTTGAAAATTGGTGGCGGGTGAAATAAAGCTCACCTCAAAGTGGTGAGGCGAGTGATCACTCACCATAGTTGATGAAAATTGAATAAAACCTATAAATTTGCAATTATTAAAAAATCTGACAAGATTAAGGTGAGCTGTATTTCGCTCACCTGACTTCACACTTGCGTGAGTTATGGTGTGCGTGAGCAATCACTCACGCCAAATCTGAAGGCCTGTTTCTCTATTTGACTACTTCCCTGGACAAACTGAGAGAGGTAAGATGTAAATGAATAGCACAATACACGCCACCGCCCGCAGCCAGCTGGATAACTGGACAACAAGACGCTGTGCGTCAGATCTGGATGTTGCACACGCCACCACTAGACGCCAAACTGATGTCGGTCTAATGTAGGTGACCATTGACGACGGTGGCCCAGCATTAGTACAGCACTGCCCCAACATCTAGCGCTGACCACATTCACTTGCATAGAGTGCCTACACGTGAAGATAGCGTCTGTGTGCGTTTGTTGTCTTCAACTTCAATGCGAAGATACCGGCAGTTGACACTGCCTGTTTGCCTTTGAATATTTCAATGATAATACGTCCATAATATTTGTTTTTTAATTCTTATTTGGCAATGTATTATTAATCAATCCAGATGTTTCGCGTCGAGTTAGAGTGTAATGTTTGTGACACATTAACAGAGACATAACGTGCACAGTGTCAGCCTTGATCTATCACAGCTATTTTTCACACCTGATGTCGGCACCCGGCTGCACGTTGAGTTGTGTCAGACTGACCTCAGCGTGTCAGTTTTGCTAGTACAACGAAAGTAATGACTGTTTATCGCATTGGCACGGTAAAAAAAAAGTTTTCAATTTTTTTGAACTTTGAAATGAATAAATCCACAACGGCGGGGAAAATAAAAATAAAATCATAGAAATTTCAAAAAAAAATTGCCATTTTCGTAAATTTTCGGCAGCGAATCGGTAAAACAAGTAAATAAATTTGTGTGGCCTTAATTGATAGATTCATCACAACATTTATCATACAATATCATTAGAATTTTCTATTCAAAATATATTTAATGTGCTAACTTACAGTATGCTCAATTAAAGGGACCCCTTGGGATGAGACATTTACAATGTTGTCAAATTTGAAAATTTCATTTATATAAAGCTATATAGCCTACTGATCTTAACTGAAAATACGAAAAAGTCAAAAAACAATTTTAAAGCACCGAAAAAGAGTGAAATAGTTGTATTTCCAGGTCTTATATTGCCATGTAAACAAAACAAGGCAGCAATATTCAGCACATTACATCACATATTCCCACGTATCAGACAGTAAAATAAGAGCATTCACCGCTAATTGTTGTCCTCTAGTCAAGACACGGGAGGACACACCTGCAGCACTGATGGTCTACCCAACGCTGGGCAGATGCCATCAGCATGGGTCCCAATGCTGTGAAAACATTCAATCGTCCTTCAGGTATACAAATAGTTTGCTTGGGTTACCTCTGGTTTCATAGAAATGTTGATTAAAAATATTTGTAAAAATATGAAAATTCTGAAAAAAAAAACATGATCCGTGGGATACACTACTTCAGTACGGAATCAAAAACGAAAATTGATGTCATCCCAAGGGGCTGCTTTAAGTAAGTTAATACTCAATTGACTGTAAAAGATTACCTGTATAGTGCTCACTAATATAATTTGGCTCAATTCCTTCCAGTCGTGGCTCGAAACGCAGCCGTCACGTGTATGATGTTTGCTTTGGATTGATAGTGTGCATGATACAGTGCTCCAAACTGTTAAAAGGGATGGTGTGTGCAGTGCTTGTTATCATATGGTAGTATGTATAAAGAACTCTTTGAAGTCATTATATAATCTGAATAGGGCATAGTCCCGATTTCAAGGATGGTAGATTTCTGCCTACAAACAAGATTTCCAGCTTATGCCACAGCACCTTAACCTGAAAAATCAGTATTTTTTATCAAAAACCGGAAGTGTCTGGACTAACACCTTTTTACAAAAATTTAGGCAAAGTCCGGAAATTTAAGTCCGTAGTTGTCCTAAATAACATCGGGGCAAGCTCCCAAACCCGCAACACCCTGTTTCTTCAGATCCTAGATCCGCCATATTTTACCACTGACACCCCTGAGAAGGCGATGTACATGCATAAAGCTATATTCACTCGCTCCCGAAGCCTTAAATTTTCTGCAATTCATATGTGTTGACTACATATTTTTTCACACAACATGTTATCAGGTAGGAGAGCGACCCCTTTTCAGACGGCGAAAGTAATAATACTAGCGCCCTTACTTATAACATCGGTTATTTCGTCGAGGGATAGTATTATTAAGGGCGCCCTAATGGTAAAAAGTATGGTGACGTTGATGTGAACACAAATTTATTTATGTATCATTTATTGAAATATTTAATACGGTGAACTAAATCTAAGCTTCTGAAAGGATGCCTAAAATAATTATCAGTGATTATATGGACTCCTGCCTACACCAGCATCTTCAGATTGTAGTTCAATACTTTTGATGCGTACCGTAACACAACATTACAGTTTACACACCTTAGTGTAAAAAGGGCTGTCAAGGACTAACCCTACAAAATTTTTTTTTTAATTTGCATACAGATATTTGTAATTATAACTGTCTGCACTCTAATAAAATAAAAATGCCACATAGAATTTAAATTCGCCGAATGGAAAATATTCAGCTGTATATGTATGCTTCCACGTAGTGTTGATGGTATGAACCAGCAATCTGTACACTTTTCCACAAACTCAATTGAACACGAGGGGGGTGAGTAGAGTAAAATTACATTTTTCCAAATATATGGAACTTTAAGCTATCATGTGTTTTAGAAAGTATGCAATATCAAGTGAAATGATCATAATAGTTCACTTTATTCAACACCAAATTACCTGCTTATAGCTATAGTAACAAAAAAGAAAGAATAAAACTGGTGAAAATTGGCAAAAATGTCTTGGTGTTTTCCACCCACAGAAATGAGGGCGCCCTCAATGATACTATCGCTAGACTACATTGCCGATGTTATAAGTAAGAGCGCTAGTATTAATACTATCGCTATCTAAAAAGGGGGTGCTCTCCTACCTGGTTATTATATTGGTTGATCAAGTATGACATAGCTGTCATATACCTTCAGTTGCTGGGGAACAAGAGCTTGCCACCAGATCACTACAGATTCAGTCGAAAAGGTTCTATATAGATGTCAAACAGAACAGAAGAGGCAGGTTCATCAAAATAGCTGAGGTGAGTAAATATCAGGGCTCGAAATAGTGCCATTCCTTCAGTCCGGTACTACCAAAAATTGAGCAGGAATGGCAACATTTGTTATTGGCCATTCCGATGAACTTGCAAATTTAAGGTCCTTTTTGGAATGTCAATTTTTACTCAGGAATGGCAGTTTTCTTGACTCGCCAGTCCTGTGGATTGGCATGTCGTCAACGTTTAATTCTACCACTGAATATAATGCAAGTCGCTCAGTCCTCATATTCTATCATGAATGCATGTACCGGTACATCATAAAAATCCTAATTTTATTTTGATACCTGTTTTAAAATTATGTCTTCTTGTCTTGAATTTAGCTGAACTTGTCAGTCTCATACTATTAATATAACTTTTTTTTACAATAAAGCATAGATGTGTCGCCATAAACCTCATAGTCGTATAATAATATCTAAGGGCTGTTTCAGAAAAAATCCCCCCTCCCTACTGACAGCAATTTGTTTCTATACAATTCTATACCTATACAAAAGTAATGGTAGAGCAGAAATATGAAAACAGCCAATGTTGTAAAATATTGCTCACTTCTCTGTTTCAATATGGAATATCGTACATTAATTTTTTTTAAATTATTTATTTAGGTTGGGTCAGGTGGTAAGAAGAGTCGTCTCCTCCTCGCTATGTCCACAGCCGCAGAATTTCGTGACTATTTAACAGATTTTAGTGAACACTATGCATCACTTGGTGAGTATCTGGACACCACTGTTAATTTTAAATAGATATGTAGGAGAGGTTTAACCCCCCCCCCCCCCTTGGATACGCCACTGTGGACGCAGCTGTTAGTGATATCTGGCATTCTGCATTCAAGCAGTAGGTCTACAAGGAGTGATGATTGGCTGGCTGTTGGGTCTTGGAATTCTATAGAAAACAAGAACACCACATTTTGCGGGCATGGCGTCACGTTTTGAGAGCACAGCGCCACGTTTTGAGGGCATGGCACCAGCAACCCGCCATGCAAAGAGTCAGCTAGTCATAGGAACCCTGCATTTTTTGGAGTATGGGTGCTGCAACCACCTGTGTCAGACTGTTGCTAGGGTGTCAATTACAGACCCTGTCTACAAATTACTGGTCTTGGATTGGCTTTAAATTAAATCGTCCACTGTTGTCCCTGTGTTTGATGAGTGTCACAGACAATGGGCCGACATTGAACCAGCACAGGGTCAACGTCTAATGTTGGCCCTGGTTATGTCATCAAAGTGACGGACCTTCTTCTTCAATAATATCAAGACACGTTAACTGCTCAATAACTCTCAACCACCACGGGAAATGATAATAAACTTACATCATAACGTTATTTGCTGGAAAAAATATTATTTATAAACATAAAATGTAATCAGGTAATATGTCGTACATTTTCTTAAGGCTGATGTAAACAAACATTAGATATCAAATTATTGATGTAGTCTTTAACCGTGTAAACACGATGAGCTCCACGGGATTGTCAAAACATAGCACATCGTCAATATTAGCAAGAAGGCTGCTGGGCAACAATGACAATGATGTTTATTCATGGTCTCGATTAGAGACGAAGGAATTATGAAGGCAGTGCCTCCTTTTTTCTGACATCAGCGCAGCTTTATTTAATTCTTTAAATTCTCAATTGATCTATAAAGATAATATAGCAATAATAGGCTATCTTATCGACTATATACCACGCAAACTGTGTTTGTTTACATCCTCAACAACAAAAATGGCAGAAGGCTTTGGTGTATTCCTGTGATCTGTTGTCCACTTAATAGGCCACTGTATGATGGGGCCTAATCTTGGTAATAAATAGTGGTTTTGTCACTGCATTCATATAATTAGTGTTTTATATCTTATTAATATTGGGCCAGTAATTATTTGTCAGGAACAGGAAACATTCGAAGCACAGACTCAGATCTGTCTAAAAAAAATGATTTCACACTGCAGCAATCATATCGTTGCCTACCACTACGAACTTTATCTCCAACACTGTTCTGCATGTTGCTAATTAAGGCTCCCCCTACCTTTTGTTTTTGTACGGTTTCGTCCGCCTCCCTGTCACCCTGATATTTGCAAAACCGCTTTTTCAATTCATTTTGTGTTCAACATACTGGATGCAAGTATTAATTCCTAGGCTGCATTAATTTTCCAGAAAGTCCTTTAACATTTTCGGGTCATGGCGGCCATCTTTAATCTTTTTTGTCTAATTAGGACCTTATCACCCTGATATCTACAAAACCGCTTTTTCATTTCACTTTCTTTGTGTTGATACTAGATGCAAGTAATAATTCCTAGGCTGCATCATTTTTTTTAGAAAGTTTGGGAAAATATTCGGGTCATGTCGGCCATCTTTAATCTTTTTTCGTCAAATTAGGACCTTGTCACCCTGATAACTTCAAAGCTGCTTATCCGATATACCCAATATTTAAAATACTGCATAGTAGTATTAATTCATAGCCTGCATCAATTTTTCAGAAATTGCGAAACAATATTTGTAGGGCCAATGATTTTCCTGACGGGATTCGCGGAATATACCCTGTGAAACGGAATTGCATATTTCAAAGTTCAAACGGGAACGTGATTTTAAAAATCCACTTATTTCACTCTGTTTTTTATTGACTTTAACCCTTTTTATCCTGTTGATCAGTGCTGATTGAGGCATATGTCGTGTCTACATACATGTGATCGCGGCATTTTTCCGCTTCGGAAATCCAATGCAATGCGTCACTAATTCAGCTTGACTATTTTTAGTCATTTTTATTTTAGACAATTATTCCCGCTAGTACGGGATGGGTTCCGGTAAACGACGGATGCGCACACATTATGTAAATGAGCCGAAGCTTGTCCAAATCGGCCAAGGACTCCCGAATCACAGCATGCGTTGTATGACTTAATGTTGGGCCAACGTTGGCTAAGGTGACTGGGGCTGGATGGGTCAGCTCTTTTTCCATCGGCGATTATTATACTAGTCAATTTTTTATTACTGCTCGGCATTGCTAATTTATGCAGTTATAATATGAAAAAATAATATTTTTTCGTGTTTCGTTCTGTTGATGATTGGAAATCAAAAATTGTGTTGTTATTCAATTACAGATATGAGTTACTTGTAGCACACTCAGTCACTGTATTTTAGTCAACAATCTGTGAAAATCACGCTGAAACAGAATGAAACGGAATTTACCAAAATGTGAAACAGAAAATCGATTTTTTTAAAACGAAAAATAATTGGCCCTATATTCGGGTCATGGCAGCCATCTTTAACCTTTTTTCGTCAATATTGGACCTTGTCACCCTGATAACTTTAAGTCACTTGTCTGATATAGTCAACATTCAACATACTGCATAGTAGTAGTATTTCCTAAACCTGATCAATTTTTCAAAAAGTTCGGGAGAATTTCCGGATCATGGCGGCCATCTTTAATTATTTTTCTGTCAAATTCGAACCTTGTCACTCTGATAACTCCCAAAGCTGCTTATTAGATACACTCAATATTCAACATACTGCATGGCTGACGCTAATATTAATTCCTAGACTGCATTAATTTTTCAGAAAGTTTGGGAAAATATCCGGGTCATGGCGGCCATCTTTAATCTTTTAGGGTCAAAAAAGCACAAATCAGCCTAAAGCTGTTAGCCTCTGCCTCATAATATTACTTGATAAGTACATGTACAGATTGATTATCTGGTAAAATTGAAAAGTGAGAGGGGGAGCCTTCTTGGGTGTTTACATGGTAAACACTGCCATCTAGTTTTAAATCAGTTCTCAGACAATTTCAATAATCATTAATGGCAGTGAGCTATTGTCGAGTGTGCTCTTGTTTGATTATATTTGATAATCAGGTCAGCTAGTGGCCATTTTGTATCGATTATAATTTAAGTTAACAATTTTAATCGGTACTAGCTAAAATTTATGCTAAATATTATTTAAATCATTAATAATACTGAATCATGGATCCACTTTACTAATGGTGGAGTACTGCAAGCTCATTGTCATATATATTGCTAAATTGCTCCTGAATCTTCAGTGACTCAAGGTCAGAAATGAGAGCAATTGGGCTGTTGATTACTCAGTTCCCTGATAGCACTTCTCCAAATATGTTTCAAGCAGCTGTAGACATGTATTCGTTGCATTCATTGATTTCACATAAAAGAGTACCAGTATACTCTCTTCAGTGTGCCACAAGTATGATATAGTCTGCAGTGTCTTTAGCTTCCTAGTGCAGATGCTGCTGTTAAAAGCTTTCTGCTCCTTTGTGCTATCAGCATCTGTTAGTACAAGGTTTGCATAGATCCACAAAATGAATCAAGCTAATTTGCAATGTTTATCCTAGGTAACTTTGAGTAACCACATCACACATGCAGTGTATAATTACTTGACTCACAATTTTAACAAAATTTACATTTTATACTTGGACATAATTAACTTAGTAATATTTCAACAATTTTCTCACACCAAATTGAATAATAAACAATTTGGCATATGATTGTGATAATAAGAGTAAAATTTTATGAAAAAGGCATCACATTACTAACACCATCTAGAATCTAAATGAATCTAATATATGTGGCACCCAGGTGGCAAAATTTGTGTTTGTCCACATTTTTGCACCTATTGCAATTAAGAGGTGGACATTAACTTTCCCTTGTGTCATAATTTCATGTGTCATAATTTTTTATGTAGTTTTATATGCTGCTGAAATTTGTTCTGTATGATGCTAATAACTATGTCTGAGACAAGCTTACTGAAGTTTGAAAAAATTAATCATTCGCAGATTTTATGTTTTATTTCCACCTTGAGGGCTACCCGGTGGCTGGTTTGCAGTTTTGTTGTCTCGGTCAGTTTTATCCCCCGCCCGTAGGAGAAGGGGGATTTTAGTTGTGCCAGGATTCCGCGGGGGCGTCATGCTTTTTTGTGGGTGCAAACATTAGAGGTCAATTTTTTTGAAATACTAGAATCACATTCCCAGCAGCATGGGGATGTACAAGTGCTTTTTAGCTCATCCGGCCTTTAGGCATAAGATGAGCTCATGCCATTGTGTTGCGACTGTCGTCTGTCTGTCCACAATTCACAAGAAATGCTTCTCCTCCCTCAATTCTTATCCGATTTCAATTTTGTTTGAAAGAGCTTGTGCCTGTGCATCTAAAGTCCTCACAGATTTCAGAAATTTCAATTATTAATTAACTTATGACATAATTAAGAGCTAATTCACTTTGGCCACAATTCACAAGAAATGCTTCTTCTCCCTCAATTCTTATCGGATTTCAATTTTGTTTGCTTTTTTTGAAAGAGCTCGTGTCTGTGCATAAAATTTCCTCCCGAATTTCAGAAATTTTAATTATTAATTAACTTATGACCTAATTAAGATCTAATTAGGACACTCTGTCTACAATTCACAATAAATACTTCTCCTCCCTCAATTCTTATCAGTTTTCAATTTTGTTTGGTTTGTTTGAAAGAGCTTATGCCTGTGCATTAAACATCCTCACGGATTTCAGATATTTTAATTCGTAATCATCTTGCCCTAATTAAGGATGAGCTTCTGTGTTATTGACACTCTGATTTAAAGATGCTACCAAAATTTAAAATAGCCACCAGAGGTAAACTCAAATCTTCTGTGGGCTCTAAAACATAGTCAGAAATTATTTAAATTTTACTATCGCATTCCCCACGATATTGTAACGTCCAAGCCCCAACAACGAATCTCATAAATCGGTTATCTCTTGAAATTATTACTGGTCAAGTATGACATGAACTCATATGTACAGTTGATATTTATTAACATGGACATTTTTTTACACTTATACACTTATTTTCTACATATGACTAGGCTATTCTTCCTATATATTTTTGAGGGGGGCACGGCACCATAAACAGCCATTTTCCAAGATGGCCACCTCAAAAGTTTGTGGGCATGATAACTTATGAACCGATGGTTGGATTGCATTAAAATTTAGTAGAGTTGTTCTCTAGGTATTTTTGATGACCTGAATAACTTTTGAGATGGTCATGTACTGACCTGGAAATATACACACTCCTTCTGCAGTGTCACCTATCCATGTGTAGACACTGCTAACCTTCATCTCTGGCTTGGATAATAATGCAGTGGTCAACAGGGGGAAAAATTCGTCATTTTTATCCACTCGCCAGCTGGGCTAGTGGAACTAAAAATCCACTAGCCCTTATGATTTTTTAATCGCCCTTACTAGTTTGATGTTTTTATGAAAAAATTGCCGGACTATGCGCGATATGGCTGAATCACTGGTTAATGATTTTTTCCCCTTCTGACCCATCTTCCGTAGGCTTAGCCTGAGCATTTTTGCTGCAGGTGGGCATTTTAGCTTTAATTAGCACATCTGCAGCTGTTTAAGCTTTAGTGAAGTCAGAGTAAATGGGCCAGTGAAATAGGCCAGCCACCCCACCTGAAAATGTCTCTTGTCAGCCTTTATCTTCATATAAAGTTATGTTATTGAACCAGCATTTCTTCTCTAGTTTTCTTTATTTTCTTAGCTGGTGGCCACCCCACAATTAATTTAATCCAACACTGGCTCACTAGTGTTCATTTTAACTTGGAGAAAGAAGGGGCTATGCTGCCCACTTCGATGAAACAAGGGGGCCATCTCAAAAAAACGTAAACAGCTCTGCAAATATAATAAAGTCAGTCATTTTAAACATAAAAATGATGTCACATTAGCATACTTGAAAAAAATATATATATATCTCCTTTCATATCGTTTAGGGGCTATTCAAGGTGACTGAACTTGATATGTAGTCCTATCAACAAAGAAGTAGGGAAGTCTATGGAGCTCTAGCCTCTATGGCATCATGACACAGCAAGGTACAAAATAACTGGGATAAAAATGTTATCTCAGGTGTATTTCAGGCCTTTTCTGGGGGTTTAATTTAGTTTGTGTTAGGCCTATTAGCATGGTTAGACCTTCTTAGTCTCAACACCCTTATGTCCAGCTATTCACATCGTTTCTACGCCGACATACAAACTGGAGTATTAGCCACAGCTTGTATTCACACAAAATTGTAAGACTTTTTTGCAAACGTTTTTATGTAAGCTTAATGCTTGATTTATCTTTTAGAATCAGAAACAATTTAAGACTGCATCTATTCACCCACAGCTCGTTGGGCAATGAAATGTTGTCAGTATGCATGTATGTCGGCAAACTAGATAAATTATCTCCTTGATCAGCGCCATTTTGAACTGTGAAATATCGGGTGAAACGAATGTTGGGAACCACGACGCTATAAATGACCTGTGGGCTGTCATGGCTACCGCAGATCGAGCCACATGCAATACACGCGCCCACGCACCGCTGATTGACCAGGCCGTAGACCTACTGGTCAGTAGTTTGCTTAACAACTTGGTGAACGTGATTTTTATGTCCACGTGTGTCGGCATCAAACTTGATTCAGTTGCGACCGGGTGTATGTGAATTTGCATCCCTGGGTCAAAAAACAGGTCAGTGTGAATTCCCCTTCTACCAAACCAAGCTTGTCACTGAGTGGACCTGGCAACCTGCCAACAACTCGAGTTGGCAAGCTGCCATTATCCACAGGAGACCCTAACCTTTCCAGTCTTTAAGCTGACTGAGAGGGCTGGTTTCGAGTCTAGGAAATAGGCCTATCTAACGGGGATGCTTTTTATCCCCCGCACACGAAGTAGGGGCGGGGGATATTGTCATCACCATGTCTGGCTGTGCGTCCGTGTTTTATTTCCAGACGATATCTCTGAAACCGTTAACCGGACTGCTTTCATATTGCATACACACATCCCTTAGGGGGTGTGCCTTTTGAGTGTTATGACCTTTGACCTAGTTTTTGATTTTGAGGGGATTATCGACTTTAATTGATTGTGGATAATAATAAGTTCAGTCTCCGGACGATATCTCGCGAAGCGTTTCCTGGATTGTTTTCTCACTGCACACACAAATTTCTCAGGGGGTGTAGATGTGCCTTTTGGGGGTTATGACCTTAAACCTAATTTTTTACCTTTTAGGTTTTGAGGCGATTAATGACTTCAATTGATTGCGGATGATATAAGTTCAGTTTCCGGACGTTATCTCGCAAAGCATTTGCTGAATTGTTTTTATACTGCACACACAAATCCCTTGGGGGGTGTAGATGTGCCTTTTGGGGGTTATGACCTTTCACCTATTTTTTTCCTTTGATTTTGAAGAATTATTGACTTTATTTGATTTTGGATGATCAGTTCAGTTTTCGGACGATATATCACGAAGCGTTTGCTGGATTGTTTTCATACTGCACACACACACATCCCTCAGGGGGTGTAGATGTGCCTTTTGTGGGTTATGACCTTTGACCTTATTTTTTTGAGGCCATTATTGACTTTAATTGATGGTGGGTTATGACCTTTGACCTTATTTTTTTGAGGCCATTATTGACTTTAATTGATGGCGGATGACAAGTTCAGTTTCCGGATGATACCTCAGAAAGCATTTGCTTGATTGTTTTCATATTGCATTCACATATCCCTCAGGGGGTGTAGATGTGCCTTTTGGGGGTTGTGACCTTTGACCTATTTTTTATTTATGTTTGATTTTGAGGCCATTGATAACTTTAATTGATGGCAGAAAATAAGTTCATTTTCCGGATGATAGCTCGGAATGCGTTTGCTGGACTCATATTGCCACACACATCCCTTAGGGGGTGTAGATGTGCTTTTTGGGGGTTGTGACCTTTGACCTATTTTTTAACCTTTGACTGTGAGGCCATTATTGACTTTAATTAATGGCGGGGGATATCGTTAGCATCAGCGCTCTTGTCAGTCACATCTAGTTACTTTGATTACTTATAGGCTTTAATCTACGGGCTCACCCCTCAGTCCAGGTGAATGGACTGGATATCAGGTGGTGAATGGACTGGATATCAGGTGGAAGTTAGCTCACCCCCTCAGCTGACAGTAGCACTGGATATGGTGGATCATTTTAGATGTCGATATATCTATCTGACCTAGCTAGTAGGTTATATATTCTATAAGACTCACTCACTCACTCTCAAGACTTGATTCTGAGTGGATACCATGAAATGCCCATAACCAGAAAATATATGCAGTCTGAAAAACTGGATACATTGAGTGGATAATTTATGAAAAATAGCTATACCCGCCCAGTATTGACAAAACTCACTCGCACAGTCTGCAAACTGAAAATTGAGTGGATATGGTAAAATGCCAAACTCTAAACGTCAAATTATTCACTAATAATAGTAGAATCACATAGTAGAATCAGCAATAGTAAGAATAAAAGCTAAACTTTAAAAGAGAGCAAAAGTCCAGTGCTAATAACATTGTAGATTGACCGTCAGCAGGTCAGTGACTGACAGGTGGAACTCGCACCCACTCAGCCCCCACTGGCCACAGTTAGACAAGCACACCATGCTGTCACCACTTGCTAGCAGCCTGTCAGCATGACTGATCGACAGCTAGGCCTGCTCTACCCCCTGGACATTACAATAATATGGAGATGTGCAGGTGCTTTTTTCAAGGTTTTACTGAAATTCAAAATGGTTGCCACGGATCAACTTTAATTTTTTTGTAGACTCAAAAACTCAAAGACTTAGTCAGAAATTATTCAAAATTTGCGATCACGTGCCCCACGATATGGAGATGTGCAGTTGATTTTTTAAGGTTTTGCTGAAATTCTATATGGCCACCATTGATCAAATTCATAACTTTTGTGGAGCCAAAGACTTAGTCAGACATTATTCAAATTTTATTATCACATTCCCTACAATATGGAATTGTGCAGGGGATTTTTTTCAGGGTTCAACTGAAATTTGGGTGAGAAAACTCAAAAATTGAAATCAGATATTATACAAATTTTACAATCACACTACCTACCATAATATGGAGATGTGGAGGTGATCTTACTGAAATTTAAAATGGCCATCACAAGTTGACTTTTTAAATATTTGTGACAGCAAAAACTCTCAACCTAAGTTATGGTGGGGGATGATATAGGACTAAAGGCCTCTTTGTTATTTTAATCATTGAGTGTGTCATATTTGCATGCTGTTATGTGTCAGATATTGGTTGGTATTTTGGATTTCAGGACCAGCTAGTCCAGAAAACCTGCCTGAAGATGGCAAACTGAAAAGTGAAATGATGGTTAAAGACAATCGGCGTTATTACTTGGACCTAAAGGAGAATGAACGAGGTCGTTTCCTAAGGGTAAGTTGACAATTAGTATACTCTCTGCATGCAGGGTTAAATGGTGATGCCGAAATATTGTCATTGCTGTAGAAATATGCATAAATACTCACATTTGTAATTATGTTAAAAGGCCGTTTTTTCAGGCCTCTGATACCGCCAAAGGTATGTATAGGAATGACAAACTCTGTTATTAACCATTCTGATGAACTGAAAAATTTACGGCTTTTCAAATAAAATGACCATTTCAGGGAATGGCAGTTTTTGCAGTCCTGAGGATATGCCATGCAAAATTTCAACTTGATCTAATTCAAAATGGCTGACTTGCGGCCATCATTGACTTTTAAATATGTGTATATACATGTATGGCAAACTGTGCTGGATAGCTAGACCATTACTGTAAAACATATGAGGTCTGGCGTATCCGGCCTGTCTGGACAAGATGTATAATCCAGGCTTGGTCCTGGAGACAATTGACCATTCAATTTTTCAGCAATAATTGATTAATCATATTCACTATAATTGGTGTACCAAACGACCAATCATCAATTATAATTAATCATCGGGCACATCACTATAATATACATATATAATAATGTATATATATTTTGAAGATAGGGTAATTAGTCTAGTCATTACAGTCAACATAAACATGTTGAACGTCTGCAAAAATTAATGGTTTTTCAGGACCCGTTGCAGCTAGGCAAGACTCTAATTTTACAAAGAGTCTCTCTTGAAATTTTCTCCTAAATTATGCACTGTATATGACTACCAGGTTTATGCCTAATATATATTTTTAGCATTGACCTATACACGTGTGCTTTGAAAAACTGATCATTGTCATATTTTATTCAAATTTGATGTGATTGTTCTCAATCTCTGTATTCCTAACGATTTTATAATTCAAAATCAGTGCAATTGTCTATCCTAGTTTTAAAACAATTTAGGATTATCTGTATATTACGTGGCAGTATGCACTATTGTGCTATCGCGCCACGGGAGTAACTTAGCAAAGCCTGTTATCTTACATGATATAATTCATAGCCTTATGTGTATGCCAAGTACACCACATTGTAGATTTTCTGGGGTCTCGCCGGATGGAAACTGCGCCTACGTCCATTGTGGTTCTTTTACGTCCAACTCAAAGTCAGTCACTCAGACGAGCCATCTGATTCACGTGGTTCTCTGAGCCCCACGACACGACATCACTGCACGATGTCCTAGTGCATACGGCACCTGGCAGTCCCAGGCGGTCCCCCATCCAATTATGAATCGGGCGCGACATTGCTTAACTTCAGTGATCGAGTCGACACCGATGAGACAACGCCGTATTCCGTGTTATATTTTTCATTGCAAGGGCAATTTTTTTTAAAGTGATCTTTTAATTCAAAATCGTTGAAGTTGCCTTTTCACCATTTAAAATATTTGCAGGAAAAGCAATATACCCAGCAAATCCTACTTTTTAGCTCCCGCCGTCACCGTAGCTGAGACGGAGGGAGCTATGGATTCTACCTCCGGTTTTTTTTGGCCTTTTCTTTTGCCTATAACTTTGTGAGAAAATAAGCTTAGATAACAATTTTTGGTATGTGGGTTACTTCCAGGTGGCTAATGGACAGGTTAAAATATTTTTAATCTGAATTCAATACGCAAGGTTGCAGAGGAGAAAATGATGATGTTACGGCGTTGGGCCGTCCGTAAACAATTCGTTTCCGGAGCATATCTCTGAAAGTACTTGTCCGATTGTCTTCAAATTTTACACACAACACCCCTAGGGGGTCTAGTTGTGCCTTTTGGGGTATTTGAACTTTGACCTACTTCTGGTTCAGAACTATGACCTATTTAGACGTTTTGACGCGCACTTTGTTTCCGGAGCAGATCTCGAAAAGTACTGGGCCGATGACAGTCATATTGCACATACATGTTCTCTAAGGTCCCTAGTTGTGCCTTTTCAGGTTTTTGGACCTTGACCTTGAAGTTGACCCAGCACTTTGACCTAATTTATAACATCGGTAAATCCGACTGAAAGATTTTGCGGAATATCATGAAAACCGCTCAAGATAGCTACACCATTACTATAAAACAAATTGTGAGGTTTCAGGAGAGGATGCATCTTGAAAAATTTCACGTCGATGAAATTAAAAATGGCCGCCTATCGGCCATTATTCACCTCGACAGGCCTGATATTGCGGAATATCATGAAAACCGCTCAAGATAGCTACACCATTAATATCAAATAAATTGTAAGGTTTCAGGAGAGGATGCATCTTGAAAAATTTGAAGTTGATAAACTTCAAAATGGCCGCCTATCAGCCATTATTCACCTCGACAGGCCTGATATTGTAGAATATCATGAAAACCGCTCAAGATATCTACACCATTACTATAAAACAAATTGTAAGGCTTCAGGAGAGGATGCATTTTGAAAAATTCAACTCGTCCAAGTTCAAAATGGCCGCCGATCGGCCATTATTCACTTTCACATGGCCGTTATTTGGTAAACCATGCTAGATGGCTAGACCATTACTATAAAACAAAATGTTTGATTTCAGGAGAGGATGCATCTTGAAAAATTAGACTCGATAAAATTCAAAATGGCCGCTTATCAGCCATTATTCACTTTCACATGGCTGTTATTTGGTCAACCGTGCTAGATGGCTAGACCATTACTGTAAAACAAAATGTGAGATTTCAGATGAGGATGCATCTTGAAAAAATTTGACTTGATCAAATTTAAAATGGCCGTCTTTTCGGCCATTATTCATTTTCACATGGCTGATATTTGGTAAACCGTGCTAGATGGCTAGACCATTACCTGATTACTATAAAACAAAGTGTGAGTTCTCGGGGGAGGATGCACCCTGAAAATTTTTTACTTACGAATTCAAAATGGCCGACAATCAGCATTATTTACCTCGATAGGCCTGATATCAGGTAAACCGTGCTAGATAGCTAGACCATTACTATAAAACAAAGTGTGACGTTTCGAGAGAGGATGCCTTTTAAAAACTTTCGACTCAATCCAATTCAAAATGGCCGCCTATCGGCCACTATTTACTTTCACATTGCTGATATTTGGTAAACCGTGTTAGATAACTGGACCATTACTATAAAACAAAATGTGAGATTACAAGAGAGGATGCATCTTGAAAAAAATTGACTCGATCAAATTTAAAATGGCCGCCTATCGGCCATTATTCACTTTCACATAGCCGGTTTTTGGTAACCGTACTAGATGGCTAGACCATTACTATAAAACAAAATGTGAGATTTCAGGAGAGGATGCATCTTGAAAAATTTTGACTTGATCAAATTCAAAATGGCCTCCTATCGGCCATTATTCACTTTCACATGGGCGATATTTGGTAAACCGTGCTAGATGGCTAGACCATTACTATAGAATGAAATGTGAGATTTCAGCTGAGGATGCATCTTGGAAAATTTTGACTTATCAAATTCAAAATGGCCGCCTTTAGGCCGTTATTCACTTCACATGGCCGATATTTGGTAAACCGTGCTAGATAGCTAGCAATTACTATAGAATGAAATGTGAGATTTGAGCTGAGGATGCATCTTGAAAAATTCTGACTCGATCAAATTTAAAATAGGCCCCCTATCGGCCATTATTTACTTTCACATGCCCAATATTTTGCAAACTGTGTTAGATGTTAGTCCATTACTATAAAACAAAATTTGAGGTTTCGGGGGAGAATGCACCTCAAGTTTTTAACTAATTTATATCGAATTCAAAATGACCGTAAATCAGCTATTAGTTAACTCAATTGGCCTGATATCGGGTAAACCGTGCCAGATAGGTAGACCATTACTGGGATACTGATTAGGATCATTAATTTCAGTGGAGGTTTGCAATCTCTGACAGACTGTCTAGTTCTTATCTTACTCTTAGACTGGGCTTCTTAGACCTAGTTGTTTTGCGTCTTGATTTTTGACCTAGACTAGGACTACATTAATAACCCTATACAAAATTGCTTAAATCAAATTCTAATTCGGAGCAGGAGCTCCTGGACTTATGTAGTCTTGTCTAATTAAGGTATACATGTATGTATATATAATATCTGTTGCAGGTTTCTCAGACAATTCCCCGCAGCCAGATGCGATCGCAGATTGCAATTCCAGCACAAGGAATGATAGAATTCAGAGACACACTCACAGATCTTTTGGACGAATTTGGAACAGATGATTTTGGTAATCTACCAATTACACAAATAGTTATATAATTTTTTTTTTCAATGTGTTCAGGGATGCCACTGGTCTGATTCTGAAACATTTATTTGACTTCTACAAAATCTCATTAAAAATCAACACAAAATGGTATATAGGTCAGGGAAAACTTGCCTTGATAGTGTTGAGTGGTCTATTGGTCAAGGAAAAGAAATGATTCAGGAAAAAGTCTACGTTTTGTTGCAGTTTTTTTTGAGTGGCAACCCTTGTTCAGATTTCGTTAAACCTTCAACTACTCATGAATCGGATTTGTATAAAACGCATCATCAGAATTTTTTTTACATAAAAAACTTCAAACCATTGAGGTCAGAAGTTCTATGGCACATTTATTTGATATATACTGTAGATTTGGTAATATTCGCGAGGTTTTAATTTTCGCGAGGTGAACAAATTCGCGAATTCAAGAATCTCGAATTCTAAACTTTGTGAAAAGTCCTAATATCTGAAATTCACGAAAATTCAAAAACGTGAATATTTCCAGATATACAGTATTACCCTTAGATATTTTATAGTATTGGGTATTATTCATTCACTGAGGTTGGAAGTGCAGTAGCAATTCACAGCTTCTGATGAATAAAAATTGAATTTTACTGGGTTGGTATATTCTTGTATTTTATTACATTACACTAATGGTTTCAAACCTTATTTACAGTGGTTTTCAATTATATCATGAAATACAATTTTTCATGTAGATAAATAATACTCATTTTTCTGTTGGTTTATTTCACTATGGAAGGTACATTTTTTGCTATTGTTTTTAGATGGTCGGGGAGACTTGCCGGAACCACGCTCTATGAGAGTCGAGAATAAAACTTTTTACTTTGATGTGGGTCAGAACGCTCGGGGAGTTTTCATGCGTATATCAGAGGCAAGTCCATAATAAAAATTAAGGATAAGTCAATTTTTTTATGTAACCTGATTTTTTTATAGTTGATAATATATAATTACTAGTGTCCTTGTAATGACTCGCCAAAGTATAAATGATGTGGCTGCTTTCGGCTGTCTACCTATATCGTGGTGACTGCTCCAACATTGATTCCGGGTCTGTATCTAGTGAGATAGCTCAATTACTTATAACATATCTAGCGCCATCGTTAATAATTTTGTTTCTATGATATACTTAAGATGTATGCTTTGCATAGTCACAGCAATCTGTTGTGTAATTTCAGGTTAGGTCAAATTTCCGTACTGCCATCCACATTCCAGAGCGATCGTGGGCCAGATTTCGAGACATGATTGGAGATTTTATAGACAAAGTGGACAATAAAGAAGCAGGCAATTAAGCTATAGGTAATGTGGTGGGCGAGGGAATGTGCTCCGTGATGTCTGCAGTTGACAGTCGTGACCTGATTTTGCATTAAGGTCACAATGTTAACTTGGTGATGTCATAGGCAACAAAATTTGGAAGTACTCGTCAGTGGCCTGCAAGAAAAAAAAAAGAAATGAAAAGTTGACAAAGAAAAATTGGATTTGGAATGTTCATGATTAAAGTAACTTATACATTAAGCTGTAAAGTTTGCGAGCGTAAAGGAATTGACTATTGTAAATAGTATAATTGGGGTTTGCGGTTTGTCCTGTACTGTAGCGCACGTAAAGAGACATCATCACTGGTTTTGATGTTAATTATAGCTCTGATAATGATCCGGTATGGTAGGCATCTATCTATCCAGGTGGCTGGGATCCGATATAAAGGACAGAAACAGATTGAGCTCTTTGAGCTAGTGCTTAGGTCGGTGAACGACTTCAATCGCAGAATGCTAAGTTTGAATATGGCGTGATTCGACTGACAGGCAGCTAGGAGAAATTATTGACCATTTCTTCTGCTGGCGAAACTCGAATGCTCTCCATTCTTACTCTAAGGCCTGGTACTTTGTACAGAACAATGACATGGCATAGATACCTAAATCTAGACAGCTAGGTTTTTATGCAGGAGAGTTCAGCACACTCCACCAAGTGGGGAGCAGGGTTAGAGGTCAAGGTGACCCAGGCCAATGATTACAATATCAGGATGGAAGAGAAGCTCCAGATAGAAAATTTTCAAATGAAATGGCCTAAATACAGTGAGCTGTGTTTCGTCATTAAAATAGCGCCCACAATGGACGGTGCTGATACTACCCGGTGCTATTGTTCTATCTAAAGTTACGGGTGAACAGTGAGCTTATTTTGTTTTATTGATGGAAAAAGACGTCCTGCAAATGAACTGTCATATCATAGGCACATTTCCTTTCCCATTTTGGAGTATAAATCTCCTGGTATCAATAATGGATTTAATCCACCTTTTACCATCATCCAGTAATGGGCCGTCGACGGCCCTTCATGAGCCGAGCATCATGGAGAATGTTTTTAATTTTTTAAAGCAATCTTTAGAAGAATAAAGCGTATTGTTTAATATACAAATGTTCTTGTAATATTATTGTTGGGTATAGAAAAACTTGATGGATAAATACTTTTCCATTAATTAGGTTTGACAATGTGTAAATGAAGGTCAAGGTTTATAAGTAGCGTACACTGTTGCATTGATAGCCAACATCGGCTAGTGTGGTGGCCATTCTAATATTCAAATGCTGCTGTGCCTGTTGTTTTAGAACAAGATTTCTTTGATACAACCCTATCAGCATCAGGTCAGCTAACTATTTCAGACAAAATCAATATCTCCAGTTGTATTATCAATTTGAGATGCCAACATATATGGTGCAACATCTCCTACTTGTCTAGTTCCTTTTGCCACACATTTTATTTGAAAAAATGAATTAAATGGATTTGTTACTGATTGAACAGTGAGGTTTTTGGTCAATTCTAAATGAAATTACTGTACTTCATCTTTAAACATGCTTTAACATGTTAAAAGTTCCTGAGCTATGTAAATTTAATCATGAAATGTTTATATACGAAGGATTTGTGCAGAAACTATGCAGAGTCGTTTTGAAATTAAATGTTTTAAAGCACTTTACATCATATTCCCACGTATCAGACGGTGAGATCAGAGCATTCGCTGCTAATTGGTGTCTTATCGTCAGGACACGGGAGGACACACCTCCAGCACTGATTGTCTACCCAACGCTGGGCCGATGCCATCAGCATGTGGCCCAATGCTGTGAAAACATTCAATCGTCCTTCAGGTATACAAATAGTTTGTTTGGGTTACTTCTGGTTTCATAGAAATGTTGATTAAAAATATTTGTAAAAATATGAAAATTCTGAAAAAAATAAAAACATGATCCGTGGGATACACTACTTCAGTACGGGATTAAAAACAAAACTTGATGTCATCCCAAGGGGCTGCTTTAACAGAATTATATCCTATTACTAAGATAATAATAGCAGTGCACATACCAGCCCTGGCTTTACTGTGATTTTCCAAAATATGTAAGCAGTAACATATTCTTTTAACATGCATTACACTGGCTGTCTGAAGAAGCAGTTGTTTCCTAACAGTGTTTTATTTTATATTACCATACTTGTGTTCCTTTTCAGCACAATAACTGATTTGCAATGAAAATATGATAAACAGTGGCTCATTTTATTTTCTTTCAATTTTTATTTTTTGCTCTCGGAAACAGATAGCAAAGATCTTCATCATTTTGTTTCTTTACTTATTATCACTGTCATTATATTAACAAATTCAAATTAAATTAGGCCTAACTAAACTAAACTGGTAGTCCAAAACTAATGAGAAAATTACTTGAGCTCATATTGTCAAAGATTTTATGAATTTGAAAATTCTTGAATTAATTTGTAATTTTTCTTATAAAAAATGGTCTATTATTGAATAGCATTTATCGTAGAATATTAGTTGAGATAAAATGTCCATTCTGCGTCTGTACTTTTCTAGGGCCTCCTCCATCACAAACGCTGGATCGATTAACTTGGAAATGATAACTCTATTACTAACGACTACTTTGATGCAGTTAAGAACTGTATTTATTAGAGACCAAGACTACCCATTATCTGTTTTTTATAAATAATTCGATAATTAATTTTTAACACAATTGAAGTGCCCTTGCTACACAATATCGATACGTGTAGTTTTAAAATTATACTTATGTCTACCCTGTGGTCATTTTTGTATTTTTATATCTAGTTTTTTCTCCAAACCCTCTTCAAAACATTACTATTATTTTTTTTAAATGATTAAGACCATGACATGAATTCATGTGGGTTGGCCTATTGTTACTTACTGAATGTTATTTCTCAAAGAAAAGATCGTTTCAAGATCACCCCCTAGCTAGAAACATCACTATGTATCTTTAACATTCAAGTGTATGGAGGCTACTTGAACCTTGAACTCGCTTTGCATGTTGTCGCATTCTTGTGCGCTGTTATTTACACTGCGCTAATGCACTAATGCATAGACAAGAAAGTCAATGGAACATTAAGGTGTTGGGCTAACAGCAGCTATTAATGTTGAACACGTTGAATTTCTGTTAAATTTTTAAAACGACCCAAATAAGATATTTTTTCAATAATTGTTATCTTGTATTGCCCTCTTGTTATAGCACAGTTGTATTATCTCGTTTCCACTAAATTCCTCTTGTAAATTGCTTCTGTAATTTCTTTACTTATTGTAAATAAAATGATTATGTAACTAAATATGTCGACATAGACTATCTAGATATTACAAAAGATGTGAATCTTGAAATAATAGATGCAAAGTGGTCGACAAATCTTGAGGAAAGTAGAATTATGTTGTTATAATTATTGCCATTCATTATTGCAATGAGCCTTTTGGTGCTTGGGAATGGCGGCAAATTTTCCATTAACTTTGTACGTAGATATTACATTCTTGAGCACTAAACGAGCTAAGGCTCATAGCTATTTGTTGATTTATTGTAGTTTATCTGGTGAATTTACCAATGCTTTGAATGAATTGCTTTGCAACTTCATTTTCTTTCACATGCAGCTATTAACTAGATGAGTGGATTTTGTTAAACTTTTGTTATGCCACATATTTATGACTAAAGTACTTGGAAGACCAGTAGATTAGCTGATTGCTTGTTTAATATTGTGCGTGACCACCAGGTCATGCCATTGTAGCACCTATCTTCTCTTTGTATATTGTGGTTTGATGACAATTGTTACTCGTTTCTCAAGCAGGAATCTGTTCAACTTTCATGCTCGGCCACCTTGCGTAAATAACGTATTCTTCAGTAGTCTATTTTTTTTCAATGTTAAGGGTTATAAAATCTGCATACAATAATAAATATTCCGTGTTGTTTTGTTGCAAGGAATCATTTATCACTTATATCGCGGACATTTATGGGCATTCATGTTACTATCTAACCTATAATAACTAATTGTTACATGATGGTTATTCTAACATTGGATAAATATGTTTGTGAAGACAGTATTATTTTCGCAAGGTAAATGCTCACATTGCCTAGGATGAAAGACTGAATAAATGTGAACAGGTATCTGCTTTTGTGGTCCACTCTCATGCCATAGTATATGTACCGTAGTACAACTGCATTGTGATCGGAAGCATCAGTAACTTAGTGCTGCTAGAAACCAGCTAAGACGACTAGTAGTTTTACTTATAGTACGCTTTTTTAAGTATATTCTGTTTAAATATTGAGCTGTTTGATATTTATGAAGGTTTACTAAATTAGAACATTGTGAATGTAATGGTAAAGTGCTGAATATGTGGCTTGTTACTGGTTTTGGCTGTTTTGATTGTTATGCTGCATGTAGGTGGTGTATAATGATAAGCTGGTAGCTGGCAAAGGTCGAAGATGGTAAAGTGCATAACTTGTAGTTGTGCATTTGCGGGATTAAAGGGATTGATGAAAAAAGGAAAGCTGGATACAGCATTGTTCTATTTTTAGCGTAAACATATAAGGTCTACCAAAGGACCTCTATACATTATAGTGTTATTGATCCCACATTGATGCTTTTTCACTTTGAAAAAGATATCATATTGTTTTATGTATTTTATGTTTTATAACTCGCTCCAGAAACCGGTTTGAAACCTTTACCGTTACAAAATAGATTTGTATCTGTTAACTGTGCTATGTGTTGATGATAAAAACAATGCCATATTTTTTCTGTTATTCTTTATTTTGTTTTGTGGCTGGTATAATGTGTACCACAAGAAAGCAGTGGTCTCTTCTGCTTTCTTAGGTGATGAGGTGTCCGCATTTTTCGAGCCTATATGTAATATTACTGAAGGTAATGTTTCATCTGAAGGCTTATTAACCTCTCTTTGAGAAGTTTTACTGTTTCTTAGTCTGTGATCAAATATTGTACATACTTGAATATTTGTCCAGTGACTTTTGGAAAAAAAGCAGGAAAAAAGTTAGCAACACTTGACTATTTTTTAACCCTCTGCGTGCTCAAGTATATATCTTGTTTGAAAGTAATCTTTTAAAATACCTCGTTCTTAAAATAATTTTTGTTATAATTTTGACGATTACTAAAATATGGGTTGTTGCAGAAAGTTATTTTGATTGAAATTCCAGCACACGTATTTTGGCACACAGAGGGTTATCGAGCTGAATAAGCTAATGGTATTCTGCCCTGAACATCTTGTGAAAGTTTATATATTTTGGCATTTAAAAAAATTGCAACTCTGGAGATCTCGATTAGTCTATTAAACTGCTGGTTTTCAAATCCGTATAAACTTAGCAATTAAAAAATTAGTCAAAAACGCAGGATTACGAAAACCTTTAATCCCAAATGTTGTGCAGATCAAATATATAAATCTTATTGTAAACAGGGTGTTTGTTGTTTGTTTAACATTGTTTACAGTGAGTCTTTTCACTGCACTACACAAGTATATGCCATAGATGAATAAAAATGTTGATAACCCGAATTATGTCTCCTGAATTGTTTTTACCCCTGGGCCCGCAACCCCACTTTTGATTACTGTGCCAACATCTAACTGCAGATTCAAAAACACGCCCATTGCCACAAAGTTAACGCTTCTTGGCGAAGGATGAACGCCTCTCTGCGCAAAATGTCAATTTAGAGCACTGACTGCTCACAAAAAGTGTAAAAAAAGACAATGTTCAATTACTTGGTGTAACAATAGATTGTATAATGACAATGCTGGTGTTTATTTTACTCGTATAGCGACTAGGCTATAGTTTGTTCAGACGAATGAAAACAGTTGGCTACCCATCCTAATATTCCGGACTTATAGTCCTTTTCAAACCCATTTTTGCTGGTAAGTAGCTCTATGAACGTCATAATATAATTGAATGGTAGAGATTGAGTCCAGACTGACTAAACAACTGTAGAGCAAACTGGAAGCTTTATTTTGGAATTATCCGCCAAAACTAAAGTTCTTGTCTGGTTGAACGCCTATTGGAGCATGTGCATACGCCTATCGGTGCAAATAAGATTTACCGAAATAGAAAGCATGTTATTTTCAAACATTTTTCAGTGGTGGATCCACGTTCTGGATAAAGAGTGGGCACAGGGTATTTCTCTCTCACCCCCCCCCCCCCCCGCCCAAGATGTTTTTGTTATATTGTCTACACTGTTTTTATCACGTATTATCGATACATGTAGTAGACCTATTCAACGTTATATTGCTACTTAAGACTAGGTCATATACGTCTACCAACGCATTTAGATACTTAGGCCTATGCTAATTAACAAATCCCAACAGCCCACACTTTCTTTTAGAAACATTTACTTCAAAAAATAAGACTGAGGAATTCTTGTATACATTTATTATTATGAGTAATATTTATCACTGTAACCATGGTAAATAAGGTACGATGGGGATTGTCAGATGTCGGCTATATAAAAAAAAATCGGGCCTAAATAAAGCTATTTTGACCAAGGAAAGTTCCATGTAGCGTCACCTCCGGAGTGACGCATAAGGGGGGCCCGGGCCTAACATCTGCCCCCAACCTAGCTTGCTGGGCAGGGATAAAGTATTCAAAATCGCAGAAGAATACTAAACTTACGTAGGCCTAAGTTTAATTTATAATGTCTAGGCCTATATTGCTATATAAAAAAGATCCGGAATAATTGTAAAATAATTATAAAAGTATAACTTATAATAAGTAAACAGGGGCGGATCCAAGGGGGGTTTAATAACCCCCTCGAAAAAAATATAATTTTATTTAGAGGTTTCCTTATGAACTGGTTCCACACTGAGGAACAAGCAGTACCCAATATGCCTTAGATAGCCGGAGAAAGCCTTTGAAAATAAAAAATCCCCGGGTGGGCTTTTCTGACCCCGCGCTGCAGTGAAATATTCCTTTTGCAAGTTTCAACCCCCCCCCCCCCTGTCAGTGAAAAGCTAGATCCGCCCCTGACTAACAAGGCCTAAGCCTACAACGGTTTGTGCTAACTAGCCAGGACTGTCGTACCCAGCAAACTTTAGGTTTACTGTTGAGCCAACGTCGTAGACGATGGGCTAGCGGTAAACCAATGTTGGACCAGTTTGCTGGGTAGTAAAAGTGTGAAGGTCATATATAGGCCTATGCGTAATGAAAAGATTTAGACCAAATATAGGCATCCATCAGAACTTATATGATGATAATCTAGATGACCGGTGTAGGTCTATTACCACTGATGACAGTAGGCCCCTATTCAACTTTAGAGGGTAGGCCTAGACAGAATTATTCTGCTACAGCCTTATCACACTTACCACTGCTTACCTGTGGCTCATTTAATGTCGACTTGACATTTATTTGTGCCATATGATAAGACTAGGCCAGACTACTGGTCACTCTTCGCTGTAAATCATGTACATCATGAGGATATTAACTCATCCTCATCTCCCAATGCATACATGTAGTGAACTACATGACTTTGTGCACTCGTGTGACCCTGTAGGCCCTATACTCACTTGGGTGACACAATAAGCAGGGGGGTAAGTATAGCACAATCGTGGCTGAAACAAAACTTGAAATTCAAGATTTCAGCCACAGATGGCTTCCAATAAAAATGTGTTAGCCTACTTAATTTCCCTTTTGCCTTCATAATTATGAAAGATTCGGCCTCGATTAATTAGTTCGATAATAGAACTGGTTGGTTAGAATCAGTGACCCTACATACCATGCTCAGCTCATATGTTACAAAAAGTTATGTACGGCCTCAGGGCTGGCCAAAAGTTGCATTGATTGGCGCTCTGCATTGATTACAATGGGCACCAGAAAAAAAACTGTGTGCAGCCTCTATCGACTTGGATCATTTTCATCCATACAACTCTATTCTGTAGCCTGCCTACATGTATATATGGGCGATTTCTGGAGTCATTTCTTGTCGCGCAATATAACCCTTTGGTGCGTTTTGACCCTGCCTGTCGCTCTGATGTGCGACATAGCGACAATTGGCCAGCCCTGGGCCTACTGTATCTTGAGTTGAAGTCAAAATCACTCTCAGTCACCACCATATGTTAAAAAAAACTTTCATTTTCTAGGATAAAAGGACCACAACAATCCATGGTCCACGCCTTTATAGTGTAGTAAATCACAGGTCTGGGCTATCAGCTGTTCATGGACCTATCGTGTGGGGTGCTAGGGCGTTACCGATATCGTGTGTAGGGTGGTCTGGGGAGACAGCCAGTTAGCGTACCGGCAACTGCCGGCAACGAACAGCGATCCTAATAATTCAATCTGCCGTCTTGGCAACGGTGAGTGAATAACTTCCTTAACTCTTGCTCCTGTTCATTCTCTCTTTATTATAGTCTAGACATTTAACTGTGCACACAATCCCAAACAGAGCACTTCGACCTCACGCCATGCGGCTCGGGCTTTGCAGCTGAGACGGGACGTCTGTTCGGCTCAGTGCCTGCGGAATAAGTGGTGCGCGGTCGGTTTGGCGCAGAGCTATTCAAAGCAAGGCTGCGCAGGCAACGGCCACTCGTCAGTAGTCGTAATTCCGAGCAGTCCCGAAACGGGTGCGACGCTATTCCCACATTACCCCCGGGTTAAGTGACAACGTATGAACCAAACCAACTTGTGGGTACAGCGTCGGTTCGTCGTTCCGTTTGAAAAAGTGCACAAAACCAACATACATTAACCAAGCAGTAAAACAGTCGGGTATGAACATACAGCTTGGGTGGTTGGTGAACATCGCAGTCGCAGCATGATGAATTAAAATTTCTTATTATATCATGGTTCCTATCGTTATTTATTGTGCTGCTGCGCTATGTGTTCCAGCCAACCTATGTAAATTGAATTAATTAATTTAAATGCTAAGTAACAAAATTACTTTCTTAGGTAATTTAATTAAGTTACATTTCACATATTTAATTTAATTATGCCAGGCCTGGCGAATTCATAGGCCTATTTACAAATTATAATTATTGCGATACATGTAGCTGGTCCCGCCGTAGATGTCGTTATAGGCGCCACTATGGCGTGGACCATCTGCACGAATCGGGCAGGAGTGAGGATTTTTCGTCCAACTCTAGTCTGTTTCATGTTGGCGTCCAATATAATTTTGTCGCTATTGGCGATGTCCGAATTATTTCTAACATTTGATGTTTTAGGCTTGTCGGTTGTATGAGGGGTTATACCAGAGATAATATAATAACATCTCTGGTTATACCCCGTAAGTGTAAAGGTACATGTGAATACGTTCGCAAACCGCCGTTGCTCCCGTTAGCGCGGGAAACGGCGGGGGTTCGCGAATGTGGCGCTACATAAGGTGCGAATTGTTTAGGCAAATTTACTCTGTGAGCTTGATGCTGTGTGGCCATATTCTTACCAATTTTAGCTGCTGCAGACTGTGTCTGTGTATTCGTTTTCAATTTAACTCTTGTCTTGTCGGACTTCTGGGTGAGAGTGCTACTGGATCTTATTTTGTCCTTTCGAGACCCGCGAACGATCTCGGTAGTCTTTGAATTTGTCGTTTTCGATTGCATTTTATGCTGTGTTGTTGTACCTGTTGCAGGCTCGCACTCGAAATGTGCGGGTTTAATTCGGTCAAAGGATACCGTTTCCACCTTGCCTTTAATCAGGATTTTCATGACTCTGCCGCTCCTTACGATGACCTTATATGGGCCGTCGTAAGGAGCGGTCAGAGGCGATGCTTTTGCGATTCTTCGCAAAAATACATGCGAGCATGTTACAATTTACTTATATTGAAAAATGTTTTTTCGTGGTGTGTCGCGCTGTGGGCACAAACGGAGACGTGACATGGCTACCCGTAGTTTATCAGAGTAGTTGTCTAAATCTGTATGTGCGTCGACGGTGTACTTCTATGTGAATTCACCTGGCAGTCTGAGTGTCGTACCATAAATCATTTCAGCAGCCGATCTGCCCAATTACTCTTTAACGGCGGAACGAACGCCTGGTAATACGGCAGGTAATGTTGTCGTCCATGGGGTTCGGCGACTCGTGTGCCATAATGGCTGCTTTAAGCTGATGGTGGAAACGCTCGACCATGCCATTCGTCTGGGGTGGTAGCTCGTTGTGCGATTTCTCACTATCGCGAATTGGTTGCACAAATTCTCCCACAATTTTGACTTGAACTGGGCGCCTCTATCCCTGGTGATAGTGGCGGTGGTCCCAAAACGTGCTATCCAACCACTGAAGAGGCATCGGCGACCGTTTCAGCTCGAATATCTACTGACGGTATGGCTTCCGGCCAACGTGTGAAGCTGATCGACACAAGTCAGTAGATATCTGAAACCGTCGGAGTACGGCAGGGGTCTGACTATATCGATATGTACTTGATCAAATCTCTCAGTAGGTTCGGCGAATTTGCCGAAAACTGGCCTATTATGACGAGATATCTTAGCGGTCTGGCAACCTTTACAAGAACGGCACCATTTAGCAATATCTATATTCATTCCATGCCAGACATATCTTGTATTAATCAGTGGCTTTGTAGTCCTATGCGATGGATGACCTAATCCATGTAAATTCGAGAAAACATTTTTCCGAAATTTTGCTGTAATATACGGCCGAATGTGTCCTGTTGACACTTCGCACCAAATCAAATTGTTATGGAATGATTTGAGTAATTGAAAATTCATGGTGAACGACGTCGAATGGCGCAACCGCGTAAATTATGTGTCCAAGGCTTGATCTGCACTTAATTCTTTGTAATTTATTGCTAAGGTACTGTCTATGGCTGACACGGATGGTCATGACAGAGTGTCGGCGACGAAATTTGTCTCTCCTTTCACGTATCTTATATTTGTAGTGAACTCGGCTATAAAGGCCAAATGCCTGGTTTGTCGCAGTGACGGTCGTTCGGTGACTGATGTCATTACGAAAGTTAAAGGCTTATGATCTGTATTTACGAAAAAATTGGGGCCTTCTAAATTATGTCTGAAATGTCTAATTGTTGCATATTCTGCTAAAAGCTCGCGGTCGAAAGCACTGTAACGTGTCTCCGCGGGAGATTTACTAAAAAAATGTAAGTGGCTGCCTGACATTATCGATGTACTGTTGCAAAACACCACTTACGGCGAAGTTACTAGCGTCACACGTGATATTCAATTGGGCCGAGGGGTCTGGGTGTACCAGGAGGGTTGTGTTGGCAAGCATTTGCTTAGACTCCATGAACGCTGAGTCTGCGCCCTCATTCCACTTTAATTCGAAATTAGACTTAGGTGACAATCTTGATGTCCTTCCGTTAGCTTCGGTCAGTAAATTGTTTAGCAGCGTCAATTAGCCGCGCAATGTGGTATGAATCTATTGTAGTAATTTACCATTCCAAGATATCTTAGCAACGCTCGTTGCTTTTCGGGTCTAGCGAAATTTCCTATTGCATCTACAGCGCTAGGTAATGGTGAAATGCCCTCCGAGCAAACGTGATAGCCTAGGAAGCTTAATTCGGTAGTAACTGAACTGACATTTCTCTGGGCCAATTCTAATGCTGTATTCGGCTAAACGTGTAAAGAGTATTTTCAAATGTTTCTTATGGGTTATATGATCTGGACTAGTTATTAACAAATTTATATTGTGTATCGGCGCTGGCGCTGTGTCAGGTTCTTAGAATGTATATACAAAACTCGCTAAATATAGGTGCCATATAGGCAATATCATGCTTTCATCAATCGTTTTTATCTCAATGCCTTAGTGCGGACATACTATTATCAGTTTAGACTTTTTACTTTATCACTTTTACCTATTATTTTAGTCTGAATTGTTATTTAAATGGCCATACTGGCCGAAAAATGACGTTAAAAAGATATTTTACTTACTTTACTAACAAATCGTCAAAATACACGAACACAAAATCTAATCCACGCGTAACGTGATCTATGAAACTTTAAAAAGTTTGACCAGTATTTCGTAAACAAAGTCTATTTTAGGAAAAAAATCGACCTGGCTAGATGCTGAGTAAAATCTTGGATATGAGGAATTGGCTATCTATCGGGTACTGTCTGAGCATTCAAACTTCTGTAATCTCCACATGGTCTCCAGTCGCCGTTTTCTTGGGCACCATGTAAAGCGCTGATGATCATTCACTGTCGCTGGGTTCGATAACGCCTAACTTTATCATTTTGTCGAGCTCGCGTTTTGCAGTGACTAGTTTATCGGGTGCTAGTCGTCGTGGGCGCGAACATGGGGTGTCCTTTTGTCACTATTTTATGGGTAATACCGTGCTTCACTGTCTCGCCCTCCGTCGTAGGATGTGTCGGTTCGGGGAACCGACCTAGTAATACTCATTACGAACAGTGTCTACTCTTATTGGGTGATAAAGGTTTTATGGATTATAGGGTAGCTGGTATAGTTAAACCGGTTCTCATGTCTCTCAGACAACGGCTTTCCAAATCCACCAGTAAACTGTAGTGTGTAAGAAAATCTGCTCCTATAATGGGGAAGTTTATTGTCTGCCATTATAATTGTCCAAGCGTATTCTCGTTTGAGACCAACGTTGATTATGCGTTTACAAGTACCATAGGCATTGATAGTAGTGTTCTTAGCTGCAACGAGGGGCGGACTGACAGTGTCTGTAGTCCTGTTAGCGCAAGACTTAGATAAAACGCTGACTGCTGCGCCCGTATCAATTGGATACTTGCACTTGTTGCGTTTGTCTGTGACGTATAATAACTTAGAGGGAGATAACGTGGGAAGGGAAGCTTCCGCGTAGTCATGTCGCATCTCGGTTATTTTGCCAGATGCAAGAGTCGCTACCTTGCTCCGGCCGACTAGTTCAAAGAAAACGCGCAAGGTTCTCTTCTGCTCGTACGTGCTTTGTCACCAAATGTTTGGTGGTAATAGCAGACAGGTGCATTAGCTGTATCGATCGGTTGAACAGCATTGTTCTGCTGTGTGTTCGGCGGCAGCACATTAGGACGACTATCTTGCTTAGCGTTTGTAAAAAAACCTTGTCTATTATCATTTCGGTTACTAGGTACAAATGGCTTTGCCTCTACATTAGGCATGAACGGTGTCTTGGGGGCACGATTCTCAGCCGTGTGTGGATGTCTGTAGTTCTTCTTCTTTGCTGCTGTGGCTGTCTCTAATTTTTTTAACCTGCGATACAGGTCTTCCAACAGTCCAACTAGCTTCCCACTCTCACTGACTTGTATTTCAGCAACCCCCTGTTTTGCTTCCTCATCGTCGTTTTCTGAAGCTACTGCTCGGTCAGCTTACACGGCCGAACTCTCCAATGACGCACTGTCTAGCTGTGTAGCTAAATGAGCTCGTATTAAGGTAGGCATCTGCCGAACGAAAACCTGACGAATGCTTTCCACACCACCGCCGTAGTGCCGAATCCAGCCGTCTTCTGTAGCCGTCTGAGGAATCGTGACAGTATTTTTGATCCACGTGCCTGCTTTGTCACCGAATGTTTTGTGATAATAGCAGACAGGTGCATTAGCTATATCGATCAGTTGAACAGCATTATCCTGCTGTGTGTTCGGAGGCGGCACGTTAGGACGACTATCTTGCTTAGCGTTTATAAAAAAACCTTGTCTATTATCATTTTGGTTACTAGGTACAAATGGCTGTGCCTGTACATTAGGCCTGAACGGTGTCTTAGGGGCACGATTCTTGGCTGTGTGTGGATGTCTGTAGTTCTTCTTCTTTGCTGCTGTGGCTGTCTCTAATTTGTTTAACCTGCGAGACAGGGCCCCGTTTTATCAAGCTGAAAAGATACGAGATCTCGTAATTCTCGTGACCTTGGCCTGCCTGCCAGCTCGTATCTTTTCAGCTTGATAAAACGGGGCCCTGGTCTTCCAACAGTCCAACTAGCTTCGAATTAAAGGGGCGAATTATCTCAAGGTGCACAGTAATATTGTCACCCAATGGGCTACATGAGGGCTCAGGGGTAGTTGTATTAATTAGCGGAAAACACAAGGGGTTTAACACGTAGTTTTAATGTTGGGTGATCGTCACGCATTGTGGCTCAACCTTCAACCAGCATTGCTCAACATAATACCTGGACAGCTGGCCACAACATGAGGTTTAATGTTGCTCACACCGTGTATAGGCCCCTACTACTGGACCAACTGCAAAGTAAACATTGTGTCAACGCCCATTGTTTGCTGCTTGACCACCTTAATTACATAACTTGCCCGCAGATCATTTATTTTGTCTACCACGTGAGGGTTGCATTAACTATTTGGGCGCTACGTATAATAAAGATAATACACGAAGGCCAAACACTCCGAATTCTTGTCGCTTGTGATCTAAACACAACTAACCATTTGGTGATATTTAGCAACGCAACTATCTTAGCAACACCAATACACCTCATTATGATGGACTTATATTATCATTTTTTGCTGCGATTTTGTATCATATTTGATTTGAACCATATTTATATGGATAAGTATGGGTCTGTCAACAATATCAGCTGCATAAATATATCACAGGCATGTTAATGGCTACATTATTAGACATAAATACCTGGGTTTCACTGATCCAAGAGTGTGTTTCACGTCGACTACCAAAACAGGGCGAAGTGTTTGACTAACTTGGCCACAGTTACATGCTCTAAGTTTGCATGTGGGAAGCTATTAAGATGCGTGGCCATATGATTGTAACTTCGATTGTAACTCCTAAGTATGTGGTACTAACTAGGTCGTGAGTGAAATGGTATGAACTAAACAATATAGTGAATTAAAATAAGCTGTAATGTTTTTGTGCGAGGGCCATAAAGATAATAAATCATTAGTTAATTAAACAAACTTTATTGCTATTGTGTGAGTGCCATGTCCTGCGTGAATGGCACGCATAATTATTATCCGTAATTTTTATTCTTATTACATCACTAAGTCTCCAACACTCGATAATATGGATGGTTCTGATGCTATACTTTGTTGGCAGTCGACGAACCACCATGTCCGACTTTTATTAGTATGTATATATTGTGTTTCGGTGGTATTACTGTTATTACGTTGTTAAATTTACATCACTAGTCTATATCAGGGAATCGCCGAGTTCATAGCGACTGTCCTTGCATGGTCACATGGCTCGGAGCTACCTGTGTCGCAGATTGTCACATTGATTGTACTTGCATGATATAATATTTGATTTTTAAAAATATCGTGTAATTTTTAACATTGTCCTAATACATTCTCAAATTACTGTAGCATAATTATGCACTTGTATATATTCTAGGTTTCTACGCTTTCCAGAGTGTCTTTTTTGCTACTATATATATAATTAGCATGTCATACATAGTAGCTATTTTATCTCTGGTTTTGGTGCGGGAAACAAAATGATAGACCTTATGTTACCCTGGCAATGCCTTTCAATCTTATTTAAAGTACATACCCAGTGTTTCTTATGGCAATGCCAGTTAACATGATTTTAGTTATGTATGTCATACTATGTATATTGTCATATGATTTTAACAAATTAACAATGTTGTATATACATGTACATATCTCTAGTTCTATGACAAATAAGTCTGGATTGACTTTCTTTCTGTCAATAAAATATCTGTCTGTCTGTCTGATGCACCAATTTATTTGGAGAGGCTGATGTGGTTTGAATGAGAAAATGATCCATTTTCCACGACAAATCAATTTGAATGAGCGCTGAACACAACTATCGCTATACAGTACACAACTATAGGCTACACTGCTTCTGGTATACCTCTTCACAACCGTTGAATTTAATGACAAAGATAATTATGTGTGGACAGTGGCCCGTTATATTTAATGTCTTTGCTTTGTTTTTTGTACATACGCTTTGCAAAAGATATAAATAACATATCAAATAATAATTACTTCTCTAATTCAGTAAAACATAATATATAATTTGTTTCATGCATTTGTATAGTTTTTCACGATTGGCACGGTCCAGAAAAGGATTCAGCGTATGCCAAATTGATTGTAACCAAGCTCATTTTAACATGAAATATACCACAAATTTTAACATGAATCCAGCTGGCAAAATCTCGAACACCTTTTTTCCGCGATTTTCAAGCATTTGTGTTATGTCACTGTCCAGCAATCAATTCACTGTATGCCAACATAGTAAAAACGCTCTCAAACAAGAGGCCCAGGGGCCTTGACGTTTGTCAACAGCATTGCAAAAAATCAGCTATAAATGTGTCAGGGAATGTATATCTATACTCTAAGATGCATTATCATGAAAAGATGTATATCCCTTATATCGATCATTGGCATTTATATTATTATGTTCGGTTCCCATGATACATTTTCCTGATTTTACACACGTTCTGAAGCACTGCACCTAATGAAATATGCTTGACAAAGAATCATTTCACAGGACTACAATGTTAATATTACAAAAGTGCAATTATTACTTCTTCTGGGACTTTTATAATGCCCCATTTAGCCAGGAATTTTCACGAAATCTTTAATTTTCAATTTTAATTCTTCTGTCTAAAATAAGCCTAACAAAGTTGTAAATTATCAGCTTCTAATGTTTCTTACTCAGCCATGAAATATACAGTAGCCCTAATCCACCATTATCACATGTGGACGTAATGCACTTTCACTGCACCCTCTTACGTAATGCCAATTATGGAAATCACAATACACACAGTAGACCAAAGGATAAAGACCCATGAAGGCTTTCTTAAAGGTGTAGTCAACTGTCAAAATTCGCGGGACAAGGGTCCCCCAGAAGGCAATAGTGCCCGTGGGTAGGCCAAGGCCCTATTCCATAATAATACTAAATATGCGTTTCATACCCAAAGCCTCATTAAGAGCAAGTTCTCAAATCACAGCAAGTTCATATATACTTGAGCGAGATCTATGAGGTAATAATTCAAAGCCCTTGTCTTTTGCCCCTACTTGGTCGCCTACTTGCAAACAAACTGACTGTATTACTGCGGGGATTTGGAAACTGCTTGACCCCCAAGTTTGTATTGTCACCCAGTAAACACAAAACATTTGTATGACTTTATGCAATGTTGAACCAACGTCGAAGACGTTGGGCCGACATTGCATAAATGTCATACAAATGTCTTGCCTTTGCTGGGCAGGAGGACTTTCTTTCAAACATTGTACATTTATCTAATGTTGGTTCAATGTTGGGCCAGCGTCGCAGACGTTGGCCTAACATTAAAACAGCATTGGATCAATGTCTCGTTTGAGTAGTATCTTGTAATCAGTTCAGTGGCTATATTAATGCCGTCAATCTGTACTCAATAGGCTACTGTTGGCCTACACTTGACCGTCCCAGGCATGCGCGTTTTGAAGCTGAATGATTCTTTAACTCACACGATTTTTACTGAAATGTTGCTGTTGTCAGGCCAACGTTGAGTCAGGTGTTTGTTAGCTGTATCAAATGCTATGGAATGAAATAAATGGGGTTCTACACCACATTTGTACACATATAGGCTAAACTGGGTAAGGAGAACCTGGGGATGGTGAGATGAATGAGGTGTCGCTGCCCTCCAGACACAGGATTCGAAATTGAGCCCTGTTGGTCTACGGCCGAGCACACTAACTCTCGGTCACGGAGGCTGCCCACAATATTCAATATTTACGATTGAACAGGGAGGAAACATTTTGTTTCTTTGAAACTTGAATACCAGAGCAGGAGACGAATCCGCGATCTCTGACTTTCCTAGCAGGCACCAGGACCCCCCCCCCCGCCCTTCGGTATTGTTATTACATATATACAAACACATTAGGCCTACCTGTGGATTTAATATTGGTTCACCGTCAGGGGTGCTGCCCAACATTTTTCATATTTTATTCTGCACAACATAATAAATGTGCATACTATATATTGGTCATGACATTGCTATCCCTTACCTGTGATAATTGACAGGTATGTTTTTACACTGGTTCTGCCATAATAGTGTTCCCTGTTCCACTTTGATTTTCATTTATTGCAAAAATGAAAAATATATATTTTAAAGTTTTATAATCCACATGCACGGCTGGTCCTCGTCTTCATCATTGATGGTTGGCCAGTAATTGGTAGAAAACAATCAATGAATGGGAAAGCGTGAATTCAACTATGATGCTGTGTCATTAAAGAAAACACTATTGGCCCAGCTGCTTTATAGACACTTTATAGCCCTACATATTATTACTTCGAGACATGTTTTTAATATACATATATCCACTTCTAAAGTATGCATACTTTTAGGTGCATCCCAGCAAATACGATACGGCGAACAGTGGATCAACACTCAAAGATCCCTATTAGCGAGATATTTAGGCCTTTATTACAATGTGATGTTGAATATCAGCTTCCATCGATAGGGTCCATAATACAAGAACATAAATTAGGCCTACTATTTGTGTTTTAAGCATTGACTTAGGTTAAAATCTACGTTCAGTTTAACTTGAATATAACCCAAACATAGGGACGCAGACGGTTAATATACGGCAATATAAATAGTTAAAATTATATGTATGAGATTGGTACTATTACATATTCAGTGCCCGATTTAAAAATTGGAAAAAGGCGGCCAAGGGGCACATGATATTTTTCGGAGGGGGGGGGGGGGGCATTGGCCTTAGACGATGGGGCATGTGACCCATTATTATTTCAAAAGGGGGGTATTTTCCCAACAACAAATAAAACACTTAACGGTCATTCATATCACCTCATATTCCATATTAAACGTTCATCAGGTGTTCATGCTGATAGAAATATCAAAGATTCATATTGGTGGTTATGCTATTATCAAAACCGGAAGAAGAAAAAATTCAGCGTTTGCAAGTAGGCCCAATCGACTTCACGTCACCACGCACTCACATGAGTTAATATCACTTGTGTCAATCAATTGCGTCAACAATATTAGGCCGGGAGCCAGATCTAGCCCTCGTACTCAAAAAAGCTAAGAAATTTTCACTGCGATTTTTATTTAGCTTGACAATTGGGACATAGCGAGTTTTGGTTCTTTTTTGCCAAACAGGACGCTTTAAGTCCTAAAGCCAATTTTACCATTTTTTGGAAGGACACCAAAATAAAATTGACAGCAATAAGAAAAATTGTTCAAAATAGTAGTAGTTTTACTTCTTTTCACTATTGTTTTATTCATAGCCCTCGGCCATATACACATGTAGGTCACTGAAAAATATTTTTGCCCAGATTTCATTTTGAATATTTTTCTCAACTCTTTTATCAATAATGGCGCCTAAAAAATACAAAAATTATAAAATATTTTCGTTGCGTGCTACTTAGAAGCAAGCTAATTCGCAAAAAGTGTTCCCCATAAGATACGCGCGTCATTATCGCTAACTCTAATTTGCGGTAAAATTCAAATGTGCTGATATATCTGCCTCCAATAGGCTATTATATAAAAGTTACCTCATTCTGTGGATATTTATCATTATATTTATTATGAATATTTTGTGTTAATCTCACATTTATGTTTATGTTTACATGTTTATGAAGAATATATATATAAAATGACATTTTGAATGCTAAGAACAATTTTTTGCTTACAGTGTATATATACTGTGGATATTTAATATTGTATGTAATATAAATATTTAATATTAGTCCCATATTGATGTATATGTTTAAATGCTTGATGGAAAACCAAAAATTATGTATAATGACACTTTGAATGCCAAGGCTGAGTTTTTTAATAAATCTAAGATAATGCATAATAAAGCACAATACTTAAGACGTGTATGTTGACCATCTTCCTGGCAGCAAGTCTTGACACAGCGACGACCTCAGAAATAGCCAGCCTTGCAGAGGAAGATGATGTTGACCAATGTGGCGTTATCCAGATATCCATAGATATTACAATAATAAGCACAGGATAAATATATTATATTTATTAACTGACTGGACGAACAAGGTAAAATTTAATTGTTTTATACAGTTTGAATGCTACGGCAGATTTTTTGTTTGTAAAATACTATAAATAATCTTGCTATTATTATGATTAGTATACATATTTTATGTTCTTTATGGAGAACAACAGTAATATATATATATATATAAATGCACTTTAAATGCTAAGGCTATTTATTTTTATTTTATTATAAGGGACAATGCATGAGATTTAATATGTTGTATATTGAGCATTATAGGCGGGCGGTGTGGCGCCGTGGTTAAAGCTGCCTGCTTGGAAAGTCGGAGATCGCGGGTTCGAACCCCACTCTGGCCTCCCGAGTTTCAAAGAAACAAAATGTTTCTTCCCCGATCAATCGTAAGGATTCAATATTGGGGAGAGCCTCCGTGACCGAGAGGTAGCGTGCTCGGCCTCAGACCGCCAGGGCACGAATTTTAAAGTCTGCGTCTGGAGGGCAGTGTCATCTCATTTAGCAGCCTATATGTGCACAAAGGTGGCCTAAAACCCCATTCATTTCATTTCATATTGAGCATTTTGTCATCAATACGAGTATCCCTATAGATTATAATAAAAAAGACAAGATAAAAATCTTATATTTAATAAGTGACTAGAAGAACGAGGTGGGGTTAACATGTAATAGTATGCGCCGAAGTAAAAACTGCAAACGCGGACACGTTTGCCCTACCACCGATAGCAAATAACCTTTTATCGATGATTTTACATCAGAGATGTTCCAGCTAAAATGGCCAATGTTGCTAATATAATTTTACCATCCATTCATAAAGTACATTTTTAGCACTGACTAGTACCAGAAATGATAAAGTATCTGAACGTCTCAGGAGAGGTCCAAGATTTTTAAACGTCAACTGATGAGTCTGCTTAAACTCAAGTTGTACTATAATACCAATGCTTTAGAAGTTGAAAAACAACATATTTCGCCATCTAGAGGGTGGTGAAGCCACATGGTCGTTTTCAGATATTTCAACAATACCAGTATCTGAACTAAATCTTAGCTCTAAACAGCACAGAAAAAAACTGACTCTATAGTCATTAGCGTACACATTAGATATGTTAAAAAGAGTGGATACACCTCAGAATCAAAAGGGACTCAATTGCTTCTGTATTACCAGAATGTTTGTTTTGTAATTAAACCAGCTAAGTTGATTGAACAGGTTCTGATAATAACACAAGCAACGTTGAGCAGCTTTTAACCGCTTGGTGTATTTCACTTGAGCAGGTTCTGTTCTGGTCATTTGCTCTCCTGTGAGCTTTAAAACCTTCTAAAGTTGATTGAGCAGGTTCTGCTATCACGGGTAGCAATGCTGTTTCAACATTTAAAGCGATGGGGTAAAGTTAAACCATACAAAATTCTGCAGAATGCCCCCAATATGTACCTACATTAGCAAGCTTAGGTAAAGAATGAGATCCTTAATAACATATATTGAATCATTTAACATAATTTTGTTGCGCTGTTTATTGTTACATATATATTCTGTTAGGCCGATGAAATTCGGGAGGTCAAAGTTAGGAATGTATGTGAAAACTTGGCTACCATCAAATCCTCATCAGCAGGTGATTTATTCAATTATCCACCTTGTTATCGCACTTTCAAACAGAAATAGCACATTTCCAATACGCCATTTTAAAAAGATCACATCAATCCTCTTTGAGTGTGCCACTTGCTGCTACACATTATGGATGGGCCATTGACAACGAGAGTGGATTAAAAAAACTCTGTGGTTTCTAGATTACATAATTCTACAGCATTTAGTCTGACGAAGATGATAATACAGCTGATGAAGGTAATCTACTCAATTAACTTGCTGATGACATAGTTTTCTCATATTACGTTTGTATAATCAAAGTAAATCAACATATATTTCAGATGCACATCTATTATTTGAATTTTGCCTGCATTATGTCTAGACAATATGGAAATATATAACGTGTATACACACTAATACCATGTGGGGAAATATTAATTATATGGACATAATACCCTCTCCTTGATGGATATGCCCATTCCACTGTCAGTTTTTTTGTTTTTACAATAATTTTAATTTTTTCATATGCCACTAGGTTCACGTAGGCCTATACCTAATGGGTACAGATCGACGCTTAGTAAAGCTGGTAGAATGGTTTTAACATTTATTAGCACCAAATTTGCATCTGTCCTGTTGATTTGTATCGATACACCCATGTTTGTTCCCTTCGGTCCCGGGTTTCGGCGCATACCATTAAATGTTAACCTCACCTCGTTCTTCTAGTCACTTATAAAATATGATATATTTATCTTGTGTTTTTTTATTATAATCTGTAGGGATACTCGGATTGATGACAACATGCTCAATATGAAATGAAATGAATAGGGTTTTAGGCCACCTTTGTGCACATAGGCTGATAAATGAGATGACACTGCCTTCCAGACACAGACTTCGAAATTCGAGCCCTGGCGTTCGGAGGCCGAGCACTTTACCTCTTGGTCACGGAGGCTCTCCACAATATTGAATCATTACAAGTGAGCAGGGAAGAAACATTTTGTTTCTTTAAATCTCGGAGGCCAGAGTAGGGTTCCGAGAACCCGCGATCTCAGACTTCCAGGCAGGCAGCTTTAACCACGGCGCACGCCGCCCGCCCATAATGCTCAATATACAACATATTAAATATCAAGCATTGTTCCCTATATTAAAATGAAACTAAATAGCCTTAGCATTTAAAGTGTATTTATATAATATATAAATACACTTTAAATGCTAAAGATATATATATTATATAACTTTTGGTCTCCATAAAGAATTAAACATCACTATGCGGCCAACATAAAATATGTATGCTAATCATAATAAGAGCCAGATTATTTAGAGTATATTACAACAATAAAATTTTACCTTGTTCTTCCAGTCAGTTATTAAATATAATATATTTAACCTGTGCTTATTGTTATAATTTTTATGGATATCTGGATAACGCCACATTGATCAACATACAAGTCTTAAGCATTGTGCGTTATTATGCATTATTTTAGATTTATTTAAAAAAACCTCAGCCTTGGCATTCAAAGTGTCATTATACATATTATTTGGTTTTCAATCAAACATATAAGCATATACATCAATATGGGACTAATAATAAATATTTATATTACATACAATATTAAATATCCACAGTATATATACACTGTAAGCAAAAAATTGGTCTTAGCATTCAACGTGTCATTTTATATATTTTTTCTTCATAAACATGTAAACATAAACATCAATGTGAGATTCACATAAAATATTCATAATAAATATAATGATAAATATCCACAGCATGAGTTAACTTTTATATAATAGCCTATTGGAGGCAGATATATCAGCACATTTGACTTTTACCGCAAATTAGAGTTAGCGATAATGACGCACGTATCGTAAATATGTATTTTTAAAAAAAAATTGGCCCTAGATTTTTTTACTTTTCAACTTCCGGTCTCATGGGGACATAATGGGGACACTTTTTGCGAATTAGCTTGCTTCTAAGTAGCACGCAACAAAAATAACAGATTTCTAAACTTGACACATATTTTATAATGTTTGTATTTTTTTGGCGCCGGTATTGATAAAAGGGTTGAAAAATATATTCAAAATAAAATCTGTGCAAAAATGTTTTTCAGTGACCTACATGTGTATATGGCCGAGGGCTATGAATAAAACAATAGTGAAAATAAGTAAAACTGTTACTATATTGAACAATTTTTCGAATTGCTGTCAATTTCATTTTGGAGTCTCTCTAAAAAATGGTAAAATAGGCCCTAGGACTTAAAGCGTCCTGTTTGGCGAAAAAGAACCAAAACTCGCTATGTCCCAATGGTCAAGCTAAATAAAAATCCAGTGAAAATTTCTTAGCTTTTGTGAGTACGAGGGCTAGATCTGGCTAGATCGAGTGTTATTGGAGTCGATCACATAGCTTGAGTGCTACTCATTGTCTTCCTCGGGTGCTGTCGGATCTCTTCTTGGGGCAGTGTCATCAACTTCCTCTGTTGTTGCCGCTAGGCCTACACCTATTCACCTTAAACCGCTAAGCGCGACTGTAGTCGCTTTAATCCGTTTTATGGGCCATTTAAACATCAAGATTTGTAAATTGCTTAGTCTTAAATTACAAATTAATCAACTTAAAGTTGTGGGTCAAGGTAGTGAGACACAACACCAAGTGTGTGAAAATTTAAATTATTTAATTCAGCGGTTTAAGGGTTAATATGTTATTATTATTAGTCACAATGAACAAATTTTCTACAATATTTGCTGTACAAAATAAATTTGTAGGCCTATTATTATTCGTTATATATTGGTCAATTTTTTTTAGAATTTTTTTTTGCTTTTTATTTTAATGGCACATATAGTCTAAGTCTATATAGACATCTACACCACGTTCAAGGTAGAGATTTCCCTTTGAAAATACATTGATAAATGCGGATACAACAGGTGTGGCGAGGTTACTTAGCCCCATGTGTCGAGGTTACCAAAGCTGTGGCGAGGCTACTCAGCATTCTGTGGCGAGGTTACCAAATCTGTGGCGAGTTTACCTGTGGCGAGGTTACCTTGTGGCGAGGTTACAGTCAGGTTACAGGTGACAGTCCAATATTTCGTTAAAATCAGCAACATTTCAACTACATTTTGGTTTCAGTAGCTCGTTTTCTGCCATATTTCATTTAAATTGTATTGGTAAGCATATAGACCTATGTTTTGGATCATGGGGTGCCGAACCTCGACTCTGTTCTAACAACGCTGAATACTAATACTGAAACTAAAACAGCGATACACAGCTCACAATTTGACAGTGTGCGCCGTAATGGGCATTTATTGGCGGCACTATCATGTCAAAGATGAGACATACGGGAATTTCGTCTCTATATCTAGCCTAACTGGTAAATGCACAGCACAAAAATTAAAAAAAACTTTTGCAGTTCTATTCTATGGACATGTTTACATTATATGGTCATATTAAAAAGCCAAAATAGAATCACTGATTTTTTTTATGATTTTAGCCTGAGCCAGTCCCTTTAATTCAGCAGGCAGGGCCTAATCTTCAAAAATCCTATGGCCCACTAAAATTAACTTGTTGCGTCAAAAACAAAGATAGTGCTCAAAGTGTGGCGCAGCGATAGAATGATGTTGGGCCAGTTTTATTTTTTGTGGAAATCCCACAATCAGGCCTACTCTTTATAAGTCAGACACTGGGTAATCTTTACATCGGGCGCCAGAAACACCAGATAACACGATACATTGGCCCAATGCTGATGTAATGCTGGGCCACTGTCTGCGACGCTTGGCTAATATTATTCCAATCAAAACCCTTTACGGTCTAATCACTATATTTAATTATGAACATATATTTTATCTGAACACTTCTTAAAGACGAAAGTAGGCCTACGTACCTAGGGACCCCAAACGTTATATTGGACATATTCACAAGGACTGGTGTACAGAAATGTCAACCGTTTCTCACACACAGCACCCCTATCTCCCCTAAATAGGACACAAACTCAGGCAAAATAAACTTAATAAATAAAAATGTATAGTTCACCATACTTTGACCCCTTTTTATGTCAGAGGGTCGTAATGAAAGGGTTAACTTACCACATGATCGGGCATTGCAATAAATTACATTATTCTGTCATTTTTCACACCAGAAGTGTATAAATTATATCAATGTGCAATGCCTTTTACCGCCGAGTCCAAAAATCTAATTTTAATAATACAAAATTTGCAATTTTTGGAGATAAATATCTTAGCCAAGACCTAATTGTTATATTGCGTAACATAACATGGTTGTGTCAAGTGAGGCAGAGAGGGGTGGTGAAGGTGGCTAGCCCTCCCGCGACAGACTGCTGGAATTCATGAACACCTACCCAGCTATCACGAGGCATTGACCCAATGTTGTTCTAATGTTGTGCCGACGTCGAAGACGGCGGGCCAGCATTAGAACAACATTGGGTCAATGCCTCGTGTCTGCTGGGTTGCGGTCACAGCTGATCAGCAAACTCGAGTCATTGACACAATGTTAGCCTGATAGTGGCCCACAGCTTACAACACTGGGCCGACATTAGCCCAGCATTGGCATACCACTATATAGGCCTTAACAAGATAAACATTCACCCAATGCTAGCTTACTGCTGGCCCATCGTCTACGACCATGGCTCAGCTGTAAAACAGCATTGGCTAAAGGTCTCATTTTTGCAGGGAACACCAGCAACTCAATACCCTGACTCAATGTTGGTTCAATGTTGGAAGAGTGTCATAGATGATGGCACAACATTGAACCAACATTGGGTCAGTACAAGCCAAAAGGAGGCAGTGACATCAGCGGAAAGGAAGTATATACTTGATTTACAAGTGAACAAATACGGCCTTTTGGCAGCGCTATGGCAGGAAGACACGGGACGCCAGTTAAAAAGCAGTAAATGCCTAGTATACCAGGGAGCAGATATTGCCTTCTGACATTGCACAGACAGAACAGATAGTAACAGAAGTTGACCACAGACGTTTGTGTGGAAAACCAGCTTAAAAACACACGACAAACTTTAAACATTTACAAAATGGAAACTGGCAATATCACTAAAAAAAAATATTTCGCGATTTTCAAGCATATATTTTATTTCGCGTACTTAGTACTGTTCAGAAATGGATTCAGCGCATGCAACAATCGTTTGAAAAGCGTTTTTAACTTGAAATATATAGGAAATTAAACTTTCTCACGATTCTAAATGGTAAAATCACTAACATTTTTATTTCGCGATTGTCAACAGTAGGCCTACCATTATTTTCGCGCTTGGCACTGTCGAGAAATGGAATCAGCTCATGCAAAAATGGTTATAAACGCTCTCAAAACGTTTTTAACAAGAAATGTCGACAGCTTCACTATTTGAATTTGGGCTAAGTTTATGTCTGTCATGACAAAAACCAAAGTCTAAAGTCCAAAATCCCGAGTTTGAAACCGAAGTCTGTCAGTTGTCTAAGTCTGAAATAGAAGTACAGAGTCAAACGCACAAAATTCGAAAGTCTGAAGTCGAAAGTCCATCTGAAGTCCGTTCAAAGTTTTTTGCAATTATTATAACTTCGTCATACAATACCTGTATTATATATTGTGTGTTTGTAGATCAATTATGACAATAGCAGGCCTATTGTACCGATAAGCCTGCATTTTCCTATAATTATTTCAGGCCTAGTCAAATTTTTATTTCTCCGTTTTTTAATCGAGGTCTACTATATTACAATCTTATCCGAAGATCATATCAAAATATATAAATAGGTGAAATAATATTTCAGAACGAGATTATATAGACTAACATTCAATTAACCAACAATATAAAATGCAAAACACACATGTATGTCTACATGTATTTAATATACAAACGATTAGGCCTACCTCTAATACAATTTATATTATTTATAATTATATTGATCAGAATTTAATTGGACAGCCCCTCCCCTCATTCAGCAAAATTTTGTCCCCGACACCTCCCATGATAACCGGAGCCTCTGGCTATGTACCCAACAAACACGATGAAAATTGTTATAGCTGTTAGTTTCTCAATGATGGGTCAACGACCGCGACGCTGACCTAACATTGAAACAGCATTGGTTGTATGTCTTCTTTAAGTGTTTGCTTGGCCCTAGCAAAAAAGGATACCCCCATGAACTGCTTGTCGCACTTTTCACATAGACAGAGAATGGAGGCAGAATATTATAAAGACATAATAACATGACTATCTGTATAGATACAGATCTCGGTATACAGATAGGCTACATGATGATGTACTACCTTGAGTTTTCTGGGCAGGTGGGAAGACTGCATCCCTCCCAGCAAACACGAGGCATTCACCCAATACTGATTTAATGTAATTGTTGGGCCAACGACGGCGACGTTGGCCAACATTGAAACAGCATTGGTTGAATGCCTTGTGTTTGCTGGGCGGTGTCACTGCGTTAAGGCTTAATGCACGTGCCGTGCATACAAGCACTCTGCTTGTTGGTGTATAATGCCAGCTACAGCTAATGTCCCACAGCCGGGACACGCGTGACGTCACTGAACTGACCGAATTAATCAACTGGACAGAGGAGGATTTGTTGACCCAGTGAACTGTATATATACATGCTGTTCACTGGGTTGACCATCTTACACTGTTTACTGGGCCACGCGTCATCTCTAAAGGCTGACATGGTATCACAGAAACACAGATATTTAACGGTGTTTATCTGAGCATTTAAATAGAAATCTCAAAATTGGAGCTTGTAGTGCAATGAAGAAAGCTGTTTTTAACAGACACATGAAGTTAGATATGTTTATCAGCTCAATGAATTAAACGTCATTGTCGTGGAATAAATCGACACTAAAATACGTTAAGCCCAACAGTCATATAACAACAAAAAAGCATTATTTTTTAGAATATTTTTATTTAAAAAAACATACTATTATGTACAGTTTATGATAAATTACATATATATATATATATATATGAGTATGATGGTAATTTTCTGGCTCTTATCATGTATTATATAGTCGAGTGATGCTGTTAATAGGATACACTAAAATAATCACCAGATGAATGTACCGATTCCAATGGATTTTGCGACCATTTATGAGCGAAGCTCAGGACAAGGCTCTTGAAACTAAAATTTTGGATGGGACAAATGCTTTGATCAATGGTTCGAACCGTTGTAACAACAATCTATAATCAAGCATTTAGGAAAGATAAAACAAATCGATTGATGGATAATTAAAGTATTTTCAAAACGATGCATATCCTAACAGTTTAAGGGCTGATCTTATTAAGATCGAAATATTATGCCTGTGCTCCGAGTGTTTTGCATAAATATTGAGAAATTCTCTTGTTTAATTCCATAACTAGAAATTGGTGTTGTCAAAAAATGAAGTGTTCAAAATACAGTTTCCTTGTTGATAAATTTGGCCACATATGTTATAAATAAACCTATGTCATCTTTACCTGAAACAATACAAACCAGACCGCAGCTCCAAACAACTCTGCTTGAATCACTGAAATCAGACTGCCAGCTCAGTGCAATGCCGACGGATAATATTTAAAAATAATGACAGATAATATAATTAATTCCAGCACTATAGCTCACTTTAATTGTTTTAGCCCAGTTTTAGTCAGATTAAAGTGCAATGCTGATTTCTAATTCCTTATTAAATATTAACTTCAAATATTAAGCACAATCAGCTCAAAAGTACAATGCTGATTTACAATCATAATTATCAGCAGGGTTTATTCCAAGAATTTTTGCGTGGGGGGGGGTGGGAATTCCGAGGCACGCTCGAGTCCACGCCCGCTTCACCTCCCATCACACTGATGGAAGGGGGTTTAACCCCGTCTTGCCAGAAAAAATTAAATGAGACTTTCCAAAGTCAATTCTAAGACTATATTAACCCAGTATTTACATTAATGGCACATTTGCACAGTTTACAAATTTTGGTTCAGATTTGTGGGGGGGGGGGGGGGGGTGTCCGGCTTGCCCCTTTAGTGAGACCCAATCGAGAATAATAAGTGTCAAATACTTTGAAATTAGCCCAATTCAGCAATTTTAATATTGTCTTTTATCAAACTGATTATGTTAATACCATAAAGTGAACAATATTTAAGGTGATCCAACAAAAGCTGAATTTAAATATTTCATTTTGTAACCAAAAATGTATTGTCATTACAGCATCACACAGTATTAGTTTGTTCTATTAATATAATAGAGTCACGCATTTCTTAATGTGTAATATTGACACTTTTTTCTATTGGATTATATTATTGCTTAGAAGACAATTTGTTGCTTCATTTTTTAGCAAATGAAATTTTCATAGCATTAGTTGGTGTTATCTTAAATCCTTGTAATGCGTCTTTTGCTGCTCCTGCTTGTACTTCAGTCTCAAACTCCACGAACGCAATGTCATGTCTACCAGGAACTAATCGCACTTCTTTGAAGCCAGGGAACCTGAAACCAGATACATCATGAATAACTTGATAACAATACAAAAAAAACACGATCTACAATAAAATAAAATTATGGTCCTTTGTTATGTAATGACATAAATTCAATTATAAACCAAACTAAAAAACATTTTGAAACAGCAATGTCGATCACAAAATCCACAGCTTATAAAGGAAGTCACATAAATAAAAAAGTCACTCTATACACATTTTCAAGACAAGGACTGAACATTTTTTTTGTATACGTATGCGGCGAAAATCAAATGTATTAAAAAATCACATTGTACATATTCATATTGTTCGGAATATCATTTGATGGACAAGAGGTTAATAGCAAGAGAAGATTTAGCCAGCAATTAACCCTTACACTGCTACAGTCGCCCATAGCCAAGCGCAGCCTGCTGTGGGCGACTATAGTCGCCAAGTTAATTCTTAATTGATTATTTTTTTTTTATTTTTTTTTTTTTTTCACTTTTGTTATGTGGTGTCTTTCTGTGATGTTTTTTTGAAACGTGCCAAATATTACTTATTGGGAAACCAGACATGCTGCAAATTAATGGTTAAATAAGAGATCTAATAAAGAACATTCAGGTTTATTATAAACAAGGCCCGTCGGCGACGGAACTAGGCCCCAGCCTCTAATCATCGTGTAAAAGTGCAAATCATTTGAAACAAGAGCACACTCGACAACAGCCCGCTGCCATTATTGAAATTCCCGAGAACTGGTGATTAGCAGCATGCAGTACAAATTTGAGCAGGATGCAAGAAAAACTTTTGAAGGTATCGGGCCCACATTAAAAAAGAAAGGATGGGCTAAAAATGACCGTAAGTTTGCCATATAAAATGTAATTTTGTTGAAACTCTTCAGGGCATAACCCTCTCAGAAACCTTACATTTTGTTCAATAGTAATGGTCTAGCTATCGGGTACGGTTTTCCAGATATTACGCATATTAAAGTCAACAATGATCACAAGTCCGCCATTTTAAATTTTATCAAGGTGAAATTTTTCAGGGCATATTCCCTGCTGAAACCGCACATTTTATTCTATGGTAATGGGCTAACTACTTTTCTAGATATTACACATTTTGAAATGGATAATTGCTGCATGTCGGCCATTTTTAATTCAATAGAGTTGAAATTTTAAAAGACCTATCACCCCCCTGAAAGCATACCTTTTGTTCAATAGTAATGGTCTAGCAATCTGGCACGATTTTCCAGTTAATTAACATAATTATTTAAGTCATTAAAAGCCGCCATGACCTGGTATCCGTCCGAATCTTGCCAATTTTGAAATCATTCAAGCTATTAGTGAAATGGATAGGTATATGGTATAAATTTTGGAGCGACACATAAAAAAATGTTTAGTGAATCGCGTTAACGAGAAAATTTGTCAATCAGAAGTGGCCGCAGGTCGACCATGTTGAATTTGATCAAGTTGAATTTTTTTATGGTATATCCCTACTATTTTGGCTGCCATGACCTATTTTCTGTCTAATTTTCTGCCCAATTTCGAACCCATCTGAGATATTTGTGAAATGGATATATGGTATAAATTTTGGAGTGATACATTAAAAAATGTTTGAGTGAATTGTGTTAATGAGAAAATGTGTAGATCGGAAGTGGCCGCAGGTCGGTCATTTTGATCAAGTTTAAATACCTGCAACTGCACATTTTGTTCGATAGTAATGGTCCAGCTATCTGGTCTGGTTTTCCAGATAATACGCATATTACAAAAATAAGGGCTGATAATCAGACGCTATGACCTACTTTCTGTTCGAATCTTGCCCAATTTCGAACTCATCCAAGCTATTAGTAAAATGGATATATGGTTTAAATTTTGGAGCGAAGAAAAATGTTGAGTGAATTGTGTTAATGAGAAATTTGTCGATCGGAAAAAAGTCAAGGTCATAGGGGTCACAGAAAGGTCAAATGTGAAATTAGTCAAGCTTTAGTCATGATGAACCTGTATGTAAAGTTTAATGTGCATTCCAGTTACGCTAAACAAGTTATAGTGCTAATAGTGGCGGACAGCGAATGGACGGACCGACGGGCATGGTGACGACAATAGCCATCCCCCAAAATTTTGGCTGAGGCCTAAAAATTAAAATGTTACAAAATCATACAGAATAGCAACAGTAAAAAAAAAATAGAAAGTAGCTCTCACTGATTGAAAAGCATGGATAACATCATCTCATTTGTTTCCTCTGGTAGATTTGTCAAAAACAGGATGTAGTGAGGAGGTTGTTCTGGGATTGCCGCAGGAGCAGTTGGTGCGGAGGTTGCAGCAGCTGGAGCTAAAAGATAAAATAGTAGGGATGGATATTTTGTAACTTAAACAATTTCTGTGTGATTCAGCAAACCGGCAAAATATCTTTCAATAAATAGCCCGTCGCCGCTATTGAACTTGAGGATGTAAAAAAAAAATTCCAGCCATTCTTCAACTGTCCGAGAATTGGTTATTAGACAACATGCAGAGAAAATTTGTGCATGATACATAAAAAACTTTTAAAGTTATCGCATCCACAATGATGTGAAATGTGAGAAATCTGTCATTTATGCAATAAACCAGCCATTTTAAATTTTTAGTCAGCATTTTTTTAACCTGTCCAAGAACTGGTTATGATCATTTGAGCAGGATACATGGAGAACTTTCGAACTTATCGAGCCCACAAGGAAATGTTGTTAACGCCGACTGGAAGCTAAACTTCAATTGCAATAGCCCCCCCCCCTTTTAATTAAATGGCGGGCTAAATTGTCTGGAAGAAATACATTTAGTTCTTTATAAAAAGTTTTTGGAGCTGTGGTTACTCATTAAATCCATCCAGCTAGCAAGTGCTGTACATGAACAGATGTCATTTCTTAAACATCAAAGTAGTTTAATGCTGTCAGGTCTCTTTTAACCTTTGAACACATCTACAGCATTGACAAAAAAAATTAAAACCAGAACAGTGCTTAGCTCTGCAGATACCATAACAAGACGTGGGTAGATGCTCAAGCACCTAGAGATACAAATTCAGTGCAACAGGATACTTTTTTGAGCGCAAAGAAGTTTTTGCACTAGCCGGGGAAAACCCAGCAATTACCCAGCAATTCCCTGTATAACTAGCTTGCAAAAAATACATTTTCCATCTTTTTAGAAATGGGACAAATGGAGGTTTTGTTTAATACTTTCAAGTTTTAACGTACAATAAAAATTATTTGACTTGACTTACCAGCAGCTGGTGCTGAAGGAGTTTGTACAGGAGCAACGGTAGGTACTGCAGCTGGAGCTTGTGGGGGCCTGAAAACCAAAACAATTAGTATCATCATTGATACAAAAACCACCATAAACAATCACTTATGTCAGCTAACTTTGAAACAATAATCACAAAAAGAATGTACGGGTATCTCATTTTGAAAGCCGTGTTTTAGTTGGCGATCCGTCAACCAGTCATTTGAAATGGGCAGCGTTGGTGTTGACAGGACGGGCACTCATCTAATAGTAAAATGATTGTCAGAAATTGCACTCAGACATGTGATCTATTACATGCAATCTATTACTATCACTATTTGTTTGAAATCCTCTATAACAGCTCTAGTTCTATTACTATTACAATAATTCCCATTAACAGTATTAATAGACTGAGAAAAATCCCACACTTTACTATGGGCGCAATGGCAGTTTAAAATTCTGTTTCAGCCACACTGGGGCTAGTATAGCAGATGTCAACCAGTCAGCTGTCAGTGTTGTATGTTGTTACTATTTTAGTCTATTTTGTTGCTTAGATTGCTTAGTGCTAGTAGTACCAGCCTGTATCCATTTTTTATTCAGTTTTCAATAGTTTGCTACATGTAATGACCATTGTTGTACTATTCATGTACTTCTGTTTCTGATTACCTAACCGACTTTATTTTAACAGTCCCCCCCCCCCCCACAGACTATTTTTTTTAGGGGAATTTAAAAAAATATGTATTGTCCCCCCCCTCCCTCAATTTGTTTATCAGCATGTATTTTTGTGTGAACAGATCTTTTAGGAAAAATTGGCAGTTTAGAAGTGAAATTACAAAAATAGTTCCTTTGACTGTTCCTTCACCTATATTGGGTCAAGTAACCAACCCTTTCCCCCAGACAAAATCACCCACCCACCCTGTTTGGGAAGGGAGTGGAATCAGAAACAGAAGGTTTGTTTCGGTCTAATGTCGCCCATCAGTGAAAATGTGTTAGATATTGAATAAAATCAGTATTCAGTTTGTCAGCCAGTTTTTTTTTTGTTTGAAAATATTAAACACTGTAAACCACCAAAATTTTATCTCTAAATTATCACCCAAAATGCAGTCTTTTTGTTTTCGCAGGTCGCGATGCCTGTGGCTCACGCCCTGATGGCTTGGATAGTACATAAAGTAGATATGACGTGCAGTTTTTTGTCTTAGCTAAATCTCTGCTGGGAAGACCAGATATAATTAGAAGGTAATGTAGCGTTAGTAGTAATTTTGATGACATAATATAACAATCTGTATTTTCTTTCCTTTTGATTAGGCAGGAAGCATCTGTAGACCATGTTGGCAAATCAGTGTAGCCTATAGTACTCACACATGTGAACCCTGTTGTCCGCCTTTCTTCTTTTTCTTTGGTATTGCAATTTCTTCATCCACAGGTTTTTTCCTTTTCGGGCGTTCAACAAATGTCCCCTTCATTTTAGAAATAACATCCGAGTCCTTTTTTGCATACTGTATCCTCTAGAAAAAAACAAGTAAATTAATAGCCAAGAACATAAATTTTGCCAAATCAGTGTCATGGCTAATTGATCAGTAACAGATTATAACAATATAAATGGTTTTGATGATGGTTCGTAGGTCAACACTAAATTATGTCCCCCAGAAAATTAACCCTCATCATGCCAAGTTAATTTATTTAGCTTTTCAGCCACTTGAAGCTGTGTCTCTCTATCGCGACTCATAAATTCCAAGTGGCTGAAAATTACTCATATTTGTTTAATTTGATCACAAATATTGGAAAATACTGATGCTTAGACACACATTTCATTCTCAATAACAGTGATTTGGTCGACTAATAAAACAGACTAAAAATGACGATACTCGTTAACAGCAAGATAAGGGTTAATGGCTCTGCAAAATAAAAAAAACGAGAACTTTTTTGTTGCTATTTAGAGAACAAAATATAACTGGTATGGCGGACTGTGTGAAAGCAGACAGCTGTTATATGCATGTATTACCATTGGTTTATCATAAAATGGGAACCCCTGCATGGAGCGTGAAGCACTGGTTGCACTGTTAATATCTTTGAAGATCACAAAAGCCTGTCCACGCATCTTCAATATCTTCAGAGCAACAATGTCCAAAATTTGTCCAAATTGAGAGAAAATGGCATAAAGAGATTTCTTAAGCTCTGAAACAAACAAAAATACAGCAGTTTTTTGTCGAATGAGCGAGTGACATAATCAGCTAGTTGTTCACACCAGTGCCGCTAACGTGGACATGCGGGTCATGCACGTGTCCTGCGTGTGGCTACGATAGGCTATACCACACACACCATCTACACATGATATAACATAACAGTGTGTCACTTATCAGTGTGATAGATTAACTTAATCTTTTAAAAACATATTTCGTTTTTTATAACCTGGTTTAAACATGTTTAAAATAGAACACAATATCTAGTGAATTCAAAATTATTTCTCTAGGTGTTTTATGAAATCATTCTTATCAAAGAAAAAATATTGCATTATACACAGGGATACACACTTAGTAAGACACAGGGAGAGATACATAGTAAATAAATATAGGAATAATCTGATTATAAAAAATAAGTACCAAATAATATTTAAGTATAATATAAGTATCTAAGAGAAATGACACATGAGATTTTAAAATGCAATACAGCAAACGGCTCAAAAGAGATCATGTCCAGAAATGTTATGGACTGCCATCTTGGAAAACACTTTTATGAGGATTTGCCCACAATTGAAGTCTATCCTTTTAAATTGCCTCAAAATCTAAGGTAAAAAATTAGGTCAAAAGTCATAACCCCAAAATGCACATCTTCATGCTCTAAGGGATGTGTGTATGCAAATTTTATGAAAATAATCCAGCAAACGCTTTCCAAAATATCAACCGAGAACTGAGCTTATAATTTACTTATCAATTGAAGTCAACAATGGCCTCAAAATCAATAAAAATATTAGATAAAATCACGAACCATCCTTCTTTATCTTTTCGTTGAGATTGTTGATGTAGATGGTATGGTTTGGTCTGATATCCATGATAAGAGCTGTAGTAAAGTGTCAAGGATAAACTTGGTTGTCACAGAGAAAGTGCATTTATATCCATATCTATGTCATGAAATCGGTCAGTTCTAAGAAGCATATTGCCCAAAAAACCGTACCTTAATGTATGTAGCAGAAAAATAGAAAATAAATATGAATTAAAACAAAAATGGGACATAACATTGGCCGGCAGATCATCACTGGCGGTACACGTGCATAGCAAATTAACAAACAATGTATTTAAACAAACAACAAAGGTTGACAGAAATTGCCTACTGGGTTTTACTCACATCGGCAGGCCAACAATGATGGGCAGTAAACACATGTCACTAAGCCTACGGCAGAGAACAAAGTACAATATAAAATACAAAACACTGATCAGTCCTTATGCCTGCTTTGAAATTATTAGTTTTAAGAAAACTTATAAAAGAAGCATGACCCATATAATTCAAAATGTATTTATAAAACAAGCAAGATATGGGTGATATTGGCCAGACTGGTCACTCACCAGGCCTAAGAAAAATAATTGTTGGTTTCCGATTGGTTGTAAAAATAGAACAGGGTAGGTACCAATTTTATTTTATTTTTTTTCCTTATTTAATTTTTTTCTAAAATTTATTCAGGGTAGGTAGGAAAATTATTTTATTTTTTTACATTACATTTACTTCAATTTCCTTGCGAACATTGATACGGTTCAAGAGTTAAAACAAAAGGTTAAAACCCCGAATTGAAATAAGAGGTTTAAATAGCTGACATTGTTATGGGCAGACCCATGCAGCATCAGTCTGCATGGATTGCCCAGTCACAGTTAATTTTGTGGAACCTTGTGATTTTGCGTAGTCAATAACATCAGTCTTCCCGGAAAAAAACATATAGGCCCTAAATTATTTGACAACAACTTCTGACTACGATTATATGAGCAACAATCAAAGTAGGCCTACTTCAAAGAGTGTAGCATAGGCCTCCTACTGTCACGAGTGTACCGCTATGTTATAAATTCTGGCTTACACATGTTGATGTTACAGTGTACACACAACTCTGATCAGCACATGCCTGCTTGTCTGCCAAAGTCTGGCGTGTCACCCAGTGACTAAAACACAAAATTTTCCGATATATAGCCTAGATGCTGCTGGATTTTTTCGGACCTTGGGATGTCGATATTTCATACTCAACACCACTTTGAAAAACGCTGAGTCCTGTGGCAAACAAGTCGTTTTTATTTGATTTGAATAATGAAATAGTTGCTGATGTAAAGAAGATTTTAGTATGATATTTTTTCAGTTTAAAAATTAAAAAGTTTCACATGGCTATTACTTAGTTCATCCATAGTGGCTGCCGCTAATAATTAGCATTTGAGACATCGTCATGCAGTGAGCACTGGTGAGGGGGCCGCAAGGATCAGCCGTCCTTGCGCGTCGGAAGTGAGCTGTTTCGTATTATCATTTTGTAAACAAACACGAGATACATTCGATCCTTGGGGGGAGATAGGCCTAGTGACAGATCGATGGCGAAAGGCCCTTACAGCCTTATGCGAGCTATCCCAAACAAACAAATAACACATGACGATCGCCGAGTTTGCCGCTGCCGATAAACGGACTCGTTTTCTTGTAAGGAGATTGCAAATACTTTTGCTGAAGCCTAACCGTTTAACGACGGACGTAACAATCGGCAAGGGTCGGTCAGCAATCGGAAACCAACAATTATTTTTTTTAAGCCACAACAGGGCTGACTTGCCCTCAACTTAAACCAGCTCTTACATATTCCAGCTGGCCAATGGGGGCGCTAGTTTCTACCCCTGCGTCTTCACTACCAATTATTTACCGCAAATGTGAAAATTTTTGCTTGTTAGGGAAGAAAAATATGTTTATATTTGAGCGGTTGAGGGGAATTGGCCGCGGGCGGATCAGGTGTTATAGGGTTAAAGATAGCTAACTGATTGATTTTGTAATATAATGGCTTTTAATATCAGTTGTTCATCAGATGTTTTTTTGAAGAAAAAACGTGCCAGATATTACTTAGTGGGAAACCACACATGCTGCAAATTTTATGCAGCAGTAGGGTTAAGGGATGAATTACTGGCTGTAGTCAAAGTAACTAAAAAAACGTTACGAAAAGGAGAGGGGGGGTCAAAAAGCATAGAAAAAACAAAAAATAGTTACGCAATGTACAAATGAAACATGCATGGAAGTGAATTTGGCGCCAAATAAAATAAAAAATAATTCTCACCTACCGATTGTTTGGCGTGACAAAAAATAAAATAAAAAATAAAATAAATTGCTCACCTACCCACTGGTTAAAATGACAACAAATCGGAAACAAACATATTTTTTTTGGCCCTATTTCTATAGCCCCTGGTGGGGCTAGTCCGGTGGATTCTCATCTTTATAGCCATGAAACTTCCATTTTTACCCTCGGTGCGCCCCATGAGGAAGTGCAGGGCAGGCAAACAAAACCTTACCCAGGTTTTACCTGGGCAAACTAATGCAGCCTTCCCTGGGTATCTCAATTCTTTGAGGTTTCCACATTGTTCTGTCCAAACGGTCTTAATGATGTCCTCCAGAACTTCCTCATACTCATAGGGCAGTGGACACGGTCTATTTTCATTTTTCGCATTTTTTTACAAAAATTAAAAAATGGCACCTGCGTAGAAAAAATTATCAAAATGGGGCAACGGCATGCTTGTTCCACTTACCTCTTCAACTTGAAGAGGTAAGTGGAACAAGCATTAAGTCTGTAATTGTGTGTTTGTTGCAACAATTACGGAATTAAAGGCGAGAGGTAGCACCATTATTCGTAATTGCTAGAAATCTAATAATGGGAACCCCTGGAAAGGTGATAAAAGTGCCATTCAAAACAAATACCTATTTTAATTCTACAATGATGGCTTCATTTATACCTGTAGTGTAATAGTGAGCAAAAAGAACGAACAGAGAAAAATATAATATGTTTTTTATTGCAGTGGATCACAAATTTTAGGTTAACGCCATCTTACGGTTCAGATATCATATAGCCTATGTACACCTCGTAACACATGTAACACGTTGTGGAGCCTGGCGTTTGCGATTCATCATATATTACAACTTATTAGTTCAAGTTCTATGTCACCTTTAAAAAAACGGAGTGTCTTATGCGTACGTGACCGTACGAGATGTATGTTTTGCTATTGATACGGGATCGCGTACACGCCTGTATTGCTAATTGTACGGATTAACGTACACTTTACCTGTACTGCTAATTATACGTCATACCGTACACACCACCTGTATTGCTAATCAAACGGCATACCGTACACACCACCTGTATTGCTAATCGTACGTGTAACGTACACAAATCCTGTTTCGCTAATCGTAAGGTTAAACATGTAGGCCTATAACCTGTATGCGACTGTATGTAGCTAATAATACTTAGGCCCTAGGTATTATTTCTCATACGGAATTTAATATAAATCAAACAATATCTAATAGGCCTAACTGAAGTAGAGTAATCTATAAAGCTAATCATACGGAATTTAAACAGATTAATTAAGTACTTTACTTAGGCCTAGGAGTTAGGTCTATTATTTTTTAGGTAAAATAAGTAGACTATATTAGTACGTTCACGTACGTTTAGCGATACAGACAGTATGTAGGCCTACGGGGGAACGTACGCATAGCAAAATGAACTAGCGATACGGTCACGTATGATTAGCAATACAACGAGTTTGTACGGGAACACGTAGACCATACGAATAGCAAATTCGGGAAGTGATACGGGCACGTACGGTTAGTAGGTATGTTACAAAGTCCGATATTTACGACGTCATATTCTCCCCATTTTCCTGTCACGCGATTTTCGCCGTTTTTGCGAGGCAACCCATTCTTTTCAGCTTATTTGACAAACTTATCAATGTCCGATTCCTTAGAAAATTACACACGGCTTGCCATACGATTACGTCATGCTAGCCTCGCTTTGATATTTCTTTTCAATTCTATATCGACTGAGCTATGAATGTATCAACTTTATAGTCGTCTTTGTTTTGAGAACTCACCTGCTTTCTTGATTGTTCTAATTTTATTTTTTATATAAGATAAAAGATTATTCTTTTCTGCACTTAACTAAAAAAAAATTAGCAGCTAGGTAGACTGCGCTGGGTTTTTACAAGCCATTCTGCAACTCCACTATTCTTGCTGTTTCAAATGCGCCGGTCATGCGGTTAGCGTATCGACGCAGTGAAATTGTGACGTTAAAAGTTGGCGCTTCCTTATATTATCGCTCAGCTTGTTGAACATATTGTTACTGTTTGCATACTGTTCACCGCGCTACCGCTAACACATTGTTTCCGAGGTTCTGTGTATGTACTGGGCCTACGCTGCCTATCGCTTAGCCTTAAGTTAATTTGAAGTAGACTATTGATTTGGTAATTGAAAATAGTAAAACTAAAGTTAGGTTTAGTAGTATCTAAAATCATGAGTTCCAATCGAGAACCAGGATTGGGTACAAAGTATATTGCTGATCATTATAGTGGATTGCCCTCACAGTTCAGCAATTTGCGAAATGGGCATGTTCTTCAGATCTGCATTTTGAAGTCATCTCTGACGCCTGCAACAAAGTTAATCATGGACACATATCCTGAAACTCATGTTGCTGGACATCGCATGATATACCGTTTACTCAATAAGCTGAAACAAAAGATGGAGGTATACAAGAAGAGGATATCTAAAGAAATTGATCAATTCACTAGATTCAAATCTTTTTTGGAAGATTCATTTAATATACCGGTCTCCACTCCTAAAAAAGACAGTACGTCTCTGAGTGTGACAGATAATAGGATTTCAGATCTAATCAGTATACAGAGTGACAGGGATGATTTATCTATGCCTTCCCCAGAGCCATCCACAAGCTATGCTATGCCTCAATGTGCCACAGTATCTGATGAGACTACACAGCAGACATTGAATATGTCCACCTCCAGATTACAAGATTCATTACGTAATCAAAATAAATGTGAGGGATGCAAAGATCTTCGAAATCGCTTACATGAAGTATTAAGAGAAAAATCAGAAGCAAGAATCAGATATAATCAAAACACAAAACTTTTGAAACAACAATTCAATGAGCCAGTTAAAGTTATATCTCAAAAATTTAAAAGGAAAGTCAAACAATATGATAATTTAAAACAGAAAACCAAAACCACTTTTCATAGCATGCAGATTGCTGATTTAAAAAAGAAATTATCAAATTTGACAAAAGCTCATAATAAATTAAAGAAATACCATGACACAAACAAGGATTCATTAAAAATAAAAAAAGATAAACAACTTATGGAAAAAATTAAAATACTTCAGTCCAATTTAGAGGAATCAAATGAACGATATAGAATTCTGGAAGACAAATGTACAACTCAAGATGATGAAATTGTAGAACTTAAAAATAATCAAGTAATAAATATCAAGGATGAGAAAACATTTTCTTCTAAAGCACGTCAGCTTGTTTATGATTGCATCGTGAATCAGGTTCCCAGCAAAAATGTACATGATGTCTTTGCCCAATTTTTTTGTAGACTGGGACTTTTGAAACAGATATATCCGAGTAGGTCAGCAGTTGAAAATATGACGAGAGAACTCGGTGTCATTTCGGAATTGCAGGCAGCGCAAGTCATCCTTCAAAATAAAAATAATACACTAGGTTTTGATGCAACCACACAAGAAGGGGTACATATTAACAGCATCCACATAACTACTGAAACACAATGCATTGTACTTGCTGTTGATCAGCTGCCTGGTGGTACAGCACATGATTATCAAGAACATATTTCAGACACAATCGATAATTTAGCTGAAGTCCATTCCTATTTCAATAAATCATCCTTTGAAGAATGTAAAGCAAAATTAATTAACAATATAAGTAATACCATGACAGATAGGTGTGCAGCAAATCATGCAGCTATTAGATTGTTAAATGAAGAGTGGGATAAATCTCTGAATGAATTAAACTGTCATCTACACCCCTTAGATTCTTTTTCCACATCTGTTCGATCCTCACTTGCAAAATTGGAGTCATCACAAAAGATAAGTAGTCAACTATATGGTAGTGATTGTGTAGCTGGTAAAATTGTTCTTCAAATGAACAAATTGCGATATAAAGATGGAAAGGGTGATCCCCGCGGCTTTAAAATATTTCTGGAAAACGAAAATCTCAAACTCGGTATTGTGCCCAGATATAGGGGAAATCGATTGCATGTACTATTCCACATAGGTGGAGTATATATTCAGCATTACGATCTCTTTTTGAAGTACTTGAAGACTGGTACTAGTCTCAATGGGTTCCGTGCAAAAATTTTCCATGACATGTCTAGTTTAGCTGGTAAATTGGAAATGCAGGTTTTAGGTCTTTTTGGGAAACTTCTGACAGGGCCTTGGATGAAAACATTTTATACATCAGACGGGAACCAGATTCCACATCTTGACGGTATTAACTTAGTTCGCAAAATAATAGAAACCTTGCAGGAACAAAAACAAGATCCCATGCGCGTTTTAGCTAGGACAACAGATTTTTTTGGCAACACATTGGACAATTCTGTTCAGGTGTTACAAAATACTCCAAGGGACACTACTTTATTCATCAAAATGGTAGAATGCAGCATTGATGCAGTTTGTACTGTACTCAACAACCAGTATTCAAGATATTTTGAGCTTGAAATATCAGATGAGTTATTTTTTGTAACAAAATCTGCTAGGTCCCATAATATCGATGCAGAAGAAATCATGGGTATGTTTAGTGCTGCACAGGAAAAATCACCACATGCCTCAATAGAATATATGTCCTCAAAAATCCGCGGCAAAAAAAACAAAACTGTCCCTTTTCTAGATAGCTTGGGTTCGGAAGAGCAAAATTCTATTTTAAAGAGGGTAGTGTCTTTTTCAAGAAAGAAAAGAGCAAAATTAAGATTAAGACAAAAAGAACTTAGGTTAGAAATTTCGAAACGAGAGGCTGTAAAATCACAGAAACGAGACACCACTGAGCGTAACAAGTTGGAAAAGCAACTTAAAAATTCTGATTTAACTGAATTATTGAGTAATTACCCTGATTTTGATAATGAAAAGAAATTGATATTGACAGATCTATTACAAGGCCAGATTGTTCACAGAAATCTTTGCCATGTGTGGTTTGAAGACGGTAAAGCTGTTTTGTATGATGGTAAAATTGAGAAATTTAAAAGAAAGAACGGAAAACCTATTTATAAAGTAGCATATTGGTCCAAAGATGAAATTTATGAGGATGCAACTGATTACGACATGTCAGTTTTTGCTCTAGGTGTCGATTTTCTTCTTGGTGATTTGATTATATTATAAATAGATATCTAAATAGATTTGGTATTACACTAATATTATAGTAATAAGCCGATGACTAATACAATTAAAATGCAGAGTAACCCTGGCCCCATATTATCATGTTTTTATGGTCTCACTTAGTGTATTGCCACGTATGAGGAGTGCTGTTGCCATTGGGATTTTTTTATTTTGGCTGTTCAGAGATGCTACGTCAACTGATTTTCTCTATGAGGTCTGGAATGTTTTTTTGTTCTAATGCAACAGCAACTATGTGGTATAAACTAGGTTTTGATTGAAAACGGTATGATTTAGTAACTGTTTGTCTGCGGAGTCACCACGGCCCCATATTATCTTGCTTTTATGATCTCACTTCGTGTAGTTAAATCAGGTTGAGCACACTTCCATCAGTATAAATTAGTGAAAAAGGACTTTGCATGGGCTGAGTTCTCTAGGCAGGATATTTTCAGTATCATAATTATAAATTGTCACAGGTTGAGCACACTTCCATCAGTATAAATTAGTGAAAAAGGACTTTGCATGGGCTGAGTTCTCTAGGCAGGATATTTTCAGTATCATAATTAAAAATTGTCATATATCATGTCGCAAGCTTTGTTCACTTGAGCACACACATCGGTGTCAAAGTTGTTGACTTTTACATGTTACACCACATAGTTTTAAACATTAACATGGTTAATATGCTGCTTTGGAATCGCAAATGTGTCATATGATTATTAGTTTATCTATCATCCATACTACGTTTTAAAGCTTTGTCTGTGCACATGCAACATGCTTTGCCAGTGGGGCGGCCCAACGATTAACGAGCTGACACTAGCCAATAAATTGACTATTACTTAATATTCTATAATGATAACAAATGCATGAAATATCCTACTATGATAATTAAGATGACGTAAGTCTTATTGCAGATCATTGTCAATGTAAATATTATATTGTAAAGTTCACTGTTGTTCAAAATGTGTTTTTTACATTGGTGATACTGAATATATCAATGTGAGATGATTTAATAAAAAGATATGTGATTTATATATTATGTCACAAATGCAACAGTTGACATGGTTAAGAGTGATTTTTATTGAAAACCACAGTTTTTCACTTCTTGATTTACATTTTACACCATTGGTGAGGTAAGTTAACATTATTTATCATGTTCATCCAATACATGTATTCATTAAGCATCCAAAATTTAGCAATAGATTTTTCAAAGTTAAAAATAAATGTTTTTGTAATTTATACAATACATGGAAAAGTTGTTTCTATTACTGCCAACTCTATTGAAAAACTGTGGTTAAAAGGTGGTGTTGGTGTGGCTGTGAGGGGAGGTTTACTGTTGAGTGGTTACCTTTATCTGCCCTGTATAGTTTTTTTGACATGTATTGTCATGAATTGTACTTGATTTGCCATTGTTTGTACTAAATGTCCTATGTAATAGGAAGTTGTATTTTTTCCAGATGCATATTAGAATACTTTTTGCATGTATTCAATATATTGACACAATATGGACATTTTTTGTTTCTTGTATTCATGATACTTTTCAAGATCTGACACTGGACATCCGCCTATATTAAGTGTAATTTCACTTGGGATAATTCTTATAAGTTTAGGGCTCGTTTCCTTATTTAATTTCAGGGGACCCTGAACAAGTGTGTTACTATGTGATTATATATGTACAGTAAGTCTTATTGTCTTTTCAATGTCAATAATATAGCTATCTATATTTTCTCAGACTATTACAGGGCATTTTCAAAATCTGGAATTTGATCAACAAATTGTACTAGGTCAATTTCTTTTCTTTTTACATAAGGTAACCACTCAAGGGTATATGGAGGCCATATTAATTAATAAGAATGTTCAAGAAAGTATATAGTTGTAAGTATTGTACACTTAAGATGTTGGCTACTACTGTCACCTCCCACCTGATGAATGCCTCTGGCATCCCCATTATAGTGGGGGATCCCGGGTTGACAAAAGCCCAATTTTTGTACTAACCTCTTAACAGCAAGGGATCGAAACTGCATATGTGTACATATGGTCATCAAATTACTTGTTCTAATATTTTTAACAAAAAATCTTTTACCTCATGCAGTTGTGGGGCTTTTTATTCAAATAGTTTTATAGCCTCATGGATTTGCTTTTACAATTTTACTAATTAATGTGTTGTATTAATGCATAATTTATGCAAGGAACCAATTGCTGATGATCGTGATCCATTTGTTAGTATTCATTTTCATATCTTCTAGTTTCTAGCTGTTCCATGAAGCTCATTTCAAATTGATAGGCCTAATAGGATTTTGAGCAAACCAAACTGAAACTTAATAAATTATGCATTTTTTAACTGTTGACATTTTACTAATGAAACATAGAACAAATTATATTTGTCTTAATTACTTTGAATTTGTATAACATTGTAATAATTATTCTGATGCTAGTTGTTAATTAGTCATGTCCAGTTTTACTTCATTCTTGAATAATTACTGGTATCATGTTTAATAATTCACACTAGTTATAAATAATTATAAGGCAAAACTTGCATCATGACATCTAATAGAAAGTTGCGTAATTAGTAATAATAATATGAAAAGAATATCAAAACCAAACGAACGACTAATATTTGAATTTTTTTATTATTTAAAACTCACCTTGTGACAGTGTAGTAGTGCACACTTAGAGCAAAAATAGTACACAAGGACATGTAGGCCTATCCAAAATATAATATTTTAGTAATAATTATTATCAGATTATAGGAATTGAAAAAAGCATTGTCAAAATAGAATGGATGAACCGCAAATAACGACCAGATGCGACCGGGAAAAGGGGAGAATATGATGTTGCCATAAAGTGTTGTGACATATACTTCTTTCAAGAGTGGGTATAAATGTCACAAAAAATAAAACACTTATGATTTGATTCTTATGTGATTGTTTGGAAAGGGCTTATCAATACCTTTACAACGGTAAAAGAATTATGTTCCTGGCTCATATAGACATCGAGTTATGTAGGTTTTTAAACAGAAATATCCCAATTTTTTCCGTTATTTATGCAAATTTATGCTAATTAGTCTCATCCATATTAATTTATTCATAATTAAGTATTCTATTGGTTATTTTTCATTATTATAAAGTCATATTTGCATCATTACAGCTATAAACATGGCATAATTTGCATAAATTTGTTTTGTAAATATATTAAAAAACAAATTTATGCTAATTATTGACCTAAATTAGCATAAATTATGCAAATTAAGCACTTTTTCACTACATTTTTGACCAATATTGATTGCCAACTAAAAAAATGAAAAATTATATACAACAGTCCAAAAACAATATGGCAATATCTCAAAAATAGACCATTCGTGCTTGTTTTTTGCATAAAAAATCAATAATTTATGCAAATTTATGCTAATTAGCATCTTCCAGTTCTATTAAATTCATAATTAATTGTTCTGTTTCATATCTCTCACTTACTGACAGCTATATTTGCATTTTTACATGTAAAAAAATGAGCATAATTTGCATAAATGTATCAAATAACCGTGATTACCGACTAATTATATATTCCTGATATTTGCATAAATTATGCTAATTAGGTACTTTTTTCGCTAAAATTTCAAAAAATCAATTCCAACACAAAGATTAATATGGTGTGCAATTGTCCTGAAAATTTTATAGCAATATCTTCAAAATCAAAAAAGTTATGTTGAAAAATAGGTGTAAAAATGCAATAATTTATGTATTTGGGTCACAATTTGCTTAGTTAAACTATTATATAACAATTGTTACAAAAATTGCGATATTTTTTAACCTTAAAATCCACATAACTCGGTGAGTATACTACCTAGGAACATAATTCTTTCACCATTGCAATGGTATTGATGAGCTCTTTCCAGAAAATTACAAAAGAATAAAATCAGAGGTGTTTGAATTTTTTTTGTAACATACCTACGGTTAGACACCGCCTACCCCCTAACCCTTCTAAGCCTTAACTTGGCTTAAAAAAACACGCCCGAAATGCCGGGGTTCTCCTAAAAGGCCAAAATGACCCCTCCTAGCCTCCCTGCAGGCATGAGGAGCCTCTGCACCACCAATGCCAACGGCTTAGGCTGTAAAATAGCAGTAAAATAGCATACAAAAGCATTTCTCACCCGCGGAAAACAAGAAAGAATCAAAACAAACATGACAGATCTGAGATCATGAAGATTGCCCACTCCATCATGTCAATGCCCGTGTCTACTCTTCTTGAAATAATGATAAATGTTTGTTCAATGAAACCTAGAAATGCTAACGCAATAAAAAACTAACATGGATGCATTGCATATAAAAGGATATATCTACGATTATAGCCAGATCTACAGCTGGAAAACTCATTAAATTATACCACTGATCGTCGTCTGCGCGTCCGAATAAGATACTCTCCATCCCCTGCTGGCCTCAGCCCGCAGTTTACATCGCTGAAATGGGGCCTGAGGCCACCAAAACTAATTCGCGCAAGAATACAAGAATGTGATTTGTTTGTTTGATTGCTTGTGATAGCTAGCCTTGAAACCAGGCTGTCAGGGCCTTCCAGCTGTGTCGATTACTCTAGCATCCTTTCAAAAAGTTGAATGTATTGATAAGATATCATCTTAATAATGGCCTAGTACTTTATTCGATGTTGGACCAATCGTTTTCTGTGTGACGGGGGCCCATCACTACTCCATCATTGCGTGAATAGGCTAGCTAGTACTACACGCCAGCTTAACCTGTCGGCCTAGGCATATTTCATGAGTTTCGCATGAATCTCGGTCAATTCTCAAACGATTTCTATGAAATATTGTAGTCCATTTCTAACAGCTATAAGAAAATATAAATGTCTACCATTGTTCTTCCTCAGGCCAACATCATCTATCATTAGGCCTATGTATGAGTGGGGCCTCAGGACACCATCTTCTATCATTATGTATGAGTGGGGCCTCAGGCCACTATCTTCTATCATTGTGTAAGTGTGGGGCCTCAGGACACCATCTTCTATCACTATGTGTGAGTGGGGCCTCAGGCCACCATGCATGCACCTTTTATCAGTATGTATGAGTGGGGCCTCAGGCCACCATATTCTATCATTGTGTAAGTGTGGGGCCTCAGGCCACCATCTTCTATCATTATGTATGAGTGGGGCCTCAAGCCACCATTCTCTATCACTATGTATGAGTGGGGCCTCAGGCCACTATCTTCTATCATTGTGTAAGTGTGGGGCCTCAGGCCACCATCTTCTATCATTGTGTAAGTGTGGGGCCTCAGGCCACCATGCTCTATCATTATGTATGAGTGGGGCCTCAGGCCACCATCTTCTATCATTATGTATAAGTGGGGCCTCAGGCGACCATGCTCTATCATTATGTATGAGTGGGGCCTCAGGCCACCATGCCCTATCATTATGTATGAGTGGGGCCTCAGGCTACCAGGTCTAGCATTATGTATGAGTGGGGCCTCAGGCAACCATGCTCTATCATTATGTATGAGTGGGGCCTCAGGCCATCATGTCTAGTATTATGTATGAATGGGGCCTCAGGCCACCATATGCTCTATCATTATGTATGAGTGGGGCCTCAAGCCACCATTCTCTATCACTATGTATGAGTGGGGCCTCAGGCCACTATCTTCTATCATTGTGTAAGTGTGGGGCCTCAGGCAACCATCTTCTATCATTGTGTAAGTGCGGGGCCTCAGGCCACCATCTTCTATCATTGTGTAAGTGTGGGGCCTCAGGACACCATCTTCTATCATTATGTATGAGTGGGGCCTCAGGCCACCATGTTCTATCATTATGTATGAGTGGGGCCTCAGGCCACCATGTCTAGCATTATGTATGAGTGGGGCCTCAGGCCACCATGCTCTATCATTATGTATGAGTGGGGCCTCAGGCCACCATGCTCTATCACTATGTATGAGTAGGGCCTCAGGGAACCATCTTCTATCATTGTGTAAGTCTGAGGTCTCAGGCCACCATCTTCTATCATTGTGTAAGTGTGGGCCTCAGGCCACCATCTTCTATCATTGTGTAAGTGTGGGGCCTCAGGCCACCATGCTATATCATTGTGTAAGTGTGGGGCCTCAGGACACCATCTTCTATCATTATGTATGAGTGGGGCCTCAGGCCACCATCTTCTATCATTGTGTAAGTGTGGGGCCTCAGGCCACCATCTTCTATCATTGTGTAAGTGTGGGGCCTCAGGACACCATCTTCTATCATTGTGTAAGTGTGGGGCCTCAGGACACCATCTTCTATCATTGTTTAAGTGTGGGGCCTCAGGACACCATCTTCTAGTATTATGTATGAGTGGGGCCTCAGGCCACCATGCTCTATCATTATGTATGAGTGGGGCCTCAGGCCACCATGCTCTATCATTATGTATGAGTGGGGCCTCAGGCCACCATGCTCTATCACTATGTATGAGTAGGGCCTCAGGCAACCATCTTCTATCAATGTGTAAGTCTGAGGCCTCAGGCCACCATCTTCTATCATTGTGTAAGTGTAGGCCTCAGGCCACCATCTTCTATCATTGTGTAAGTGTGGGGCCTCAGGCCACCATGCTATATCATTGTGTAAGTGTGGGGCCTCAGGACACCATATTCTATCATTATGTATGAGTGGGGCCTCAGGCCACCATCTTCTATCATTGTGTAAGTGTTGGGCCTCAGGACACCATCTTCTATCATTGTTTAAGTGTGGGGCCTCAGGACACCATCTTCTAGTATTATGTATGAGTGGGGCCTCAGGCCACCATGCTCTATCATTATGTATGAGTGGGGCCTCAGGCCACCATGCTCTATCATTATGTATGAGTGGGGCCTCAGGCCACCATGCTCTATCACTATGTATGAGTAGGGCCTCAGGCAACCATCTTCTATCAATGTGTAAGTCTGAGGCCTCAGGCCACCATCTTCTATCATTGTGTAAGTGTAGGCCTCAGGCCACCATCTTCTATCATTGTGTAAGTGTGGGGCCTCAGGCCACCATCTTCTATCATTATGTATGAGTGGGGCCTCAAGCCACCATTCTCTATCACTATGTATGAGTGGGGCCTCAGGCCACTATCTTCTATCATTGTGTAAGTGTGGGGCCTCAGGCCACCATCTTCTATCATTGTGTAAGTGTGGGGCCTCAGGCCACCATGCTCTATCATTATGTATGAGTGGGGCCTCAGGCCACCATCTTCTATCATTATGTATAAGTAGGGCCTCAGGCGACCATGCTCTATCATTATGTATGAGTGGGGCCTCAGGCCACCATGCCCTATCATTATGTATGAGTGGGGCCTCAGGCTACCAGGTCTAGCATTATGTATGAGTGGGGCCTCAGGCAACCATGCTCTATCATTATGTATGAGTGGGGCCTCAGGCCATCATGTCTAGTATTATGTATGAATGGGGCCTCAGGCCACCATATGCTCTATCATTATGTATGAGTGGGGCCTCAAGCCACCATTCTCTATCACTATGTATGAGTGGGGCCTCAGGCCACTATCTTCTATCATTGTGTAAGTGTGGGGCCTCAGGCAACCATCTTCTATCATTGTGTAAGTGCGGGGCCTCAGGCCACCATCTTCTATCATTGTGTAAGTGTGGGGCCTCAGGACACCATCTTCTATCATTATGTATGAGTGGGGCCTCAGGCCACCATGTTCTATCATTATGTATGAGTGGGGCCTCAGGCCACCATGTCTAGCATTATGTATGAGTGGGGCCTCAGGCCACCATGCTCTATCATTATGTATGAGTGGGGCCTCAGGCCACCATGCTCTATCACTATGTATGAGTAGGGCCTCAGGGAACCATCTTCTATCATTGTGTAAGTCTGAGGTCTCAGGCCACCATCTTCTATCATTGTGTAAGTGTGGGCCTCAGGCCACCATCTTCTATCATTGTGTAAGTGTGGGGCCTCAGGCCACCATGCTATATCATTGTGTAAGTGTGGGGCCTCAGGACACCATCTTCTATCATTATGTATGAGTGGGGCCTCAGGCCACCATCTTCTATCATTGTGTAAGTGTGGGGCCTCAGGCCACCATCTTCTATCATTGTGTAAGTGTGGGGCCTCAGGACACCATCTTCTATCATTGTGTAAGTGTGGGGCCTCAGGACACCATCTTCTATCATTGTTTAAGTGTGGGGCCTCAGGACACCATCTTCTAGTATTATGTATGAGTGGGGCCTCAGGCCACCATGCTCTATCATTATGTATGAGTGGGGCCTCAGGCCACCATGCTCTATCATTATGTATGAGTGGGGCCTCAGGCCACCATGCTCTATCACTATGTATGAGTAGGGCCTCAGGCAACCATCTTCTATCAATGTGTAAGTCTGAGGCCTCAGGCCACCATCTTCTATCATTGTGTAAGTGTAGGCCTCAGGCCACCATCTTCTATCATTGTGTAAGTGTGGGGCCTCAGGCCACCATGCTATATCATTGTGTAAGTGTGGGGCCTCAGGACACCATCTTCTATCATTATGTATGAGTGGGGCCTCAGGCCACCATCTTCTATCATTGTGTAAGTGTTGGGCCTCAGGACACCATTTTCTATCATTATGTATGAGTGGGGCCTCAGGCCACCGTGCTCTATCATTATGTATGAGTGGGGCCTCAGGCCACCATGTCTAGCATTATGTATGAGTGGGGCCTCAAGCCACCATGCTTTATCACTATGTATGAGTGGGGCCTCAGGCCACCATGCTCTATCACTATGTATGAGTAGGGCCTCAGGCAACCATCTTCTATCATTGTGTAAGTGTGGGGCCTCAGGCCACCATCTTCTATCACTGTGTAAGTGTGGGGCCTCAGGCCACCATGCTATATCATTGTGTAAGTGTGGGGCCTCAGGCCACCATCTTCTATCATTGTGTAAGTGTGGAGCCTCAGGCCACCATCGTCTATCATTGTGCAAGTGTGGGGCCTCAGGCCACCATGCTCTATCATTATGTATGAGTGGGGCCTCAGGCCACCATGCTCTATCATTATGTATGAGTAGGGCCTCAGGCCACCATCTTCTATCATTATCTATGAGCGGGGTCTCAGGCCACCATCCTCTATCATTAGGCCTGTGTATGAGTGAGGCTCAGGCCACCATCTTCTATCATTATGTATAAGTGGGGCATCAGGCCACCATCTTCTATCATTGTGTAAGTGTGGGGCCTCAGGCCACCATCTCTATCACTATGTATGAGTGGGGCCTCAGGCCACCATGCTCTATCATTATGTATGAGTGGGGCCTCAGGCCACCATCTTCTATCATTATGTATGAGTGGGGCCTCAGGCAACTATCCTCTATCATTATATAAATGCGGGGCCTCAGGCCACCATCCTTTATCATCACGAACGAGTGGGGCCTCAGGAAAACCATCCTATATCATTATATATGAGTGGGGCCTCAGGCCATCATTCCCTATCACTGTGTAAATATGGGGACTCAGGCAACCATGTATCCTCTATCATTATGCAGGAGGAGGTGGAGGAGAAAGAGGAGGAGGAAGAGGAGAAGGAAGAGGGGAGGAAGAGGTAGAGGAGAAGGAAGAAGAAAGGTGGTGGCTGAGTAAAAGGTGGTGGAGGAGTGGAAGGAGAATATGTAATTTGTACCTGTTTTTTTAACGATTTTATAAATCGCTATATCGACTTATATAAGTCGATTTAACAACGTGTAATTCGTTATATCGACTTATAATATCGACTTATAAGTCCATTTAATGACAAAACCTTGTACCGCGTTATATTAAGTTGTTTTAACAAGATATAAGTCGTTAAACTGACGTATTTTAACCCTTGTGCTGCTAAAACCGAATATTTGCATTTCACTAACAATTTCCTATATATATCGGTCCAAAAGTTATACCATATATCAATTTCACTAATAATCTGCATTTATTTTTTTGCCAGATAGCTAGACCATTGCCATAAAAAATGTGCGGTTTCAGGGGGTGATATGCCCTGACAAATTTCAACTTGACCAAATTAAAAATGGCCAACATGCAGCCATTAATAATTCTTAATCCGTTGATGACCAGTTCCGGATATGTAGCCTACGGGACTCCTGATTGTTCCCCCAGTTCTGATATGTTCGGAACTAAAAACAACTATAATACTATGACGTCATAAATTAATCATGTCTCAGCAAAATTACTGCAGCAATTTAATCTGGTCCTCAATGGGTTAATATGCGTAATATCTGGCAATATCTTCTAACATGACTAATGTGAAATATTTGTCATAAGATATAGTGTAGTCAACATTTGAAAAGTTTTAGTTAAAAGTCATTTACAAATGATGGTCCATGTTGTTCCGCTAATTGCGACCCACGACATTATTGTGCATGAACAATCTTCCACTCAATGGCTTGAACATTCACCTTGTGAAAATCAATCACCTCATCATGAAGAGTCACCAAGTCGCACACTGTTGATCAATCTTCTTGTCATGAACTCACGTCATTTATAAATAGGCAATTTACTGATCACCACCACTGTATTGGTAAATCAATGTGTAGTGTACATAACTCATCTATAAGATCAAGTAGTGACTGTAAGTATATTTCAAAGTAAAATATTTATCTTTTTGCGCATCACAATGTAAAAAGGATTTATCACAAATTATATGAAATCCGAACATATATTCATTCATTTTACCCTTTCAATGTTTATTACTGCTGTGAAACATTCCTAAACAATACAATTTCTGTTCAGGATATATTAATTGAGGGCCATGATGTTGAAAGAAAAGATAGAACTCGGTGTGGGAAAGGGGGTCGGTCTATTGGTATGCATAATAAATAATATTGATTACACCAGACGGCGTGAATTCGAACGAAATGACATTGAGGTAATTTGGTTAGAGCTTTTATAAGTAGGAAAATACTAGTTTCTTTCACATATAGACCTCCAAATGAGCTCACTGTTCCATTTAATGTTTGGCTTAACTATTATGGAAGATGCCCTAGACATTGCCTGCTCTGAAAATAAGGGCATAATATTATTAGGTGACTTCAACAAAGATTTACTTCCTGACAGTAATCACCCGCATGTAAAATCATGGACAGTCTGTCAGATGTTGTATCAACAAGCACCTTGATTTATCATATACATGTCAATTCAAATGTAAATATCAAACATTCAGATGCCATTCAATGGTCAATTGGTGATCACTTTCCTGTATATTCCGCCATAGAAACTGACAATAATCATAAAAACAAAACTAATAACGAAATACTTGAAAACAGGAAACGTCAAAGGAAAACAGCCTGGTTGGATAATTCATGATTTAATTTACATGAGAGATTTAATTGGCAAAGCGCAAAGGACAACATATATATTACAAACATTTTAGAAACCGTACTATGCTGAGGGAAAATAAATCAAAATATCACGAGAAACGTGTGTAACCGTGCATAGATGATCCACGTAAACTTGTTTCTTCGTTTAAATAATTATGGAATTAAACAAATATCAGATAAATCAATTAATAAGATTGTTCCTGACAACAAAGAAGTCACTGACTTCAGAATAGTTGCAGAACATTTTAACAACCATTTCTATTATATTGTAGAGAAACATGTCACTGGCAGTGAATTGAAACAACACCCGTTTATTCCAACAAATTACGTAAACAATATGTCGATGATAAAGTACCAAATAAAACATACTTTTCAATTCCTCAAATAAGTCGTGAATTTGTCATAAAATATTTAAATACTATGCCAATTAAAAAGGTATAGGATTGGATGACATTCAGGCTCTATTTCCAAAAATTAACGGAACTCCAATTGATATCAGATTGAATGATGTAACTTAAGCATACAATCAGTACGTGGTTTTCTACATATGTGGAAACATGCCAAAGTAATTCCATTTTAGAAGAAAAAGTCCCAAAATTATGTAAATAATTACAGACCAATTTCTATTCTTCGAATTTCTTCCAAAATATTAGGAAAACATGTTTCAGTTTATTTGTACGGATACCTTTCCTCACACAATTTATTTAATAAAAGACAATCCGGGTTTAGAGCAAATCACTCATGCGAAAGTGCCTTAACTTGAGGAAAGTGCCTTAACTAATAGTTGAAGATGCAAAATTGGGGGGCGTTTTAATGATAGTACACTTTCGTGGAAAAAACAAGTTGCTCATGTAAAACAATGTGTCTCTTTTAAACTTTCACTTCTCCGTAGAATACACAAATATCGGACCAAGTCTAGTATTCTACTCCCGACCAATCGAAGAGTAGCTCAGCCTGTCACATGACGAGATCGGCTAATAATCTCTGTCATTCAGTTGTTATTTAAATTAAGTACAATACCATCCTTGGGCCCAAGTTTTATTCCACAATTATTATATAAAACCCATCATAGAATATCGCTTTGGGGAGCTGGGTGTAGAGAGAATGAAAATGTCATAACGAAATTGCAAAAGAAAGCGACCCGACTAATATTAAATGCTGATCCATTATCACCAAGTAAAGAAATGTTAAAAAAAATATTGGTTCTCATTTAAAGAATTAGTCATGTATAAACAAGCTTGTCTGATTTTTAAAAGAAAAACAGACCAAGCACCTTCTTATATTCAAGATTTGTTTACAAATGTAACAGATTGTGTAAGTTATAGCCTCAGATCCTCTGCTCAGAATAAATTGTACCTTCCAAGAGCACATTCTAAATCCCTATCATACCTAGGTGTTAACATATTGAACTCAATTCCCAACGATATAAGATATACAGAATCTTTGTCCCAACTTAAAGTAGGGTGGGCATACCATAATTTACTATTAGATTTTATTCTTATTATTCCCCAAATTATGATTATTATGATTGTTGTTGTTGTTGCTGTTGTTGTTGCTTGCTGTTGTTGTTGTTGTTGTTGCTGCTGCTGCTGCTGCTGTGCTGTTGTTGTTGTTGTTGTTGTTGTTGTTGTTGTTGGTGGTGGTGGTGGTGGTGGTGGCGGCGGTGGCGGTGGTGGTGGTGGTGTGATGTTGGTGTTGGTGCTCGAAAACCATTTATAAAGCGGTCCATCCAAAATTGTTCTACATCGCTGTACATACTAAAAACAGGATAAAATTAAAAGTAGGGGAAGCTATGTAAAAGTTAAGTAAAAGAACAGGTAGCATTTTTTAATCTATAGCTAAAACTTATAATACTGATTGTAAAGTTATAATATAGTAGCTGAAACTTATAATACTGATTGTAAAGTTATAATATAGTAAAATACATCGAATTAGAAAATAAGCTACAGACATCATGTAAATTCAATTGTACAGGTAAAAATATTAATAAGTTAATAAAATGGTGGATATTAATAAGTTAAAAGCACGGTAGATATTAACTGGTTAATAAAATTATCTAGTAAAGAACAATGTTTTTAAAACTGTTTTTAAATGTGCAGTGCTGTCTATCAGTCGCATGTGTTCTGGAAGCTTGTTCCATAGCAGAGGAGCGGCATAAGTGAACGACCTGTTCTTATAATGTTTCTTGCCTGAAGGAGGTACCACAATAAATCTTGTGTCAGCTGAGTGGAGTGATCGTGCAGGATGAGAAAGTGTTAAATAAATCTGCCAGATAAGCAGGAGCCAAGTTGTTGAGGCATTTAAATGTGAGAAAATAACCTTGTACTTAATGCGAGCGTGTACAAGTAGCCAGTGGAGCTCCTTTAGTGATGGTGTTATATAGTAACATTTGGAGCACTTCATGACCATCTTGGCACATGCATTCTGTACAGACGCAGCTGCTTTAGTGGTCTGGCAGACCGCAAAGAAGATTGTTGCAATTATCCAGACGCGATATCACAAGCACATAAACAAGCTGCTTGGTGCTCTGACGATCAAGGTATTTTCGGATACGACCAATGGCACAGAGGTGGTTTGAGGCAGCTCGTGGCATACCTGTGATATGCTTGCTGCGTGATATGGTGGTATAAAAAATCACACCCAGATTCATTGCGATCTTAGATAGTGATATCCTGCTTTTCTTCCTACTGTCACACTTTGAGGGAGTTTAATAGAGTACTCTTAGGATGAGATAAAATGAATTCTATTTTGTCATCGTTATACCGCATCCACTCCCTGATGTCAGCCACACACCGCTCCACTTTACTAATGTCCACTGTCTGTGAAGATTTGTTGTCACGACAGAGCTCCATGAAAAGTTGTGCATCATAAGCATACATATGGTACGACAGACCGTGACTTCTGATGATACGAGCCAGAGGAATAGTGAATATTGAAAACAGGAAAGGACTAAGTACAGAGCCTTGGGGGATCCCACATGTCAGCAGAGTGTTTTTTGACAGCTTTTCTGATATGCTTGACTCCTGTCTCTGAGATAGCACTCCATCCACCTCAGACAATCTCCTGTAATGTCGACCCTGTGTTGGAGTGTGTGAAGCAGGATGCCATCGTCGATATAGTGCCAAGTGAAGCGCTCAGGTTGAGAAGAAAGAGTGCTGCTCCTTTGCGTTTGTTGGTAATGTGCAGGATATGATTCTAAAGTTTTAGCAAGGCTGTTTCGATGCCAAAGTAATGCCTGTAGGCTGATTGCAAAGGCTCTCGAAGGCTGTTACGTTGGAGATGAGAGCAATAAGACGGGCAGCCACCACTTTCTGAGTCAACTGGGTTTCTGAGTCAACTTGGACACAAAAGAGAGGTTTGATACAGGTCGGTGATACAGTTTTTTTACAGGTAGGTTTTTTTTATAATGATGTTATTATTACCTGCTTCATCTTAGATGGCATACCACAGGTAAGGGACTTGCTGACTATATCAGTGAGTGTTGGTATTACCAGAGTCTCGCATTGCCTCAGTAGGCCTAGGTGTGATGGTACTGGGTCAAGATAGCAAGTTCTTTGCTCAGACGATCTCAGAAGCTTGTTGAATATATTGAATATATATTTCAACATGGAGTGTGAGACTTGTTCTTCTCCACTGCTTTTTCAAGTTTCATCCCTTGGCTTTCGCCAGTTTGGTGTTGGTGATAAACCATGGACACTCTGATCTGGTGGTGATGGTGCGTTGAGTGACAGGGGCATGATTATCTTGGAGCTTTCTCAGAGTAGTGTTGTAAAATTCATAAGCCTCAGTGTCACTGACCAAAGCTCTTATGTGTTGTTGAAGCTGAGAGGCGCTGATGCTGTCAGAGAAGGCCTGGGTGTCTATGGCTTTTAGCATCCTCGTGCTTACACTCACTTTTGCTTTAGTCGGTGCTGTCGAATGCAAAAGGTGAAGTGAAGCGTACGGCAAAGTAATCAATCTTTACAGAGTGGTCAGCTGTGACGTTAAGCACTGGTAGCTCCCCGCACGCTGTAATGCCAGGGTCCAGTGTATGACATTTAGCATGAGTCGGAACCTTGACATGCTAAACGAGTACAGGAGTGTACATAACTGTTTAACAATAGTAGATAATGAGAGACAATGGTGACCTGAGGCACTACACTCACACAATGATAGAGATTAGTGGCCTGATGCCCCACTTATACACAATGATAGATATAATGGTGGTCTGAGGCCCCACTCGTACATAATGATAGGAGATGGTGGCCTGAGGCCCCACTCATACATAATGATAGAAGATGGTGGCCTGAGGCCCCACACTTACACAATGATAGAAGATGGTGGCCTGAGGCCTCATACATAATGATAGAGGATGGTGGCCTGAGGCCCCACTCATACATAATGATAGAAGATGGTGGCCTGAGGCACAACACTTACACAATGATAGAAGATGGTGGCCTGAGGCCCCAATCGTACATAATGAAAAAAGGTGATGGCCTGAGGCCCCACTCATACATAATGATAGACAATGGTGGCTTGAGGCCCTACTCATACATAATGATAAAAGATAGTGGCCTGAGGCCCCACTCATACATAATGATAGAAGATGGTGGCCTGAGGCCCCACACTTACACAATGATAGAAGATGGTGGCCTGAGGCCTCATACATAATGATAGAGGATGGTGGCCTGAGGCCCCACTCATATATAATGATAGAATATGGTGGCCTGAGGCCTACACTCATACATAATGATAGAGATGGTGGACTGAGGCCTCACACTTACACAATGATAGAAGATGATGGCCTGAGGCCCCACTCATACATAATGATAGAAGGTGCATGGTGGCCTGAGGCCCCACTCATACATAATGATGGAAGATGGTGGCCTGAGGCCCCACTCATACATAATTAAAGAAGATGGTGGCCTGAGGCCCCACACTTACACAATGATAGAAGATGGTGGCCTGAGGCCCCACTCATACATACTGATAGAATGTGCATGCATGGTGGCCTGAGGCCCCACTCATGCATAATTAAAGAAGATGGTGGCCTGAGTCCCCACACTTACACAATAATAGAAGATGGTGGCCTGAGGCCCCACTCATACATAATGATTAAAGATGGTGGCCTGAGGCCCTACTCATACATAATGATAGAAGATGGTGGCCTGAGGCCCCACACTTACACAATGATATAATATGGTGGCCTGAGGCCCCACTCATACATAATGATAGATATGGTTGCCTGAGGCACCACTCATAGATAATGATAGAAGATGGTGGCCTGAGGCCCCACTCATACATAATGACAGAGGATGGTGGCCTGAGGCCCCACACTTACACAATGATAGAAGAGGGTGGCCTGAGGCCCCACCCATACATACTGATAGAAGGTGCATGGTGGCTTGAGGCCCCACTCATACATAATGATGGAAGATGGTGGCCTGATGCCCCACTCATACATAATTAAAGAAGATGGTGGCCTGAGGCCCCACACTTACACAATGATAGAGAATGATGGCCTGAGGCCCCACATTTCGCCTAAACAATATGATGAAGAATGGTGGTCTGAGGCATTCACTTAAGTAGCTACTTATGTGCAGCCTAGCTATTCACCCGATGATAATGTGAATAACGTTGAACCACCATCGCATTTTTTTCAGAATGAAATTGGGCCGACAAAGAGTGCAGTAGGCCAACATTAAACCAATATCAGGTCAATGGAGGGTACTAGGTAAATGGTAGACTCTATGCTCAGGCTACAAAGTTTGTGCATTTATTCTTAGATAGGTACGTTACTTGTTTTATGTATAAAAATAGTAGGCTATAGGGTCTACAGACTAGTGAAATAATTATTTTTAACATGTACTTTAAAAAATTCGCTTCGCGGATGTATACATTCAAACAAAATATGAGTAAAGAGGTTTGTGTGGCATGGTGGCCTGAGGCCACCATTCAGCGATGTAAACTGCGGGCTGCTACTGGCCCTAGGCATAATCTCTTTACATACAGATTTACCAGTCTAGACAAGCCCATTGAGCGGATATAACAAACAATATTTGCTAATTGAAAAAACTACAGTAAAATACTTGTAAATCTACTTCTACTACTAAAATGCAGCACTTTTAAATATATTTTTGTTTTGGTAAATTAATGTTTGGAGGCTATTTGATCACGTGCACTGTCATCCGCCATATTGGCTTCAAGAGAAACTGCACTTGTCAGAAATGGTGAGATAAATGTTGAAATTATAAACCATTTCAAGCATAATAATTGTGACAACTGAATGAAACAACGTCTTTGTTTTTTTGAAATATATTTTTTCTTAATAACTGATAAATAAAATGGATGGAAATTCACATAATTCAACAAAGAGTTCAGTTGTTTAGATTTTTGAGTTTGACAGCTCAGTCCAGTTCAAGTTCCCAGTTCCACCCACTTTTTACACAATTGTGTGTCCACCAGTTGTCTCCGATCTAGACTGCCCTAGAAAAACGTAAAATAGGCCTAGGCTATAGTCCGTCCGAATATGGTCTAAAATAAAAGTTAGCTTTTCGGTAACGTTAGGCCCTATCCAGACAGTAAATTCTCAAGCGATTTTCATGAAATTTTGTAAATTTACTGCGGATCTAGGGAGACTAGGCTAAGGTTAGGCCTAACAGTATTATCAGTAACGTTAGCCAGTGTAGGCCTAGACTACATTCTATCAGTCTATGACACAATTATCTGGAGCGCATGCTTTTCGTCGATTTATCCGTCAATTATCAACTGACTTTCATAAAATTTCTGCAGGACATTTCCAACTTCTAACATCGGTAAAAAATTCGTGGGGGAGACCGGGGCTAGCTGGGACTTGGGGCTAGCTGGTACAGGCCTCTAACAGGGAATTCCATGATATGACAATATCAGTGGCCTCTTTTAAAGAACAGAGTGGCTAATCGTACGGCAGTCAATGGGAGCCCGTCATTTCGTAAACGAGGCTGCCCATAGAGTTACATTATAAAGAACGGAGTGTCTATGCGTACGTGACCGTACGAGATGTATGTTTTGCTATTGATACGGGATCGCGTACACGCCACCTGTAATGCTATTCGTACGGATTAACGTACACTTAACCTGTACTGCTAATGATACGGCATACCGTACACACCACCTGTAATGCTAATCATACGGCATACCGTACACAACACCTGTATTGCTAATCATACGTGTAATGTACACTACTCCTGTTTCGCTAATCGTACGGTATAACATGTAGGCCTATAACGTAAACGCACTTGTATGCGACTGTATAGCTAATATTACTTAGGTATTATTTCTCATACGTCATTTAATATGAATCAAACAACATCTGATAACTGAAGTATAGTAATCTATAAAGCTAATCATATGGAATTTAAACAGATTAATTAAGTACATTGCTTGGTAGTAACGTTAGGCTAGGTCTATTATTTGTTTAGGTAAAATTAAGTATACTGTCTATATTAGTATAGACCCTATATCCACTTGATTGTATAGCTTAGACTTATCCCACTAGGTCTATTACTATTATAATATAATTAGAGTAAAATATGGGCTATACTTTCCACCTTTTGGACATGTAGTAATTAATGGCCTATTTATGACGCTCCTCTGGTTACAAAATTTCTAGCAATCCCTTGAGAATTAACTGACTGGATACCGAAAAGCTAACTTTCATTTTGTACTATCATCAGTCTAGTCTACAGTAGTAATATCGTCATGTTTGGTCAGCACTACAGCCTATCTAACACTAACAGGCTGTCAGTGCACGTTTCCGTATGATTAGCTCAGTAGATAAACAATACCGGCAATACATGCAATACGGTTAGCGATACAGGCTGCCTGTACGTACCGCTAATCTCGTATGACATGTATGATTAGCGCAGCGAGCCTGCAATACGTTCACGTACGTTTAGCGATACAGACGGTATGTACGGGATAACGTACGCATAGCAAAATGAACAAGTGATACGGGCACGTACGTATAGCGCTATAGGAGGCATGTACGGGATAACGTACGCATAGCAAAATAAACTAGTGATACGGTCACGTACGCATAGCGCTTTAGACAGCATGTACGTGATTACGTACTCTTAGCAAAATGAACTAGCGATACGGTCACGTATGATTAGCAATACAACGAGCTTGTACGGGAACACGTACGAATAGCAAACTCGGGAAGCGATACGGTCACGTACGGTTAGACACTGCCAGTTGACGTACGATTAGCCACTGCCTTTAACGAAAGGAGGGTACCCCCCTCCACTTGGACTACAATCCTAGTGGAACTAGCAGATCTGTGTGAGCAGGTAAAACTAAATGTATTTTTCCGCCTCTCAAGTAATTTTTTACTTCTCAATTACGAATCATATAAAACTTAAACTAGACTACCGTATTATCCCTAATAAACGCACCTCCCCTAATAAACGCGCCCCCCATTTTTCATGTACCCTGTATACCCAGAAAGTCAGCTGGCTTGAAAAAAAATACCGACACCAGCCTTCTGCGTGTAGCCGTGTCAACATAGTTGAGCCACGGTCAGTGTGTTGTGAGCGTGGGTGTAAACGCGGTATGCTACTGTTACATGTAGCCTACACATGTAGTTGTTGTACACGTTGTTTTAACACTGGGCCAAAGTCGTACAGGCGAACCGGCATGGAATAACACCTGTGTATGTTGGGTAAGTAAGTGAGTTGTGTCAGAATAACGACGGCGTGTCAGGTTTGCGTACAACGAGAGTAATCACTGTCCATTCCACTAGCTCAGGGATCATTGAGTCAAACCAAGGAATATTACAAGCGCCCCTGTTAAATTCCAGGCGTATTAATGCGACGCCAATGTATAGGCTTAATGCTAAGTAAGATTTGAAGCCTCTGATGACACGAAAAACGTCTGCCCCTGTTTATCGTGCTACCTCATGTTTTGGCCATCAGCAGTTGGCGTCCACTGGTCATTCAAATATGTGAGGTATGGATCTTGTTCTACTATAGTAGCGCCGATACACAGGACTTGATACGTGCTTAACCCCAGACGATCCAACAATGGCATTGGCCCATTAATGCTGTTGCAGCATTGAACCAATGTTGACAATGTTATTGCACATGTATACATGAGATGATATATCATATATAAATGGCGGGCTAAGGCCGGCAATAGTAGATGACGTCATCAGGCCGGGGACGGTCTGCTGTGGCAGACATTCTGAGGCCTACACACTGTCTGAAATTAGACGTAAATTAAATCAGTTTGGCCTACGTCTTTTCAAAGCAATCATACAGTATGTCGCCGACGCATTTCTATTATTCTAATGTATCTAAAAACAAATACCATATTTAGATATCGTCGTGCCCAAATAAGAACATTCCAAGATGAAATATGATGTAACTGCGTCGTCTAGCCTGCCTATATAGCGGGCCGTGGCTGCATAAGGTGTCAGCCTGTGTTAACATACCAGTTACACCTGCTGCCAGCGCGCACGAGTGGCGGCATTAGAGTGGATTACACGTGCAGTCAGTTCTCACCAATGTCGCATGGCTTAATGACGGCGCCGCGGCCGTGGAATACAGATTAACATTTTAGTGCACATAATAAACGCGCCCCCAACTTCATCTCCGCGCCCGGCGCGTTTATTGGGGATAATACGGTACTATAGTTGTATTATACTGAAACATATCACTGAAATCACTCATATTTACTGCCTAATTTACAATTATTAGATGCTCGATGCTGTACCATGGTCACATGCCAGGTCATATTTTTCGTGGGAGGTCAACTCGGGGCTAACTGGGACAATACTGGCGGGGCTAACTGGGACAGTCCCAGTTAGCCCTAATGTGTCCCAGTTAGCCCCAGTTATAATAGAGCATTGTGTCCCACTTAACCGCTGTGGGTACTGTCATGTGACCGAAATATATGTCTGCCTAACTCAATTAACATTTGTTATGCCTACTTTAGATTACAAGTATGTATTGGGGATGGACACAATGTGGTTGTTACTCATTTGGCCAAGAGTGCATCGGGGTTCAGCTGTTATTTTCAGTATTATTTTGTTGCAGTTTAAACCTTCGTGTTTAAAAGGCATATAGATGTTTATTTATTGCTCACCCCCTTCAAATTATTTGGAATCATCATAGGATGCAGTATCTACCTTGTTTAATCTCTATAGATCCGAAATTGCTGAAATTTTAGGAGTGTCCCAGTTAGCCCCTGGCCATGACCTACTTAGCCCCATATACCAGGCAAACTGGGACACAATTTTTTTTTCTTAAAAATTATCCAATTCTGTATAGGTTTTAGTTGTCACTTATTAAAGGCCCTTGTCACAATAACAAATATCATACCTAGTTTGAATGATTGTTTTGAATCTGTAACTCTTATAAATCGTTTGCTTCAGGGCGACAAATGATAAAAGTTTCCCAGTTAGCCCCGGTCTCCCCTAAAGTTATATGCAGAATTACTAAAGTTAGGGCTAGACCATTTGACATGTAGTAAATGGAAAATATGACATCCCACTATAAACCCATTACACTAATTCTGGAATTTTATAACATGTCAAATGGTCTAACTTTTGAAATATTGAAGCTAATTTCGCGATTTTCTAGCGAAGTTAGAACATGACTTGGAAATGTCCTGTGCAAAATTTCAATGAAATCGGTTCAGAATTGACGGAGAAATCGACAAATAGCATGCGCTCCAGATAATTGTGTCATAGACATTAGCCTGTATCCTAGACCTAGTAATAGGAATACGGGTGAGTTCTCCAACCGGTAAGTGCACCACATTTTTGGTGAGTTCACCACAAACTGTATACAGTCCATGGCCCAGACACGGTGGACGACTCAATTGAATTTGAGTCGGGATCTAGCCAACATCGCACTGCGGTTACTGAATGGCCGTAAAACAGCAGGGGTCGCCGGACGAGACGGGAGATAAGTGATTTAATTAGGCAGTATCGCCAGACCACATGAAAATAAATATCTGGTGTGCCCAGCTCTCTCTCTAGATATATATCATCATCATCGGGGTTAGGTACTATTCTTTAAAATAGACATTAAAAAAGATCGATTCGAAGCTGTGGAATATCATTAAAATGATACATAATTCTGTGATATATGTGAAAAAAATGAAATATAGCAATTGAGATACATATACTCAATGAACTTAGTACTCTTCTTCAAAAGCGATTTTAAAATAGGCAATTTTTCAGCCTGAAATATCATGAAATTAAAAAATAAAGCTATAAATATGAACACAATGAAGGAGTTGAGAAGTATCTACGATACTCAACTATTTTAGTTTTAGTTTATTTATTACAGTGCCAATTGTTTTATATAACTGTTATTCATATGATAGATAATAGTCGGGACTGTTAGGGGGGATTTAGGGTGGAATTGTGTAAATTAGACTACAAGCATGAAAATTTGCACTGTATACATAGTTTTGGACCTGCTGAATTTAAATCTGCCGGGAACCGAAGCCAATTCTTAAAGGGGACGCCGTATTTGACAATTCAAAATAGCCGCCACCTCAAAATAATTGTCTAATTACTAGCCAACCAAAGTCACAGAATTACAATTATAAATACAAATTAGATGGGTTTTTTACAGAAAGCGATTCCAAATCAGTTGCCCACTTGGCAGTATAGCATTGACTGTCATCACTATAAGTTTGGAAACAACTCTTTTCTTAAAGAATAGCATAAATATACAAGTTTACTCTAATATACTTATGTGTAAACGCTAATGAGTACAGGCACAGCATGTGGTATTATTGATACAGTGTTAATTGTTGCTTAATTTGCTGCCTTTTTGTTTGTGTTGATGGTTTTAAGCCGGCTTTTGTTGAGCAATAAATCTCAATTTCAAGTGAAAGGCTAGCCCATGTCAAAGAGTAAGATAAAAACACTTTTCAGTTTAAATTTTTCATTCTGATTATTTACAAGCGGCCATATGGGACTTTGCGATATGACAGTACCATTCGACTATACTTAACAAATACGCTTAAACATCAAAATGAGCATCGTTGGTGTCGGGATCTTTGGAAAAATGCTTTGATTGTACATAAAAGACATTTTGTTTGGTACGTAAGTTATTGAATGGCGGCCATCTTGTATTTTCCACTATGTCAGTCTTAGTTGTGGTTACTATTAAATATGCACCAGTAATGTCTAAAACCTCGAATGTTTTTTTGTATTTATGCAAATTTTACATGGCCAGGAAAAAGGAAATCTTTTTTTTTTGTGGAGGCCTTTTAAAATGTCAAATACGGCGACCCCATTGACAATCGGCTTTGGCTCCTGGCAGATTTGAACTCAGCAGGTCCAAAACTATAAGTGTGCAAAATTTCATGCTTGTGGACAATGTGCACAATTTAGTTGGCCAGTGATAAGAAAATCTGTGTTTTTGGGTGGCGGCCATTTTGAAATGTCAAATACTGCGATCTCATTGAGAATCGTATAAGCCTATAGAGAAATAATGCCAATATCATTATATTTATCATAGCATGATATAATTGGTCTCAAATATATAACAGCTACTTCATCAATTAAACCTGTATATGAGGAGAAATATTTAAAGAACACCAACGTGCGTGCCACTTTTTATATGCCCTCATTTCCGTATGCAAAGGAATCTTTTTGGGGTCAGGGTAATTATCACAGTCCTATCAGCGTGTCTTATCATAACAGAGCCACACGTAGTAGGTCGTAAAATACTGCCATGAGAGTGGGGTCTGCTTAATACGATTTCGGCCGGGTCTAGTCAACGGAGTGTATAGGGGGGTCTTATTCTAAGTGTATTGGTGTGTTCACCACAACAGCACTGCAGAGATATGTAACTATTATGTTCGCCACAATTAGAATTACCAGTAGCATGTTTAATGTGTTTCATTAATTTCTATAATAAAATAATGATTTTTATTATTTAGAATAATAGTAAATAAATAATATACAAATAACATCGGGGCCTGGGCCTACGTGTAATTAACAGACGTGGTGTGTTGGAATAATTAGTAATATATTAATAGTAATGAAATATATTTATTTTATTATATAGGCTACAGGGGTGTCAATAAGAATAAGAGTTGCAGGTGGAAACGTAAAAGTAGGGAGTGGAAGATATTTGAGGGATGCACATGCAAAACGGCATAGTCATTACAAAGCAGCGCGGCCGCAGCGCTTTGTAGGAGGGTGCAGGGAGGGGGTTCGAAACCGCCCACCTTCGGGGAATTTTTTCGAAATTTTAGATGCTCCGAGATACATAGGCCTACTACTACTAGTGCATATCTGAGCCTCCTTTTTATCCAGTAGGAAGCATATATATTTATTGGTTTTCAATTCCCCAGACAGTCTCAGTCCCCAATGCTGTCAGATTCAGGCTTTTCCTGTCTTAATTAGTGTCTGCATCACAATCATATTTGTTCAAATTTTGGGACGGCTAATTGTAGGCCCATGTGTAACAATGGTGACAGTAGGCTACTGCCTACAGACTGATCACATAGCTTGGACTGGCCATGTCATGTATATAAAAAGGGTGAAAAGTGTTGCCACAACACCTTAATAGCCTGAAAGATCAGGGGTTTTTTATAAGAAACCTTAATTGTCAGGAAAAACACATTACTTTTTAAAAAAATAGCAAGGTAAAAAAAAAGTCAGGAATTTTTGTTTTTGAAATTTTATGACAACTCAGAATTCCTATTCATAATCTATAAAGTTAAAGATAGGATGGCATTTAAATAATAATTGAATTTTAAGTTGGCTCTCAGTGTTGTGACCATTACACTGACTATATAGTAGAAGTCACATTAGAACGTGCAAAATGCCGTTGCATGTTTTTTTCTGGCTGTTTTCAAACTCTATCAATTTCCATGCACTTTTTTAAACCCTCTTTGCAATTCATATTCTGGGTGATTAGCTTTTAAGATCACCTGGCTGTATTAATATATATAACTACTATAAATAAAAACCAGTCAGTCTTCTCAGATCCCACTATATATATCTAATTTCCAAGCCGAAAAATATCATATCATCCATTATTCACATCTGCACCAGTCCAGTCTTGATACACGCAGAGAGTATAGCTCAAGCCTGGACAACTAGTGTGTACAGGAACTGTATATTAGAGAGGGGTTATGTTAACATGAATATTTATTAATGCCTGTGAATGACGTTAGCGGTGACCAATCACAATGCGCGGCACAGATTTCCGATACTGTCACACCCGGGGTCAGACGTTTTGTTTAGGTTGCTTACCAATGTGATTGGTCCGAAGATATTTGTATCTGGGCTGATGACAGTATAACGTGAGGCCATGGGATTGCGTGCTGCAAATCACATGGCAGAGTGAAGATGCCCGACCGGATGAATTTAAAAAACAAAAAAACAAAACTTTTCAATGTTTTTTTTTGTGGTGTCCTTCCATTTGCGTTTTAAATATGGCCACCTTACTGATTTTGTAATTTATTGGCTTTTAGTATCAGTTGTTCATCAGATGTTTTTTTTTTAAGAAAAAACGTGCCAGATACAACCACATATGCTGCAAATTTTATGCAGCAGTGTAAGGGTTGAGCTCCTCGCGCTCGCTAAGTTAAGATTTTTGAGAGAACAACCAGATGATTTTTTTCTGTGGGGAACCCTGCATTATTTCAGTGTTGAAATATGCCAAATCGCCGCCTGTAGTGCCGCCAATATGTGGCATTAGGACCCCCAAGCTGAAATTGTGAGCTGTGCATTGCTACATTAGTTTCACCCGACTATTCAGCATTTTTTGAAGAGAGTTTAGTGAGAATGATCGGAATACCATGACCCAAACCATGTCAACAACATTTGAATGACTTGAAATCAAGCTGCTGATGGCTAAATGTAATTGAAATGTTTCTGATTCTTATAAACAGAATATTTGCCTAATAAATCGTTGTGGAATTTTAGTTTTATTAGGCCACTACCATCACTAATATGCCGTGGCCTGGGTTGGCTTCCATGTAAACATGCGCGCACACTCTCAACGAAGATGGGACGCCGATATAATGTTGGTCCGTCATTTACAACGCTGGCCTCAAACGACACGGTGAAAAAGCAACTGTAACCAGTGGCAAAGTATGAGTGATCGATATATTGTGGAAGGCACGGGCAGCGTGCTTGCAGGGCTAGCTATCCCAACCAGACAAATAAGAGCTGCAAACAGCGACAAACGCCGAAAAATCGTCCACAAAACAAAGCATGACAGAAACAACGACCACACCAAAAAAAACCTCCGCAAATCATGACAAAAACAGCGACAACCACGCAAAAAATGTTGAATAGATGTTGGTAGATATAAGCACTTCCTAGAAGATTGTACTGTAAAATAACTTTAACCCTTACACCGAGCACTGCATAAATTTGCAGCATGTGTGGTTGTCGACTAAGTAATATCTGGCACGTTTTTTCTTAAAAAAAAACATCTGATGAACAACTGATAGGCCGGGAGCAAGATCTAGCCCTCGTACTCACAAAAGAAATTTTCACTGCAATTTTTATTTAGCTTGACCATTGGGACATAGCGAGTTTTGGTTTTTTTTCGCCAAACAGGACGCTTTAAGTCCTAGGACCTATTTTACCATTTTTTAGAAAGACACCAAAATAAAATTGACAGCAATTCGAAAAATTGATCAAAATAGTAGAAGTTTTACTTATTTTCACTATTGTTTTATTCATAGCCCTCGGCCATATAAACATGTAGGTCACTGAAAAATATTTGTGCCAAGATTTCAGTTTGAATATATTTTTTTCAACCCTTTTATCAATACGGGCGCCTGAAAAATACAAACATCATAAAATATGTGTCAAGTTTGGAAATCTGTTATTTTTGTTGAGTGCTACTTAGAAGCAATCTAATTCGCAAAAAGTGTCCCCATTATGTCCCCAGGATACCGGAAGTTAAAATGTTAGAAAATCTAGGACCAATTTTTTTTATAACTACATATTTAGGACACGCCCGTCATTATCGCTAACTCTAATTTGCGGTAAAATTCAAATGTGCTGATATCTCTGCCTCCAATAGGCTATTATAATGAAGTTAACTCTTGCTGTGGATATTTATCATAATATTTATTATGAATATTTTATGCGAATCTCATATATAGATGTTTATGTTTACATGTTTATGAAGAAATAATATATAAAATGACACTTTGAATGCTAAGACCAGTGTATACAGTGTATATATACTGTGGATATTTAATATTGTATGTAATATAAACATTTACTATTAGTCTCATATTGATGTATATATGTTTAAGTATTTGATGGAAAACAAAATATTATGTATAAAGACACTTTGAATGCTAAGGCTGAGTTTTTTTTTAAATAAATCTGAAATAATGCATAATAAAGCACAATGCTGAAGACTTGTATGTTGACCAATGTGGCGGTATCCAGATATCCATATGATTATAATATGCACAGGATAAATATATTATATTTAATATCTGACTTGAAAAACAAGATAACATTTAATTGTTTTATACAGTTTGAATGCTTGGGCAGATTTTTTGTTTGTAAAATGCTATAAATAATCTGACTATTATATTGATTTGTATACATATTTTATGGTAGTCGCATATTGATGTTTAGTTATTTATGGAGAACAACAGTAATATATATAAATACACTTTGAATGCTAAGGCTATTCAGTTTTATTTTAATACATACTGGAACAATGCTTGAGATTTAATATGTGGTATATTGAGCATTATGGGCGGGCGCCTTGATGCCGTGGTTAAAACTGCCTGCTTGGGAAGTCGGAGATCGCGGGTTCAAACGCCACTCTTGCCTCCGAGTTTCCAAGAAACAAAATGTTTCTTCCCCGCTCACTCGTAATGATACAATATGGTGGAGAGCCTCCGTGACCAAGAGGTAGCGTGCTCGACCTCTGACCTCATCTCATTTATCAACCTATAGATATGTGCACAAAGGTGGCCTAAAACCCCATTCATTTCATTTCATATTGAGCATTTTGTCATCAATACGAGTATCCCCACAGATTATAATAAAAAAAGACAAGATAAATAGATTATATTTAATAAGTGACTAGAAGAACGAGGTGGGGTTAACATTTAATGGTATGCGCCGAAGCAAACAAACATGGGTGTATTGATACAAATCACCAGGACAAATGCAAATTTGGTGCTGATAAATAACCATTCCACCAACTTTACTAAGCTTCGATCTCTACCCAAAAGTTATAAGCCTACGTGTTTGTGAAAAAGCGTTGCATACATGTCTCTCATTAGGTGAACATATTTATAATAAAGCTGATTTTCGAAAGATGACTTGCAAACGAGGACAAGTTTACCCTACCACCGATAGCAAATAACCTTTTATCGATGACGTAAATGCCAGATTTTACATTAAAGATGTTTCAGCTAAAATGACCGATGTTGCTAATATAGTTTTACCATCCATTCATAAAGTACATTTTTAGCACTGACTCGTATCAGAAATGATATGTAAAATATCTGAACGTCTCAGAAGAGGTCCAAGATTTTTAAATGAAAGGGGATAAAGTAAAGACCTGCAGACTGAAAATGTTTTTGTTGTCCAGTAACGAACGTAGCCGTCAACTGATGAGTCTGCCTAAACTCATGTTGTACTATAATAACATGCTTTTACCATCTGGAAGGTGGTGAAGCCACATGATTGTTTTCAGATATTTCAACAATACCAGTATCTGAACTAAATCTTAGCGCTACACAGCACAGAAAAAACGATTCTAGAATCATCAAGCGTACACATGGAATATGTTAAAAAGAGTGGATACACCTCAGTCTAATAAAAAAGGACTCAATTGCTTCTGTATGACCAAAATGTGTTATAATTTGTAATAAAACCAGCTAAGTTGATTGAGCAGGTTCTGATAATAACACAAGCAACATTGAGCAGCTTTTTACCGCTTGGTGTATTTCACTTGAGCAGGTTCTGTTCTGGTCATTTGCTCTCCTGTGAGCTTTAAAACCTGATAAAATTGATTAAGCAGGTTCTGCTTTCACGGGTAGCAATGCTGTTTCAACATTTAAACGATAGGGGTAAAGTTAAACCATACAAAGTTCTGCAAAATGCATCCAATATGTACCTACATTAGCAAGCTTAGGTGAAGAATGGGATCCTTAAGAATTCCTATTGAATCATTTAACATAATTTTGTTGCACTGTTTATGGTATACTCAATAGGCTAATGAAGTTCGGGAGGTCAAAGTAAGGAATGTATGTGGAAACTTGGCTACCATCAAATCCTCAGCAGCAATTGATTTATTCAATTATCCACCTTGTCATCGCACTTTCAAACAAAAATAGCACATTTCCAAGACGTCATTTGGAAAAGATCACATTAATCCTCTTTGAATGTGCCATTTGCTGTTATATACACATCATGGATGTGCGATTGACAAAGAGAGTGGATTAAAACAAAAATGTGGTTTCTAGATTACATGATTTTACAGCAATCAGTTGACATTTTAATGCAGCAGGTGTCATCTCAAGACAATCAAATAGATTATGCAAATATTGCACAGTCTGACGAAGATGACAATACAGCTGACGGAGGTCATCTGCTCAATTAACTTGTCGGTGACATAGTTTTCTCATATTATGTTTGTATAATCAAAGCAAATCGACATATATTTCAGATGCACATCTTTTAATTAAATCTTGCCTGAATTATGTCTGGACAATATGGATATAATTATATAACGTACATACACACTAATACCATGTGAGGAAATATTAATTATATGGACATAATACCCCCTCCTTGGTGGATATGCCCACTCCACTGTCAGTTTCCGTTATTTTTGTTTTGACAATAATTTCAATTTTATCTTATATGCCACTAGGTACGTAGGCCTATAACTTTTTGGTACAGATCGACGCTTAAGCAAATTTGGTAGAATGGTTTTGACATTTATAAGCACCAAATTTGCATCTGTCCTGGTGATTTGTATCGTTACACCCATTTTTGTTTGCTTCGGCACATACCATTAAATGTTAACCCCACCTCATTCTTCGATTCTAGTCACTTATTAAATATAATATATTTATCTTGTGTTTTTTTATTATAATCTGTAGGGATACTGGTATTGATGACAACATGCTCAATAAGAAATGAAATGAATGGGGGTTTATGCCACCTTTGTGCACATATAGGCTGATAAATGAGATCACACTGCCCTCCGGCACAGACTTCGAAATTCGAGCCCTGGCGTTCTGAGGCCGAGCACGCTACTACTTTATAACGGAAGCTTTCCACAATATTAAATCATTACGAGTGAGCGGGTAAGAAACATTTTGTTTCTTCGAATCTCTGAGGCTAGAGTGGCGTTCGAACCCACGGTCTCCGACTTTCTAAGCAAGCAGCTTTAACCACGGCACCAAGGCGCCCGCCCATAATGCTCAATATACAACATATTAAATCTCAAGCATTGTTCCCTATATTAAAATAAAACTGAATAGCCTTAGCATTTAAAGTGTATTTATATATAGTACTGTTGTTCTCCATAAAGAATTAAACATCAATATGCGACTACCATAAAATATGTATACAAATCATAATAATAGCCAGATTATTTATAGTGTTTTAAAAACAAAAAATCTGCCCTAACATTCAAACTGTATAAAACAATTAAATTTTACTTTGTTCTTCCAGTCAGTTATTAAATATAAGATATTTATCCGGTGCTTATTATTATGATATGGATATCTAGATAACGGCACATTGGTCAAGATACAAGTCTTAACCATTGTGCTTCATTATGCATTATTTTAGATTTATTTAAAACAACTCAGCCTTGGCATTTAAAGTGTCATTATACATATTATATGCTTTTCCATCAAACATTTAAACATATACATCAATATGAGACTAATATTAAATATTGATATTACATACAAAACAAAATATCCACAGTATTTATATACACTGTCAGCAAAAAATTGGTCTTAGCGTTCAAAGTGTCATTTTATATATTTTTTCTTCATAAATATGTAAAGATTAACATCAATATGAGATTCACATAAAATATTCATGATAAATATAAGGATAAATATCCACAGCATGAGTTTACTATAATAGCCTATTGGAGGTACATATAGAGATATCAGCACATATTTGAATTTTACCGCAAATTAGAGTTAGCGATAATGACGCGCGTATCCTAAATATGTAGTTATAAAAAGAAATTGGCCCTAGATTTTTCAACTTTTTAACTTCCGGTCTCCTGGGGACATAAGGGGGACACTTTTTGCGAATTAGCTTGCTTCTAAGTAGCACAGATTTTCAAACTTGACACATATTTTGTTTGTATTTTTTAGGCGCCCGTATTGATAAAAGGGTTGAAAAAAATATTTAATATAAAATCTGAGCACAAATATTTTTTCAGGGTTGAAAAAAATATTCAAAATTAAATCTGGGCGCAAATATTTGTGCCTACATGTGACCTACATGTGTATATGGCTGAGGGCTATAAATAAAGTAATAGTGAAAATAAGTAAAACTACTACTATTTTGAACAATTCTTCGAATTGCTGTCAATTTTATTTTGGTGTCCTTCTAAAAAATGGTAAAATAGGCCCTAGGACCTAAAGCGTCCTGTTTGGCAAAAAAGAACCAAAACTCGCTATGTCCCAATGGTCAAGCTAAATAAAAATCGAAGTGAAAATTTCTTAGCTTTTGTGAGTACGAGGGCTAGATCTGGCTCTCGGCCTATGATACTAAAAGCCAATAAATTACAAAATCCGTCAGTTAACCATCTTTAAAACGCAAATATAAGGGCACCACAAAACGAAACTGTAAAAAAAAAAATCTTTTTTTTTTATTTTCAACAGTAACCGGCGCCAGGCGGACAGTAGACGGCGCTAGCCCCGGCCGCCGGTTCTTAATGACACCCCTGCGGCTATAAGACTTTGGCAGAGTAGGTCTACAAGGGTGAGCTGATGATCAAAAGGCTGCCGTGTTCAAAGTAGAGTTTCTTGGCAAAGTTGTTCTTATCTGTGAATAGCGTAAAGGTTTACATTTATCTGCTTGTACAGTTGTTGTATGCGTTGTCACATTCAGTGGAGCTCTTCTGGCGGACCTATGCGTACCTCACTATACCCCCCGTCACATTAACTTGTATCACATGTTTTTTGCCGATTTCTCAGAAATTTTGCAATGCCTTTTTTTGAATCACCGGCCTAATACCATTGAATTTTCATAAAAAAATATCCAACAGTTCAAAAGTTAGACTTTTTGACATGTAGTAATTTTCTAATTACGACATCCCTGTATAAACCCATTAAACTGGTTAAATTAAAATTCATTTTATACCCTGGATTTGTTTAAATTTATAATAGACCTGTACATTTCGCGTTTACACTAGCTACCAGTAAGGTTTATTTTCTAGTTAGGCCTAGTATTTGGCATTGATCCGAAAAATTTCGTAAAAAAATATTGTATAGTTCAAAAGTTACGGGCCTAGAGCTAAATCATTTGACATGTAGTAAATGTCTTATTTACTATAACATGTACATGTAGAAACCCATTAACTTCATTCCGTTTTATTCTCAGAATTGAATAACTTTTAAAATTTTACATTTCGCGAAATTGTCAGGGTTGCTGCCAAAGGACTAGATAATAATGGTTACAAAATTTTGTGACAATCGCTTTGGAATTGACTGACTGGATACTGAAAAGCTAACTTTTATTTTGAACCATCCTCCACCGTCGAACAGACTATAGGCTACATTCATGCTTTATTATCTCACCGAAAGCATAATGCACAATCATGCACACCTACACTGGTACAGCCTACAGGGTACACTACAGCTCATTATAAATGCAGTTAGGCTTACTAGTAGTTACCTTCTTCTTCGTGTGAACAGCGGTCGCTCCTCTCTTGGAGCATTACACACTGTCACGTACACAAATTACGTGTTGGAATATTCGTACAGTATTAATGTGCCAGTTGTAACCCCCCTCCCAAAAAAAAACAGGAGGTTACAGTAGAACAAAAATTGTGTAGTGAGAACAAAGGTGAATTAATAAATCTTGCGGTTTACACTAAGCAGGGTTCGAAAGTAGTGGTGGTCCGAAATATTCCGCAGGACCACCAGTGGTGTGGCAGGCCACTAAAATTCCCGGCCAAAAATTGTTTAAAAGTGTTGTGTATTCACAATTTTTTAAAATCTGACAGGACCACCAAAAGTGGAAGAGGACCACCAGATTTCGGGGGCTGGTGGTCTGCTGGGCCAGTGCTCCAGAAAGTTAATTTCTAACCCTGCATAGTGTTCAGTTGTTGGCGGAAGGAGTCCAGTGTCGGAGAGGAAACAACATGGAGTGGGAGACTGTTCCAGACTAGTATAGTTCAGGGTGAAAAAGGAAATTTATAAGGTTCATCTGACGGGCTCAGTGGAATATACCTCCACGGATGAAACCCTCGTGTTTGTCTGGTGGATAGGGTCAGCCACCTCCGCCAGGGATCTCCCATTGTTGTATGCACTATTCTGTACATTGTGTGCTGTCTCATATTACTGCGCCGCACAGCAAGGGATCCCAAGCTAAGGTGGCTAAACATCTCGCTAACACTGCTGGTGTTATGCCGGCGGGTTGAGACATGGCCTACCTTGCAGCAGTTCTCTGCACCATCTCCACTTTTTTGGTATTATCAGATGTAGGGGCCTATGTGGGCTCCAAACCATGGAGGCATATTCCAGGTGAGGTCAGACTAAAGATTTATATAATGGGTCTTGACAGCCTGCGATGAAATTTTCAAGTTTCTACGCAGGAGGCCAAGGACGTTTGCTGTAAAATAATTTGTTCTCAATATTAGCCCTAAAAAATAGCTTGCTCTATAAAGTGTGGGAAAAAAATAATTTGTTTATTCATATGTGAGAAAAAATAAATTGTTGACAGCAAGCAGATATTTCTAATTCTGCCGGAAACTTCGAAAGAAAGGCAAAAAATCCCTCGCTCTGCTTGGTAAAACGTCTTAATGCATGCATATAGGTATTATACTGGCTCAGTGTCACAGGAACATGTGGAATGAGCATGAGAAAAAATACCTGCCTTTTAATTTGTGGGATTAAGCATGTCTTCAAAAAAAAAGTTTGTCTGTGACATCTCAGGAAAAAAATTCCTTGTTTTTGATCAGGGAGAAAAAAAATGTTATGTTTTCTTGTTGGAAAAAAAAAGATTGGTCAGGAAGAGAACCCATACCCTCCCCCCTGGTATTAAATGTTCAGGTACACATGGTGACATGGTAACATCAGCGTGAGATTCAGAGCTTTTCTATATTCTCAATATTCGAGACATATTCTCAAATATTCACATAACATAATGATAATCATGATAATGTCATAAACTGACAAAAGTTTAATCTGTAATTGTTGACAGTCCTCCGTGATAGTAATTAATAGAGTATCACTATATATATATATATAATATAAGTATTAGGCAATGCCAAGGGGACTAGTAACATAATCATGATAATAGATATAGTAATATAGTATAGGTCTAGTCTAGCACTCCAGTTGCCAACATTGCGTCAACTTTCACCACTTCACCAGCCTGACCAGGAGGCAGGACACCAGCGTTGCCGTTGGGTGTTTAGCTGTTTTTCGCTGATTTATCAGTCAATACTCAATCTTTCAAGCATTCTTTACTAGTATTGAGGTATGTGAGTGAGACTACTTTAAAAGTTAACCATTTGACATGGTGTGATCAACAATTACATAACGCCTAGCCTTAGAGATGACTAGAGGGGGGAAGAGGGGGGTTAAGCAATGCGTTATGGACAGTAGTCAACACAACCTTAAAAAGTGTTATGAAGGAGGTGATCAAAATCTCTCAAAAAAGTGTTAACTAATTGTTGAGCAGCCCCCATTTTGTTCAATTTCGAGATTAAAGCTGGATAAAATGAACGGCTTTATGGAGGAGCGTCATAATTCGCTATTCATTACATGTCAGATGGCCTAACTTTCATAGTTGCAGACGTTAATTTGTGGCTGAACATGTACCGGTTGTCTGCCCAACGCTGGGCCGACGGCATCATCATGTGGCCCAATGAGCTGTGCTTACGTTCAACCATCCTTTAGATGTACAAATTGTTTGTTTGGGTTGTCTCTGGATTCTTAGAAATGTTGATAAAAAATGTTTTTTTAAATCTGAAAATTTAAAAAAAATCTTCCCCGGGATACACTGCTTCATACAAAACAAAACACCCAAATTGGTGTCGGACCACAGAAATTCTTCTCTTGGAAAATATTTTTTTCTTGTTCGAAAATCAGAAACAAGCTATACACATGTATATGTATCAGGTCCAGTATACAAGTTTAATTTAAATAATAAAAGAATATATATATATTGCTGTTGAAGTCAATTTAACCATTAAACTGGCAAACCTGAATATACCCTCAGGCCTGTTTTGATAAAGTATATATTATACTGTACATACAGCTGGTCCAGTCTGCATGTAAAACATGTAAAATAATTTGGAATATTATGTACTGTTGTTTATTTTCTTAACATGTTGTTAATTTCAAAAATGTTTTTTTCAGCCTATGTGTTGCTGTATTCTTTTCTGCAAGTAAATGGCACTTGTATGTATTTTGATAATTTTTTCATTTTGCTTCTGCCTTGTCTTGCCCATGAAGGATTTTATGGAATGCTTCTGAACGCTTCTCAAAGCATTGCATAGCTCTATAGTTCTTATGGCGATGGTTCTATGTGCTTTTTCTAACATCTTAATTGACTTTTTATTAACAGTGCATGCAGAGTTTGATTTTAAGTGAGCCTAAAAGCCTGAGCCTTTTAAAAAAATGTAGGGCGCTAACCCCTTGGCTTGCTGGAAGTCCTTAAAAATATGAATGTCTCTCAGGGTTGGTTAATAGTGATACTGTAGCTACAGTGTGGCTACAGCTGGTTAGCCTGCTGCTGAAATGTGGCTACTAAAAGTATGCTGTAGCCAAGGTAGCAAATGCTAAATAAGAGGAACATCGCCCAGCAGAATGGTGCCATCTAGTGCAACGATATAAAAGCCCCTCCAAATCTCCTATTAGCTAACTTTTTATTCCAAACTAGTATTAAGTATGGACCATAAGCTGACAGAGATGTGAGAACGATGACCTGCAAGGGACATAAGATTTACAGTGATGTGGCAACCATATACATGATATAGGCTCAGTTATCGCTCGCATAGTTGCCACTAGAACCACGGGAAGAAAGGTAGATTAGGGTTATGAAATTTTCGGTTCCATGACATTATCGTGTTATAACTTATTTGTACTGTAACGATTCATGCTGTAAGGATGTTTGCCATTGCCACTATTGTGATGACACTCGCCCACCCCTGCTACTGTATCAATTGGTGTGTGGACATAATCCTGATAATATATTTATGAAGTAATAACTTATTTCAACAAATTTAAAAAATGGGTTGATTCAAGCTTCTTTGAAGTAAATGCTTTTCACATACATACATGTATCAGTATGTAATTTTAAGCCCACCTTATAATATTTAATTTAAAATGGTGGGCTATTGCAATTGAAATTTGGAGTCCAAGACGTCCCACTCCCGTCTGCATTAACCTGTTAACCTTTTCTTGCGGGCGCGATAACTTAATAAGATGCAATGTTTTCTGTTCAAATTCGCTCTGCATGTTGCTAATAACCAGTTCTCGGACAAGTTCAATACATGGCAGCGGGCTATTGTCGAGTGTGCTCTTGTTTATGATCTTTCCTGAGTTGATCTTGTTTAAATATATGTAAATATATGTATACAATATTACTATGTATTTCTGATGCACAATACAAAGGATTTTGTATACATAATTAACATTTGAGGTCAATTATGAAAATGGCACTGGCATTGAATTGAAGTCTAATGCCAGTGCATAATAGTAATACAGCTATTAAGCTTAACATCCAACCATCAGCCCATGTCTAGAAACAATGTATGAAACACTGTATTATAATTTATTATTAGTATACATTGTATCAGCATGAGTATTGTATTTAAGTACACTGTTTCAAGCCCCAGCGTTAACATAGGGTGGCACATAGTTTGCCACAAGTGGAGCTTCATATCCACTGATAATCCAGGGTATTATATCTATTGATGGCATAGCAACATTATTTGAACTAAAATAGGAAATGTTATAACAATTAATAAGTCTGTTGTCAACCTGCTTTGCGCTGGATAAAAACATGCCTAGAATGGCAATATTATCAGCATCGCCAATATGTACCAGACCCAATGTCCCTTTTCATTCACTCTTTTATATTTTATCCCCACATAATCGTAACTGATCTGACATCTGAACAATTTGTTTACAAGTGCTTTTTTTGACAATTTCTTTGTTTTTCTATAGATGAATTTTCCTTACTATGTTTTTTACACAATTATTTGAGTTAAATCTGCATAACTGTTTTGTTTATTTCGACAGAAATGACATAGAATGTACATAACAATCATTCATATTTTATGTTAAGTCTTATAAATGCACGAGAACTGTGTAAATGTAGCGGAATTAGTTCACCATGCGATACACCATCAAGAATTATGGAGTAGTCAATTGGTGACCGTATGTGTACAATTTGTAAGTAATAGTGGTTGAATTATGGGCCAATATAATGTTTACATTGGCCAACTTCAAACCGCCCTGATAGCAAACAGACGAGGCTGAACCGAATTGGTCTAATGTTGGGCCAGTAGCGCAAACGATGGGCCAAAATTAAACTACCATTGGATCAATGTCTCGTGTTAGCTGAGATACAACGCCATGCCCCACATAACCAACCTTAGAAGTCCTGAGACTGGGTCAGAGGACACCTGTGGAAATCGGTTACAGAAAAGTCTGATTTTTTTTAAATATTATTTCATTTTACCGCATTTTGCGATTCATATCACTGCATGTGATGACTTACGATGAAATAACATAAAATCTGATATTGTCTGGTTACATTTTGCTATATTTTGAAATGCCCATGAGAAACCGAATAAAAAATTGCTAATGTTTTTCAAAAAAATCACGAAAATTAAAAGAGCGAATTTGGCGCTGATTCCTGACTACAATCTTGCTGGGTCAGCTGAGAGCGTTTTAGTGCCAGGACAAAGGCTCAGATGCTGGCCCACACTTAAAATCACAATACATATTTTTCGGCTCCGAAATTAAACATGACCTTATATGCATGTCTCACCCATATCACACAAAGTAATAACTCATAGATATACCTAAATGAAATGACTAAATAAAGTGTATAGGCCTACGTGAAATGTATCTATCATCACTTCAAAAATAAGAATAAGTATGAGCGTGTTCCATCATTAAGTCTCCACCCACTATGTGGTGGTGGAGACTTATTGTTTTTGCTGAGTCTGCCCGCCGCCGCCGCCGCCGCTTGTTTCTGCTCTCACTCGAAAACCCCTACTCGGATTATTTCCAAATATTTGCAGTATGCAAATATTTGGCCCTGGGGAATTTGTCTGGTAAATTTTTTTTTTGCGTTTTTCAGTTTCTCCAACAAAATCCAAGATGGGCGCCAAAATCCTATGGCGCACGCTAGAGCTCGAACCGCTTCATCGATTTGTTTCATGTTTGGTTTAAGTGAAAGACCTTACTCTGGCCGTGAGCTGAAAAGCTTTTGGTGTGATTCTGATAATAAAAACTTTGATTTTTTCACGTTTTAGTATTTTAGTGGATATTTCTTTTTTGCTCTTTTTGGCCATCATCAAAATTTGGGAATATAGCCATACAACCCTACTCGGATTATTTCTAAATATTTGCAGTATGCATATTGGCCCTAGGAAATTTGCCCTGTAATTTTTTTTCGGCAATATTCAGCTTCTTCAACAGAATCCAAGATGGCCGCCAAAATCCTATGTCGTTCTCTAGAGCGTGAACCGCTTTATGGATTTGTTTCAAGTTTGGTTTAAAGGAAAGACCCTACACTGCACATGTACTGAATAGTTTTTTGTGTGATTCTGATAATAAAAACTATGATTTTTTTACGTTTCGGAACTTTAGCGGATTTTTCAGTTTTGTTCATTTTGGTTATCATCAAAATTTGTTAATTAGCTATACACCCCTGCTTAGAGCATTTCTAAATATTTGCAGTATGCATATTGGCCCTAAGGAATTTGCCCGATAAACTTTTTTGCGTTTTTCAGCTTGTTCAGCAAATCCAAGATGGCCGCTAAACTCCTATGTTGCTCTTTAGAGATTGAACCGCTACCTGAATTTGTTTTATGTTTTGTTTAACGGAAAGACCTTACCCTGCACATGTACTGATTTGTTTTTGGTGTGATTCCGATAATAAAAACTTTGTTTCAGAATTCTAGCGGCTATTTCAGTTTTGTTCATTTTGGCCATCATTTGACACTTGGTAATTTTAATGTCCTGATTATACTAGTCAGTCAGCAATAGACCGACTTTCAGGATGGAAGTCAGCACGGAAGATGCCTGTAAACTTAAGATCGGCAGTTTTTCGTAAATTACATTTCTCCTCATTCTACCTCAGTGATTCACCATAGTGAATCCAATAATATATTAATACCAGAATCTTAATCGAAATTAAAGCAAATATTATAAACTTGGAATGGTGAAATTTCTTGAGGCAGGTCCATTTTTTTACCATAATTCGATATATTTAACAAAATAACTGGAGATTAACTGTAATTTCCACATAGTCAGAAAACATGATCCTTGATTGAGGACATGTAGACTTTAAACCATGAGTCACCCAAACACTAATTCATTTGCCCTATAAAAACATCTGTAATTTTTTTAATTCTGCCCCTCACATGCAAAGTGTCGTTATAAATGCACACTGGTACATGTAAGACAGTCAGAAGCGCTGCCGAATATCGTGCAATTAACTAACAATATTCTCGGGTTTAATCAAGTTAACATGACAGTAAATTAAAGTGTATGAATAAACAAGTATCAACCAGTCAAAATTTAAAAAAACGTAGGCTCATTTGTAATGTTTCAAACTCTGCCCCTCACAGGCAAATCATCGCTATGTATAACACACTGGTCATCCAGATTGACTGTCAAATGCGCTGCAGAAAGTCGTGCTTTTAACATGATTAACTACCAATACCAATCGCGACATTGTCGGAACGAATTTGAAAGCATACACACGAGGCCTAGATATATGCTTGTTAAAGCAGGTGTGTTGTTTCGCGTCACCAAGGATCCTTCTAAATTCCCTGGCGTCACTGATTCTAAATATTTACTTCTAACCTCAGAGCTATGACCATGTGGCACATGTGTGTAAGTACAACCTGTGCTCTGCTAATCGTTAGGACCAAGGATATTAGGACCCACCTACATACTGGTACGATCCCCAGTGGCGGATCCAGGGATTACCAGACAAGGGGGGCACCGATTTTAAAAAGATTTATGCACATCACAGCTGGGTAGGCAACCTCTAGAGGGGTCCGGGGGCATGCTCCCCCGGAAAATTTTAAAATCTAAGGCTTCAAATGTACCCTGATCACATCGCAAGGCTCTGACACACTGACCGCCATTGTTTTAGCAGAATAGTTCTACTGTGATCTCCAGAGCACCCTAGCTGAATACACCCTATACCTCTCTGGGTCTTATAGCTAGGCTAAGTCAGTGTCTGTTTTACACAGCGAGCCGTGGAAAAATGGAGTTCACTGCCACCGGGCCCCACTCAATATGAGTAGCCTGGTTTAGCTGGGTACTTCAAATGGCATATTTCGGCCCAAATATGCTCGTTTTGTTTTTGTTTTGGGACCCTGTTTTTGTTTTTTTCATATTGATCAAACAAATATCGCACTGCCATCATCTCAGCAAACACGACACATTATCCCTATGGTCTTTTAATGCTGGTCCACATTCTGCGACACTGGCCCAACATTATAACAACAATGGGTCAATGTCTTGTGTCTGATGGTATTTGGGCTACAATTTATATCTGATTCTACAATGTTCTAATAATCAGCTAATGTCGCGCTGTCATATCAGAGATTATACATATTAACACTGATTATTACCACTTGAGAGGGCGCTACTACTACTGAGATATTGCTGTTTATGCGGGCGTAATATTTGGCTAGCAGCCCTACTCTAGGGCTACCAGACTCTCTGTGTGTACGCGCAGTTGCCTGCTGCTGCATAATCGGCTGCTAGCCTGGTGTACAACTGGTGTACGGTATTCGAGCTGCAGGTACAGGTACACTTGTGATCTATGCGGGCGAACACCTGCATTCCAGTCGCACGCCAACAAGAAGCCTCCGGGTGCGTCGTGATAGCACACAGTGGTTAGTTTCAGCATAGACATGTATAGCCTATGTTGTAACTGTAGACAAAGAATACATATGTTTTAATGATTCGTTGTCATGTTGGAAAAGTGGTAAAAATAACTAATAACATGATTTTTTCGTGCAATATGCTGTATTAGTGCCCTACACAGATGCCAGCATTCCTCGGCCCCGCCTCGTGCTGCTGGCATCTGCGTCGGGCAATAATACAGCATATCGCGGTACAAAATCATGTTATTGTTATATTAATGATCTCTGGTCATATCATTTTTGCTGTTTTGGCCCCCATACTGACAAGTAGCGTGAGTCAACTCATGTGGACTCTTTTAAAAGCGCAAATACTATGTTCAGAATGTTTTGATTACATTCATTATTAATTATTGAAGTAGTTTAGCTATTTTATTTCGTAAGATAAATGAGTTCTAGCTAATTCCATTTGTTAGATCTACAAATGTAATGCAATAGTTTCCAATCTTCGTACATTGTGGCAGTTGCGTCCAGAATCCAGTGCACATTAATCGAGTAATTTTATTTATATAATTTGTAGTATTTGAAATATGTTGATAAAAATGCAAGTGCCCATAAAAATTCGCAATAAATAAGATCGTGGTTTACAAAGTGTACATATACCGGACAGTCACGTCAATAGTTTGGGTAAATATTGTGGCGATGTATTTTGAATGAATCTTGGGTGTCAATATAATTTACGTAAACTCTACTGTGGTCTGGGATATATCATAACTTGTTTGATAGTGGTAGTTTCCGATTAATTTTGAAATGACGTTTGTGACACGACACATTTCTACAAGAAACATAGACCAGCTTTATCATGTTATGCCTCACGTCACCACCACCGCTTAAACTAATGACATGCAAGTCTACTGGTGAAAAACAAAACCATTGTGTTATATTTAAATGAAACGTTTTAACATGTTCAAGTCGCAGATGGCCTGTATGAAGCCACATACTGTATAGTACAATCACCAGGTGGCTGTTCATACTTGCTTTAAAACACGTTTGAGTGACATAGCCGAACCCGTCGTACACTGTTAGGGTACGATCATGGATGATGTTGTCCCAACAAACACGATACATTGAATCATTTATTCTAATTTGATGTTGGGCCAGCGTCGTAGACTGTGGACCAACATTGAATATTATGAAATTCACATAGAAGCTCTTTAAAGGGACTAGTCAGCCCACCAGTGACCACCTAATTTTAGCCAAATTCAAACCTTGCCAAGTGCATCAAAAATCATCAAATTGTATATTTTATTCTTGAAATACTTTATTCAAATGATATACAATAAGAAAATAATTAACCAACTATTTAAATACACCATGGAAGTTTAGACCTTGACAACCATTGTGGCGGGCTAGTCCCTTTAAACAAATCCCCCTTTTCCGAGCACAATTTTGAAAACATCGTTTTTAGAAACACGATAAACGTTTCCACCCAATAATATTATCAAGTGTATGTGATGTGCACGAGAAATTAACATTTACTCAGAACGGGAAGTAATTCTGGATTTAAACCGTTGCTGGTGATAATAAGGCCAGGTCTTTGTTTAGGTGTTTCCAGGATTATCTGTTTGTAGATTCGATGATGCATGCGGTGTCCTTCGTCGTAGCTCCCAGGCACTGCACGCATGCCCAAGTGTCCTCCCATCTAAACGTGCAATTTGTCCTTCAGCTCGTGAACTAAATGATGGATTTCCAATAAGTCTGATGTCCAGCATCTTCTCACACTCTCAATGGCTGCTGACGTCCTCGCAAACACGATACGCTGACCATCTATTGGTTAACGTTCTGGGCCAACCTCACAAACGTTCAACGAAATGTGAGCCGATGTTAAACTGGTGTGACCTGTTTAATAATATTGGGCTATCAATGCCTATAAATTTGTCACTTGTTGAGTGGGGAACGAGCTGCCATCTGCTGCTGCAATGAAGCCTCTCTCTCGAGTTTGAGGATATTTTACAATAATACCATTTTTCACATATTTCATTTTGTTTGTATCTTCTCAGTATCTGTGATACCACACAATAGCATGAATACCAAAGCATTGTAAGCATCTACATAAAAATTTATCAGCAAATGCAGAGATGATTTTTTTTATAAATAGGTTATTTGATTGTTGCCGTGGCATCCAGATGCCTCTCCCCAGAGACAAGATTGGTTTACATTGCTATTTAGTGCAGCCACAAATAGGTGCAGTGGCTTCTATTTCTAGATCAGATACGTCACAGGAGACACCACTCGCGATCCTTTGTCGTAAGATTGAGTTAACGTCTAGATTGCTGGCCCAATGTAAGGGCCAACGTTCCCTCTTCGAGTGAAACCGTTCACCTACCATTCAATTTAACCCAACCATAAACGGTTATCCGTTGCTAAGCTGTATTTTCTGATCTAAAAGACATCATCAAACCGCATTCCAGATTTTATCACTTAGGCTTAACTTATGTCTTTTCATTTTCGCTTACTGTGCAATCGCTGACTTTCAAGTGTTGTTTCTCTTGTTGAATACCTGGCTCGAGAATATTTGTGATGTACTAGTACAGACATGTATACTTTTACATGCTACGCTCTACAGTGGGTTAAAAATCGTATTTGTCAAAATATATGTACCCTGTGACTGTGTGTTGCAGGCTTATCAGCATGACCATGGAATCATTCTCCACAATTTCCTTCATCTCCCGCGGACCATCTTTTATTTAGTTGTCTTATCTATTCTTAAAAGGCCCATATCCATGAGGAATAAACATGCACCGTGCCCGCCCCAAGGGCATAATGTCCGAGCTGTAAATCTTCAAATGTCACTGTATAACGATGATCCAGTTTTTTTTTAAATTAAAATTATAGTTATTATTGATAAAACCAGGCATGGTAGGGAGGATGAGGGTATATTCTACTCACGTAACCTAGAGGCAGACAAACAAATATTTGTACGATTACTACAAACACGAAACGTTGTTTCAATATGGAACCAGCACTTATCAGTCGTCCCGCCTCAGCTCAGAAGAAATTGCAGGTATTTGATGGTTGAGTGTGCTGCCTGGTCGGGACGGGGGCAGTCACCCTGCAGCCACCCACAGCATCTACCAGCCAGATAGAAGAAAGCCTTACTCTCTCATTCACGATGAAACCGTTGCCTGAGAAGCACCGTTGCAGTGGCTGAAATTGGTGTTTAGGATTATTTGAATGTTATTGCAGTGGATTGAACGGGTAGATTAGACAAAGTGAAGAGAGTCACTGCACGTACACCTTGTCGATGTATTATTGCAGAAGTAATTTAATAGAGGACGGGCATCAGAGATTTTAACACATGCATACATAGCTATACATGCAATCAATCTGATTGTATTGGTGAGAGAGGATATGTGGATCCTGGTTTAACCAGAAAAAGGCTACTTTTTCAAAGACACGGATATTTTTTTTAAATGCTGACTCACCTCTTAAATTACATTTGAAATGTGATGCATTGATATCCTCATTCATGGACCACAAGAATAGCTTGTTTGTTGAGGTATGCTGGAGTAAGGTATTGCTGTAAACATTGCTTCATTGGTTATGTCATAGCGAGGTGGAGACGCTCTGGCTTTCTGCATTATTAACGGCTTTTACATTGTCACTAGAAAGGACAAATTGAAACTACTTAAAATGGTTTCATCTACCGTCACTTAGAACATGTCGTGCAAAATCTGCGCATGTCTGGCTGCACAGGAAGTAGCAGAGGTGAGGCTGTATTTGTATTTCACCTGAAAAAAAACATCTGAACTTGACCATGCTGACACAAAGCTATTCCAACGTATCACCAGTTGGACAAACTTTAAAAACCGATTTTCTTCTTTTTTGGGGGTTGTTGAATTCAGCATTAACTAGTAGTTTTTTAACAGCAATGTAACTAAATTCGGTAACTGGTTGGTATTCATATAGTTTCAAGACAATATATACGTGTACTCCTCTTTCAACAATTTCCAAACATACAGTATATAAGAAAACTTGCCTTTAATTATGCACATAACATACATGTAGTAACACTTGAATGCAGGAACATTATATTTGCAAAATAAAATATTATAATTTCTCCAAAGCGGATATGTTGAATCTAACATCGAAGTTGATTAGAGCTACATTCAATGATAAACGATAACGTATAATGCAAATTATAATGATTGTAGTGATCATCAGGCTTACAGATAATGACATCATAATGTCGCTTGCTTCTAATCTTAATATTAACACACATAATAAGTTCCATCCATAGAGCTCCCAGGAGACATGAGGCATTGGCCCAATTTTGTTTCACTACTGGATTGGCTCGGTGGGCCAACATTTAACCGCCACTGGGTCAGTATCTCGTGTTTGCTGGCGTCTTCACACTGGTTGGCCCACAATCAGACATGCGTATTCAAAGCGACCTAAGTTTTTCAAAGCAGGGCAGTTTATAGGAATTTTTTATTTTTAAAAAATATCACATTTTGTTTTTATGTATCATTTTATGATTACCATTTAAGTATGCTATTATAACTAGAGTATATTACATTTTGTTTTTTTATGTATCATTTTTCAGATAATTTGAAGAATGATTACCATTAAAGTATGCTATTCGAACTAGAGTATTGAGTTATGACAACATCTATTTGTTTTGTGTTATAAGTTCTCAAGCGTTTCTCTGCTTTATTAACTAGCTTCATTGATATTACTAACATTTCTTCGATTATTTGCTTTTGCATGTATCAAAATAAATGATTTGGTTATTTTTAAAATATTGTTATTATCGTTTTTGTTTGATATTTTTTTCTGAGTGAAATTGATCTATTTTACGTATGTTATATTTAAACACAATTAAGATGTATTTACTGTTATGGAAACACACAATCTAATTTTCGCTGTACCTGTACCTTATAATTTTCGCTTATATTATGCCATCAAGTGTAGATAGCATAAAAAGTTAGGCCGAAAATAATAATAATAGTTTTGATCATTTTTCCATTGTGTAGCAACCTTCTTGAATTATCACTAAGTTTTTTCAGTGATGTAACTTTAATCTTGATTTTAACTGAATTTACCATTGTCATCTTCATCCACTACATTCTCGACTTGTAGTGGATGAAGATGACTTGAAGTTGGTGGCTAATGGAAAAAATATATTGTTATTATTCAAACAGTTCCATGAAAATTTTCGTTCTAAAACCACCGAGTGTCTGCAATTTAGTCATTCTTTAGAGATGCAAAATGATGCTTTGATGCATCGTGAGGGTTTAATAACTGATTAATTAACCCTTTCAGGCCTGAATTTACCGTTGTCATCTTCATCCACTACAAGCCGCGAATTGCTGTCGCAATTCTCGACTGGTAGTGGATGAAGATGATTTGATGTGGTTTGAAAATTGAACAAAATTGCCATGTATTGATAAGCCAGTTGCATGGAGATTTTCATTCTAAAGCCCGTTTTTGCAGGAAAATTAAGTGTGTTTTCAGAGATGTAAAATGATGCTTTAATGCATCGTGAGGCCTTAAAGTGTTAAACCTGCTAATAAAGCGTCGTGACTAGCAGTGAAAGGGTTAGAATAATACGCCTAAATATCCTTGTCGTATAAATTCACCACATGGCATCATTTAAATAAAAGTCATTCAAGAAAAAATAGGGCTATCGAACAAAGTAAGAACGGACGTTCAGTGCTTTCATTTGTTGATATATGTTATACGGTACTTGTATTTCCGGGTATACTAATTTTGACAACCGGGTCATTTTTATCCATCTCCAGGTAGCTATATATGCTGGCTTAATGTTGGTCCAGCGTCGCAGACGTTGGCCCAACATAAAACCAGCATTGGGCTAACGTCTCTTTCAGTGCGGGGACCGACTAAATGTGAGAATCTGACGTTTGTTAATAAAATCTTCAAGATGGTAGTAGTATTGATTGCTTCATTAGTTTGTGTTTAGAGCCTTTCTAATCGCCTCATTACGAAAGGAATGTGTGACGCTTCAGTCGTGCTTGTGTGATGATATCGTGAAATGTGATTAATTCCTAACTTTAAAAGTTTCCTGCATAAGCTATCTTCAGCAAATACGAGGCGTAGAACCAATGTCAGTTGAATGTTGGGCCAGCGTCGTACACGGTGGACCAGCTTTAAACCACTAATGGCTACATGTCTCGTGTTTTCTGGTTCATTCACGGGTAACTTTCACACAGATAGTTTGAATCCTTTCCTAGCAATGTGCACGAGTTTCTTTTTTGAAAATAGGTTAATGTATGTAGCAGGTAACCTAGGGTTTACTAACACGTTCCTGTTACTTTCTGTTTCATAGAGTTTCTTCGGGTTCGGCCAAAGTGCCGACGTCGATGTTATCTTAGATGGACAAGACACGCGAAAAACAGCAGAAATTAAAACGGAAGATGGGAAGAAGGAGAGGCATTATCTTTACTTCGACGGCGAGAGCGTGTCAGGAAAGGTAAGGGGCTGTGCATACCAACGAACGTGTTATATATAAACAATGTTAGTTAAATGCTGGGCCAACGTCGCAAACGGTTGGCCGGCATGACGCCAACATTGGTTCAATGTCTCGTGTTTGCTAGTGTATGATATTGATTTGTGGAAAGTTTGAGCATGTTCGTCAGGTTTATTCCAGTATCGATACAAGAAAATGTATTTAAGATATTTCATTAACAGGATACATAGTCTTGGCCAATCATTTCAAGAAAACAAAATCATTAAAGTACTTCTTACTTTCAATCATAAAGAATGTATTTGGTTTATTATTCCACTAATTCGCCGTTAAACGTTTTTATTGTTTTCTTATTATAATAAAATGCAATGTCGTGATGCGAAAATAAGAAGATCTAGTAAATGTATTGTGCACGCCTGTGAAGGTGTGCTGAGTGGATGCTGTAATACTGTTAACTCTTAGTCATGCGAAAAATATTTCTATTCAATAACAATAGACATCTTTATAATTAAATTAGATAAACTTATCATCTTCCACTTACTATTTCATCAATTTCAGCGCTATTTTCTTATCTTTGAGACCTGCTTGTGATCGTATATATATGGGTCCAGCAGTACACACGGTACACGGGTTAAGTGTCTGCCGCTGATTATTTGATGTATGGAGTGATTACACAAGGCACACTGACACAGCTGTGATGGCTGAGCCAGGATTCCAAAGATTCCCCACTGTTCCCATGGCAACCGTTGCTGGGTTATTCGCTTGTCGTCGTGGCAGCTTTCATTCATCATCTACTCTCCTATTTCGTCGTCACCCACTTGCAAAATCTAGATATCACGGTGACGCTATCTTAATAGAGTAAGCATGGTATCAACATGAAAATATGATTTTCAGAATGTGTGTATAATGGCTGGTTGAGCTTCTAATGATCAAACGAAGACGGAAGGGCCGGTGCTTCACAATTTACCAAGTTTTAACTGTATCGTGATTGTATATTTTTTATCACAGATCGCCTATTCCTGTTATTCTAATAACAGTAACGTTTGTAAATCTAGATGTTTGGATCTCGTGTATGTTCATCATTTTCATTAAAATAGACGTTGATCTATCAAAACACGCTGTTTCAATGGGGTAACTGAAATATGTATGTGTCTATTTTTGTACTTCCTGATGATTTGTCCACTGTAATAATTCACTACGGAATTATTAAGGTGTTTGCGGATATTGTCATTATTTATATGGTTTTATTTATCTTAGATGAAAGTGGAGTTATCATCCGTCAAAATTAAAAAAAAACCCACTTAACTCAGGCTTTAATTATCAAACAGCTCCCATTCTAAGGTTATAACAAAGTCCTCGGTCTGCTGTCTCCTACATTACAATGTCAAACAGCAGTACCTTCTTACTTACAACGTAAGCAGCTACTGCTGTTAGTCTTCTCACGACAATAATATTGACCATAGCGGTTTATGTGGCTCACATAAAGCATCTCAAGCTGTTATCTTATGGTTGTGTCTAGGCGGTAGATACACACTTAGCTTACAATAAGTACAATGTTATGCTTCTCTGTGTGTATAAGCCTACGTCAATAACCATGATTTGTTCACGTGTATTTCAGCCTCTGGGTATTCAGTATTAAAATTGCCAACCTGTTTTACACGATCACTAGTAAAGATTCAATATTGTGAGAGTCTCCCGGACCGCTAGGTAGCTCAGCCTCTTACCGCCAGTGCTCAAATTTTGATTCCTGTTCCAGTGGGCCTATGTCAAGTTCATCTAAGTAGCGCTGGCAGGCGGTTCTCTTGGACCAGTTAATTTTGTATAAGCACAAAAGTATCATAAAGCCGCACTCATTTATTAATTCATTCATTTATTTACTCATTCGTTCGCTCACGCATTTGAACTCGTACATAAAATAACAACAGTACTAAAGAGATGGGACGAAAATGCGGGGATAAAGGGGTTCGGGCACCAGGATCCCACATAATGTTCACTGAGATAGACAATGAACCAACAGAGATCTCATACGGGAATACCCGTGACATATCGAGGAGCCGTTATAATCAACATTGAGCAAACGTTTTTATACAGGGCCTGTTTGGAATAATTCTGCAGGATGAGGAGGATGGACAAGCTTAGTGACGTGATCATAATTATGATGTTTTAGAGACATTTTTGTGGTGATTAAATCATTATATAAGTTTGATTTTAAATTGTAAATGATCGTAAACATTTTGATATCTTATATATATGTGAAGATTAATACATCTGAAGAAAAAACATCGTTACTGGTAAGTCCTTCCTTTAGAGATGCAAGGATGTATCTGCTACTTTGCATTGGCAGAAGCACCCTCACATCTCCAAGTAACGACGCATGTTAGACAGGGTGCTGACCATAAAGTGGAGAATATCAAGGCTGAAGGAATGTTAAGACCACCACCGTTTATGGATCAGCCATTTGTTGATCAATAAGGATGTTTACTGACCATCCAAAGTAATCAAGATAATCTACCAAGGCTCGTCTTATCTGCTAGCTTCTGTCAATAGTTTCAAGCTCCGCTCTGGAGTCATTGTGCAATGGTTGTCCGCAGAAGAGTAGCTGAACTCTGATGGCCTCTGTCTGCGTCATTGGCCACAGCCTGTGCCATGATAGGAATACAGAGTTGGCGCAATGTTAGGTCAACAGCTGTGGTATTGTGCCGGCGTGTTTCCGTCGGTGACTTGGCAGTGGGTGTTGACCTGGCAAGCACCTTAGTTTGCATGCGTCTCAGTCTTTTACTGTGCAGCGCGTCCCCTCGAGCAGTCCCAGTCTGTACTGCCAGCCACTCACTCACCACTTGTACTGATCATCACCGTAACCATTGTCGTGCTGAATTGTCAATTTCTTACTTTTCGTTCATTTGAAGCTGAAATTGCTGACGCAATTTCCAGGTTCAAATGACGTGAAATATTCATGTTTACAAAAAATAGAAACCTGTACTAGCTGCTAGATTGAATTATTTGATTTAACCCTTATCCTGCAAGGTTAATTTATTTAATTTTTCACCCACTTTGTGTCTCGCCACCGCGATCCACATCTTCAGTACTTGGCTGCAAATTATTCGTATTTGTTTAATTTTAGCACAAATATTTGCAAATCCTGATGTTTATAGACACATCTCATTCCCAATAACAGTGATTTGGTCGACTAATAAAACAGATTAAAAACGACAATAATCGTGATCAGCAGAATAAGAATTACATGTGTAATAACCATCTGCCATTGATCAATATTTACTTTGCTTGAAAACGTACAGGCAAGTTTCGAGAAGACGTCTTCATAAGTTTAGAAACAACTCATACTCTCTTTTACTTGTGAAATCTTTAACCCTTTCATGGTCATAATGCAGAGTACAGTCTGATTCCTCAGGTCATTAGTTATTGTAATGAGTTGACTGCCCAGGTCCTAAATAATCAGAAAAATGTGCTAATTTTGAGGTAGTTGCACATTATGTGTATTTTTGAGAGTTTGGATAAAGATATTGACATGATATTTCTCCAACGTACTCACAGGTAACATTCAAAACTAAAAATGAATAAATTATGTAATTTGCATAAATTATGCAAATGAGGCACATTGTGTAATCATTAAAATGCGCAAATTTTGCTGTGTATGAACATTTCTTAAGGTATGGAGAGGTATATCGTATATACAGATATCACATTTCTTTTAGATATTGAGTATCACGGATAGACAAAAAAATTAGCATTTTAATTATGCATGTCACATAAATTATGCAAATGAGCAGTGATACAGCAGTAATACAGCTACACATTATCACACTGTAATTTTGATAATAATCATTTTTAGGCAGATGCACATTGCATGACTTTGTGTGAGTATGGATAGAGATATTGACATGAAATTTCTCCCACGTACTCACAGGGAATATGCAAAAGCAAAAATGAATGATTTATGTAATTTGCATAAATTATGCAAATGAGCTACATTGTGTAATCATAGAAATGCTAAAATTTTGCTATGTATGAACATTTCTGAAGGTATGTAAAGGAATCATCAATGTGGTATATACTGATATCACATTTCTTGTAGCTATTGAGTATCACGATTAGACAAAAAAAATTTGCATTTTAATTATGCATGTCACATAAATTATGCAAATAAGCAGTGATACAGCAGTAATACAGCAATAATTTATCGCACTGTAACTTTGATAATGATCATTTTTAGGCAGTTGCACATTGCATGACTTTACGTGAGAATGGATAGAGATATTGACATGAAATTTCTCCCACGTACTCACAGGGGATATGCAAAAGCAAAAATTAATAAATCATGTAATTTGCATAAATTATGCAAATGAGCTACATTGTGCAATCATAGAAATGCTGCAATTTTGCTATGTATGAATATTTCTGAAGGTATGGAAAGGAATATGGTATTTACTGATCTATCACATTTCTTTTAGATACTCAGCATCACGGATAGACGAAAAGAAATTAGCATTTTAATTATGCATGTCACATAAATTATGCAAATGAGCAGTAATACAGCAGTAATACAGAAACACACAATCTCACTGCAATTTTGATAATAATCATTTTTAGGCAGTTGCACATTGCATGACTTTCCGTGAGTGTGAACAGAGAAATTGACATGAAATTTCTCCTACGTACTCACAGGGAATATATGCAAAATTAAAACTGAATAAATTATGTAATTTGCATAAATTATGCAAATGAGGCACATTGTGTAATCATAAATAGCACAAATTTTGCTATGTATGAACATTTCTCATGGTATGGAAAGGTTACTGGTATATGGTATATACTGATCTATCACATTTCTTTTAGATACTGAGCATCACAGATAGACAAAAAAATGAGCATTTTAATTATGCATGTCACATAAATTATGCAAATGAGCAGTGATACAGCAGTAATACAGCAACACAAACATGTAATCGCACTGCAATTTTGATAATCATTTTAGGCAGTTGCACATTGCATGACTTTCCATGAGTATGAACAGAGATATTGACATGAAATTTCTCCTACGTACTCACAGGGAATATGCAAAATCAAAAATTAATAAATTATGTAATTTGCATCAATTATGCAAATGAGGCACATTGTTTAATCATAAAATGCGCAAATTTTGCTTTGTATGAACATGTCTGAAAGTATGGAGAGATATATGGTATATACTGACATCACATTTCTTTTAGATACTGAGCATCACGGACAGACAAAAAAATTAGCATTTTAATAATGCTTATTGCATAAATTATGCAAATGAGCAGTGATACAGCAGTAATACAGCAACACAATATCACATGATCACATAATTTAAATGCAGAGGTAGTTACACAATGACATTATGGGTCTTTATGTAGGTTTGTATCGAGATATATAGCTTCTCTCAGGTAGGCTACTCAATAGGACTAAATAAATAACGAAATTAATTATATAATTTGCATAAATTGTGCCAATGAGTCGCATAGTACAATGATAGTATTGCAGAGATTTGAATATATGTAGATTTTTTTGGGGGGTAGGGTAAAGGAATCTGGTAGATATTAAAAGCAACATGTTTAGTTATATAATATATATATATATATATACCCGGTATATATATGTATAGGCACAAGTCCCAATTATAAATGACAAATGTGTACAGTCAAATTATGAGTATCACATAGATCATAAATGCAAATAAGCAGCAAAACCCCGACACAAAATTGGATTGTTATATTGATAATGAATATTTCTAAGGCCATCAGCAGGGACGGAGAGCTTCACATCTTACTTTCAACTTGGTACTCACCAAGACAGGCAAAAAACGTGATAAATAATTTTTTCGACTGAAGGACAGTTTGCAATCGTATATTGTTGTATGAAATTGTATTTACCATTGCAAATAAAGAAGAAAAAGTTGAACATGAGGTAAAGATTTATTTTGCATACAAAACTGAAGTGTCTTGTGCAACAACACTGCATGTGCAGCATACTTAGACTGTCAACTGTTATTCATGAACAGGGAAATCATGTTTATTACTTGAGCCTAATAAAAACTTCCAAAAACATCATGACTCAAGAGTAAAACCCTTGTAACAAGACTATGAAAACTGATTCAATTTTCAATCTGAAGATGCCTGTCATGGTACTCTATCAAGCAACCAGACTGGCATAGGGCCACACGACACATGCGACATTCAAAACTGGTTTGAATCTTCTTATTGCTCTTGGTACTGCGATCCATCTCGCTACAATTTAAGCATATGCGCTTCCTGCCGTCAATGTGGATCAGATCATGTGCAGGTAGGTTGCCTAAAGCAATAACAGCAGACCTCTTGGTTTTTCCTGGATGTCTCTGTCGACAAGAAAATCCAGCAACTAGCTCCTCACATAGTTTAAGTCTGAACTTGATATTTGTCATTCGAGATCTGTCCCGAGTATGAGGGCGAAATGATTCCCGATAAAGAACCAGGGCATTGATGATCGCTGTATTGATCATATACCACAGTAGAGAACGCCAGAACTTCACAGATTCTCTCCCAACGGAATAATAGGCCCTGTTCTGATCAGCGAGGTCCACACCCCCCATATATTTGTTATATGAAATAACACTCTGTGGACATGGTACATGAATAATATTTTGTTCTTGGTCACCTGGGCGACGTGGTCCTTTACGATTCACATGTCCATCAACAGGATTTAAATTAGAAGAGATGACTCTCACATCCCGCTTGTCATGCCACACTACAGCCACCACATTACCTTTCTGTCGTTTAATGATATCCCCCTGAGCCAATCTTCCAGGGTTTCGCAACTCTTGTGGGATTCCCTTACGGTTAGCACGATAGGTGCCACATGCATAAGTGCGGCACTTCTCAAGTGACTCAATCAGATGCAGAGAGGTGAAAAAATTGTCAAAGTAGACGTGATGACGTAGATATTGAAAGGGTTCCATCAGGTTCATAACTACATCAAAACCTAGACCTGAGACACTTGGGTTTTGTTGCCGACCCTTATAAATGTCAAAGCCACAGACGTATCCATTGTGGGAGTCCGCTAAAGTCCACACTTTAAAGCCCCACTTGGTGGGTTTGGCTGGTAGGTACTGCTTCATATGATGCCTCCCTTTATATGCTACCATAGCCTCATCAATTGACATTTCACAGTTGGGTTTATACCTGTCCCTGAATGTTCTTGACAGCATGTTAATCAAGGGCCTTACCTTTAATAATGCATCATATTGTGGACTGTCATGCGGCAACGCTTCTTCGTTATTTGACAGATGCAAGTATTGAGAAAGTTTTTTAAATCTGCGCTTTGGCATAATTTTTGAAATTCCATCAACCTTTAGCCGGTCATCAGTTGACCAGTACGAATCAATGTCTGGTAGCTGGTGTATGCCCATCAAAATGTTGATGGCGATGAATGCTTTAATCTCGGGGACGGTAGGAGGGGTCCAGTATTGATCTATGATACCTGTCTCAGTCTGCTGTTGATCCGCATATAAAATTGTTTGTTGGACAAGAGTGTCATAGAAATTAGGCTCAAATAAAAGATGAAAAAAATCCAAAACTGAAGAGCTGTCATCAAGATGATGAATTGGTCCAACATATTCACAAAAATTCAAAATATCGATGCCATGTAGGTCACCAGTAAAATGATCAGGCACCTCAGAGCTATCGTCATCCACATCGTCGTCGGGAATTTCCGCACCCGATTCCACATCACTGATGTCTGACAGTGAAATTTCAATATCACTGTCAGTTTCCAGGATTGTTCCCACACAAAGTGAATCTTCGGGAAAGCCTTCAAAATCGGATGAATCTGACGAATCCATAGTGAAACATCACACAGTTAACTTTCGTGTGCCGAAAAAACAGCACGAAGGGCACACAGAAATAACGCAAAAAGTTTCATGTGTACGGATTCGGCGCGGGCGACAATAAAGGTATTTGTCAGTCAACCTGGGCGATAAAATGTGAAAGACTGTACGCCGAGATGGGTACACTAGAAACTGTTTTGAAATAGATTTTAGTCCCGCACCAAATGCATCTAATTGCTTCCGATTGGTTGATTTTTACGCTCCTACATTCGGCAAAGGTGCGTGGCGATAGTAATGTACCAGAAAAGATAAAAGGATTGAGTTAATTGCATTTTTCGGCGGCGATGTTTTCAGCCAAATTTGTGGGCGTTTTCGGGCGCTATGAGCGGCAGTCCAGGGCGGGCGTTTTGGGGCGCTATGAGCGGGAGTCCAGAGCGGGCGTTTGCGGGCGCTATGACCATGAAAGGGTTAAAGCATTTACAGTTCACTCCTTGTAAACCGCTCATTTATAACGCCACCACACCCTATGTGTTTATAAATCATTGTCTGGCTGCACTTTGTAAATCCATTGTTCATTTACGAGCGTTCACATCTCGCCGCTAATTCTTTGTTACTGTTTGTAAACCCTACACAATATGAGTCTTTGTAAATCTTTACCATGACGTGATTATATACTTAAATTCACATTATTTTAAAAATATTATGTAAGCATTTAATGGACTTGTAAACCGTTTGCATTGTGTTATTGGCTCTAAGCTTTTGGAAAAAACGTTGCTAATTGTATAAACCATTCATACTCTTTGTATGCCTGTTTAACTTTTTAAAATATCTCGAATATTTGTAAACTATTTAAATGTTTGCTATTTGTAAACATCCTCAGAATTCCCAATATTTTTTTAAACTTTTAAAATTATGTTTCAAACACCATAGATTCATGTTATGCTTTATAAAAACGTTTTCTCGTGTAACAGTCACGTTATGCTTTATAAAAACGTTTTCTCGTGTAGCGGGTTTTGAATTTCTATACCAAAACACAGTGCACACTAATAGCTGCTAAGGCAGAGTAGACAAAATCAATGCAGTCTAGTGGTAATGATAGGTTGGTGAATATGATATTTGACAAGAAAAATAACTGAAAGGTTACTTAACGAAGAATTTATCAGATAATCCGGGTGGCGGGCAGATCGTATGCAGTATTTTGATATATTAGCTCGTCAGAAATGAACCTGTTATTTTAAAGAATGATGTTCCTGCAAATCATCCTAAATATAACCTTTGGTTCTAGTCCTATGTTATATATTATGTGCGTCTATACATGTATGCCTCCCATTCCGTAGTCTTAACACCGTCTGAATTAAGCGACTTGAACTCGTAACATATGTACTGGGTGTACTGTGCGGATATGGTTTTATGATGTTCGGAAATTTTAAAGCATTACATTACCAATTTACACTGTATTCTCTTTGTATTGTTATTATGCCAGTTACTTAGTGGAAAACCATCCACCTTCTGTATGGAATCAATCAATAGGAACCTGAAATTTAATATATAGAGCGCATATACATGATATAGTATTTATGAACACTCCCTCTGGACAATAAACAGATATGAAAACATTTATCTTCTCATTTGAAGCTGGGAAATAGCTTCTAAAATCGATGGGGAGTATCCGCAGTCATCTCAACTGTGGTTTGACATGACTGCGGATAATGTTTGACAAATGTACAATGCCTATGATCAGGAATACATAGGACATGTCTTACGTATTCTTGCTATGAAAAAAAAGAAACATTAAAAAATGACTCGGTAGTTCTAGCATACAATATAATTTTGATCTGTTTAATCTCCACCAACGTACACAAATGTTACTATTTTAAAACAAACAAAAATTAGTTTAAAACACGTAAAAGTACAAATAGGTTTGATTGGAGAGCCAGAGCTTTGATTGGTAAATTAACCCTTGTCCTGCTGAATTGTTTCAATTGTATTTTTCGTCATTTGAAGCTGGAATTGCTAACGCGATTTCAAGCTTCAAATGACGAAAAATATAGATATTTTTCGAAAATATACATCTTCTAAATTGAGTTATTTTACTAACTAAACATCTACCACAAACTATATTGTTCATTTCAGTCACATATTATTTGGCTTAAAATATGCTTAAAACCGTATATATCCGGGTCTAGCAGGACAAGGGTTAAGGACCACTTACATGTTCAGCCAGAAAGAGGTGGTGTTTGATGGACAAGGATGGTTTATGAGTGCCGGTAAATATTTGGCACCTGCAGCAAACTACTTTTCTCGGGTTATGAAAGCCGACCATACATTACCTGTCAAGTATTGGACTGGCTGGGATGGTGGTGTGATATATTTGAACAGGATTACCTTCAAGAATAGTACTCTTTCAGCGGATGGACTACGGTTTCATAACCTCCTGATTATAGTCTACACAGTATCGTTAACTGACTTTTATATTATTGGGTATTTACAAAAAGCCTTTTAGCTCTGTATTTCGTGGATTGAATTTACTCGGTTTTTTTGCGGAAAGGATTTAAATTCAATTTTCTCTTTTTCGTCCGATCACTCCAGACTTTGAGAATAATCTACACATTATAATTTTAGTTACATAGTATATCAAATTGACTGCACTTCATAGATCTGTATACATAATTGGTATAAAAATTATAGGCGTACTTCTACGAGTAACTTACATCTTTTTTTAAATATGAAAATATTTAAATTTTAGCAGAATGGTATGGTTGGTATGGTATTATATGGGTTAAGTGGATATTACTCTTCAAAATCAAAGTAAAAAAGTGAATTTTGAAAAGAAAATCTGCGGATCCAATAATCTGCACACTCGCTGAGTAACCCGACTGTTGGATTATTCTGGACTTACCGTATTAGGATAGATTGGGGCTAATCTTGTTTCACTGCTGCCTAAGAAGAAATTGGATTTGCTAAATATAATGGAATCATCCCATGAGAGGAGTGTTTAGGATTCGTTTTGCCCCACCCTGACATGGCAGGATGTGTGCTGAATTTGATCTGCGTTATTCTCAACTCCCCGCGGTGTGCACGTCTTGGCCAATCCAGCCATCTTATCTGTTTTCTCACTAGAGAGTGACGCTCACATGACGCCAGCCATCCCGTCTGATGTGAAATATGACGCCTCTGACATTAGCACTGTCAAAACATTAACTTAATCCGCCGGTACCGATTATATTCGGGGTTTTTTACATTTTTTATCAGCACATTGCATTACCAGCTTTTAAACACGTTGAAAATATAACTGACATCAATCAGCCAGATTCGAAAATAGTTGACCTCCCTTTTGTCAGATCTGAATAATTTTCACTCACTTGAAGTTGTGGATCGCGTCAGCGAGACACATCTTCAAGTGGGTGAAAATTCAAATTGAATAATTTGGAGGTTAAAGGGTTAACATATATTGTACAGTTACAACAAGTTACAACAACACACATCTACTGGAAAATCACTGTCACACTTATACCTAAAAATCGCCTATGTACCTTCATTCAGGGGTTTCGGGCGGGGGCCCTAGGGTAGTGGTTAGCACCGCTGCCTTTCACGCCTGAGTTCGGGGTTCGGTTCCCGGTCTCGGCGGTTTGAAAGAAACAAAAATGTTTCTTTCCCATCCACGTGTGAAGGTCAGTATTGTAGGGAGCCTCCGTGACCGAGAGGTAGCGTGCTCGGCCTCAGACCGCCAGGGCTCGAATTTCGAATCCTGTGTTTGGAGGACAGTGTCATCTCAATCATCTCACCATCCTCAGGAGGTTCTCCTGGCCCAGTTTAGCCTATATGTGCACAAAGGTGGCCTAAAGCCCGATTCATTTCATTTCATTCAGGGGTTTCAAAAAAATATGTAACAAAAGTGTAGCAAAATATATCAACCATGTCAACGGCAAAATTGCACGATACACCATCAAGCTGTCACATTGGATGGGACAAAGTCTATCCGCTTAACATGCTTAACAGAATCATGTTACAAGTTTCCATTCCTGTGCACTCGTTCCACATCGCATTGGAACCCTCTTTAGGTCATACGGTTGTCATGGTTGTATGGTTGTGTTGACAACCATAACAACCAGAGCAATTCAAGATACTTTATATCTCTGCTAGAGCTGTAAATCGCGACGACCGAATCCCCACGAAATCTATGAAATGATGCTTTTTGCTATTTTAAAAATGTGTGAATGAGGACTTTTTATGTGTTTACTACGTGAACACATATTTCCAGTCTCTTTAGACATTATGCATACCACAGAACAGCACTATCTATAATTGTAGATGGCTCTGTTTTGGGTACATTTCTGTAAATCCATGAAATTGCACCCGAAAAATCATATGTTGCCAATCACTGACTAAGCAGTTGTACAGTGGATAGATGTGTATTTGTTCAAGATTGTAATACTATTACTTACATTTTCGTAACTTTTTAACAGAGGAAGTACCCTGGATCTAGCTTTAGTATAATGTAAAATATATAGAGAGAGACAAGTACGGACATTAGACGATCTAGACTGATGGATTACAAGTAACCTATAAAGATATGTGCGCTACATTCCAGCAATCCACACAATTACATGTGTCCTGTGTTTTGTTATTTACAGTCTTCGGGAAATATCTCGCCCATGCAGTCTGTGATGATGTACAGCCTCACGCTGATGTGAACTACCCACCCATAGATTTATCCTAATGCATAACGGAGCTCTACTAAACGATGGGAATATTATCCTCATCGCTATTGATTTATACCACTTATTTCTCTTGTGATAAATTGATATTTATTTGTGTCTAAAACCTCCCAAGTTGAGAGAGTGGAGGCATGAAATAGCTCTGTCATATCTTAAATGAAAGAGAGCCTGGCCTCTCAACTCACATCCGATCCCGAAGGGTCGGCTGTTTGTCATCGAGGTTTGTGCATATATATTACTGCAAACTGTTCAAATACCTGGAGTGTGCAGTGCTCTCTGTTGTACTTTGCACTATAAAGTACCCTTTCAGTCTTGATTTTGATAAGGAAATGATTGCGCAGGAAGCGATGTAAAGCAATATTCACGCACTCAACCAAGGTAAATTTTGAAACAGTTGACTAAATCTGCTACTGTGATTGATACTTCACTTAATCCAAAATACATCAACATTATTGAAAATCTATTTTATGAAATTATTAGTAAATATTCTCCGCACTTTTTAATTCGAATTTATATGGTGAGATTGGTAAACAGCCTGACATATATACAATCACAAATGCATACGAATTTATATGACTAACAGATGATCTTCATTGTTTAGTTTTTAGAACTGTGCTTTAATTCCAATACATGCTTTGGCACTTAACCTAAATGAACGTCGTGGTCGAAAAACGTTCAGTATAATGTCGTTCCTAATATCTGTTGACCCCCCCCCCCCCTCTGATTTATTCACTGGGGATTTATAGTCGTCGCTGTCATATTTGTATATTATCATGGTTTAAAGACTTGAATGTCTTTTGTCTTGTAGATTAAGTAGTGTCATAAAAATGCTCAGCACATCGTGCTGTGGGTTGAGAACCCTCCCCTCTTGCAGTCAGTAACTAATCCAGGCTAATTATGGTCCTAATCTACCGTCATTAGCCTTCGTGAATGGATGTGTTGTTGCTAGAGGGCTTGAATACGTGAGATACACTTGTCTTTGAATCTTCCTGACTTGAATATTTTGAATGTAGAGAGCTTCTAGACTGCTACCCCATCTGTTCAATCCGTCTTGGTCAAAGGAATTGCCTTTCGATACCTCCCATATCTAATGACGGTACTCTGGAGATACGGACCATCCTTGAATAAATTCCTAGAATAATACTGTAGCGGTGCTCAAGTCAACATGTTAGTAAGTAATATCATTTTGAATTGAAGTTTGGGTCTGTGAGATTTAAGCATACGGCAAGTCATTTTAGACTTTTCGTACTGCTGTATATGTTGTTGTCTTTGAAAACATCTAGCAGAACGCTTACTTGAGCAAGAAAGACATAAATACAAATCGCCTCTCTTTCTCGCGGTCTGCTGTTCGCCTACGACTCAGCACCAGCCTGTCTATTTGTGCCGATTGGCTGATCCGCGCCCAGCAGCGGCTGACGATCTTTGCCGAGTCGAAGCATTGGTCCAGCGCTGGCACAATGCTGGTACACCGTCTGTGACGGTGTACCAGCATTGTGGCGGCTCTGTTGTGAGCTCTGTGCTGGCAGAGATCCCTCATTATCGGGGTGATCCGGAGACTGTTCTGGGCTGCACCCCTCCACGTCCGGCCCTTGTCTCCACTGTCCACTGCCTAACCCACCGTGCTGAAATACACGGCCTGCATTCAAATCTACTCTTTGTCTGTCCTGTGAATCATTCCACGGTCACTGTGAGTATGATGCTCACTACCCTTAATTTGAAATGTTCATAAACAGCTGCTAATCAAATACTGAAATATTTAATCACCTCGAGAAAGTATACAACATTTAAACTTGAATGCTGTTCACGTAAACGATTGAAGTAATGTATTTTATTCTGAGATGTTAATAATTTACCGGTGTATAATATATGGAGTGACAAGTTATGTTTATCTCCTTGATCGAGCTATGTCACGTTGACTATTCAGATAAAAATATCTGGAAAATATTTTTTCTTTTAGTTATTTTTTTCTAACACTGACTTGGTTGACAATCTTGTCCAAATGTAGAGGTATGAAGCATATGTGTTGCAGTAACAATACTATCACACATTTAAAAACAGGTCCAGATTTATACATAAAGTGTGGCATTTGTTTTTGCGTGATAGCTATTTACACTACCTACACGTGGGCCTACATAGGCTGGTATTTAAACATTATTACAATGCCCAAGATTTTTTGATAAATGTATACTAAACCTTTCAGCGCGGGAACCGTCTTTATACGTCAGAATCTGACGTCTGTAGACGTACGTGAGATTCTGACGTCTAAAGACAGCCCTGCACTGAACTAATTGAATATTTATAATTGTCGTAGACCATAACATAGGTATTCAAATGAATCAGAAAGAGCTTTCTGAGACATTTATGATGATTTAAATTTGAAAAAAACAACCTTGGGCTCCATGGTTTATACAAAATTATTCAGCGTGGTAAGGGCTAATACTCTGATGTGAATGTGATTTGTCAGCGCCCTCAGCATATCGTGGGTTACACCTCTTGATCAATACTTCCCACTGGCTGAGATTCCTAAATTATCCATGCAGAAATATGCGCGACAACCAGCAAATCGTTCAATACGTCTGACCTTCGAAATACGTTTACTTGAGCCAGATTAGATATTGGATATTGGACATTTGGGATAAAGTGCCTTCCATCTAGCCTGCTTCAGATTACAGTAAAGCCAGTGTTTTTCTGATGATGATAACGACCACTACTATTCACCTTGACCCTGTGACCTTCGAGAGTGGCCAACAGTTCTACAGTAGAGTTCAAATTTATGAGTCGCTATTCCCCGGGCCTTTAACACTGTTTAACACTACCTGCTAATACATCACGTTCATACATAATATTTATCGGCGCATCAGACCTAAATTGTCCTATCTGCCACTCTACTAGGACCCTTTAGCTCTGAGACGACGATAAACTGCTTTTTAGAGTATTATAAACTGTCCTTGTGGAATTTGGCGTGATTAACACTTTGTAAAGTGACACTTTACTCATAACCCACGCCTAACAGCCTATTATTACAACATGATATCCCGTCATTTTAAACATAATACAATTTAATGTGGATAAATCCTAATTCTGGTTTGAATTTTTTTTTTTGCGCGTTTGACTCGGTTTAACTGGAGGAGTGAAAGTTGAGAAAACACACCACTTGTTGGTGTGGTCGGTGCAGGGGGTACAGATGGGATAAATCATGTATGTACTTGACAGTAATATGGGGGAGAAGCAGGAAGCTTACGCTGCTTCCTAAGATCTATGTTTGCTGATGGTTAGGGTGGGTGAATTCAGGTGCAAAGAACTCCTGGCAATGTCAACCTGTCACAAATCACCGGTTAATGTCTCCCCACCAACACATCAGGGTCCGTATTCTCGTACAAGTTGCGATATATTGTAGGCTTCGGATTGGTCGAGATGACCATCTCGACCAATCTGAAGCCTACGATATAGCGTAACTTGTACGAGAATACGGACCCTGGAAAGTAAACTGGGGATTAAATTTCCCTTGCTTTCGCCATCGACGTTTAAACTCCAAAAACCATCGAATTTGTTTACCGTTTCAAGCTTAGTATTAGATTATTTTTGGGGTGACATTGTCTCGTCTGCTTACAGGTGAACAAAATATATTTAACTGCAGATACAGCTGGTTTTCAGTCATTTGTTTTTCATATTCAATCTGAATCTGTGTTGTTGAGACTTTACTGCTTAACAGTGCGTTATAGTTATAAGAAATTTTAATCACAAACGTATGTCAAAGTAAGTGATCATTGGCGATACTTTACGCAATATGTTGCCTCGCAGCCGCCACCCATAACTTCTAAATAAAAATGAATATATTCATGAAATTGGATTTTGCTTGTTAAAAACATTTCATCTTAGGTTATTTCCGTACATGTGCATGCACAAAGTTAAAATGTAGGCGCCCTAATCTGAGCCTTCTGATACATGTTATATAATGATCGCACGCGAATTGTTTTTAAAGATTGCTACAAAACATCCGATGATACAAAATGTTATCTAAAGAGTCACTTGTTTCCATATTTACATAAATCAGACAAGCACACATGAATCATTTGTTCACCATGTGTATCCGAAGATTTGTTAGCAACTAAACCATTCCATTTTTTCTGTCTATACAGTCATACTGACTTATCTAATATGTCTTTCACGTTTGGTGCAGTGATTACTGACAAGGATATCATAGATGTCGCTCTCAGTCAGACCTATTTTCTACAGTTCATCAATAAGGCTCTAACGTAATGTTTACATCTCTCAGTCAGCTGACCACTATGGTCATGTGTGGGCATCAGTGACCATGCGCGATCTGAATATGGTGATAAACAACCAGATAATAGCTGGTATTATACCTGACCCCCCCCCCCCCCCATCCAGTGTTTGACCTTTCACAACACGTGGATTGACGTTGCTCGTTTTATACACCCTTTTAAGCTCCCAGAAATAACAGCGCTTTCCCATCGTCTGCGACGCTTGGCCAACAACAAACCAACTTTGGGCCAATATCTTATGTTTACTAGGTTGCATCCAACCCGGCGTTGGTTCAATGGCGCCTGGCGTTAGTTCACGCCGTTTCTCGGGTCCCCTGTGGTAAGTAGAGGTTTATGATGATTAGTGGGCAGTGTGGTCCACTTGATGCCTGCGCCTTTTAGTGGTCATCCAGGGTCGCACAACCATTAACATCACAGCCAGGAGGTGACGTTGGCCCACATTTGATCTAATGCTAGTCAATACTGGCCCAGTCTTCAGCCTGCGTTAATCGGCCTTCTGGTGTTTTGCGGGGTCGACATAGAGTACACATCTATCACCTCTACCATGCTGTCTTTTTATTTCCGATCACCTTACTGTTATTATGCGCACCAGTGCTCGTGTGTTTTACAAGACCTCATAAGGTGTTAAGTTAGGGGTATGCTGTCCAGTGCGGCCTGTTGCAGGCTTAACTCTTTACAAGAGCTCATAAGGTGTTGAGTTAGGGATATGCTGACAGTGTGTCCTGCTGCAGGCTTATCTCTTTAAAAGTTACAAGAGTTCATAAGGTGTTGAGTTAGGGATATGCTGACAGTGTAGCCTAATGCATGTTTAACTGTTTACAATAATTCACAATGTGTTGAGTTAGGGATATGATGACAGTGTGTCCTGCTGCAGGCTTATCACTTTACAAGTTACAAGAGTTCATAAGGTGATGAGTTGGGGATATGCTGACAGTGTAGCCTAGTGAAGTGCATGTTTAACTGTTTACAATAATTCATACTTTGTTGAGTTAGGGATGTGCTGACAGTGTAGCCTAGTGCAGGTTTATCTCTTTACAATAGTTCATAAGGTGTTGAGTTAGGGGTGTGCTAATCAGTGGCGCAGGCTTATAGTTTGTAATGTGTTGAGTTGGGGGTATGCTGGTCAGTGTGGCCTGTCGCAGGCTTAACTCTTTACAAGAGCTCGTAATGTGTTGAGTTAGGGGTATGCTGACAGTGTGGACTGCTGCAGGCTTAACTGAAGAGCTTGTTATGTGTTGAGTTAGGGGTATGCTGACAGTGCGGCCTGCTGCAGGCTTAACTCTTTACTAGAACTCGTAATGTGTTGTGTTGAGGGTATGTTGTCCAGTGTGGCCTGCTGCAGGCGTAACTCTCTTCAAGACCTCGTAATGTGTTGAGTTAGGGGTATGCTGACAGTGCGGCTTGACGCAGGCTTAACTCTTTACAACAGCTCGTAATGGGTTGAATTAGTGGTATACTGACAGTGCGGCCTGCTGCAGGCTTAACTCTTTACAATAACTCGTTATGTGTTGAGTTGGGGGTAGCCTGTGTTGTCCAGTGCTCTTTACAACAGCTCGTCAGATTAAGTTAGGGGTATGCTGACAGTGTTGTCTGACGCAGGCTTAACTCTTGTACTGCTGAATTATTCGTTTCTATTTTCCATTATTTCAAGACTGGAATTGCTGACGCAATTTTTTGCTTCAAATGACGAAAAAAATTATATTAATGAATAATAGACATCTCACAAGCGCATTATTTGATTTATGAGGCATTTACCATAGGGTATTTTTTTCAATTTCGGTTGAATTTTATTTGGTTTAAAATTTGCTAAAAACCTTATTGTTAGTTAGGCCGTATGTCGCTTTACTCATTGTGAAAATGATGTTGATATTGAAGGGTTAAAGCTATAACTGTTCGTCGCTATCTTTAAATTACCATTAATCATGCTAGTCAGACATTAGAACATAGACGCTGTGTTATATTTTTGCTGTGTAGTATCGCGCACATTTTTGCACATTTGTGTAACCACAAATAAAGATGGCAGTAGCGAAACACTTCATATTATATCAGCATTCTTAGTGTAAATATAACTTAGTTTGGCCGGTGAGAGATGCCACAAATCATGATACATTTTGCCGTGCATTACTCTTCAGGCTTTTTATCTGATTTATATGATTTTTTGTTCTCAGGTGAATATCACATTACGGAAGCCGGGTACAAAACTAGAGCATCAAGGTATCAAGATAGAATTCATTGGACAGATAGGTATGTATACATCTTATCTGCTAGAGTAACACCACCAAGAAAAACACGAGGCTATTTTCAGATTTGTTTTTAAGATGTTACAATATCTTATTACCTCTCCATCCCTTTAACCCTTTCAGCGCGAGGACCGTCTTTATACGTCAGAATCTGACGTCTGCAGATGTCAGAAACCGATCCCCGCATTGAAAGAGTAAAATATTTACAATGGTCATAACATAGGTATTAAACAGGGTAGGAAGCATCCACGCATAAAAGTCGGGTTTTCATACCGGACCGGCCGTTTAAAAAGGACCGGTGCCGTGTATTAATGCGTGGACGTCTTTATTTTAATGGACGGCAGCATGAACTGATATTCAATGAATAAATAAGACCATAGGAATTATTCTATCACGTTATGGCTATAAAAACTGAATAATTAATTGCTGAGTGTGAATTACAATATATACTATACTTTCTAGTGATCGCATTTATTTTCACTTCATCAAAATGTGATGTAATAATATATTGTATCTATGACCACCACCTTCACTTCTCGTCATGCGTGAAAAATGACAAGGTAGAAAAAATTATTTATATATGCTCAATGGAGCTCGACAAATATATCTGTAACTTAGCCGCATCATTAAGAAATCGGTCATAGCAATCATATCTGAAATGACAAAAATATGAAAAAATATCGTGCATTTTTTGTAAATACATCTCTTTTGACCGTCGTTATTAGGTTGGTCAAATAAAAAAATTAATACGCCATAGTTGAATATCTTATTATTGAATTAAATCACAAAAAAAATCTTTTTTATAAATAACATGTTTTTCTGAGCATAATGACGATAGTGTGCAAATCTATTTTGCTACACACATGGCTGAAAGTATTAAACAATTGCATTCGTCAATGTCGGTATGCCTCTGTGATCAAAACAATACAATTGCATTTTCGTTACTATAGAGTAATGATTGAATATGTATAATAAGTCAAATATTAAACAATATAAATTCAGAACCAAATACATTGGTCATTTAAAAGTAGAACGGGTTTCTGGATGGTTTTTGCTAAAACAGGTCAACGTTACTGGGTTGCATAATTTTAACAATGAGTGTACGGAAGCAGACGGTTTTTCTGACCCTCACGACAGCTGTCATTTCTCTGTCTATTATATCTATCAAGTATGTCTTCGTCCGTAGTATGTGTTTTTGCTTTATTGTACGTTTATATTACTAACAATGAATATTCAAACCCAAGCGTGACTTTATAAAACTGTATTTAAATAAAACAGACACAGTTATGTTAGAATCACTCATGCATGACGTGATTCAGACGGTGTTTTTTAAAAGGACGTCCCCTAATAAGCTCACGCCCACATCGACCCTTTAAAAGCGGCCAGACCCGTATAAAAAGCCACCCTTCATTCGAGTATGCTTCCTACCCTGTTCAAATGAATCGGAAGGAGCCAACTAAGAATATTTATGATGTTTCAAATTAAAAAACCCTTTTGTCTCCATGGTTTATACACCAATATTTCATCATTGTAAGGGTAAATTGTATGTGATACGACAAGTCTATGATTATTACAATGACACAACTGGGAACCTGTTTTTGTCTCCATACAGAGCTTTACTATGACCGTGGTAATCATCACGAATTCACATCACTTGTCAAAGAGCTGGCACGGCCAGGAGAGCTGTCACAGAACACAAGTTATGAATTTGAGTTCGTTCAAGTTGAGAAACCCTATGAATCATACACCGGTGCCAATGTTAGACTAAGGTATGTGATGAGAAATTGATGGATTACTCTGCTTTTTTATCATTTTGTTGTTTTTAAGTTCACAATGGTTTTACCATTCTAGGTTTTTTATGTTCACAAAACTTCACAAATACGAGACGTTGCAGACGATGGCTCCATACAGCGCCTGGGATATTAGGGAGTTTCAAAACAATTAACTTCATTGAGAACTGTTACCAGACTTATATTACAGACCTGCGCACTTCTTCGTCCTATACCTGGAGTAGTATATAGATTCTGAGTCTCTGCGGTTTGAAATAACGAACTATTTTCCAATTTCCAATCACTACTTAGCTGTTAGGAATGGCATTGTCTAGGAATACATTTCTTCAGCACTGTATCTTATAATCTGAAAAATACTGGGTATGGGTGTACACCAACCCGTAATCGCTAGGCCTATAACAATATGGTTTACATTGTTTGCACCTTTTAGTTACTGATATACGGGTTATAATAATTTTTAGGCTGCTAGATGTATATTATAATAATATATCTCTACTGGTAGTATAAGTTACATTAGCCTACATGTATATACCCAGCAAAACAAAACATTTGTTTATCATTGATGCAACGTCGGCCCAACGTCTTCGACGTTGCTTTAACATTGTATAAATGTTATACAAATGTTTTGTGTTTGCTAGGGACTACTTGCCTAAATTAAATGAATGTGTTGACAGACACATTGTATTATGGTCCAAATAGTACTCAAGTAATAATTGGAACTCACGAGACAAAGTGTTGCCGTGTAGGTTCCACTAGCTGGCAAATTGCCAACGACGACATTCACATGCTGTCTATTGCTTCCCCTATTGTTTGTGTGAATACATAAAATGTTTAACTATGGGTATTGACTTCTTGTAAACGTATGACATACGTTTACAAACCACCTGGTTTGTGTATTAAGCAACTACTTCCGAGTTGGCCATGTCTGAGGTAAATTCCCGGACATGCCCAGAACCCTTTGTCGGATGATTTTATTCCAACAGTTCCTTTCTATTTCTTAACATAGTCATACCCAAGAAGATTCTTAGAAAAATGTCTTCGAAATATTCTTTAAATACCTTAATTGGCAACTGTGATATGTTAACAGTATACACTTTTTCGTATACCTTTTGAGAAGTTGTGCTGACCATCAGTCCCTACTGACTAGAAACCTTACACTACTGACAAACATGTACATGTATGAGACTACTGAAAGGAACACTTAATATGTGCGCAATGATCGCATGCCTTATGTCGGGGCGTACATTTGTCCCAGATAAGGATACGAATAATCTTCCTGTACAGATATTGCGCATGGCTCAACCACAATTATAAATGTGTTGCTGACAACCCAGCAAACACGACACATTGAAAAAATGTTGGTTGCCGTTATTTAAAAAATGTTGGTTTGATGTTGACCCACCGTCTGCGACGTTAGTCCAACATCAAACCAACATTGTTTCAATGTGTCGTGTTTGCTGGGAAAACAGATGGATCGGATAATTCATGCATTCCCATTATATCCCCATAAACATCAAGTTAACCGAATTGATTACTAAATAAATACCTTTGTGGTGCAATAACAATTATTAATTATACTAATTTGTATTTTGTTTTCCTAACATTTTTTTAGATACTTCTTGCGAGTGACAATAGTAAAACGATTGACTGATATCGTGAAGGAACAGGACATTGTTGTACACACGCTTTCTCAATATCCAGACATGAATAGCAGTATAAAGATGGAGGTGGGGATAGAGGACTGTCTACATATAGAATTTGAATACAACAAATCTAAGTAAGTCAACTTGTGAATGCTGTCTTATCCCTTTGGGTTTCACTGAGGCGACGTTTTAAACAGGTGCCGTTCTAGATTAAAGTACTAAGTAAATTATAACAGATTTACATTTAGCTTGTCTGTGAAACTAAGCTTTTAGTTTGGCTACACAGTTTTACTGATTTTGACATTGTCAACTTTCACCCCGCTCTTTCGAACCAAGGTTGTGCCACCTTCAACATTTTTTTAATCTGAACATTCTAGGCTGTGGTATTTGAATTATTTTTGTTAAATCTTCACTTGTTAGGCTGTTCTATGCAGTTTATCTTCTCCCTCTGATCGCAAATACAGACTCAGTGTTGGTGACATGTGACCAATAAAATCATCAATATTTAAATCTAGTTATTTTTCTCATGGAAACGACTAGGTCTAGCACAAAAATATTTTGTGACAAGAATGTTGTTGACAAGCACCTGGGCATTTGGTTGAGCACGGGGATTTTCTTTCATTAGCGTATACTGGCAATTGCATCAATTCGAGGGAGGTGATCTCTAGTGTACAGTAATGGAAGTTAAATTTATTTTTAATTGAGATAAATGAAATACACACAGACATAGTAATATTATTTTCAATCTACACATTAGCAATTTCATTTGAAGATTTCTTTGCTAAATTATGTCCTGAAAACGGTAATATGGTGTTTGTTTAGTTCGATGTTGGGGCAGGGGATCCGATTATGGCATCCGGCCGTACGTCTGCATTATGACCTATATTTATCTATTGCTCACACTAGCAGTACTATATACAGAGACATATTTCTAAAATATCTTGGGATTCCTTTTTTACTTTTTTATTTTTTCCTATTTTACATTGGCATCACCCAGAGGCCTTGATGTGCATTTTCGTGTGTTTCAATCAAGTAATAAGTATTTATTTCTAATGATCTCCAGAGAGGCAAGACAGAGCGTGAGGCAGGTGATTATAGCGGCCTTTGGCCTTATGTTTACAGCTGTGAAGCACCTTATTTACCATATATACACATGAGGCTGCTTATATCCTGTGTTGTGATTATTATCTCCTCTATACATAATTTAAATGGTGTGATTAGTGTGATAAATTTATTCATATTCACTTCGTTTTTATTGTTGCAGATACCACTTGAAAGATGTTATAGTTGGCAAAATATATTTCTTATTAGTTAGGATAAAAATTAAACACATGGAGATCCAGATTATCAAGAGAGAAACAACAGGATCTGGTAAGACTATCTTTATAGTGTTCATAAACTGACTGGCTTATCATCAATTACTATCAATAAAGTGTAGTCATTGTATTGTGGAAAACTCAACATTGCAACACAGGAAAGATGTAATCTTCAAACCAAAATATGTTTTGCTCCATTATCAATTAATGAAAATTCGTAGCACATCTTTGCTCATCTGTGTGGAGACCACTCAATTAATTTTCTAACGTTTTTTATTTAAAACTACCTTTCTTAACATAAATCTTTCAACTTAGGATGGGATCCCTGTTGACATTGTTATTTGAACTACTCAGTAACTCTACCAAAACTATGAAAAAAACAAAGACTTCATATTTGATACAATAGTGAGACAAATGTCCATTGAATTAAAATTTTAACCGCCAAATTATTCAATTTGAATTTTCACCCACTTGAAGTTGTGTCTCGCTGACGCGATCCACAACTTCAAGTGAGTGAAAATTATTCAGATTTGACAAAATGGTGGTCAACTCTTTTCAGATCTTGCTGGTTGATGTCACATTTTATCTTTCACATATTTAAAATGTGGTACTTATTGTGCTAATAAAAAATGAAAACTCGAATAGATTCGGCACCGGCGGTTAAAGGGTTAAATAACAGTGAACTGATTTACAACAAGATATGTAGGATGGATTGCATATAGTCTGATCATAATATTGACTGACTGATTTCAGGTCCCAACACATTTAATGAAAACGAAACGGTAGCAAAGTATGAGATTATGGATGGAGCCCCAGTGCGAGGTCAGTCGATATTTGGATTGTAAAGTTATATTTTTTGATACCAGGAGAATCGCCTATAGCATGCTGTTTTGATAATGGTTACGTAGTACATTAAATTACAGTTTATTTCAATTTTCACCGTGAGGTGACTTAAAATGATCTTATTTTATAAAATACGTGTCTACAAAGTTAAGACCATTCTGATTTTACTAAATATACTCGTTTCTCTATTTGCTATGTTTTAATTTACTACAAAGTGTATAAACACCACAAAACGTTAACAAAAATTGACTTTGGTGGTGCAAGGAACGAAGAGTTTATCATCTACACTAAAAAATATATTATGGCTTTTTCAGGTGAATCCATACCAATCCGGTTATTCCTCAGCGGCTATGAGCTGACGCCATCTATGAGAGATATCAACAAAAAGTTTTCAGTGAGGTATTATTTAAACCTAGTGCTTGTTGACGAAGAAGAAAGACGCTACTTCAAACAACAGGTCAGTCTTCAATGTTATTTAAAATTAGCATCCTTTACTTAATCACTTGTACTACGATAGAGGCATTTTAACCAATTATGTACAATTTTTTATACAAATTGTAATGGTGGATACAGCAGCATCCTAGACTTTATTATTAAAAATATTTTTTGAGAATGAAATATTTTTGTTATTCAGTTTGAGAAAAAGTTTGAGGAACAGTAGAAAGCCTTAACACCATTAAATCATGTCAATGTATGCATAATACCAGGTATACATTTTCTGAGAAAAAGTAAAGGGCTCTATACTTCCACCAAAAGCCAAGCGGTAGCAAGCCTGGTAACCATGTTAACTGTTTTATTGGAACGTTACTTAGCAGTTCGTACTTTTGGGATGGCATTTTAGGCGGAGAAAGATATTTTTACTCCAGTGCCAAAGGAAGCTGGATTACTATTTGCCATAGTGAGATATGATTGATTGTAATCAATTATCTTGTATATAATTTAAAAAAAACTAAAAATTGTATTTTGACAGTACATGTATTCTATATCTATGTTCAATGTTTTAATTGAATTTGATCAGGAGATAACAATATTCCGGCGAGCAGAGAAGACGCGGAGGCCGTATCAGCCTGCTAGACAGCTTAAACAACTGACTCCAAGCAATCAAATGGACAATTCTCCTGCTAATTCAGTTAACTCAGACGACAACTGACAGTCACCCCCGCTGATCATGTGTGTATGTGTATGTAAAGGCTTGTCTGAAGAAGGTGCAATATTCATTGTCTGGGTCACCATAGTACATCCACCCTTAAGACACCAAGAAGAAATCTACTCATTTTCACCTGGCTCCTTCAAATAGTCTTTATCTGTCATCCGCTGTTTAGTTTATTCAATTAAGCGGTGCATATGATTGTCAACTTCTTCAATGTATGATAATAAGGCTAATTTAAATGAACAAAACAAAAAAGTATGATTTAAAGACGCAGAATAAAAAAACAGAAATCTAGTGTACGGTAATCAATGTCACCGAATATGGCAATTTGTCATGGCGTCTCTCTAACAATAGACTATCGGCCAATACTGGCTGGATGATGGCCCACTGTCTGCGACACTGGCCCGGCATTCAGCCAGTATCGCATCAGTGTGTTGTGTTCACTGTGGTGTTTTAAGGGTTGATCCACTCATGGTGAAGTGTTACGAACTATTGTCAATAATCCTAGACGTGAAACTCGGCGAGAGAGAGAATGTAATCTTTGTAATGATAACCATCCACCATTCTGTTATAACCACTCCACAGACTGCCGTGTAAAGCCAGGAGGCAGTATCTGCTTACTTTTCAAGTAAGCAGATACTGCCTTTTGGCTTTGCAGAGCAATGTAACTGGCATCACAGACCCTCATCAGGCTCCGAGACAACACTTGTATCGCTCCCTCAGGATTAAAGACACACACCCTTTAACCCTGACGGACGCCACGTTATCACTCACCACATGCCACCCTTTAGTCTCTGGGCGACAAATATAATTATTCCCAGGCTTGTAGAATGCTGGGTTTCTCAATTACACCATTTTTATTCCAATGTGTCTTGTACGGAACCTATCGGGCGACAAATAGATTGTTTGTGTAATTTGCAATCCTCGATATATGCTGTGACTTTTTTGCAATTAAATAGAAATACTGGTTGACTGTTCAACAGTTGTAAGTCCAGACGGTCATCAAAATGCGATGCACTGTACTCGTTAATAAGATTGAATATTATAAATTTTACTAGTATATATTTAATGCAATAATAATACAATTAATTATTTGTAAACTACTTTTTGGAAATAATAAGTAGAATCTTATAATTACTTTTTACATATTTTATGAGGTAATTAAAGTAAATTATTTAAATTGTAAAAAAATGTCTCTCGACTCTTTATTTTCTTCTTGAAATATTTGTTCTGTTATTTCCGATGAGTTATATTTATATTAGCACAAATTTGTTCATAGCGCCATTAGTTGAATTTAGTAAGCGGATACCCCTACTGGGACAGGGGAACTAGGTGATGTTTGCTTGTGACCTTAAGTATTAAACGTAACGAACCGTAAGTGCTTAGTATGATGGTGGATTTTTTGTATGAAAGAACAAACTTCCGCTAACCAAATAACATCCATTTTTTTCGATTCATCTTCCGTTATCGTTGTTTGAAGCGTTGCACAGTTCATGCTTGATATATTAGATATTGCAAATACGATATGTAGATTATAATACCAACTGTAGGCCTAGTCATGAATATGTTACGAAATACCGTTAACAGAGATCCAAATACCGGTAATTACCATAATTCCTCCGCCACCACCAGAAACGGCTCGCCATTTTTTATGAGAATAAACGCTGTATTCGCTCAATTGTTGTGATTGTACACTAATGTGATGTATCATAATATGGCGCTAGGACGTACTTTACAAACAAAGAAAAGTGTGGTCAGTACAACAACTACTTCCAAGTGTTATTAACCCTTAGAACACTGATGTCGACTACAGTAAACATTCTGTGTTTTTACTAGCACCTGCATAACCAGCTGTTAAAAATAAAATATGCTTTCAATCTTAAAACACCGATATATTATGTTGGGACTTCAATTTCACAAATAACCCAAATTTTCAGTCACTTGAAGTTGTGGATCGCGGTAGCGAGACACAGCTTCAAGTGAATGAAAATTTAAATTTCTTAGCTCAGTGGTCTGAGGGTTAACCGTATTTCCCATGAGACATAGTGGATTGAACTACGAAAAGTACATGAGGTTTGAGTTGTTCTCACAAAACATGTTGCATGAGGACACTTATTTTTGGTACCCGTCTCACATGTCATTTCTCGTTTTAAAATTGAAGGGTGTTTAGGGAGGTTTACCATCTATAGCTAGGTGATGTATACATGTTATTGACAGTTGTCGACTTAGCTACCATTTGTTACCTGTGCCCCAACTTTTTTTATTATATGCTCAACAACAAAATAAAATCGTTGGCTCCCGAAGGCAAGAACAGCCACACTTGTATACCAGAAGATAACACCACCATGAGTGCAACTTTGTAAAGTTGCAATTATGAGAGTGTTGTCGAAGAAGAAAACAAGTCATAGTGCATTCCATTGGTGAATAATACTTTGAAAAAACAGAACTATTGTCTTCAAACTAAAGAAATCAAGCGCTAAGTTAACGAATGTGGCTATCCATCTAATTTGAATTGTAACACAGTGTTGACATAACCGATACATAACACGATAATATGTTTATCATAACCCAGAAAACACGAAACATTCACCCAATGTTGGTTTAATTTTGGGCGAAGGCAACGCTCGTTTTTTTCTAGGGAGATTTATCGTTAATATTCAAGCTACACTATTTTATTGATCAATTTTAACAGGATTTAACCTGTTGTCTAACCTTATAAAACATAACATTCTGACTACGACATCAACGGAAACTGTAGAGCTTCAGTCTCTCAGTGATAGCTTTGTGATTTTAAATAATCTACTTTTACATAAATATTGTAAAAAAAATCTTTCGTCATGGACATTCATGCTATCAATGACATTAATGCCTTGACTTTATGTTGCCAAGGATTACGTTTTTGCAACACAGAAATGACGTATTACACAGAAGATTAGTTACAGTCTTGACCGCCAACTGGCTTTCATTTGAATTGTGTATACTTTTTTAATGGTATATAATGACTGTACATAAATTGGAAAACAAATGCACAATGTATATATCGGCTGTTCTTATTTTCGCCAGAAAACAAACGTGTAACATTTTTCAGGTTTGTCGGAAAATACTGAGTGATGATCAGTATGATCAGTCCTCATGTATTTTAATCTCATTTAATTTTCTACCCACTCACTTGAAGTTGTGTCTCGCCAGCGCGACTCACAACTTCAAGTGGGTGAAAATAACTCTTATTTGTTTAATTTGAGACCAAAAAAAACATGCAACTGTTGATGTCGAAACATATTTTACTTCCAATACCAGTGATTTAATCTGCTAATAAAATGGATTAAAACGGTTATTTTCGTGCTTAGCGCTCAACATTTAAACTGCCAAATTATTCAATTGGAATTTTCACTCACTTGAAGTTGCGTCTCGCTGACGCGATCCACAGCTTCAAGTGAGTGAAAATTATTAGGATTTGACAAAATGCAAGCGAATAATTCAGACATTTTGCTGATTGATGTCACGTTTGAACTTTAACATGTGCGAAAGCTGATATGTGATGTGCTAATAAAAATGTAAGAAACGAATATACTCGGGACCGGCGGTTAAAGGGTTAAAGGGATGTTCTGAATGTTATGAACCGTGAAAGCCGGCTGAGCAGATAACCCTTTACCTACTAGTGACGCACATATATACGAGTCATAGGGCTAATTTTAGATTAACCCTTTCAACCCGTAACATAGGTATTCAAATAAGCGGAAAGAGCTGACTAAAACATGATGATTTCAAATTAAAAATAACCCTTTTAGTCTCCATAGTTTGTAGAACAAAATACTTCAGCGCTTTAAGGGTGAAAGTCATCTCATAGAAATTGATACAGCCCGTCCAGAGGAAGTTTCTAGCCATTTCTTATTTTGGTATATTACATTAAAAAAAATGATAAAACTTTGTAATTTGCATTCACTGTGAGGTGGGAATTGCTGCAGCAATTCACAGCTGACAGTGAATGCAAATATGTTGCAGTCCTCGGTTGGTGAAAGACTGAATCGTAATTATATGTGTCATTCTTACCCATTGTTAGAATCAGCGTACATAGAACACATTACTTCCAGCAAACACCAGACCGTAACCCAATGTTGATACAATGTTGGCCAACATTGATCTGACATTGGGTGAATCTTTCGTGTTTGCTGGGCAGTGCCTATGTTTGATCGACGCTGTAATACAGAACATTAGTTTGATCAACAATCCTCACGTACTGTATGCTGTGCTAAAAAGATAAATTTATCACATCAATAACAAAAATAATATTGGCATGACGAGGATGCCCTCTCATTACAACATTCACCATGCATGTATTGCGTACAACCACACAAATTCATGTTGATCCTGTGGGCAGAGGCTTGAACAGATTTACGCATTTTAAATTCGCCTGCGGGACAGCATATTGTTCTTAAGTTTGCTCATTTGCTTAGGGAGTAAAAAAAAATGTTTTCTCGTGGATTATAACGTAATCCACAGATGTTATTTGAGAACACATGCTTATTGACTACGAGTCTAACATGTCGTAAGTGGTACTTAATACACTTTAGTTCAACCTTCCTTATGGTGTGTCTTCAACATCATCTACATACCTTAATCTATGTCGGTTTCAGAAAGTATATTAATAAATTTACATAATTTGTTATGCTTGCAAGTATTTAAAATACAGCGCTAATTATTATTTTATATGATTTCAGTTTTGGCTGTAATGACAAATGCAATTTAGTAATATCTATTTTGTGGTAGGTAGGCTAGTTTATGTATTTAAACAGGACACAATATTTTTGAAATGAACTAATTCTGTGAAATATGTAAAATAATGATAGTGGAACTTCAAAGTAAACGATTGAACACATGTCAAGTGTCAAGAGATCGGTAGTGTGCAGTCACTAAGTAAAATCACAATCCCACCATTAGAAATAGTATATATGCATCTAATCTAGAACGAATAGGCATTTAAATTCACTACAGCTCATGTGATTTGTGTTAATGTTCACATCAGTTTATGTATATTGAATTGCCACGTCTTGCATATAATTTAGCTGTCATTTATACCTGCAATAATTCTTTTGTATGGATTGTGTGATGTAATCATATTTGATTCCTGTTCGCTCATTTTGTGTTTTATTTTTTGACAAGTATAAATAATAACATAAAATGTGTTCTTACTTGAGTGCTTGTCGTTCTAATGTGCACCAACTCATGAATTATGACAACGGTTCATGTCTTGATTCACATCAATATTTCAATTGAAATCACTCGGAATACCATCTTTAAATCAATAATAATTGTACTCATTTTCCACAGAAAGGAAACAGAATTTGGTTGGTTACTCATCCATACAGATTAAAAATGGGATGTTTCTCAATTGTGTTGCGATAATGTGATTAGTTATTTTTATATATCTTAATGTCAATCATATGGGGATTTTTTTATCGTTATGAACAATATCTCATGAATAGATAATGATTCTGTCTAGAGAAATTAAAGCATATTAATTATTATAGAATGTGTTAATTCTCAGACTCTCGCATGATAAAGGGGAACATGTTTTGTACATTAAATGTCTAATGACTTCCCCATTCACGTGTGAATGTACATTTATGAAAAAGATATTTCACATGGTCTGTTAGGGCTACCATATTGGTGTAATATATTCATATTTACTGTACAAAGAAAGTTAAACGATTATGTAATAAAGATTATGTATAATGGCCACTGGTTTGTTTTTTTAACGTATTTTTTAGTTTGGTAGATCGTATTATTAATTATTTATTTGGCGTTTTTCATTATTGGGTCCAGAGATATAGTGTAGGCCTAGTTGTGAGACAATATAAGGTCAAAAAGAACTATCATATGTTTCTCGTCGTCGCGCGCGTTTTTTCCAGCAATTTTGTTTATTAAAAAAACAAAATTGTTGTTGCTTTTTACACATGCTTTTTACACATATGATATTTGTTTAAATCAAAATTGAGTAAAAAAAAGGCACCACTTTTGACATTTTCTTTGACGAGAAACATAGTTCCTTTTTTTGCCTTAGTTGTTATGAGTTAAGCTACTAACCAGCAAACACGGGGTATTCACCCAATGCGGCTTTAATGTCGAGCCATCGTCGACGACGGTGGCTCAACATTGAAACCGCATTGGGTGAATGCCCCGTGTTTTCTGGTTAGGTCACTAGGCCTGCAGTACAATCACGAATTTGCTAGCTTATAACTACCAAAGATCGGCTCCAAACACGGCCCCGGGGATGATTTCGTGATTAGCAATACGGGCGTCAAAAGAAAGGACTTAAACACAACCAAGATTATTGGTATTTTCCAAAATTTCGTATAATCATGCTGGTCCAAGCTCACTTCCAAACACTGATTGAAAAACACACACATTTGTCAATATTATCCGCAGATAAAGACTGAGAGGGATGGTGACATTTTTATATGCCTACGAGCACATTGTAACCTCAAAATTCCGCAAATTAAATGCAACCCATTAATCCCCATTCGTTCAAACAATCAACCCACTCGTTATTTTATCAGTTAAATCTGATTTTGTTGGATCATAACATCCATTTCCACCGCCATTTTGTACCTGCATCTAGAACAGATGCTCATCCTCTGGAGCTGGTAAGCAAGCACTACATAGCCTAGCCTTATAATAGCTAACTAGAAAAAGAGTTACCGAAGCCCTGATTTAGTCTGTTGAGTGCTATAAACAAAAAATCGGCTTAATATTTTCTAAACATAATAGTGTATTAATCTTCCTCATGGGCCAGAATCCTAAATGTCCAGGATCTAATTAAGGAAAGAACCAAGGAGACAATTTCAAATATATCTTCAACGTGTATTCCTTCTACCACCATCGCCGGTGCTGGCCAACATTCATTCTATACTTGCCTAAGATGTACCTCGGAGACGGGATGTAGGCCTGCCCACCAAATTCCGGTTCAATGTTGGTCAATGCTGGTTCAATGCCGGTCAATCGTCTACGACGCTGGCCCCACGACTTTGTGCAAACACGTGGCATTCACTCATTGCTGACCCACAGTCTTCAACGCTGGTCCGTCATTGAAACGGCTTTGGGTGATTGCAGTGTTTTCTGACTGCTGCATTATGCAGGGACGCTTTACTTCCCGGCGCCAGAAACACCAGATAGCACCATACATTGGCCCAATGCTGATGTAATGCTGGGCCACTGTCTGCGACGCTGGGCCAACATTATTCCAACCAAAACCCTTTAAGCTCTCAACCACAAATATAACCGTGAATATATATTTTTCTGAACACCTGGTAAAGACAAAAGTAGGCCTACTTAACCTAAGGAACTGAAACGTTATATTACACATGTTCAGCATACGTTCAATATAAATCAGCGCCATTCCATTAACCCAACAGCATGTGAGAAGCATATTGTTTACAATAAACCTTTCCCGAAGCCAACGGAGATGTTGAAGTGGGCCCTTATTCTGTGAAACGCGGTGACGTCACTCGGTGAAAACAAGGTTATATAACACCCCCTCCCCCATACTTCATTGTATTAGCCAGCTCGGTGAAAATAAAGGAGGTCGAGGTCATTGAGTTTCACAGAATAGGAGTGATGTGGTCATATTTTTTTGTGCGAATTAGACCAAGTATTCTAGCAGCTATGTTCTGAATTGGTTGAAGGTGACATATTGTTGAGGATGTTAGTCCTGACAACAGTGAGTTGTAGTAATCCAGTCTGGATGTTACAAAGGCATTTATAAGTTGTTCTACAATTTTGTGAGAAAGTAAACGACGTATGACGTTTTCTGAGATGAAACATGCACGAACGACACTGTGAGTTAACAAGTGGTTCCATATTGAGATGTTTATTAAAAATTACGCCGAGATTTTTAACAGAAGCAGAACTAGGATGCACATCAATATAGACATGATCAGAGACACCAGAATTAGCACGTGGGGGGCTCACAAAAATAATCTAGGTTTTTTCCCCTTTTAACTGAATCTTGTGTGCCACCATCCACGCCTTGATCTCCGTAACGCATTCCTCGACCCTCTCCAGCGCATCTCCCCATTCACAAGGCGTGAATGAGAGATGAAGTTGTGTGTTATCGGCACAAAGCTGGACACAAAAAAACATATTTTCTCGCTAATATAGCGACAGGGGATGTGTATAGCGAGAACAGCACTGTACCTAACCGTTCCTTGTGGTACACCAAATAAAAGTTTCCGTTTTGTAGAAAACGAATCACCAATTTCGGTTGTTTATTTTCTATGACTCAAATATGAATCTAACCATTTCAGAGCTGTGCCAGTAATGCCAAAATCAAGTCTTAGTTGATGAAGTAGTACGGTGTGGTCTATTGCATCAAATGCTGCGGATGGATCAAGAAGTAGGCTTTCTGTAGGCCTATTGTGATGCTTGCGATATTGTGACGTCCCAGCTTCAAGCTCCCTCACAGACTGACTAACGTCATGCCTATCACCCTATTATCGCTCACTATCATTGTGTGCTTGCACGTTTTTATTAATTGTGTTTACTTATAATCTAATGTGCCACTCAACAAAATAATGAACATTTGCATCGTTTTATTTTACATCAGTTTTGTATAGTTTTATTACTTGTCATGTTTCATAATGTTTAGTTTGATTGTTTTTATGTATATTTACAACCTTTCTAAGCCGATTTCGGCGTTAGGTCGCGGTCTCCATTGTTATTGCCATTTTAGAGAATGTAAACATTGAAAAAAATGAAATGAATCGGGCTTTATGCCACCTTTGTGCACATATAGGCTAAACTGGGCCAGGAGAACCTCCTGAGGATCGTGAGATGATTGAGATGACACTGTCCTCCAGACACAGGATTCGAAATTCGAGCCTTGGCGGTCTGAGGCCGAGCACGCCACCTCTCGGTCACGGAGGCTCCCCACAATACTGACTTTCACACGTGGATGGGGAAGAAACATTGTTTGTTTCTTTTCAACCGCCGAGACCGGGAACCGAACCCCGAACTCTGGCGTGAAAGGCAGCGGTGCTAACCACTACCCTAGGGTCCCCGCCCTGTAAACATTGAGATGTCGAGTCGAAATTAACTAAGTTCTAGTTGTCCGATTTTCATGATCTTGGTATCATTTTAAAGATATTTTCATCTACTATTTCATCATGTATATAGCGATATTTGAAAATGTGTCTCTTTTTATCATGACGTGAGCAATCTGAGAATGTATAGCGATCTCGTTGAGATCTGGTTAGATTACAGAGTATTATCAGTCATGTTTTCCTAGGGAAGGGTATTACTGTAGGTTAGATGGGAATTAATGTTTTAATATAACTAGTAATGTGATATTATTGGAAGTTAAAAGTAGGTTGATTTTAATTAGTTTTAATTGGTCTTGTTCAGTGGGGAAGTAGACTCGTTTTCAGTCAGGCTTTGTGATTGGTCAGATTTGGTGCCTTGTGATTGGTCAGAAGGCTGTATAAATTTGGCTGCGCGATATTCAGGCCACCAAAGAAGTCAGCCGAGGCCAAGGTCGAAGACTCCCTCAGCGTAGTTGTGAAGGACGTCGACACCAAGGCAGAAGAAGAAGATATAGAGGCAGCCATCATGGAGGAGCAAGGACTGAAGGTGAAGGTGGTGCGCTTCATCAACAGATCATCAGGACGTGGCATCCCGAAAGTGAAGGTCACGTTCGAGAAGAAAGAAGAGATGGAGGCAGCAACCAAGAACAGCCGTCTTCTCATCGGTACTCACTCCTACAGAACGGAGGAGTACAAGAAGAAGACCAGAATCCTGCAATGTTACAGGTGCCAACGATTCGGCCATGCCCAGGACTCCTGCAAGGCACGAGACGTGAGATGCGGGAAGTGTGCCGGACCCCACAAAAGAGCTGAGTGTACAGCCAGAGCCAGCTACTGCGCCAACTGTACAGGAGATCACCTGGCGTCGGACGGAAGATGCCCTAGAGCGATAGAGGTGAAGAAGAAGATTGCTGAGAAGAGAGAAGGCCAGCGACATCGTGGCACTCAAGCAACCAGCAAGAAACCTGCGCCAGCTCAACACCAGCGCCAGAGCGAACGTGCTGAGCAGCCAGAGCAGCCCAAGAAGGCCGCACGAGGTGAGTTACCCGATTTACCTATTTTAAATCTGTCAGATAATGATTTAACTCGAGTAGCACTTTTTATTTCAGCCCACACGATCCTGTACGCCAGAGCCATGAACGCAGGAACGATGGAGCCAGATGACGTACCACACATAGCCAGCAAATCAGTCAACTGGGCCTTCAGAGCGAACGTCTCCCCACTGACCATCAGAGACTACTTACTCCACCTTCCAAAAGACTTGTGAGTACAACCTAAACCTAAAGTAGAAAAAGTAGGGCCGTTTTTACTAGGTCTAGTACAGTACAGTACTCACCAGTAAAAACCTAACTAAAGTAGGAAAAACTAAAGCAGGGCTAAGTACAGTACAGTACTTATAAAATATGGATAACAGTTTACCACCAACTAAAAACGTTCAAATTATTCATGCTAACATTAACGGACTATATAAAAGAAGGACTGAACTAATTAACTATTTAAACGAATATAAACCACATTTTGTGACTTTAAATGAAACTAGACTTAGAGAGCAAACTTACTAGAATCAGAATTCCAAATTATAACATTATCAGAAAAGATAGAAATGTAATTAATCCTAATGGGCGCCTGCAGCAAGCAGCAGGCGGTGTAGCTATTTTAATTAGAAAAGATATCAAGTTTAATGAAATAGATACTTCAGATTTTAACGAAGAATTTTTGGCAATAAACTTCAAATCACAAGGTAAGACAGTGGCTATAGCAACTATTTATAACCCGCCAGATATTAAGCCAAACATAGAGAATTTCAGGCATATAACTAATTCATATCCACTTTCAATTCTTATCGGAGATTTCAATTGTAAGCATACTTTTTTCGGATGTAAAGTAGGAAATTCTAACGGAGACATTCTTTTTAACATAATTGAAGAATTAGACTTACTAATCACTAACGACAGCACTGTAACTTATAGACCAGGGACGTCCTCTGGCGGCGATCTACTAGATTTAGCGCTAGTTAGCCGCCAGATGGCGTCACGCATCCAATCATGTGATGTAGGCGATGACATTGGTTCAGATCATTTGCCAGTTCATTTAACTTTAGCTTCACCGCAAATTCAAAAACAATTTCAGAGAGAAATTCTACAATATGAAAAAACAGATTGGAACAGGTTTAATAAAGAAATAATAAATAACTTAGATAGACTCGAACCTGAAACACCAGAGGAACTAGACTTAGCTAACGAAAAAATAAGCAATATAATTAAAGAAGGGCTAAATAAAGCGTGTCCTAAAGCAAAACGTAAAGATAAAGCACTTTTTATTTCAAATGAAACAATGAAATTAATTAAATTAAAGAGACAAATTAGACGCTTAGCTAGAAATACGCAAAAAGCAGAGGATAAAACTCTATATAATCAATTAAACAACTTAGTAAGTAAACAAGTAAACAAAGATAGAGAAGAATTTTGGAATCAGCAAACTAAAAAACTAGACGAAACTAAAGACTCTAAAGAATTTTGGAAAACTATCAATAGTATTAATGGTAAGAAATCAGGCGGCGCATCCAAGCCAATAATTAAAGAAAATGGTAATTTAACTCAAAACGACTTAGAAAAAGCAACCACGTTCGCTGAATCTTTAGGCAAAATTCATAATACTCACACAGGTGAAATTTTTGATGATGAATTTAAAGATTTAATAGATAACGCTATAAATCAAAAATCGCAGCTTTTTTCAACTCTAAAAGAAAATAAAGTAGAAGATGGCGACGATAGTATACTACTCAGGGATATCTCGATTCAAGAAATAAAACTACAATTAGATAGGACCAAAGGTAGGTCTGCTCCAGGAGCAGACGGAATTAAATACACTATAATTAAAAAATGTCCAGAAATAGAATTTGAGAATTTAAAAACTATGTACAATCAGTGCCTAAAAATAGGGTATTTTCCAAGTAAATGGAAGGAAGCTCAAGGAATTATGCTCACAAAGCCTAAAAAAGACAATAAAATTCCAACTAACTATAGACCAATCAGTTTATTAAGTTGCATAGGCAAACTTTTTGAAAAAATAATTGCTCATAGAATGCGCAGTAAATTAGAAGAAGAAAATTTCTTTAATAAATGGCAAATAGGCTATAGAAATAAAAGATGTGCTATGGAACACATTCTCAGACTAGCTGATGATGCGCACATAGCACATAGCCGTCACCATAAAGGAGCTGCAATCTTTATAGATGTAGAAAAAGCTTTTGATTCCGTATGGCACAACGGACTAAGATATAAATTAATGAATACAAATTTACCAGATAAAATAGTAAGATTAATGTCTTCATTTATAACTGACAGGAAAATTTCAGTCAAAATAAATAATGAGACTTCAGACAAAATTTCACTTAATGCCGGCACACCTCAGGGCTCGGTTCTCAGCCCACTTCTATTCCTAATCTATGTAAATGATATTCCAATAGATCCCTACAGTAATACAGTAGGGGTCTCTCAGTTCGCAGACGACCTGGGATTTTGGACTTTTGCTAAAAGTGAAAAAGCAATTAAATATAGGCTAGCCAAAGTTTTATCAGACCTAGAAGCATGGTGCTCCAAGTGGAGAATACAACTAAATGCTAAGAAAACGCAGCTTATAATGCTTAAAACTAAGAAAAATATAGAAGTAGAACTTTTTGGCGAAAAACTCACTGCAGTACAGCAAGCAAAATTGCTAGGAGTAACTTTAGATAAGAAACTGACTTTTAATGCTCATATAGATGAAAACGCTAAGAAAGGAAGGCAACGCCTTGGTCTGCTCAAACTCCTGAGCGGCTCAAAGTGGGGCTGTAAACCCAAAACACTAATGAGACTATATAAAAGCTATATACGTCCAGTACTAGAATACGGCGCTCCAGTAATTTTAGGAGCGTCAGAAACGTATATCAAGAAACTTCAAATCATTCAAAATAAGGCCATCAGAATAGCCTACAAATTGGATCCACTTTCGCACACTGAAGATATTCATAAAATTGCTAAGATCGATCTGATCAAAGATCGATTCCAAATTTTAACGTATAAATTCATAGATTCGCTCAAAGAGCATTCAGATCTTTTCAAACTTCAAAATGAATTAAGAGCTTCAAGAATTAAAAGAGGGCATAAAACACATTTGGACAAATTAATATCAGAATATGCCGAAATTTATGATGAAAATTGAGACTGCTGTATGAACGCGGCTAGAGTTGTGTCAGTGCCGGTTCGGCGTCAACAGCGTTGGGCCGACATTGACGCAACACTGGCAGCGTTGGCAGCAAGCGCGAGTGACAGAAACAGCGAAGTGTCGGTCCAGCGCTAACAACGCTGAGCCGGCATTGGCGCGGCGCTGACAAGCACTCGTGAGTGTGATGACAGCGTTGACGCGTTGACGGGCCAACACCTACGGCGTTGGTCAGCCACCGCGTCACGATAACAACAGACGTCACAGTCTGTTGTCACTCACCACATGTCATCGCAGGGGGTGATAATCAACATAATTGTCACCCCCCGCGAGGACTGTCATGGTGAGTAAAAGCAAGGGTTTAAATCCCCTGGCTCTGAAAAGAGAACAAGCGAACTTTCTTAATTTCACAATTAAGATGACACGCTTCTAGGAACTTTCTATTTTTCAAATTATCAACTTTAGACACCTTCTAGACCATTCCACCCAAATTCAATGAAATTACATAACTCTGACGTTCTTTCTCAGGGTATGCGGGAGTATGGCGATGGCACACAGACAGTCAGGCAAACAACACGAGGTAAATTGATCACATTTGATCCAAAATTCAGAACGCAATTTTAGGTATGTCAAACATACTAAGTGAACTTAAGTGTGCACGAGAGGCATAGGTTTAATAAAAGAAATGTCTCAAATGTTCATTTAAAGGATCTGTCGAAACTAAAACTTTATCGGCCTTTTCCATCCAGATTTCAAGAGTTAAGACACGAGATATAGGGTAGCTACCGGCTGATTCAACACCTCATTTAGACCACCGCGACCCTCTGTTCGCCGAGGGCGCATCAAAATTAATTAAATTCTAAAATGCTTCTGTTTCCAGGTTCCTTGCCTCCCTTGCCAACCAGACATTTTCCAATGAGTATTATATACTAATGAAATATTTGGATAGGCCAAGAGAAAGCTTCCATACAAGCTTCGAATGCCTTAATCCCACTCTCAGCACCCTTCGGGTGCTAAGGTTCACTCAGCCTGTCCAGTCAGTCTTCTGCTCAGCCAGCAACTCGTTTAGATCTCTCCTCTCTCTCTCCTAAGTCCAGTGCAACAGTTATAGGCCTACTAGAGTACAGGTCGACCTAGAAGTAGGTCAGCCACTCAATGTAGTTCAATTTGTGAAAGTAGGTCACCACTGAGAGACAGTGGTTGAGTCGAAAGTAGGTCACCAGTGAGAGCCAATTGTGGCTCCACTGCTTGTCAGTTGTAGTTGAATCTAAGTAGGTCATCACTGAGATACAGTGGTGATACCAGAAGTAGGTCAGTTGGCAGCAACAGGTTAAATTAAGTAGGTCACCACAGAGATACAGTAGTGACCTCATTAGCAGTGAGTCAGTTGACAGTTTTATATAATTCAGCCAACATGTATTTTTATAGGTCAGTTAACAGTGCTATGTCTTATAGACTATGCTAGATGGGTCATTAATTTATCTAGGTTGGAAGTCGGGCTTAATTAGGTCAGGTTTCTTTTAGTATGTATTTATGGAGTATATGGAAGTAGGTCAGCCACCAACTATCAGTGTTATAGTCAGTTATATTAGATTAAATCAATTGTAAGTTGGTCAGTGAGATAGATAGAGGCAAGAGATATAGTGGAATGTCTGTGTTAGTATGAGAAATAGGACTGTGTCTATAATCTAGGATGAGGTTAGAACAGTGGTCAGATAGAAGCAGTTGTGTAGTGAAAGTGTTTAAATCGGTTTCTTTCAGCAGAGATTTAGAATATCTATAGGGAGTGTGTAGTAGGTTCTCAAATCGAGAATTGGCAAATAGGTATTTAAGAGAACTTTGACATTAAGGGTCTTGGGTTGTCCTATTAAATAAGCTGTTCATGGTTTTTATTTCCTGTTTTGTTCACAAGTAGCATGTTAATCAGATGGTTTGAATCAGGCAGTTTAGGGACAAACCTTAGTATGATTGCCCTGGGGTAGCATTTAGGGTTGCTCTAAGATACTGTGGGTGCTAAGTAAAGGCTAGATCTCCTCCTTACTCCCAGTAGGCATCAGAGTGTTTTAGTTTGTTTACTTGCGAGGGGTAGGTCATATGAATGTGTTTTGATTAGGCTATGGAATGCTAGCAATATAGCAGCGATTATTATTGAAGTAGGTTAGAATTATAATGATATGTGTTTTGATTAGGCTTTAACATTAAGGCATGGATTTTATCTGATAAATTAAAGATATAAGAGTTGTTAATTCCAGGCTTCAGTATTGTTAAATAAGTGTTGGATATTTAGTGTGGTATATTAGGAATACTTGGGTATTTTTGGTATGTTTTGACAAGAGTTAGGTGGATTGGGGATTAAATGTGATTATGTAGACAGAGTGGGTGTTATGTTATGGATTAGCAGAATTACATAAATTCTCACTTCTCTGTAATTTTTAAGGTCATTGACCTAGTTATTGATCTAAATTCTTGGTAAAGTCATGTGTATGTGAATGTGTATGTATAGTATCATTAGTGTATATAATTTGTGTGTTTGTTTCAAATAATAAAGTGGCATATCAAGTGGTATTTGTTGTATGAAGGTGATTTAAGATCGGTGAATAAAGTTCCCTGATCTTTATATAAGCTTTTTATGAGTTTAAAGCGGGTTAAAGTGACCTAATTACCGAAAACGTAAAAATCGTCCGTCTCGTTAATTCTCCACTTTTTCATGTATTTTAGTTATTATTATTAGACTTGAAATTATCGACACCATTGCAGAGGTAAGTTATGAAACGTTGTGGAAGGTGAGATCTTGCTGACTGGCAATGTGTTCTCCTTGCAGCGGAGGAACAAATTGGATAATAAGGGACTGGTTCTCTCTCTTTTGTTTACTTTTCATTGTAGTTGTGTGATCAACTGATGGTCGCAGGTCACCGTATAGGCCTACATGAAGCTGCCGACAGAAAAGACGTCGGATCTTTTTCAGTTAAAAACATGTAGGTGAACATTTATTCACTGGGCGACTAAACTAAAGCGACACAACCAGGCCAAAATCATTATTTTTGTTTTGGCTCCTTGATATGTCCATGATATATAAACATGTCCATAGACTTAAATTGCGCATTTTTTAAAGAAAATTGTGTTGCTCATTTACCCGGTAAAAGAGAAATAAGGACAAAATTTAACATCAGACATGCATGTCGAAAACCAGAGTGTCAATGACACAGAAGCTCATTCTTAATTAGGGCGCAATATAATTACGAGAATTAAATTTACTAAAATATGTGAGTAAGTTCTATGCACAGGCACGAGTTCTTTCAAACAAACCAAGCACATTTCAAATCGGCTAAGAATTGAGGGAGGAGAAACATTTCTTGTAAATTGTGAACAGAGTGTCCTAATTAGGTCTTAATTTAGGTCTAAAGTTAATTAAAATGACTGAAATCTGTGAGGAATTTCTATACACAGGCACGAGCTCTTTCAAACAAAATTAAAATCGGCTAAGAATTGTTCACATAATATACTTAACAAAAAAAGAAACGCAACGCCACTTACATATACAGTTGAAAATATTTCATATGTTTTAAGAAACTGAAATATACCACTCATTACTTGGTTATTGAAGATGAGTTCTATCTGCCATTTTTCCAACGTGGATCACCCACAGTAGTGTGTATGTCCTATGACCCATTTCTGTATGTTGCACTGCCAAAAAGAGTTGACCCACGCGTTCATCTATTGACTTATTATGTCTCCCCCCAATAGAGGTGGAGATATATTGCTGTAGGCCTACTTCTCACCGCTCATTTGTTCGTCCGATCAGTTTTGTGTCTGTGCGTTCTCTCCGTCTATCATGCAGGCGGTCAAACACGAGACGTTGATCCATTGGCAGGCTATTCTTGAGCCAACATTAGCCGAGTATTGGGGTTACCGTGTCGTGTTTGACGCCGCGCCGAGTGTGGGCCAGCATCACAGACAGCGGGCCAACAGTAACCCAGCCTTGGCTTCAAGTAGTAGTTATTGTACGGCCCGACCCCGGCCCATTTGAATAGGCCTAAAAGTCTGAAGAACAAACAAAAGACGGCAACCAGACATACTGGCACCTTAGAGTGCGGGTACCCATCAAGCGTTAGTGCTGACTAATGTTGGTCCATTGTCAACCACAGTGGCTCAGAACTAGCCCAATATTGTTTCAACATCTAGTGTTTGCTGGGTATAATAAAAGCAAATGTCATAACATGGTTATACTTCATGCGGGGCCACTGGCGACGACGTTGGTCCAACAATAAAACAACATAGGTTCAACATTTGTTTAATCAGCCACTCTCCAGAAATCACAATAGTATAAAAAAAATCCTAATGCCAAGAGTCATGTAGCTTCTCAATTGGGGATGATTATGCAGTCTTACAACCCAAGATCTAACACATTTTATGTGGAAGAATAATTTTCATTTGAACAGATAGTCTCTCACTTGTAGTTTCTTAGCTTTTCAAAACATTCCAATACACTCCACAAAGGACACAGAACAATACTGTTTTGTGTTTACTGGGTTGAACGCAGCTCCCAGCAAACACGAGGCGATGAACCAGTGCTGGTTTGATGTTGGACCAGTCTCGCAGATTGTGGGCCAGCATTGGGTCAACGTCGTGTTTGCTGGAAGTGTTGACAAGTGTTTCGCCTCAAAACGGAATAATAAATTCCGCTTAAAACAGTCTCTACCAGGAACTGTATATAAATTTCTTGTCTCTACTGTCCACAGGAGCCATTTAATAACATTAATTACAAAGGCCATTGACACTATTAGCTATCAACCTTTATGGTTATGCTGCTGGAGGGGAGACATCACTATTTTTTTGTTCACAAAAAACTAGACCTTCTAGTGTCATTAGTGGGCGCTTGGCCCCTAACGTTATATTAGTGTCTGTGCAGAAACACACAATTTTGAACCGCACAGGGATATTCGGTGCATTATTAGTCTTCATCTTTCCTGTCGTGGCCTATCGGATTTTATTCGGTGTTTTGAAATCTGGCGTTAAATCTCAGTATTGCTAACCTGTTTTCTGGCAATTTCAGCCGCAGCCAGACCACAAGTTGACTTTCTTCAATTTTAAGGTCATGTGTCCGTTATTGAGGTCAAAACACAAAATGCGGGTAGGGGCTATACACACCAACATTATTAAATCAATCGAACGGTTTTGACTAAATTACACGAAATAAGAATTTTTTTAATTTGTTGCGTTTCTTTTCGTGCCAATTATATTATGGACATATTAAGGAGCCAAAATAAAAATAACTATTTTTAAAGGGACTGGCCCAGGCTAAAATCATAAAAAAATCGGTGATTTTATTTCGGGTTCTTAATATGACCATATGATGTAAGCATGTACATAGACTAGAACTGCAAATTTTTATAATTTTTGTGCTGCGCATTCACCAGTTAGGCTAGATATAGAGACGGAATTCCTGATTTGTAATTATTGACAACCATGTCAAAAATAAGAATTGCGGGAATTTCGTCTCTATATCTAGTCTAACTGGTAAGTGCGCAGCACAAAAATTATAAAAATTTGCAGTTCTAGTCTATGTACATGTTTACATCATATGGTCATATTAAGAACCCGAAATAAAATCACCGATTTTTTGATGATTTTAGCCTGGGCCAGTCCCTTTAAATGATTTTGGCATGATTGTGTGTCGATTTAAATAAAGAGCAAATTATTATAATGAAAATAACTATTATAAGACTACAACACAAGTACATTACAAATTCCCATGAGCGTAGCTACACCTCGCAGAAGATTACCAGTCTCCGTATGAAAACATCTGACCAAAATAAACAAAATCTACAATAAGACTATTTCGAAGTGTTCGGAGTAGCCATAGAATTGATATGAGAAAAAAATAATAACTAGTCGTAACAGAAATTCGATGCAGATATTGAGTCATTTCAGATAGTAGGCCTATAGTAGATTACAAATAAATGTAACGTTGGACCATTGCGATGGTTTTAGTAAATAAAAAAGCACAATATCCTACGTAACTCAGAGGCGACAGAAGCAATGCAAATATTTAAAATTGACCATTCAGAGCACCAAAAAGTAGCGACAGGTCTCCTTTCTCCTGCCCACCCCTGTGACGTATTCTTCAAACTTCAGTTCAGGGAGGGGTCAAGGTTACGTGTTTGATGGAAAACCATCCATCAGGTTTACGTTATGCGATCGTGTGTGTTACGTCATACGAAGAAAACCACTGCAAATCATTACCAAAAAAACCCTTGTATCATGACAAAAGTTTAAAAGATAGATCCGAGGTTTTCTAAAGACGCAGGTAGAGACATAAGAGAGACAGAAATGTAACAGATAGGAACATTGTATTAAAAAGGTTTTTTATAAAACAATATATACAAGTACAATTTAGATATGATACAACATGTGAGAATAGATTGAAAACACTTTATATATATACAGTATGGTACCCTATGGGGTTATACAACAGGTCTATATACTGTTTAGGGCCTATCATCGTAATTACTAAATACGCAAAAACAGCTAACAATAATATTTTCAACCATATATTATGACAAGACACAAAAACGGCCATAAATGTCTCGTATTACGTGCGACACGCATACGTGTTCATGGTGTTTATACTAAATTTAGAATTACGTTGAGAAAACATAATAAACCAGAAACTGTCAACACTGAAGAAGAGCTTGCAATCAGGCCCCGAATTGAGCACTAGTGACATGAAATTGGCATAATAAAAGTCTATATTTTGTGACTCTTTTTCACAGTATAATAATGCTAACACTCATTCTGTATTATTCCATTTCTGCTGTTTTTGTCTTAACCATTTAAGCCCTCATAATGCATTAAAGCATCATTTTAAATCCCTGAAAACAAACCTAATTTTCCTACAACTAGGGGTTTTAGAATTAAAATTGCTATGAAACTGGTTTACCGATACATGGCAATTTTCTTTAATTTTTCACCCACTTCAAATCATCTTCATTCACTACAAGTCGACAATTGCGACAGCAATTCGCGGCTTGTAGTGGATGAAGATGACAATGGTGAATTCAGGCTTGAAAGGGTTAATACAACTATGCGGTTTGTATGGAGTGAAGTTTATTCAACAATGTTAATTAGCTCGGGTATTGAGATAAGGAAAATATAAAATTTATACTAATATATTATATATATTAAAGTTTTTTTTGTCTGACTGTAGTCTCAGACCTAGACTACACTCCAAATTGTATTAACAACTAACAGCTTGAATGTATTTAAATAATTTCAATAAATTAAAATTATGTCGACGCGTCCTACCATTCAACGAAAAAAACTATTTTTTCAGGTTGGAATACCAGACACCAACTGCGTGTTACACAACAGAGCGATAAGAGCACCTTCACAGTAGACTGTGATGCGCTCTTGAACAACACATCCCAGAAAACACGAACGTCAATCAAATGTTGGACTAAAGCTGAGCTAATGTTACTGTTTTCTAGGATAGAATAAAGTGTGTTTGGGGGGGGGGGGGGGGGTGTCAAAGCCCGACTAATATGTTCGGTTCTTAGGTAAGGCCGATGTCTGAAACGTTTCTTAGGCCGATGTCTGAAACGTGGGCCAATATAATATTGTAACCTAATTGTGCCTTCATCTGACAACCATATTACCCCTTTGCCTGCTGATAACGAAAAAAGTCGTTTTCAACCCATTTTTATTACCTGATTAAATCACTGTTGTTGGGAATAAAATGACTGCTTAAACATCAAGATTTGTTAATGTTTGGTCTCAAATTAAGCAAATATGGCTAATTTTCACCCACTTGAAGTTGTGGATCGCCATAGCGAGACACAACTTCAAGTGGGTGAAAATTTAAGTAAATTGATTCAGCAGGATAAGGGTTAATACTATTCTACTTAGTATAGAAAACATAGACATAACGCCAACGTAGGCTTATTTATTTCTCACTATAAAGCACAACTCACACAACTTTTGAAAAATGCGCATTCATACCGCAGTAAATGCATGTAACGCTATATTCATGCTGACAAATATGAAAAAAATGTGAGCAACACCAGGGCCACACTAACAGCTGCTAAGTAACCATTAGTTGAAAAAAAATAAGGATTGATCCCTTAGTACTTACTATGGGGGGGGGGGGGTGTGAAATAACATAGGGCTTGTTCTAAAATCTGTAACACAACAGACACTCAAAACATATAAGGGGCAACAAGCAAAAGGTGGTGCTGACCAATATCAACTGTAGAGAATATATTGGACGCTCAGCATAAAAAACCTTCAACTGCCAATTATGTTGCTGCCACAATTCGCAGCTTCAGGCGAAAGAAAAAGAGAACAAACACCAGAGTCCTTACAATAACGCATATTCACTAGTTAAGCAGCAAGATTTAACTATACGGTATCAGACCACTGATTCTCAGCTACACAGCTTTAATAAAAATACTTTAAATGATATTCAACTAGAATAATATATATCTGAGTCAAATTTGTATATTTAAACCAACAACAAAATCCCTTTCATTTTAAACTGTTTCCATCTTTTAACAACTTCTCTGCATAACGTCGCATTAAGTGAAATATTATTGGACAGACAGCATCTGGAGTATGGCCAACCGCAGTGTCAAAGTTAAGAAAGGATTTATACCACAGCAAAACAAAATCAAATTATAACAATATGCCGAAAACCAAGCACAATAGCCATTATAAAAAAGAAGATAGGGCCTACAGTCTGAAATGATCACACAAAAATGTCTTCATTAGATAGCACTTAAATTATAAACAGTACAAATTCATCTTAACCATTCTAACGATTACAAATAATTTTCATTTTTCATAATAATATTAGACACTAAACGTTGTGCACGTCTTGTTACTAAGTAGATCACGACACTTCAATGTCTGGTTAACCCTTTAACCGCCGGTGCCGCATATATTCGGGTTTTCATTTTTTTACTAGCACAGTATGTACCACCCTTTGACCATGCCAATGATAAAATGTGACATCAATCAGCAATATTTGAAAACAGTTAACCTCTATTTTGTCAAATCTGAATAATTTTCACTCCCTTGAAGTTGTAAATCGCGTCAGCGAGACACAACTTCAAGTGGGTGAAAATTCAAAATAAATAATTTGGCGGTTAAAGGGTTAACATAAGAAGAAAAAGTACACTGGTTGTCCATACAATATATTTACATTCGGAATTAAACATACCTTACAGATTCAAAACTGTAAAATTGCGACCAATTTTACCGCTCAAATCACACATTATTGAGCTGATACATACAAACATCAATCAATATGTCATCTCACATAATATACACATAATATAATATTTCCAGACGTATCAACTGAGTTGATCAAACACACGTACACATGCTATGTTCTGAGTATCAACATAACTGGTTATCAGTAATACAAAGCCGTTTAAGTATAGTTATATACCGGGAACATTACAATCATAATTAACGAGATTGTTTATAACATTTGAGCAAAGTAGCAAATTGGCAACGTAATATTAAGGACAATGAGAAATGATCGACATAACCAACAAACATGAGGCGTTGACAAGTTGCTGTGATAATGTTGGTCAATCGTCTGCGACGCTGGTTAAACATCAAGATAACACAATTATGTACCAAATTTTGAGGACGAGTAGAAATGAGTCCTACCCAAGTTCAACGAGTCCTAATACTGAAGAACCATTGATTTTTGCTGACATAAATGAGGTTGGGTAGGACATTTTTTACTGGCTGTGTTCTGCAAGGAAAATTAACCTAATTTCAATTAGAAAAGCCAGCGTGGTTGCACGTCACACAAGCCTAATTAGTCAGCGTGTCATGCACGTTTGTGAACACGGAAGGCCGCGCGGACTCTTATAAAAAAATGTGCACTAAAACGGAAGGTGAACGTCTCGTGTTTGCTGGGATAGACAATATGTCCACAGCCAGCCCCACGATTAATACGATGGTATACCCAGCAAAAAACACGATACATTAAACCAATGATTTACTGGTTTACTGTATGGTGTTTGCTGGTTAATCTGATACCATTCAACTCTCTACATTATTTCCCAAATCCTCACTGGTGTATTATTAATATTACCCTGAAAGTAAATAAGAGATGATAAGTTTGGTCTGTATGAGACGTTGTAATGAATTAGCTGAAAAGTAAAATATTTTTTATATCAAACATGATTTCTAACAGTATGGAGCACATGTAAAGGACAATAAACGAAAATTAACTGGGCATAAAAGAAGCTGTTATTTAAAAAAAGATTATCTTATTAAAATTGATTATATTTGAAGCATTATTAGAATTTATTATAGACATTATTAGAGTTTATTATTATCAGAGCATATTGCATAATATATGAACAACGATCAAACAAACAATTATGTAGTAGCTATGCCACACACCGGTGCCAATAGTACAGTATTTAAATATATAGTAGACATTGAATAAACATGCAACACAATTATAATTAATATAACGCTGCAGCTGATCTGCCAGTGATAAACCATATATGCAGGTCAATTTATACACATGGATAGAGGAGTCCTTTAATAACATATTTAATTATAAAATCAGTGCATCGATTCTATCACCGATTTTCACACATCAATAATAAAACTGTTATTTACCAAGACTATACATCCCCTTACATTGGGCTTTAATGGTAATAAACGTCTCTATTGCCGATATTAATAGACTCCTCTATATGAAATTGTGCTTGCTCAGTTATGATCTATGTCTTTCGATGAATTGTGGACCTTTTACATAAAACACCATAAACGTGTCAATTTAATACTCTCTTATACTATTGTATCAGTTTTCTAGAAAATGGGTTTAAGCAACATAACAATAAGATTCCGAAATAAGAAGTAGTATTAAAAATCTGAAATAAGAAAGTCACGCAAACGCCACTTATCGTCTCAACATCACAGGATCATGCACGCGGGCATTTTAATATTTGAATAGTTTGTCATGTTAGAATACAGTAGGTAACATGTGGCTACAACAATTGTGATAACACTCGACTTATAGAATATAGCAGCACCGGTTTTAACTTCATGTAACACACTGGCTCATTCTTCGGTCAACATTTATAAAGTTTAGCTGACAGCAAAATAAGTCATTGCAGGAAACAAACAAATAAATCAATAACAAGTAAATTATTCTGTTTGCACACATCACCCTCTTCTTATAAAAATAGATGTGAACGAATATGACAATGCTCAAACATATAACTTAACAAATAAGCTTCAATTATAAAAATACAATACATTGCGATGGTCGATGAATGAAATCAAAGCTGACCATGGTAATTGAGCTTAATTCAATACACTATTGGTGAGGTGAGATAAATAAACTGAAATGATTGTTGCATTCACATAAAGAGTTATTTTAGTTATTTTGATTTGGCATATTTAATTAGCAAGCACAAATGTGGTTGCACAGGGCCGTACATAAATCGTCGCCTTTTCAAATATTTTGGTTGGCATCAAAGCTGGATATTGGCAAAGAGCAAACCCCACGTGTCATATGGTTTCGGTGGGAAGATATTTCAATTGATCTGGTGTCAGCCCCTCTGCAATAATCAAAATAAAGTCCTTAGGTGAGAAGTGTAATATGGTCCGAAAAGGTGAGAGCTGAATCATCATGAATCATATCAATAAACTATGTATTTAATGTAATGTGATATGACTATTTTCTGTCATTTTATATTGTATATGGCCTTCCAAACCAGCACATTTTACATTGATGTCTGCCACTGTGCACCATAATAGGCAATGGTCAATAATCAACATGTAATCACTGCTATCTAAGACCTGATGCATAATGTACAGATGAAATATATGAATATATATATGAACAATGATGCGCAACATTATATGCTGGCACTTCAAACTTAATACCTTAACCATCTTACATTATATATGAAATTTTACTTGACGTTTCACATATTTAGAAAATCAAGATCACTTTATTTCGTAATAGTCGACAAACTAAAACCAAATATCGAAGCTGTTAGTACCAACCTACAATTGATATCAACAATACCACGTATTCCTTTGGAGAATGTTAAGCAAGGGGATCTTGTTAGGTACAGATATCATTAAGTCAGTTTTTATCCTCCCGGGGGTGATTATCAAAATTGCTTGACCTTGTCCGCCCAAAAAGGACGGGACACCAATATTCACATATAACACCCCTTCAGTTCACTTTCTGGCTACGCTACTGGGCAGAAGTAGCCTACTAATATATTTGTCTGTTATCGCTATATCCACTAAGTTGAAGAGAAAATAAACATTTAGTATTCCACGCAACAATGATTCCTTTTTTTTCTTATGTTAGTTAATGCTGGACCACCATCTGCGACGTTGGTCGAGCATTAAACCAACATGTGATAAACATCAGGGCCCATATTCTCGTATAAGTTACGATATATCGCAGGCTTCGGAGCCTACGATACATCGTAACGTGTACGCGAATACGTGCCCTGTGTATTATTTGATTGTTATATTCAGTGGGAACATCTTACAGTTGGCATCACTTCAAAGTATTAAGACCAGTTATACTTAGTTGTACTAAGGCATACGTAGTTAAATCATCTCCTGGTCGTCACATATGTAGTGAATGAATGCACCGATGAATGAAATAATGGTGCGTTAAGCCACATTTGGGCAAATATATAGGCTATACTGGACTAATCACAGGTACAATTGTTTGCATACAATGATAGCAATCCATTTATGGTTACAGTAAAATCACTAACAATGCAACACAGATGCCTTGTTTTTCACAATTAATGATCACAGAATGCCCTCAACCCTTAGAACACTGATGTCGACTACATTAGACATTCTCTGTTTTTGTTAAGACCTGTATAACCAATTGTTAGAAATTAAATATACTTCCAATCTTGAAACACTGATATGTTGGGACTTAAATTTCACAAATAACACAAATTTTCAGTCACTTGAAGTTGTGGATCGCGTTAGCGAGAGACAACTTCAAGTGGATGAAAATTTAAATGTCTTAGCTCAGTGTTCTAAGGGTTAAAACTTGAAAATGAGAAGGAATTATCAGAATTACGTCCTCTTCTAGAAGCTTCTGCTACTATCCTGTGAGTGGGCGCAAATCAACTCTAACTTTTTCGTCCACACTGAGCATGCCGACTGTAGGGTAGAACCCACCTCGGGGAATGTGGATGCTTCTGTCTCCAATCACTTGACCATTACGTGTGAAAAACACCTGCAACATTACAAATTATTTCATAATGAGTAGAGCAATAGTGTCACTGGGACAAAAAATAAGTATAAATCTACCACAGCGTGAGTTACATGTAATATGAACTAAGACGGAGCTACAATTTATTTCGATAGTGGGTGATAAGGCAAAACAAAGATATATTAGAAACTGAGGGATGAATATCCTAATTCAGATGCCAATCGGCATTCAAAGGTTGTCATATTCGATTTATTATGTGTCTAAAGCAATTAGTAATACCACAACAAGTGAAAAAGCAGCATTTGTCTTTGATGCCATATGGTCTTGTTATACTACGTACAAGTAATCAGATGTTGTGAAAAATAAATATTATTGGTGATCATTACACATCTACGAACAATTTCCAGCAGCACAGGATGTTTAAGCATAAGCTAAACGTTGTTTTTAATAGTGAGATAGTGACGGAGATGCTGCCCACCAATGAGACAGTGTTGTACCAAATCACCAATGTAAGATTTATGACCTAATTACACTACAGTTCGATCAGTGCAAAGCAAGAATACTATTTCATCCTGGATTGATCCCTACTGTTTACCTTCAGAAATGCTCAAATGATCGTCATTATAGCATTTTATAATATATCAAAGCTTGACACATTGTCATACCAGACCCGTGTATACTTCTTTAAACAAGTTTCAAAACAAATACAATGATATTAACACTTAAAGCGGGGCAATGTTTTTTATTTAAACCAAGAGACCGAACGGGTTTTTCTCAATTTGAAATCATCATAAATGTCTTAGTTAGCTCTTTCTGCTTCATTTGAATACTTATGCTATATGTCTACAACCATCATTATCACTTTTTTTAGTGATAAAGTATTCAATACAATAATTATTAAAAAGCATATATTATAAGTAAAAAAGAATGTAACTAATTATGAAACATATTAACCTAGCCAAACAAGAGACACCGACCCGAACGCTGCACCATCAATGGCTCGCCACCAACGACGTTGGCCCAACATTAAAACAAAACCGGGATAACGGCTCTTGCCTACTGGGACGCCAGGCCAGCAAACAAGATAATCTGCACGATGCTGTCCCAATGCTGGTTCAGCGCTACGATCATTAAAATATTTTAATTATAGACGTCAGATTGTAAAGTCGTTCCTCGCATTGAAAGGGTTGAAAATTGATAAAAGAGTTTGTGATAGACGCTCAGTTATCAAAATGATTCAATCCTAGAGATGTATATATTTCATCAAATAGGAGTATTTTTCGTCATTTGAACCTGAAAATGCGTTAAAATACCATTAAAGCTGCTAAATTATTTTGTGGTGTTTGCCGATTTAATTAAATCATTCCACTTGGGAGATGCTTGATTTTCATAAAATACAATATTTTTCATTATTTGAAGCTGGGAATTGTATAGGTAATTCCAGCTTCAATTGAATACAAACTGAAAATTCAACAGGACAGCCCAACAAAAACGAGACATTGAACCAATGTTGGGTCGATGTTGGCCCGCCGTCTACGACGTCGGCCCAACATCGAATTAACATTGGTTCAATGCCTCGTGTTTGCTGTGAGAGGTCTCATTATTCTGAGTCTTATCACCTTAACCTGTGTGCCGTCATCCACTATGGGTTTATCTCCAGCGATTTCCTCGTCCTCTGATTCTGAGTTGGGCTCATAGACTAGGCCTACATAATCCTCACAGTCGTTGTGCGGGTCATCCAGATCTGTGGTACCGGGCAGCTCAGCCGACCCGTCACTGTCAGCCTCACTGGTGTAGTCACGAGGAAATAGTATACCGCATCCCATAATATCACCTGAACAAACAGATTGCTAGAAATTGAAAGCATTTTGTTCACAGTTTGTGTCACGTAGCGTTTCCGTAGTAACAACGACGTTTCTGCCATCCGGATGGGAAATTACGTCCATTTTTATTTCAACACAACACCAAGCAAACACGAGACGTTAAGGGATTATCAGTTAAATGTTGGTCAGCGTTGTTGACGCAGGATCAACGTTAACCCAACATTGACGTATCGTGTCTGCTGGGTATGTACAACATATAATAACACAGGAAAAAGATACAGACTATTGAATAACGCACAAACTGTACACAATAATGGCCATGTCGTCATCTGAGTATTAAAGAGCTGTATCTGCCACTTGGTAAAGTGGCAGATACAACTCTTTAATACTTAGGTGACGCTATGCTGACCCAAAGTGCATCCACTCTCAACGACGCTGGCTCAACATTGGGTGTAAATAGGGCTAACATATTGTACCTGCTGGGATAGGCCTTACCTTTATGACAACATGGCCCAAACTGGTCTCCAACACCACTGCCAAGGAAAATTTTACCATCATCTGTAATAAAAATGAACGTCGATTATGCACAAATACAAAAAAATATTTAATCATATGTAGCAACCACATCGTATATCTTTGAGAAAAATGGCGGTAGGAATACAAAGATGACGTAGCAAATAAAACAGAAAGGACCACACACAAAGAAAAAAACACAAAAAATAAATTTGGCTATTTGTGATCTAATAATATGAGGTCTTAGCAGTTAATAATAATACGTTTTCTTTATTATAATACCGGTAATAGTTGACTCACCAGCATGATAAGCTATTGAGCCTTTGTTCCATCCAGGATGTCTATGCTTTGGATAGTCCTAAAAATAATAGTACAACATGGAAATAATAACTTGGACCAAGAAATCTATAGGCATTTATAGATTCCTTGCTTAGACAGTGCAATGAAACAATATGGTGTTACATGTATGTTCACTAATTCTCAATATCCTCTTATAGAAAATAAAACGTGAATCGATATAGTATATGCGTGCAACATTAATATGGAGGTGAGATACGCTGATCTCAGTTGGTCAACACATAAATCCCCGGCCTTTAAGTGAATGTTAGAAGATACCGGCTGATCTCATAGTATTTAGCGGTGCGGCATGGATTAAAAAAATTAGGAGCATAGCAAAATAGGACTCAAAAGAATCTATTCGTCGCATGTTCAAGTTATTAAATAAATATTTTTTATTCAAAACCAGGATATACATGTTTAATACATGTAATGGTGAAGTATGTTTTAGCAGAGATTTATGAACAATCTCTGGTTTTGGTAAAAACTTTTGGTTTACAATTATGTGTTTACAATTGCCGTTACAAGCGCATGTACATCTGCGAATACACAATAGGAAGCTAGCTAGCGCTACCATTAAAATTAAATGTGTGCATTGTGTGGCCATTAGTATGATAAACTATTTAGAGCATGTATTCTTATTGGTATGACATTTTACCAAGATATATCAAAGAGATCATAAAATAGACGCAATGAAGATATTCTCACCTTCCTTGCTAAACCAATAGCAATATAGCATTTCTCTCCAGGATCGACTATTTCTATTTCAAAGTAATGGTGTCTAGTGTCTAAGGCAGTTCTAGCTTGTGCTAAGCCAACATCTAGATTACTGCTACCTCGGCCGACATATTCCAAAAGCTATCAAAAATAGAAAAGGAAAAATACTAATGCTTACTTTTTTGTTGTATTTACCAAGCAAACACAAAACATTTATATAACATTTATACAACGTTGGCCCAACGTCTTCGACGTTGGCCCAACATTGTATAAATATTACACAAATGTTTTGTGTTTGTTGGGTGTTATTCCTTATATTGATCAGTGGTTTGGAATAATGCTAAAAGTTCAGTATCTGATGACAAATTCAATCCGTAATTTGAATAGCTTTGGTTATTTTGTTATTTCTTACCTGTCCATTAATACGTATATCGTGGAGTCTGGCCCATTCTTCTTCACAGTTGTCAATTGACATCAGGATGACTTCACTGTGCTCCCACTGAGCATCAAGGTTTACACGCACCTCTTCTCCCTCAGATTGCATGCCCACGGCAGGGAAATGACCAGTGTGTGGTAAGTGAGCTAATACTGTCCCCACCTAGTAATACAAAATACACATCAAACCTTGAAACGATGAAATATTTTGAACAATTTTAAAAAGATTAAAGACCATTCCTGTGTCAGTGCCGGAATCGATTTTTGACGTCAGATTCTGAAGTCAGAAACTTGATCCAGCACTGAAAGGTTTAGACGTAGCATACAACTACATCCCACTTCAAATATATTGAGATGTTTTTAACCTTTAACCCAGTAAACACAAAACACTTGTATAACATTTATACAATGTTGGATCAACGTCGAAGACGTTGTATAAGTGTAAATACAAATGTGTTGTGTTTGATGGGAAGTGCTGATCGCGACATTAGTGGTTTTTGATCCGTTTTATTAGCCGACTAAGTCACTGTCATTGGGAATGAAATGTGTGTTGAAACATCCAAGATTTGCCATTGCTTGGTCTCAAATTGGTCGGGGGCCCTGGGGTAGTGGTTAGCACCGCTGCCTTTCACGCTAGAGTCCGGGGTTCGGTTCCCGGTCTCGGCGATTTGAAAGAAACAAAAATGTTTCTTCCCCATCTACGTGTAAAACTCAGTATTGTGGGGAGCCTCCGTGACCGAGAGGTAGCATGCTCGGCCTCAGACCGCTAGGGCTTGAATGTGTCTAGAGGACAGTGTCATCTCATTCATCTCACCATCCTCAGGACGTTCTCATGGCCCAGTTTAGCCTATATGTGCACAAAGGTGGCCTAAAGCCCGATTCATCTCATTTGGCCTCAAATTGAACACATATAAGAGTAATTTTCAACCACTATCGGTTGTGGATCGCGGTAGCGATACACAACTGATAGTGGTTGAAAATTTGAAATAAATTAACTTAGCAGGATAAGGGTTAATAGGGTTAATTATTTACCTCTCTGCCATTTCGTGTGAAGAAAACAGGAAACATCGACCGCACCAAATTTTCAACTTTCACTTGGTCGAATTTAATGCCACAACCAACATGGTCACCTGTGTTACACTTTGGTCCGAATGGACGACCGAATCCATTTGACTTGAACAAGCTGTAACAAAACAGAACACTGTATTATTATATGTGTATATTTCTATATTTAGAAAGATAGTACAAGCAAAGATGAACAACGTACCCTACCAGACGAATGCTTTGGAAAAATAGGGCATAAAATGTACAAGGTATTGAGTGTACCAACTATGGAAATAATATATAAAGAAATCTTCAGTGTCGGTATAAGATGAACTCATGTGGGCTTTAGATGCTTTTCGATTCTAATATCATCTCCAGGCCCCGATAGTTCAGCGATTGCTTAGACTGAGAGAGTAATGGTCATGCTTTGCCGAGGCATCGAGACAACGAGAAAATGCCATTGCATGCATTGAAATGTTCTGGCGATGTGTCGTCGCCAAAAACCATCGGCGATACATCGTCGAGTCGGCGCTGTCTACGAGACGAAATAATATCACAGTAGTACGGCATCGTGGATGGATTTAGTGATCCATTGGCAAAGCTAGCTGACATTCACTGGTGATTGGATGGTCAAGCTGTGCAATTTAAATAAGCAGACCAAAATTCGATTCCCGCTTATGCCAAAGGTTCGATTCCCGATTTTGCCAGGGCCAATTAGGTTAGTCTTAAGCTCACTGATTGGTTGACATTTGATCACGTCTGAGTGGGTTAGAAACCTGGACCAGTACCGCCCCGGCAAACAAGAGACAATGAACCAATGGGAAAAGTCTACACGAGAGTGAGCAAATATGGCCTTTATGAACAACATCCCTTCCTTCGCTCATTCCTTCATCATTTATCTTTTTACTGGAGATAAAATGACTCAAATTACTCTGTGATTATTCGAAGTAAAAATGTCTCATTATTTGGCTTAAAATCTCCCAGCAAATGTTTATAAGATCCATGTAGATTTAACAGATAATACAGAGACGTTGAGCCGGCATTGGATTAATGTTGGGCCATTGTCTGTGACACGGGCTCACTTTCACGTGTTCGATGGGGACAGCCCCCTTCTCAGGGCCACACCAGCACAGCTAGGTGGCCCTGCTACAGTGCCTTGAGGTTCTCTTCTGTAACTGCTCCGTTCTGATAGGGCATCAACATCTGGTGTACCGTGACCCCCACCTGACCCTGAAACTATGTCAAGGTGGAGAATTCCTTGCACCTATGAGAGACAAGTTTATATAATTATGTCTCCCCTATACTGGCCTAAGGTTGTCATTATATGCCTAGTATTATTATGACCAGTACATGCGATCAACCTGTGTTGTATTATAGTTGGTCCATCCTATACAATGACGGTCCAGCATAAAAGCAACATTGGATGTGCGTCTTTCACTTGTGTTGTTGTAGACTTGCTTTTGTGTAAGACCAAGATACCAGCAGAATGTCTAAAAAGGGATGTTAACAACCACTCTTTGTTTAATGTTAGGACAGCATCTCAGATTGTGGATTAACATGAACCCAGCGCCGGGTCATCGTTCTTACTGGTGTGCAGTCTCAGTCAGAATGACACACTGACCCAATATTGGTTTAATGTTGGCCCATCGTTTGTGACGCTGGCCCAACATTAAGAAAACTTTGGGTCGGTGTAGACCTAACCTGTTTACGCTGTAGGGTTGACAATGCTGTATTGATGTATGTCAATTGTCTACGACGCTGGCCCACCATAAAATCAACATTGACCATGTGGTTTAGAAAGTCAAGGACACCGTTTTTGTCAGGCATTGCCTTATTGGCCAGATACCAAATCAGGTCAAATTCACGAATACGTCTACATAACACATTTTACAGTGCAATCAATCAGAGCCACTAGCTGACGCTAGTGGAAGGATAGTAGATCTGATGAACGAGAATGGATGGAGATGGAACCATGCTTTAACCCTTGAACCACTGAGCGCGACTATAATTTTAAATCTGTTTTATTAGGCGATAAAATCACTGGTAATCTTCGGGAATTAGGACTTGCAAATATTTGGTCTTAAATTAAACATATACTCTCAGATATATGAGTCATTTTCACTCACTTGAAGTTGTGGGTCGCGGTATTGGGACACAAATTTTAGTGGGCAAAAATTAAAGTTGTATTTATTTTGCGCTTTGAGGGTTAACCCAGTGGCGCCTGTGTAGTTTTCTTCTAATGTTCACCCAATGATATTTTACTTTTGCTCACGTCCCAGCAAACAAGATAGATAAATTCATTCAATGTTGGTTTAATGTTGGCTCACCGTCTATGACGCTGGACCAACAAGTTTTGTGTTGGCTGGGGGGGGGGGGGGTAGATTCCAGCAAACACGAGCTGCTGATCCAGTGTTGGTTTAATGTTGGGTCATCAGTATAAACAATGGAACAACATTACATAGCTCGTGTTTGTTGATGTGGTTCGGGGTGCTCTCCACATGTTATATTGGCTTCACAAGGCTTTTTGCTAAGACGAAGGAAATTCAATAGAGATTTCCTTGCTAAGACACTACCAGAAGACGATATCACAAAAACATGTATACCACCTGATATTCGTCTGTATGACGATAGATCACAGATTTATCACCGCATTTCAAATTAGATCATTAACTCAATCGCTCTAACGCAAAATCTATATAGATGCAACACTCGACGTTTTCAAAACTAAAGTGACTTCGGTGACAATTTCCCCCTATTCTTTAAATATTCGTGGTGGCTTTCTAACGCTAAACTCCGTTATCCTTTAGCAGAATAGTCCACGGAGTAACACAGTTAATGGATTGACCCCATTTGTCCCAAGATTCAACCTAATGTCAGATTATAGCTGAAAGCCTCACCTAGATATCGATATCGTGTTTATTAACTCCCGCCAAAGAGGATGTGTTTTTGGTCGTGTTTGTTTGTTCGCTTGTTTGTTTGTCTGTCTGTCAGTAGGTTTACTTGGATGTAATGAATGGATTTGCATGAAACTTCACAAGACGTGTGTCGCGGGCCAAGGAACAATCCATTATATTCTAGGGATGATCCGGATTCAGGATAACAATCCGGATTGCGCGGCAGAGGTTTGTAGTCTCTAACTGACTGTCTTGTTCCTGTTGTGTTTTGTATCACGAATGCCATAAGGCAATAGTAATAATTTACTTATCAATATAAATATTTTTGCGGAGTTTTAGGTTCCTAATACTCTAGTTGTCAATAGTAATCAGTGGTAATGGGGTGATTCACCTATTCCATACATGGACAGGTTCAGCCATGACTCACTGAGTGCATGTAGGTCGACGTCTACTGTTGTAAGATAACGCCATTTATTTAATAGAAAATGGCGTGCATTGTGTGTGAGACATTATCGTCACAATATATAGTTGTGCAGATATCAACATTTTGATACACAGATTATGGTATACTAAAACCTTTCAGCGCTGGAATATTTTTTTTAATTTAAAACCAGCATAAATTACTTAGATAACTCTTTCCGCTTCATTTGAATACCTATTTTAGGGGTCTATATACATTACAAATATTTTAATTCTTACAGTGCGGGGATCAACTTTAGATAGCTAAATTCGATCCCGGCATTGTAAGGGTAATTACTAAGGTATATTACTTACTCTCCTGTCTCATGGTTCACCCTGCCTAGGAAACACTAAACGTTACATTTTCTTAAAAGCTCAAGTTGACTATTTAATTTCGTTAAAAGGTGGTGAGGTGCACTATAATGTATGAGCAGGCAATGATGTTATACGCTGTTTTTTTTGTGTAATTAAAACGTATCCACATTTTGAAACAGATATTATAGTGATTGCTGTTTAACGCCCATCCAATCAATGTGCACTTGGACCGGCAACATCGGGAAAAATCTAGTAATTTCACCAATTTTTTTTAGAAAGTAAACAAAGTTGCTGCTATCAAGAATACAAGTCACAATGTCGTATGTATTCTTGCTGTCATCTAATATATAGTGTAATTGTTGTAACATAGAATTAGCACCTTGGTATCAAAGGGTCGTACCAGATATATACGACCCTTTAATTCCAAGGAAACGGTATGTCTCCTCGAACCTGAATGGTCATTAAGGCAACTTAGTAAAGTGTATCAAATGACCCTTTAGAAACAAGGGGACAATGTATATCTTACAGTGATGTGAGTGTTTTTGCCAATCTCTTCAAAGCGTCAATACAACCCATGATGATAAAGACATAATAACAGAAGTAAGATCTAACACAACGCTTCACTGGAATATCGTCCACTTGTGGGATGTGATCAGATGAGAACAAAGCGCCATCCAAGGTGTATCTTCACTGACTAATGTTAATTATCACATTCTCCTCGGTGAGCGCAAACGAATCATGTCAAATTGAACAAATCGAAAACCAAGTCTATAGCTTCATATTTCCTATCAAACGATCTTATTTCGCACTCAGCAAAACTCAGTATGCATATATTTTCGGCATGTACTTATTCGACATATTCGAATGTACTCTGTTATGAATGCATAAATATACAAGCAATCCAGGACGGGCCATTCTCGCTAGAAAGATTAAACTATCCGAGCTTCACATCAATTGCATCCCAACAATTGCGCACTGTCAGCCTTTGTGCCACATCACTCTTTGTTGGCAGTCCAATAAACAAGCAGAGTAATCCGTAATGCTCATGTAAATAAAGAGATATGACCAAGAACGGCAATTATCCAGTCCATAATAAACAGAGCGGGCGTGATGTGCGGTAAGTGATAGGTTTATGCCGCGGTTTATGACAGTTATTGTCACAGTATCGCCGAGTTGTCGATAGCACAGATTCTGGAGCACTATACTGTTCTCGGCACGATCAGGAAGTAGCTGTTTGAACACAGCGTGACAAAGACAGCGACTGTAACGGATCCCTGGGTGATAATGTCTTCCAGATTTTCGAGAGACAATGTGTGCTTGTGTGAATGGGCTAATGAGTCAGGACAGTGATATAGTGCCCCCAGACAGCAATGTGCCTCTGTACAGCGACTGGGTAAGCACTGCAAGTCTAGCCAGACAAATTATGCAATATCTGCCCACAGCCCCGCGCGGCCACCAAAACATCAATAATTCCTCCAGCAGCAAACCACCAACCATGCTAACGCCACCTGTTGTAAAATAGGCCTCGTCTAAGACACTTGTGTCAAATACATGTTAATAGTGATGTTCTTATATTATGCTCGTGTAATTTTAACTGTACATTATGAAGTATGGGTTATACACATTTTCATGTAGACATGTCGTATTTTTCTAAATGTTAATTACTTTCAATCAATGCCCAATGAACTTGAAGTAAGGCAAGATTAAGTGCTATAATTTTCTCAAATTATTATTTCAGTTGATAAAATGTTGGAAGATTTTATTCAATGATTAATAATGATATTATAGGCCTACCATTTTCACATTTTCAATTGGAAAGTCCAATAAATAAATAACAATATGTGCTTAGTATATTAGTGGTGCGGATGACTTAGCTAATGTACTCCCTGAGTGTGTTACCTAATTTTCAAAATAAGCTTTTTACAGCTTTAGAAGTAACTTTATTTGCTTTCTGGCTACCCTGGACCCAGACTCAACTGCCGACAATCTCGCTTGAAGTAAATCTACGTGGAGAGCCCGAACTAGTCCAGCTAACTACTAGAGATCAATGTCACTGACATCATTTACCATGACACTAACTGGGTCTTGATACCTCACCCCTGCATCTCTGACCCGTCTATCACCTTTCCTTATTGTTTTTTTTTAATCTTCATCTAGTTTACAAATCAATGAAGACTTTAAATTTGAAAATTTAGTTATTTCGGCCTGAAATCATTGGCAATGTCGCTCATTATTACATCAGACTGAATTGTTTTCTTGGCATAGACATCAGGGTCACAATACTAAGACATTATTATCCTATTATAATTTAAAATGCTTACAATGCTTACACTTCTTGATATCAAAGCATGATATACCTCTCGAGCTTTGGAGTGATGATGTAATTGCAAAATAATTTTAAAACCTAAAAAAAAATCACTTATAAGTACATGCATGTTTATGTGCGGGAATACGGTACGTGACTGCTGTTTTCCCGCTAAAACCACAGAACACATGAGGAAAGAATGGGTAGTTCGTGCATGTTTTTTGTTTTTAGATTGAGTTTAAAATGTTGTATACTAGGGGTATTGCGTAATGCAGGATTCATACATGTAGCATTCCAGAATCGTATTGTGGTCAGCTGGTGAATTCTAACACACCGCAAGCGCCAGCGTATATACAGTAAACCTGTACATACCGGACTGCCTTGGGGACATGGATTTATTCGGTTTGGACAGAGATTTTAATTTGCTTTTGGCAAGGAATATGCTTTTGATATAATAAAAGACGGAGCATATATATATGTACAGGTTTTACTGTAATTAGCATAGAACCCTCAACCGCAGTACGCAAATTATAACCTCTCTGTTGTATCCACAAAGCAGGAATCAAATAAGGTGGCGTGAGACCACGTGAAATTTTAAACAACCCAGCCAACATAAAACGTCCACCCAATGCCGATTTAATGCTGGATCGCTGTCTGCTACGTCGTCCTATGATCACTAAACCAACATTGGGTAAATGTCTTGTATTTTCTTGGAATTTTTTTAATAGCGGCAACTACCCCAGCTTAGCTAATAATATGTCTGTTCGTGTTCGGGGTTCGTGTATGTTTGTAAGCACCAGTACACACTAGGGGGCTCTTGAACTTATCCATTTCAAGCGCGGCTGTTTATCTGACAGAACAGTTATCGTCTATTATATCACAGTATTTTAAAACGGACAAAATCATACTTTATATAAAGAAGAAAGACCCGTTCTTGGTAATCTGTGTTTCACAGAATTAAAAATATGAATTGCTCTACTTGCTTTATTTATAAGAGTAAAAATGTGTCTTCTCCAACTGAGATTGCTAGTTATTGTTAATCCAAGGTCCACATGTTAGATAGTTCGCTCAACATTAGGCAACTATTATTTTTTTCACTGTTTTAGATGAGCGCGCCCATTAGAATAAGGCCGCATATTACCAAAAAACATGTGGGTTTTTTTCTGCCCAGCGCGTTGATTGAATTGTTGCCGATTTTCAAAAAAACCCAGATACTTTCAGAAGATAAAAAAACATTTACGCAGCTATGTTTTTTCTTGCTTATTTTTTATTTCGTCGCCTTAATTAACTTTTTCAGAAATAGGTTCAATGATCTTTGGTATTAAATGGGTTTTATCCGCCCTCCCTCATTAGATTTTGGATTTTTTCCATCTTAATTTAAACAGAGAAAAAAACATAGTAGCTTTAACTACATTAAAAACATCTGGATATTCAATGTAGCTGTGGTGGTATGAAAATACAAAATACTTTGTTTTTGAAGGATTAACAGTTTTTTCCCACAATTTCCCCAAGTCACTTATTTTTCTTAAATCTCTATTTATTTTTAAACATGATTATTATGGGTCAAAATATATATCGAGTAATCACGTACGTGTCATTCGCAAAAAGGTGTGGATCGGTCTGAAGGGTGTCTACAAGGTCATATATAAATATGAAGAAAAGAAGTGGCCCAAGGACGGAACGCTGGGGCACACCATGTAGGCTGGGAAGCTTTGCCATCGAGCACGATACACTGTATTCGATTTCCCAAGTAGCTAGAGAACTCACTTAATAAAATATTTGTTACATATATAGCAAATCGCTTTAATTTAAAGAGAAGGCCACTGTGCCATACTTTATCAAATGCATTGTAATGCACACATCAAGAAATACCATACAATCATTTTGTTTCAGATTTAGACCGTTATATTTTTGTGAGTAATTAGGGTTAATTGATTGGTAGTGGAGTCATTTGATTTAAAATCTGAGTTTTTATCAGAGAGTAGGCCATTCAGTTCGCGCTATTTATAAAGGTGGCTATGCACAGTTTTTTCAAATATTTTTGATAGCGAAGACGGTAGACGGTGGTATTGTTGATAGAACTTACACTTGTCTTGAATTTGGCGTACGGGTGCCAGGGCGGGTGCATTCTGGTCTGGTCGTTTTGTTTGCTGTCGGGTTGGATGGTTGTGGTGGCCGACATCGGCTAGATTCTGAGCTGTTGAGAGATGTTTTTTGTGGGGGGCTCAATTATTTTATGAATTTCCGTTATAATTGATATGTACGGAGACCATCTGGCTACTGGTATAGGTCACGAAACTTTTATATAGCATGAAATACATTTGTATAGTATGAAATGCATTTGTTAACCACTCTTTAGATATATTTTACACTGAGTCATACGACATCATCATTCTGATCTGTATAAATGGAAATGTGAAAATGTAATAAAACGTTTTGTGATCAGTTTTGCCTTGACATTTATCAGTCCTGCCCCAGAAAATGTCAGTATCGTTCGTTCATGTTGGATATTTGGAACTTAGGATATTGTTTCCCTATTTTTCAAATATGCTAGAAAAAGTATAACCTGACTACCAAGTATTATCTGATTATTTCATTATATATTTCATTCGCTGCAAGCTGAAAATGTAATGGCAATCGCGCGAGCTTCGAATTAATAATAATATCCATATTATTTGTTTGAGATCTGCTCTTGCACTTGTTGAAAATGTTTAGTTACATGATTGAAGTCAATGTGCTTATAATTATTTTATTTGCAAAAAGTAGTTGGAAATAACTAAGAGCTTCACCACACCCAAAATGCTAAAAATGATATAACATAATTTTTTTATATTTTTTTCACTACAAACAGCTGTGCGAAATATTAAAACAATGTTATAGCCATCTGTTATATATATGTTATTCTTAAACAAGAACCCTGCGGTTCTGAACATTATTGAGAGTTATTTTCTTTACATCCAGTTGATATTTAAGCAATGGGCCCTGTTAAGTTGTAATCAAAATAAATTTATATTTTCCGCCATAAGGTATTTTAGATTTAAAAAAAACTTGCTAAACAATAATTAGATGCACAAGTGCGAGATGTTTTATTTCTTAGTTCACATGATAACAGTATATTAAAATACCGTGCAAGCACTCCCAAAACCTCGTGGCCGATGGTAATGACTTAAAATGGCCACCAATTTAACACAACTGCTGGCAATAATCACAGACCATAAAATCGTAGTAGTAGTAGTTATTCATTACTATATTGGACTATATAATAGTGATTCAAGTTATAAGCTGATGTGCCATACGAGATGGTTTGATTTGATCTAGTACTACTACTAGGTCGATATGACAGGAGATGTACACGGGGTACGGTAATAGCTTGAATGGATACGATGCGATGCGCAGCGTTTCATTACGTCATCATTTAGAGGGGGATACAGGTGTCCTTGTCTACATCTCGTGAAATAACACTGTCAGCAAATCGTGCAATACATATTATAACACAAATATGATGTTTTTTTTAATAAATCGTGTGATAAGATATTATAACTAGATGTAAATACACACAAGAAGCCCCCCCCCCCCCTCGCACTTTTCAAATAAGAGGTATACATTAATTATAATTCTACCAGATATGTACATGTAAAAATAAAGTAATATTATGAGGCAGAGGCTAGCAGCTTTATGCTGACTAGGTGTTATTTTGACCCCAAAAGATGACCTGGATATTTTCCCGAACTTTCTGAAAAACTGATGAAGTCTAGGAATTAATATGAAGAGGCTGCACGTTGAGTTGTGTCAGAATGACGGCAGCGTGTTAACAAGTTTTGTTTACTACAAAAGTGAACCAATGCTAGGGCACATACACAATGTCCACCCAACAAATACAAAACATTTGTATAACATTTATACAATGTTGGAACAACGTCGAAGACGTTGGATGTTGGGCCGACCTTGTAGGCTGATAAATGTCATACAACTGTTTTGTGTTTGCTGGGCAGTAGCATACATAAATGATATAGGCCAGCAGCTAACACGAGGCATTTAACCAATGTTGTTTTAATGTTGGACTAGCGTTTGATGGGGCTACCACCATTTGATCAATGACGGCTAAGGGGCAATCGATGGCGGCAACGTCATCGAGACAGACCGTTTTGACAGACATTCTGCGGCCTAGGGCTATACACCAGTTTTGTGAAATTAGACATAGGCCAAATTTAGGCCTAATCAGTATAATACAATAATTATTTAGATAGGCCTATCGCCATAGGCTGGATATGTGCGCGATATAAATTTAACAGGGGCGTTCCTAGAGGCTTTTTAATGTGTAACCGTTTTTGTAAAAAAAAGTTGGGGGAGGGGTGGCAAATGAAAAATGGGGGGGGGGGGGGGTTTGGGGTCCCTCCACCAAGAAAATTTGAAAATTGCAAATTAATTTGTAACCGTTTGCGTACGTTGCGTATAGGGCGGTACACCCCTGTTTAATTATTATTAATATTAAGAACATTCCAAGATGAAATGCGATGGTCTACAGGTTCAGGCTAACCGCGTACACCAGTAAACTGTACACCAGCAGCGTCCTTATATAATCTAGTGTTCATAATGCTGAATAATGGAAATGTATTCCTTTTTAAACTTTTTGAGAGACATCAGTGCTTTAAATTGACATTTTGTGCCGAGAAGCCTCAAGCTTTTATCCTTCGCCGAGAAGCGGTAATCTGCTCCAAATTTGCATGTTTTTTTTAATAAGCTGTGTGAGCAGGGTGTTTAACTCAAACCTCTCAGTCCCGCAGGCATCTCAGTATCATCATATATCCATCCTTTATGTGACGTTAAAAATCACTTTCCATCCTGATATTTTGATAATGTTCATTATTATTTACTTTGACGTTTGGTACTACTTAAATATAGTTAGTTAATTTCAAAATAATTTTTTCATCTCTATGATATTTTATTCACCTCGGGATGGGGATGTCTAGACAGCCAAGCTGTACATCCGCAGACAAATACCTGGATGTATACACCACACAGCGACCACAGGACAATGACCCAATGCGGGTTCAATGCTGGACCGCCGTCAACAACGCTGGTAAAATATTGAGCAAGCATTGGATCCTCGCCAACGCTCAGAATAAACAAAAAATAAGGCGATGGCTATTGACAGGGTGACCCTGTCAATACTGCAGTTTCAACTGTTATTGACAGGGCGACCCTGTCAATAGTACATTTAAAACTACTGTTGACAGGGTCATCCTGTCAATAACAGTTGAAACTACAGTATTGACAGGATTACCCTGTTAATACTGCATTAAAACACTCTTGACAGGGTCACCCTGTCAATAGTGGTCATTTGTGCATAATTGACAGGGTGACCTTGTCAACAGTGCATCAGAATATGTTTGTTGACAGGGTGAATACCAGCCAATCAGGAGCTAAGAAATGCAACCACTAAGATCCTGTCTTACATCGGTTTCACCCTGTCAGCAGTGTACATGGAATATCTTATTGGCAGGGTGACCCTGTCAGCAGTGGGTGTTGATGTCTTATTGACAGGGTGACTCCGTCAGCAGTGTAGGTGATTAAGTTATTGACAGGGTCACCCTGACAGCAGACTCAGTCTTATTGACAGGGTCACCCTGTCAGCAGTGGACGTGATTGTGTGACCCTGTCAGCAGTATGTGTTGATGTATAGGCTAGGCCTACTTAGTGTAGGATGATTTTAGACGATTTTGAATAGCCCTGAATAGGGTTGATTGGGGCACCAGCCTCTATTCTCGCAGCCATTTTAACAACATGTGTGCTTTTTGCTGGGAAGATGGAGGTGTGATGTGTGGGAAGCACTGATTGGCTAATCATCTCCCTGTCAATAACGTGTATAAATGCACTATTGACAGGGGTGTCATTGTCAATGGCCACTGCGATAACCATAATCACCATATAACAACATACAGTGATGGATTTGTGCTTGCTGGGAAAAAAATCACCATTTCCTCGATTTTCTAGCTGGAGGATAATATAATGTATTACCTGGGATAGTCTTAGCTGAAAAGAATTCAAATATGCCATTTTTAATCCTTAGATATTTAGAAATAAAATAGATACAATCCACAGTCAGTAGCTTAGTTATGTCACAGTGTAGCCTATTACACAATCGCAGGTGGGTAGGCCTATAGCAAGATGTGGCTCTGTACATGACAGGAGGCATGACACAGTGTGTATAGGCCTACCACAGAACTGTGTAGGCCTGCAGATCTGTGGCGTATACGCCGGAAGGTTCAGCATCCTCCCCTACAACAACGGGGAACTTTGTAGTTCGTTATCTACTCTGCAAAGGCAGTATGTAGGCCTACTCACTTGTAAAGTGAGCAGATACTTTTGGCTTTGCACTGCAGTTGCAAGGGAAGTCCTATACAATGAGCTGTGCGTTATCACGTGGTTGTTGGCAGCAAATAAGGGGACCCTTTCGGGAATAGGACACTTCCGTGACATTGGCCCAGCATCCAAACACTGCTGGATGAATATCACTTGCTTACTGGTCTGTCTCTCTAGAGATGTGATTGACCCGGATAATGTGTGTGTGTGCTGAAAATGTAGGTAGATCAGCTGCTTAAGATTTTTTTCACCACAATAATGGCTATGGCGTCAGATGCTACTGAGACCAATGGTTAAATTTTCAAAGGCAATATATATCATTGCAAAATATTGTATCGATATCATAATATATTTGCTTTGGAAAGTAGAGCATCTGCTAGCTTTCCCCAGTTTCAAACTATCGTGGCAATTTCTTAAGATTATATTGGCCTAGTTTGATCCCAAGGTAGGCATTGTTCTCAGTGAAATCTATGGGCTATTTACAGGGTAAAACCGATAGCTCAACACACAGCCAAAAACTTGATACGCTAACTGTTGTATAATTGACGACAGAAATCCTAATAACTTAGCAAATACAGAGATTTATGCTTATTCAGAAACAACGTTTGGTGGGCCTACTTTAGGCTATGTTATGACAGAAAACTGGATATATGGGTGTTGTGGCTTTTAAGAAGATGTCGATGATAGTGATTTGAGACACACGGAAAATGGACCCAGAATCCGTTTTGTGAACCATATTAAAACATTATTGGAATGAGTGCCAATAATCTAAAAAGAAGTCGTGGATCAAGATTTGAAATTTTGAATACTGATGTACATGTAAAGAAAGAAGATGAAAAACATACATACCGGTATATATAAATAAAGGTGTCGAGCGACTAGTAAATGTTTTTTTTCAGAGAGGCTGGCACAATGTTGGCTCGACATTAGCCTGTAGTCTCATTTTGACTAGTTGACACATGCCCATCTTTAATACATTTATTGATCCGCCCATCCCCCCCCCCGCCTATATGCTTTTGATCTTGCAAAAGTTGTATCCTGTTTTAAGCGCCAAGGTGAATGACTGTCCATAATTTATTAGTGCCGGCATATGTACAATGCCTATAGGTAGGTACACAAACAATTTAATTTGCAAAGGCTGTATAGCGGAGGATTTAATCTTTCTTTAGTTTGCTATATTCTCAGCATTGCCACACCAAACCGCCATGCCGGACATGTTGTCTCCTGGTCATACGCCTTGTGGCAGCACACAGCGTGAGGCTCCCGATGCTACATTCTACGCAGTCACAATACATCTTCTGTACGTCTATTATAAAATCAGGCCTAGCCAGCGGCACGTTATGAAACCAAATGTATAACAATGGTGGGTGTCCCGATGCTACATTCAACACAGATGTGTTGCCAGAGTTCATTTTCAGCATTATACACTGCTGTCGTAACCCCCTGCCTGTTAACTTTTAAGTTAACTTTTGCTATTCTGGTTTTTCTACATCTCATGTGTATTTCTTAACCTTTTCAAGACTGAATTTCCCATTGTCATCTTCGTCCACTACAAACCACGAATTGCTGTCGCAATTCTCAGCTTGTAGTGGATGAAGATATTTGATGTGGTTTAAAAATTGTTATGTAGTGGTAAACCAGTTTCATAAAAAAAATCGTTCTAGTTGTAGGGGAATTGAGTCTGTTTTCAGGGATGTAAAATGATGCTCTAATGCATCGTGAGGGCTTAAAGGGTTAAGACAACTTACATACATACATACAGGATTATATTTGAATGCACTACATAATATCTGAAACATTAAAAAAGTGAAGTCTGCCCAATTTCTTATATATAAATATGCCTATTCTAGTTTGTTAAAAAAATATATGACATACCATAGTAACGGCGATACGAAAAACAGAAAACAAAATATGCTTTATTTACTACACTTAAACAGCAATTAAATATATAATAATAATAACTAGGTGAAAGGACACAATCACAGAAAATTGACCACTGGTGTTTGATCTGTCCCAAGATAAAATTGATTATGGAAGGCCACACGTGACATAATATATTTATCATTTTATCACATGAAATTCACCACATGAAATCTTGAAGGTGTAGTCAACTGTCAAAATACGCGGGACAATGTGGTCCCCAGAATGCAACAGTGGCCCCTGGACATTCCACAATGACATTTCTACAATGACATTTCTATACATCCACAGTTATCAGCCAAGATAATAATACCATATGCGTTTCATACCCATCGCCGCATTAAGAGCAAGTTCCCAAGTCATATAAACTCTATATACTTGAGCGACATCTATGAGAAAAAAATTCACCATTTCTCTCATGTGGGCTATGTGTTGTAACACAAAAGGCTGTGTTGCCGTGGGGATCTGGAAACAGTTCACCTCCAGCATATTGACAGTAAGAGCTTTCCCAGCCAACATGGCACACTCACCAAATGTTGGTTTATTGTCGGCCAACGTCGCAGACGTTGGTCTAACATTAAAACAGCATTGGGCCAATTTCTCGTTGGAGTAGTATCTTGTAATTAGTTCAGTCGCTGATATTAATGCTGTCAAAGTGTACTCTATAGGCTAATGTAGGCCTACACTTGACCGTCCCACACATGCGCATTTCAAAGCTGTATGAATCTTTAACTATCACATTAAATTTAAAGTGGAATTCTGTAAAAAATGGATGAAGAAGAAATTCATGCAACATGACATTTCAAAATCTGAACAAAATCAGAACACCATTTCGCAAAAAGTGTTCTCACTTCTGTATATAATTTTTTTTAAATTGGTTTTTGCTATTTTTCATCTATTAAAACTGGAATTACTGTGGTAATTTCAAGCTTTGAATGGAAACAAGTCAGATCTTAAGAATGATTAATAATTATCTAGATCTATAATCATGATAATATAACATTATCTTTTCTAAATTGAAAATAAAATATCTAAATACCTTTACATCAGGTAATATAGAAAACTGACATATAGATGATATATATATTAATTAGTTCTGTGAAATAATAGTAATGTACCGTATTTATTCTAATAAACATGCGGGGTGTTACTTAGAATACCACCTGAGATTTCAGGGGTGCTTCCTAAATAAGTTTTTTAATGGTCATATAATGTAGATCATCGTGGGTTTTTAACATGTCTAAGAAAACACTGTAAAATGATACTTACTTGCCATCATCCGCATGATAAGCTACAGAATTGGAGTAGCAGCCAGGCTGATGATCAAGAGGATACTTTTCAGGTACAAGGCCAATTCCTACAAACAGCAGTTATTCATATTTAAAACAAGACTACATAAGTCCAGGAGCTCCCGCTTTGAATTAGAATTTGATTTAAGCAATTTTGTGTAGGGTTATTAATGTAGTCCTAGGCTAGGTCAAAAATCAAGACGCAAGACAACTAGGTCTTTGAGGCTCAGTCTAAGAGTAAGATAAGAGCTAGACAGTCTGTCAGAGATTGCAAACCTCCATTGAAATAAATGATCCTAATCAGTTTCCCAGTAATGGTCTACCTATCTGGCATGGATTACCCGATATCAGGCCAATCGAGGTAAATAATGGCTGATTTACGGTCATTTTGAATTCGATATAGACTAGTTAAAAAATTTAAGGGTGCATCCTCCCCCTAAACCTCACATTTTGTTTTATAGTAATGGACTAGCATCTAACACAGTTTGCAAAATATTGGGCATGTGAAAGTAAATAATAGCCGATAGGGGGCCATTTTGAATTTGATCGAGTCAGAATTTTTCAAGATGCATCCTCAGCTGAAATCTCACATTTCATTCTATAGTAATGGTCTAGCCATCTAGCACGGTTTACCAAATATCGGCCATGTGAAAGTGAATAATGGCCAATAGGCGGCCATTTTAAATTTGATCGAGTCCCAATTTTTCAAGATGCATCCTCTCCTGAAATCTTACATTTTGTTCTGTAGTAATAGTCTAGCCATCTAGCATGGTTTACCAAATATCGGCCATGTGAAAGTGAATAATGGCCGATATAATGGCCGATAGGTGGCCATTTTAAATTTGATGGCGTCAAAATTTTTCAAGATGCATCCTCTCCTGAAATCTCACATTTTGTTTTATAGTAATGGTCTAGCCATCTAGCACAGATTACCAAATAATGTCCATGTGAAAGTGAATAATGGCCTGAAGGCGGTCATATTGAATTTGATCAAGTCGAAATTTTTCAAGATGCATCCTCTCCTGAAATCTCACATTTTGTTTTATAGTAATGGTTCAGCCATCTAGTACGGCTTACCAAATAGCGGCTATGTGAAAGTGAATAATGGCCGATAGGCGGCCATTTTGAGTTTGATCGAGTCAATTTTTTCAAGATGCATCCTCTCCTGAAATCTCTCATTTTGTTTAATAGTATTTAAGTAATGGTCCAACTATCTAACACTTTTACCAAATATCAGCAATGTGAAAGTAAATAGTGGCCGATAGGCAGCCATTTTAAATTCGATTGAGACGAAAGTTTTTAAAAGACATCCTCTCCCGAAACGTCACATTTTGTTTTATAGTAATGGTCTAGCTATATAGCACGGTTTACCTGATATCAGGCCTATCGAGGTAAATAATGCTGATTGTCAGCCATTTTGAATTCGTAAGTTAAAAATTTTCAGGGTGCATCCTCCCCTGAAAACTCACATTTTGTTTTATAGTAATGGTCTAGCCATCTAGCACGGTTTACCAAATATCGGCCATGTGAAAATGAATAATAGCCGAAAAGACGGCCATTTTGAATTTGATCAAGTCAAAATTTTTCAAGGTGCATCCTCATCTGAAATCTCACATTTCGTTTTATAGTAATGGTCTAGCCATCTAGCACGCCTTACCAAATATTGGCCATGTGAAAGTGAATAATGGCCGATAAGCGGCCATTTTGCATTTTATCGAGTCAAAATTTTTCAAGATGCATCTTCTTCTGAAATCACACATTTTGTTTTATAGTAATGGTCTAGCCATCTAGCACGGTTTACCAAAAAACGGCCATGTGAAAGTGAATAATGGCCGATAGACGGCCATTTTGAACTTGATCAAGTTGAAATTTTTCAAAATGCATCCTCTCCTGAAACCTTACAATCAACTGTCCACTCCATCATCTATCCTTGCACAATCTTGTTGGGAGGAGAGACATTTAATCTCCTACCCCTTGCACTCACTTTTTTTTATTGTTTTGTCTAAACTGTAACCAAGCCAAAGACTAGGCCCTACAATCTGACTTGTGGATCCATACTGAACCAAGCGCAGCGCATATTCAATCTTCCTAAGCTGTTAGCTGTCTGATCTAGGACGTTTGGCTCATTACCCAAAGAAGAAGAAGAAGTAAGAACTAGATGAAACTAGTTCTTACTTCAGCATTATGAGAATAACATGAACATGAGATTGATGTGTCAATAACACTGGTGCCACCTGAAGCACATCATATATACATACATCACTGCTAAACATTGTGTGTAACTTTGCATAAAATTTACTCAAGAAAAAGTGATAAATAATTGCATATGAATTTTAGATAAATCTTGCAAATGGTTTGAGGCAAGTAGCGTTTGGTGAAAAGTGTCACTTGAAATGACAAACAGGGCTGACACAAAATTTCAAAAACAAAAATTCCTGACTTTTTCCTGACTTCGGCAAACTATTTTAAAAATAATATGTGTTTCCTGACAATAAGGGTTTTTTATAAAAATTCCTGACTTTGCAGGTTATCAAGGTATGGTGGCAAACCTGGACATATATCTGGCTGTTCTAGTCTCGCCCCTCACATTAGCCTACATTCTTTATTTCCATGTGTTCTGTGTTTGACAGCTCCATTTCATCCATTATGCTTATTGATAATATCTGTACACATTATCTGTGTCAATGTAACATGGACTCTAGTCTAATAGCTAGGCCTAGATGATATATATTTTATAGATAGTCTAGACCCTACCCCCACTGGCCCGAGAATGGCCTGTAGCCTATACTACAATAGACTATTTGAAGACTATTTAGACCCATTTATATAAAAAAATTCTTATCATTAGTATTTATCACTTCATGCTGTTTATTAAAATAAATCAAATTATTTGTGTTGTTTAAATTTTATGCCCAGAATTTCGTGACTAGCCCCGCTGTTCTAAATTATTGTAGCCAGCAAACAGGCGGCTTCGTTTTATGGCATGTTCCAGGTGCATGGCCATGAGCACCCTTCCTGTTAGTTAAGTATGGCATGTTTGAAGAACAAAATTTGTCAAATAATTAATAATTTTTATTCAAAAATACTCACCAATGGATCCCATGGTTCCTGTGTCAAGGATCTCAACCTCAAAGTAGTTGTTTTCTGGTGTGAGGGGAGCACCAGCTACATATACACCAACCTTTCCATTCTGAGCTGAATAGCTGCAAATAGAAAGTTTTATTAACTTCACAAATTTATCAATGCACTAATCGTTGTGAATGTACCAGTACATGTGAATGTATCGTACATAAATACATTTGAAAATGTTTAGACATGGTAAAAAGCACCACCTGCCCTGCATAGATTTGGCAGCCAAAAAAGCCTACATCAATTATAGAGAACCACTTGCCATTTTTAATAAGAAATCCTTTGATTTGACATGTCTTATCAACGACATGTATGCTGCCCATCATTTTGCTTTATAGTATTGAATGGTACAGCTAACAAATTTGATGATAGCAACCAAAATGTATTTATGCCAGGACTGAACATCCTGGCATAAATACATTTTGTTGGCCATCTTAGATTTTGTTGAAAAATGAAAAAGAAAAATCTACAGACGAATTTCTCAGGCCCAGCGAGCATACCTCAAAAGACAAGACTACATAAGTCCAGGAGCTCCCGCTCCGAATTAGAATTTGATTTAAGCAATTTTGTATAGGGTTATTAATGTAGTCCTAGTCTAGGTCAAAAATCAAGAAGCAAGACAACTAGGTCTAAGAAACCCAGTCTAAGAGTAAGATAAGAACTAGACAGTCTGTCAGAGATTGCAAACCTCCATTGAAATTAATGATCCTAATCAGTATCCCAGTAATGGTCTACCTATCTGGCATGGTTTACCCGATATCAGGCCAATCGAGTTAACTAATAGCTGATTTACGGTCATTTTGAATTCGATATAAATTAGTTAAAAACTTAGGGTGCATCCTCCCCCGAAACCTCAAATTTTGTTTTATAGTAATGGACTAACATCTAACACAGTTTGCAAAATATAGGGCATGTGAAAGTAAATAATGGCCGATAAGGGGCCATTTTGAATTTGATCGAGTCAGAATTTTTCAAGATGCATCCTCAGCTGAAATCTCACATTTCATTCTATAGTAATCGTCTAGCTATCTAGCATGGTTTACCAAATATCGGCCATGTAAAAGTGAATAATGGCCTAAAGGCGGCCATTTTGAATTTGATCAAGTCAAAATTTTCCAAGATGCATCCTCAGCTGAAATCTCACATTTTATTCTATAGTAATGGTCTAGCCATCTAGCACGGTTTACCAAATATCGCCCATGTGAAAGTGAATAATGGCCGATAGGAGGCCATTTTGAATTTGATCAAGTCAAAATTTTTCAAGATGCATACTCTCCTGAAATCTCACATTTTGTTTTATAGTAATGGTCTAGCCATCTAGTACGGTTACTAAAAACCGGCTATGTGAAAGTGAATAATGGCCGATAGGCGGCCATTTTGAATTTGATCGAGTCAATTTTTTTCAAGATACATCCTCTCTTGTAATCTCACATTTTGTTTTATAGTAATGGTCCAGCTATCTAACACGGTTTACCAAATATCAGCAATGTGAAAGTAAATAGTGGCCGATAGTCGGCCATTTTGAATTCGATTGAGTCGAAAGTTTTTAAAAGGCATCCTTTCTCGAAACGTCACATTTTGTTTTATAGTAATGGTCTAGCTATCTAGCACGGTTTACTTGATATCAGACCTATCGAGGTAAATAATGCTGATTGTCGGCCATTTTGAATTCTTAAGTTAAAAATTTTCAGGGTGCATCCTCCCCCGAAAACTCACACTTTGTTTTATAGTAATCAGGTAATGGTCTAGCCATCTAGCACGGTTTACCAAATATCAGCCATGTGAAAATGAATAATGGCCGAAAAGGCGGCCATTTTAAATTTGATCAAGTCAATTTTTTTCAAGATGCATCCTCATCTGAAATCTCACATTTCGTTTTACAGTAATGGTCTAGCCATCTAGCACGGTTTTTCAAGATGCATCCTCTCCTGAAATCACACATTTTGTTTTATAGTAATGGTCTAGCCATCTAGCACGGTTTACCAAATAACGGCCATGTGAAAATGAATAATGGCCGAAAAGGCGGCCATTTTAAATTTGATCAAGTCAATTTTTTTCAAGATGCATCCTCATCTGAAATCTCACATTTCGTTTTACAGTAATGGTCTAGCCATCTAGCACGGTTGACCAAATAACGGCCATGTGAAAGTGAATAATGGCCGATAAGCGGCCATTTTGAATTTTATCGAGTCGAATTTTTTCAAAATGCATCCTCTCCTGAAATCACACATTTTGTTTTATAGTAATGGTCTAGCCATCTAGCACGGTTTACCAAATAACGGCCATGTGAAAGTGAGTAATGGCTGATTGGCGGCCATTTTGAACTTTGACAAAATGAATTTTTTCAAAATACATCCTCTCCTGAAGCCTTACAATTTGTTTTATAGTAATGGTGTAGATATCTTGAGCGGTTTTCATGATATTCCACAATATCAGGCCTGTCGAGGTGAATAATGGCTGATAGGAGGCCATTTTGAATTTTATCAACTTCAAATTTTTCAGGATGCATCCTCTCCTGAAACCTTACAATTTATTTTATATTAATGGTGTAGCTATCTTGAGCGGTTTTCATGATATTCTGCAATATCAGGCCTGTCGAGGTGAATAATGGCCGATAGGCGGCCATTTTTAATTTTATCGACTTAAAATTTTTCAAGATGCATCCTCTCCTGAAACCTCACAATTTGTTTTATAGTAATGGTGTAGCTATCTTGAGCGGTTTTCATGATATTCCGCAAAATCTTTCAGTCGGATTTACCGATGTTATAAATTAGGTCAAAGTGCTGGGTCAACTTCGAGGTCAAGGTCCAAAAACCTGAAAAGGCACAACTAGGGACCTTAGAGAACATGTATGTGCAATATGACTGTCATCGGCCCAGTACTTTTCGAGATCTGCTCCGGAAACGAAGTGCGCGTCAAAACGTCTAAATAGGTCATAGTTCTGAACCAGAAGTAGGTCAAAGTTCAAATACCCCAAAAGGCACAACTAGACCCCCTAGGGGTGTTGTGTGTAAAATTTGAAGACAATCGGACAAGTACTTTCAGAGATATGCTCCGGAAACGAATTGTTTACGGACGGCCCAACGGCCCAACGCCGTCACATCATCATTTTCTCCTCTGCAACCTTGCGTATTGAATTCAGCTTAAAAATATTTTAACCCGTCCATTAGCCACCTGGCAGTAACCCACATACCAAAAATTGTTATCCTAGCTTATTTTCTCACAAAGTTATAGGCAAAAGAAGAGGCCAAAAAAAAACGGAGGTAGAATCCATAGCTCCCTTCGCTCACCTACGGTGACGGCGGGAGCTAATAAAATTCGACCTGAACAGCTTTATTACCAAATTTTGATGAAAGCCAATATACAGATATAAGCAAAACTGAAATATCAGTTTAACATGTTAAAATTCTAAAACGTAAAAAATCTTATTATTAAATCTTTTACTATTAACACCAAAGACTAATCAGCACACGTACGGGGGAAGGTATTTCGTTTAAACCAAACATGAAACAAATCCACGGAGCAGTTCAAGCTCTAGGGAGTGACATAGCATTTTGGCGGCCATCTTGGATTTTGTTGAAAAAAACTGAAAAAAGTAAAAAACTAACTACCAGGCAAATTCTCCAGGGCCATATTTAGAAATAATCCGAGCAGGGGTCTTCAAGTGAGACCAGAGAGATTTGCACATCCCATCATAAAACACATAATGATAGACGATGTATTGGAACAGAATATTTATTTTTAAAAGCTGACAAAATAATCTATATCTATTCTTAAATATTTTCTGAAAGACAGTGCTCAAAGAAAATAGCAGCACAGCGCCACATGACTACAGTAAATCTTTTCCGCTTATTTGTGGAAATACATTGATACAACACTCAAATGGCATAGCTAAATAGGTACCTGAGGATATCTCCATCAACAAGAATACGCTCATATTTCTCAACAAGATCATCTCGCTTTGCATATTCACGTATACGATGTAGCGATTCCTTCATCACTACTGCCATCTGCTGGGGGTTTGGTGCCACATGAGGAGCCCATTGCCAGCCTTGCTGTTGAAGTCTTCTTCTCTGTTGTCGAATCATGTACATTTGCTGATTAAGGCGGTCCATCACTGGTCATACATCCTGCAATAAACATGTGTGCAGCTAACTTGAAAATTTAGTATCTTATTTTTTTAGTGTATAGCCCGCAAGTTTTACTTCTAGGAAGGCCTGGTTTCGGGCTACATAACAAATGCGGGCTCTACATTGTTGAGACCCGAAAATGCAAGAGGACATTTTTTATGTGGTTGAATTTCTAATGCTGTATATCCATCTGAATGTGATGCTTTTTTCTGTACTTCACAGACGGCCTGTTATTCGGCCACTTGGAAAATAGACAGCGGTGGATAGCCAGTATACACATACCCCCACCCGCCAGACGGTAATCAGGTAATTGCATCATTGAAGGTGTGTTATTTTACTTGCGGTTAACCCGCAAATAATTTACCAGCGGATATCATCTTATGTGAGCACGAGGATATATAAAATGGATAGGGATCGAAACTAACTGATTCCAGGTAGTAGCCCACAGGCCCACTAACTTCAGATAATTACTGGCCCTTAGCCTTGTCTTTCCAGTCCTTGGTGTACACTGTATCAAAGGGGTGTGATTTTTTCATTGGCCCCCAGGGCCAGTATCTCAGGCAATTTACTGGCCCATAGTGATTTTAACTGGCCTCGGGCCAACGGGCCAGTGTTAGTGTCGATCCCTGATGGACGTTGTATTTAGATACATTGGAATGATAGGAATGAGTCGGTGAAATAAAATATACCGGTAACAAAAAACTTAACAAATAAATTTCACATGTTACATGTAGTAGGCAAAATTTCAAACGTGCAAGCCCCAGAATAGAATTGTAGGCCTCTACCGCCATGTGATAGTCTTTGAGCTTGAAAAACAACTGGGCTCACTTGGATCAACACTTCTGTGGATGAGCTGCTACCGGCTGTAAATCTCCCCATCAAACAGACATTGACCAGATGCTGCTGTAAGGTTACAGACGTTGGGCAAACCCCATCTTCATCTATCCAGTTGTCTGCTACCGGCAGACCCCTGGATATCACACATATGTGCTATGAGTCTAGAACCCCCCTCCTCCCTGGCCATCTCAGGCAGCCCAGACAATCTGACCTGAGTGTGACCTCCACACTGCAGGCAGTAAACCGGTGACGTCATAATGAATATTCATATTGCTCGCACCCCCTCCATTCGTACAAGTTCTGTAAGGCGCACCTGTTGTCACTGTTCTGACTGTAGATCAGTGGTTTGACTGTCTGACCTGATCAGGGGCAAGGTGGGCAAAACCTAACTCACTTTGGTTCAATGTTGATCCTACACATAGAGGCCTATTCATCACTTGCACATAACAATGAGACAGAGTGTGGTGCCGTCTCTGGTGCAGTGGTTAAAGCCTGAAAGTCAGAAATCGCTGGTTCGAACCACACTCCGGCATACTAGTGCCTGTGGGGCTATAGATCTATGCGCCTAGAAAACCACATTTATTCCATTCATGAGGGTGCATATGGGTGAAAAAACGAATCGAGCGAACAGCGAATCACCTGTTCTTAAGGTCAGAACATTGAGGATTGCAGTTTATAAATAGCTGTAAAAAATTTTCCCTTATAAAAAGTGAATAGCGAGGCCAAAAAATGTGTAAAAAGTGAAGTGGGAAGAATCCATAATTTCCAGGACCCATATGTGCCCCTTCATTTATGCACACGAGTGAGCTAGTTAATTCACTTGGCAATATTAAGCAGCATAGGCCCTAAACTATATTGCGTTGAAAGGCAGTTGGCCTAGCAAAAATGTTTTGTTGAAATGTCAAAAAAAAACAATTTTTTGTTGAAATGGCAAAAAAATTTTTTTTTAATTATTGTGAATTGTTCTTTGAACTTTTTTATTTAGGAACTTCGGAGCTTAAAGTTCCCGGAGCTTTAAACTTGGGAGCTTGAAGTTCCCGGAACTTGGGAACTTGTTTACAGGTAGGCCTAGACCTGATAACCCCAATTGTGGTCTCTTTCTAAATAAATTCTTTGTTTAGAAATCAGATAACATGGATAACCTGATAACAATTGGGCTAAAAAAATATATGTTTGTTTCCGATTTGTTGTCATATTAGCTAGTGGGTAGGTAGGAAAGTTGTTTTATTTTATTTTTTTGTCACTAGAACTACCAAATAACGTTTTTTTGGACGCTTTTTGACCCCCCCTCTCCTTTACGTAAGAGTTATTTTATTTACAGTTGGTAACTGATCCCTTAACATGCTTAACTCATGGTTTTCATAAAAAAAAAAAAAAAAAAAAATTAATTTTTTTTTAAATTTTTTTTTGGAGGGAAAAAATCCATGAAATAAATTTGGGTCGCACTTGATTGATAGGGTCGGTTGGAAATTGGAAACAAAAAATAATATTTTTTAGGCCTTGGAGGTGCATCCAGGCGTAAACTATAAGACGCAAAATAATAGCACTTTAAAAAACACAAAACAGGACTTGTTCAAAAGCTTGTAGATCTACCGGTAACTTTGGCCCCCAAAAAAAAGTTTTTCCTAAATTTTAGATTGCGGGGATCTAGATCATTAAGCTGTTATTTAGTAGGCTAAACTTGCACAGAAATTAGTGACATCAAGTAACAAGTAATTTAATTCTGATGACCTTTCATAAAGGTAAGAAAGTCATGCCAGGAGAGAGCTGGTTAAAAAAACACACACTTTATATACCATATAGTCGGATTCACATTAACCGTGGTGAATGAATTTCGCGGATTTCTCAACAAATTTTCATGAAATTTTACACACATTATTCTCCATTCATCATGTTCATGTCGTGACTACCCTGGAAGTTTCACAAAGTTTTGATAAGTATTTGACATGTAGTAAATGAATAAAAATGTTGCCCTCTATAAACATGATAAACCTATCAGAAGTTTATTACATGTCCAGGATTTCCGCCAGGAATGTTTGAGTGTGGGGCTCCAAAAGGGTGGGGGGTCTAGGGTGTCCCCCAGGAGAAAAAAAAAGAGATTTTTAAATTTTAGTGCTTAAAATGGCTTAGGCTACTTTAACTGAAATGTCAGCAAAATATAGAAAATATTTTTATTTTCTTTGCCAACAAGGAGGGATATCCCCCCCTTTGGTGCTCAGTGGAAGGGTCCGGACCCGCCTCCCCCTGGGGGGAACCCTGATGCCAAATGGTCTAACTTCTAAATACTTATCAATACTTCGCGAGTTTTTTCCAGAGTAGTCACGACATGAATGGAAAATTGGTTGAGAATTGACTGAGAAATCTGTGAAATTCATTAATCCTGGTTGATGAATTTAATGTGAATCTGACTATAGTTGCATGAGCTATATACATCAATTTACAGATATGTTATATACCGGGTATATACAATAAGAATTACTTAAATTTACTTAAAATGCATTTTATAAGCAGAGATATTTTTTGTATGTTAGAAGGGTGGCAGGCGAAATGAGTCCTGTCGCCACAATTGGATACTTTTAGGTGCTCTAACTGAATGGTCATTTTTTAATATAATTTACATTACAGATATTTTGCTTCTGTCGCCACATGTGGCGACCACTTGCCCACCTCTGTAGTGTTATCAGACTTGTTATCATTCATAAGTCGAAGTTGATGGTCTATCAATCAATCACTCAATTTGGTAACTTCTATATAGGCCTTTGTGTGTGTGTAATACTAGGATTTTAAGTGTAGGGCCTATGCCTATTAAGACATCTCTTACTTGTGCGAAGCTCACATATAACATCTTTCTTAAATATAAAGAAGGGGGCCAAAAGTCTTTCCTAATAATGAAATGGGTGTGAAACGTCTTTCTGAAATATGGTTTAGGTGCAAAACGTCTTTCATAAATATGGTTTGGGTGTGAAACATCTTTTTGAAATATGGCTAGGGTGCGAAACGTCTTTCTAAAATAGGCCTATGAACACGGGGGCGAAACGTTTTTCCTAGGCTATGTAGATCTATATACGCCGCATAATACGGCGGGGGCGAAAGGTCTTTCCTAAGACTAAGTTAAGTATGAGCGAAACGTCTCACTAAATTAATGGTGCGAACTGACTAGATCTATGGGAGTATGGCTAGATTTATGCCAGTCTATGGGGCGAAAAGTCTGTGTATCGTCAACTCTAGGCATGGCATGCCATAGTTCAAGCTGGCCCATCGCGAAGCAGAGTGGATCAGCCTGATCTAGGCCCTAGCCTGCCTAGGGCTAGGTATGCCACTGCCAGGGCAGGGAAGCCGTCAGGCCCCAGGGCCAGGCTAGGCAAAAACACACATTTTTAATTTAAATAGCCTTTTACTGTTTTAGTCTACTATTATTTAGCCTAGCCCTAGGCCTACTATTATTTTTACTTTTTAGGGCCTTAGCCTTAGGCTTAGGCTTATCATCGGATCATTGTCACTGGCACTGGCCGGTGGGCCTGAGACTGAGTCAGTCACTCAGACTCAGTGGCAGCCAGTGAGCAGGTGAGACCGTGAGTGCCTCGGCTCAGGCTCAGAGTCTGAGTCTGAGACAGTCACACTCACAGAGACGAGTCCGTCGAGACTCGAGTGGCAGTGCCAGTGGTCGAGTGGACAGTGCTTATCAAGTTTGTGATGCTGGCCACCCTATTCTGGGACTAGACCTAGGTCTAGACTAACTCACTGTTGTTCTTAGTTTTTTGATGAGCGTCTAACGTTAGATAACTTTTTTCCAGATTGCATGGATTGTCGTTGTTGTTGTCAAAATAGATCTACTGGGAACATGGCTAATGATCCTATTTTCGCTCACTAAGAGTAAGACTATCTCGAAATCTCACGCTCTGATATCGCAATGTTCAGAAGTCTCGCAGACGCAGGTGCTTGCTGAAACAAATCTGTCAAAGAATTTCTGTTATACGCTTAGAGTCTAATTTATAGAATCAATGGGCAATGAAACATCACAATTACTTTAATTATTATATATTTTTTTCACAATGATCCAATATATCCATCTATAATCACTGATTACGTCTGTCTATCATGTTTTTGTGGCGATTGACATGTTTGCGGTGTAATAAAAGTTCAGTCACGTGACAGAAAACTGACGAATTATAACTTGTGTAACATTTTGGCAACATTGACAAGCTGAAGCGGTGTTGTGGACGCCAGACACTGTTTGGACGCAGAGCTTGTTTTATGAATATTTACATTATATTTCCAAATTGTGTTTTTTGTGAACGTTGTTTAGGTAAACATGGGGTGTCTCTTTTCTCGATCCGCAAGCGAAGGCTCTCCCAAACACAGCGAACATGAGGAAGCTCCAGTGCAATATTCCTGGTAAGACGAAAAAAGTGGAATGAAAAAAATTACAATCATGTCAAATCATGCCAATTTTTATTGCAGGGCAAGGGTCACACTATTTACCGAATTGTGACTGAAACGACCAAATCTGATCTGTTGGCAATTTTAACATCCGTTACAACTTTAAATAGGCTTTGTCATGTTTGTAGTACTCACACCAGCAATATGATAAGACAAACTATTTACAACCAAGGCACAAGCCTAGCCCTAGGCCAGGGCCTAGGGCTAGGCTGTGGCCAGTGTGGGTACCAAACTTTTAGGCAAAATTTGCAAGCGCATGCTAACACCCAGAGTAACCAGCCTTCCAACTGGAAGTTATACTCTGCTACGCAAAGAAGAAGAAGAAGAAGACCTGTTGACCTTTATCGTCAGATAGCTCTTCATTGTCATGAGTTGAGCTATAATATATGCTTGTCTGCAACTGTGCAAGTGCACCGATCTCTCCTACCAACATTATCATTATAACTATAAGTAGGGGCCTCATATCTTTAATACTATAAATAATGTCTTTATTATTAATTAGGTTGGTTGGTAGAGTAGACCTAGAAGAGCTATTCGCTCTAGCCTGCGCTACAGTCCTCTCATGGCTCTTTCACTGACAGCCAGCGATTTTAAATTTACACTAGTTATTTACTCTAATTTTTGTCTATATTCAGGCATGTTTGTCTGTATCACGCGCTACTAGGCCTAGCTTCTCTACCAACCCCATTAATATAAAGAGAGGGTGTGAAGGTTTCGTTAACAACACATTTAAAAAGTTATATTTCGCCCATACGTTTGAATACTGGCATGCTGTTTTTCAGTAGGCCTACTATGCTTTATGTCTAAAATCTGCCTTAACCGTGAAATATTTCACTATTACTAAAAGACTAGTTAACAGATGTGAAGGTGAAACCACAATGAATTTAAAGATAAAGATCTGCTTAATCCGCTTATGACCGTTAATTGAATTTCTAGAAGCAATATTTATGGGGGAAATATAGGTTTTAAAATGTGTTGTCAAGAAAACCTTCGTACACTGATATTATAATGATAAGGTTGGTAGGAGAGATCGGGGCACATGGTCTGTATCTTTCGGAGGTCTCTCCAAATTTTATTGAAAATGTCCCCAGTATTTATCTACACTAGTCTGTTTCACCAGATTGTGGAATTTTGTTGTGTATTTTGTAAGTGAGACCATTTGGCATGTAATAGAATTCTTGTTTCACATGTTAAAACTGTTTAAGAGAGCTGTAATTTTGACAATTTATTGCAAGCCAAATTGTCCAACTTTGATAATACACAGAAATATCCACCAAATTTTCAGGGATGTTGGGTGAAAATAAAAATATGATCCGAGAAAAATTTTGTTAAAAAATTTTAAGCAGCGATCGAGCAAATTGAAAAAAGGCTACTCCCAGGATCTGGTAAAACAGACTGATGTACTAGTCCTTTTTTAAAAGTGTTGAGGATTGTAGCTAAAACAACATGTTTCGGCAGGGAATTCCAAGGGTTTACCTGTTTACAACCCTTATGCGGAATAAATGATTGTAAACGGATTTGTAGCCTAAATCGCTGCTTCTCTAGTTTTAGGTGGTGCCCCCTTGTACTACTGTTTCTGTTAATTTTTAATAGGTCCCTCATTGGTGCTGTACTTTCCCGTTAATAGTTTATAGACTTCAATCATGTCGCCCGGCTTCTCCGTTATCAATTCTTGCCGATTTTGCTATAGATGGTAGCTTTAGGATCCGGAGTCTCTCTGGGTATTCTAGATCTCAAATTTGTAGTACCGGTATGAGTTTGGTCATCCTTTTTTGTACATTCTCTAACTTGTTTAAATCTGTTTTGAAGCAAAGCGGCCAAATTACATGCCCATATTCGAGGTGTGATCTTACTAGCGCCTTATACAGTTGCACAAGGCTGTCCCCCTCTAGGTGTTCGTATGATCTTCTTAAGTCTCACTAGCCTATAAATTTGCTTTATTTACAGCAGCGTCTACGTGGTTGGATATAGCCTCAATTTATGATCAATGTAAATTCCCAGGTCTTTCTCATTGGTAGTTTCTTCCAAATTGTTTTCACTCATTTTATACTGGTAATCTGTCTGGTCATTTCCCTGTCGCATTATTTTGCATTTGATTATATTGGAGGCTAGAAGCCACTTTTTAGACCATTTTTGTAGTTTATCTATGTCCTCCTGGAGGTACACACAGTCTTGGAGATTGCTTATCTTACTCCACATTTTGGTGTCATCCGCAAACATATGCACAGACTGTTGCACTATATCTGGGAGGTCATTATAAATATCACGAATATTACTGGACCTAAGACCGACCCCTGGGGTATACCATTAGTGACATCTTCCCAGGATGATTCCTCTCCATTTATACTGACACTTTGTTTGTTTCTACCATCCAGAAAAGCATTTATCCATGCCAGACTTTTTCCTGTTACTCCATAGCCTTTTAGCTTTGCCAGTAAGGGCTGTTCCATCAAAAATCCTGGCTCCCCCATGGACAGCAATCGCTTTTTTTCCGGAGGGGGTGGTGGGGTTCAATTGACACTTTCCCACTAGGTGTGGTATTTTGTCAGTAACTATTTCCGAGGTGGGTGGTGGTACGGTACTCAGGGGGAACTGGGATGATTGATAGTAGTAGTACTTTTTGCCCCCATCCGGGGATCGTCATTAGGGATCTGTTCCGTCTCTTGAATGCTGTGTACGGCATTGTACGGAAGCACTAGTCTACAACAATCATCCAAGGGCAGCTGCAGCCTCTTCGTATCTGGCCATACTCTTCGGGCGTATTGCCAGTGGCATACCCTGGTTCCTCCGCTCAGCAGCGGAGCCAATGCAGCACCCGCATCAGTGCTGGTGCTGGTGTAGGCCATTGTAACCTTAAATAACCGACATTAGGTCTCTCACACAGGAATGAATGGAGAGACCCTTCCTATTATTACTCAGGGGACTATCCGACTCGAGGATAGCGGAGCTGCGCAAAATGCCACGGAGCAAATTGCACAGTGAAACCCAAGTCTCCGGCCGTCTGGGCATGTTCGGGGGTAGATCCCCCAGACTTGCCCAGAACCCCTCATCGAGCGAACGAAGGAAAACACTCTCAATAACCCACTATGCCCTATCACCCCCACCCTCACATCATCATCTGTACATCATTTCATCTCATCAACTTACTACAACGTTTTTATCATATTACAATGTCACTTAAAAGACCTTTTCTGCCGAAAAGTGATGTAAAGCAATGATTTACTACTACTACTAGGCTACTCAGCAAATTGAAATCCGCGGTGGTGGGCGTCTTTTTCAGTTACCGGGTATGTATTGTAGGCGTAATCCATAAATACAAAAGACAGTGTAAATGACAATCGCATTGTTTCTGTATTAGTAATGACATGAAAGCTGTAGACCTGAAGATTAATATTAGTTTCATATTCACCCTTTTTTTACAAAAATCCGTGGGGTAGTACATAAAAAATATGTTGAGCTATGAAGAAATTCTGGGGACTGTGGTGCTAAAATACTTTGGAAATCCGGGCTCTGTGGTGGCCCAAGGACCAAAATTTCCGGAGGGGTGGGGGTAGTTTTTCAATTGCCATTCATGGGGGGCCCCGGATTTTTGCTTGAACAGCCCTAAGCGTTTGTGCGGCACTGTGTCAAACGTTTCCTAAATATAATGCATAATCTGATAATAGGTAAGCCACTTGGTTAGCTAGCTCCCTCAGAACTCTTGGCTGTATTTTGTCAGGCCCTCGTGATTTATCTTGCTTTAAGGCAGTTCTATGTTTTACTTTAATCGTTTGATTCTAATTGATGTGAAACATAATAGGTACCACATATACCTTACATCGCAATGTAAATTTTGACAAATAACATACTCCGAAATTTGTTCAGTGATGAGAGTTATGAGCCGTACTTTGTTGTCTGTCACTTTGAGAGACATTGCCTGTGGTGGGAGTGGACGGGTCCCCCGAAACGGCGAATAGTAACAAATAGTAACACAAATATCGAATAGTAACGAAAAGGACCAGAAAACGGCAAGGTATCGCTTTTTTTAAAATTTCATCATGTATAATATGCCCTACTGTTAATATATCTGAATTTTTGAAACCAAATAAATATTTAAACAATGTTTAAATCGTGTTTTATTGCCGCTTAATGGGCGCTATACAGTGTAATGTATTATCAATGGGGCTTTATGTAAACGGCGAATAGTAAAGAATAACACCAGAAAACGGCATAATATCACGTTTTTATTTATTGTCACATACGTAGTATACCTTAATGCTTGTATAGATGGATTTTGAAAAATAAATACTCAGGTGTTATTATTGTCTTGTCCTGCCCTTGTGTCACCTTTTTTGTGCAATTCACAATAGCGGTCAAAAATCAAATGTAAGTTGATTAGCTAGGTGGCTTGCCACTCCACTCACAAGATCACGCATTGTACCTTCAGTAGGTCAATACAAAGCCCACAACATGGCCACTCCATCAATGATGACAGTATTAGGCTTCGGTATTGCTCTATATGACTTTAGAGTGGCAAGACGTTGCATGAGTTTTGATTTATCTGTAGCTCTTTTGATTTATCTACTAGCTGGTCTCATTTGGCCATTTTCCTGGAATATTGATGTTTACTTCTGATAGTTCGGTGGTAAACATTGCAGTGACAATGTTGAGTTCAGGAGACATCGATGATCGATGTCTCCTGAACTCAACATTGGCAGTGCTCGGTTAATTATGGCATTAGGGTTGGTGAACAGTTTTGAAGAAGCTTTTGCTCAAAGTCCAAAATATGCCGTTGTCTTCACACCGGCATTTATAACATCATGAAAACCAGCGGGGAGATTGTTTTCAAAAGCTTAACTGGAAGCTCTTCCAAAAACAAGACTTTAGAGAGAAAGATGTACTTTGATAGAAAGATGCGCCAGTTTACCGACCACTCTTGGGGTGTCCATCTGAATTGAGAGGTTCAATGCCAGTATTGATCTTTAATCTGAGCTTTAGCAGGAAGCTCCTCCTTATATTACTTATGCTTTGTATTACCCTCACTCTGAGTTTCTGTCATTTTTTGTAAGTCCTGCTTACGCCGCAACTCCATCGGTAGAGATAATGCCCAGCGTGCCTCAGCTTTTGGGTTCAAGATGTTGCATTGTGTCCTCTTTCCATTGTGGTCGACTCAATGGTTTGATCTGTCCAGATACGGTTCATCCTACCTGAAGTTAATCCGACTGTGTGCCCACCCTTGAAGAAATGTGAGCAAATATTTTCAGGAAGATTAACCATCGGTAATAAGATTAACCTTGGCATGGTTAATAAACATGGGCAGGTAATAAGTTCCATAGCGAGCATAGTTAACATGGCCTGCAGCATGAAAAAAATCGGTCATCTTGTGAGTGGCATAAAGATGTAGGTGCCAGTCAGATTATCTTCCTCTGTAAACATCATCATCAGAAAGACCGGCTTGACGAGATTATCCACCCACAGTTTTGAGGTTGTTTAATTGCTGGCCAGTGTTCGAAGAACATTGTCTAGATTATCAGGCGTTTCTTGGTATTCGATGTGTTTGGTAAGAAGGGTTTCGACAACCATCCGCAGAGCCCGGACATTTTGGGGATACCTCTTTTCTGACAGACATCATCTGTTGAACTGAGCCAAAAGCACGTTGCAAAATCTCATAAAGTCCTATCTCTTGCATAAATTTGCCGACGGTTCCAGCCATATTCATCAGCATAATTATGCATGCCACCAAGTCGAGCATGCACATTATCAAATTGTCCTTCACAATCCATCCACAAATTATCCACGATAAGTTTATAAATTGCCTGGTCAGCTCTGATCAACGTGAATACCTGCCCTGATGCATTGGACAACCTCTTTCCTTCCATCATAGCTGTACATCATAATTGTACTGTGATCAGAAGGATTCTTATTTTATAGAGGTTGACAGACAATGGCGGAACCAGGCTGGATGAATTGATTCTTTTCTCGAGCCATATGCGTCATGAATCCCCCATACCCCATATAGTATTATAGTTTTATCTGACAAGGCCACTTTCTTTAAAGAACTGAAAGTCAACATTTCTGGTTTGTTCAATACTCACTTTTGCCAGAGTTTCTATCCGATCAGGTGTATCTACCGAGGTATATCATATGCGTGGGGATTATTAGGGGACTGACAGAGAATCATAGCTAACTAATGAACCATGGCGAACTATGTTCTGAAGCGTAATAGCTCATCATACATGTAGTTAAACGAGATTCAAAATTTCCCGTTTATCGAAATAATTGCTTTATCACGAACAAGAACACCCAGGGCTAGTAACAAGCTGGTACATTAATTACGAACAACATAGGTTATGATGTTACCTATAAAATAACTTGAAATACTGTCTAATTTTGGTGTAATAAGTGACACATAAATTCATCATTTTGCGACGTAATTGTTGGGGAAAATATATATGGATTAGCAGAATTCAATGATAAATGACCTTGACAGCAACATTTTATATTTTCCCTGAAATGTTAAAATAACATCATATTTGAATTCCTTCTTTTCGTACCTCAAAACCCTAAAAAGTGGTATTATATGACAATTTGTGCCACTTATTAGCCAAGTTAGCAAACAGCCCTAATTGTGACGGCCAGTTTGGACGCCATCTTGAATACCGGGTTTTGCCCAAAGGTACTCCACTGGTACTCATCTGTTTCTCAAAGCACACCATCTGAGGAGTCAAAATCAACCAAAACCTCAGTGGGGTCATTTCCTGCAAGGTTGGACTAGTTTATGCCGTTCTTCCTCCAGACTACACTGTACAGATACCCCGGACAGATACCAGGCACTTTGCTGGTCCAAGCTGGATATAGAGAACGTGTATAAGAATGGCACGAATGTTCTTACCACTACCACAAATAGCACAGTCTAAATGAAGAAAAGAAGCAATTACCAGGATAACAATATCACAATCGACTATAAGCACCAGAGCAGCCTGGTTAGGTATATATATATATTATATATTAGGTATATCCTCGTCTCTGATCCAGTGTGGTTACATTGCTGGAGACTGGTTGTTGAGGAGAGCACTCTCATTGCTTCACAAGCTGTGTACTTTGGAAAGAAAACAATTCCCTCTTGTCATCACTGTTTCTCAGGAGCGCAGTGTTCCTTTCTTCTTTTTAGAATATAATGCAGGTCTGGCTATCCCCTATCCCAGTACGTGGGCCTAAGCTGGCGTGTCAAGTTTTTAAGGTTACCTCTTCTATTCCCAAGATTAAACAGCTGCCCAAGCGATGCAATCTCACCTGTTACATGTGTAGAGCCTCAAGCTCATGCTCAGTGTGAAATGGATTACCTGACGGCTCAGCTATATCAACAAATTACAAAACACCTTCCTTTTACTTATTTTGAAAAGAATAGCTTGTTCATGATAGGCCGTGCTTGATAAATTTTTGTGGTCCATGACATGGAACCAGGATTACAGTTAATCAAATACCTGCATACAGCAGGACATTTCCCTCTCGCGGAGAACGGAAGGGGCGGCATATTAGCAGGGACTATGATGATGGACAATGACAACAGGAACATGGGCTTGTGAGTTCTGAACCTTTGAATCCACCCATCTAGAGACTCGTGTGGTTACTCAAGAACAGATCAGTAAATCAAGGCCTCAGTGAGTCCCGCTGTAAGTTGCAAATCATCTCGTGCATTTTGTCCTCAGTGTGTAAAGCGCCCATCATTGAGACCAACATATCTTCCCCACGTGTGTCAGGGAATGGCTTTGCGATGGCTCCATAGGCTGGTAAACACCAATCGCCGCAGTTTGGCCAGGGTTGAGTCCTATAGATGTGCTTTGAGAACAAAATTTCATGTTTCATCATTCATAGACTGTGTGGAAGCTTTGTCAAGGTATGACAGTATTAAGTTTAAAAATAGCACCTATAAGTCTGTATGCAAAATCCAGCTGAATATAGTATCGCTACACTCCTTGGTTGTTACTAGACTGGTGGTTTGCCACGCTGATGGCTGTGACATGCCATTGGCATTATTGGTGTCTTTGTTCCCGATCATACCATCACAGTCACCATAGGGCTTCGGCCCCTGGTACAAAGGCGACGGGGTCTCATATTCTTTGATTTATAGGACGGATTTTGCGGGACTTGTACCTGCATTGTACATCAGTTTTCTCAACTGTCCAGGCTGGCGTGTGTGTCAGGATACAATTATTATCACTGATTACGTCAGAGGTAAAGACCTGCAAAATAGTGTTTCCTCTGGAGACAACACTTTACCGTACTGAAACTTAGAATCCGTGAAGTCAGAGACCATAAAGATGTATTTTTATTTGTAATGTTGAGTGCCCGCCATCTTGGATTTTGCAATATGGTGATTCCAGTCAAGGTAATGTTACTAATAAATATGCATCAGATTTGAATTGAATCAAATAAAAAAAAAAATTGAGAATACTTTTCAATTAAAATTATGTGACATTTCTTGACTATTAATTGGATAATCTGACTGGTGGCCTTTTGACAGGTGGATTTTCAAATATTTTTATTTTATTCCAGTCAACGTTCAAATTGTCATCATATATAAAATCAAGGGACAGAAAACCAAAGAAAAGTGTTTTCATTATAATTATGTGGTGTTTGCTGAGGCAGTAATGATCAGTTATATTTTTTGGATGGCAGCCATTTTGGATTTTCCAGTATGGCGACCCCAGCCAATGCTATTGTAAAATGAGCACCGGATTTAGAATCAGTGACATCGAAATCCGTCGAAAATATGGCTTCCCATTGAGAATTGGCTTTGGCTCCCGGCAGATTCAACGTGTCAAAAACTATGATTGTGCAAATTATCATGCTTGTAGACGAATATGCACAATACCACCATAAAACTCCCTTAACCTGATACGGCCCCTGGAGTTCAGCGTTTTTACTCTATTTTTGAAACGTTTACATTATCTGTATCTCTGTCGATTTTTGTTTCCCATGATCCCTCAATCGCTTCACATACCTCTGTTAAACTCTATATTGTATTGCTCTGCTCACTCTCATCTTCATCCTTTGTTATTGTCGTTTTCGTCTCATTTCCATGTTCTGTTGTCTGTTTTCTTCCCACTTTGACCGCCGCTGTTGTCTGTTTTATCTCATTTTCATCTATTGTTGTCTCTTTCATTGCCACCTCATCATCGTCTATCGTTGTCTGTTTCTTTCCCACCTCATCTGTTGACTGTTTGACCACTATATCTCCATTTATTGTTGACTTTCATTCCTCTCTCACATTCATGTAGTATTGACTGTTTTATCACTTTCTCAGCTTCGTCTATTGTTGTTGTTTTTCATTCCTACCTCATCTTAGTCTATCGTTGTCTGTTTTATTCCCATCTCATCTGTTGACTTTTTCATCCCCATCTTATCTCCAGTTATCGTTGCCTGTTTAATCACTATCTTATCTCCATTTTGTGTTGACTGTTTCATCACCGTCTCGTCTTTTTTATTGTTGACTGTTTTATCACTGTCTTATCAGATATCTTTATTTATTGTTGATTGTTTCACCCCTATCTCATCTTCGTCTAGTTTTTAATCTCATTCTCATCTTGGTCTATTGTTGTTTGTTTCATTCCCTTCCATATGTTACCGGTTTGATCACTATATTAGATCTTCATCCATTGTTGTCAGTTTCATCGCTGCCTCATCGTCATCTGGTGTTTTATGTTCCATTATCACCTTATCTACATTTAACGGGGTACTGGGATGATTGCTAGTAGTAGTACTTTTCGCCCCCATCCGTGGAGGGTCATTAGGGATCTGTTTCGTCTGTTGAATGCTGTGTACGGCATTGTAAGGAAGCACTAGTCTACAGCAATCATCCAAGGGCAGCTGCAGCCTCCTCGTATCTGGCTGTAATCTTCGGGTGGATTGCCAGTGGCGTACCCTGGTTCCTCCGCTCAACAGCGGAGCCAATGCAGCACCAGCATCAGTGCTGGCGCTGATGTAGGCTGTGGTAGCCTTAAATAACCGGCAATAGCGTGTTTGACATTAGGTCTCTCACGTGGGATGAATGGAGTTACCCAGAGGGAGTCACCCTTCCTATTGTTACTCTGGGGACTATCCGACCCGAGGATAGCGGAGCTGCGCGAAATGCCACAGAGTTTCATCATTAAATTGTACAGCGAAACTCAAGTCTCCGGCCGTCTGGGCATGTCTGGGGGTATATCCCCTAGACATGCCCAGAACCCCTTATCGGGCGAGCGAAGGAAAACGCTCTCAATAACCCACCATGCCCTATCACTCCACCCTCACATCATCATCTGTACATCATTCATCTCATCAACTGACTACAACGTTTTTATCGTATTATAATGTCACTTAAAAGACCTTTTGTGCCGAAAAGTGACGTAAAGCAATGATTTACTACTACTACTACTACATTTTAAAAGTATTATTAAGAACACAATTTAATGCTTATAAAAATAACATTTATTTTTAAGACAATAACATTTCATAATATATCTGAATTTTAGGATATTGTGTACGATCATTATTATAGCTAGATACTGAGTCTAGCAAAGTCAATATTGTTCCTCTGATGCAATATAGATACGCAGTATGTTATATTGTGAATGTACTGCTTCGTTTCTTGATATGTCCATAATCCCGTTTTTCTTATTGTGTACGTGCATGTACTGAAATGTTGTATGTGCTACAACCTGGCCACATTGCATACCTACATATAGCAGGTAAATATATACATCCGGTGAAAATATTTATACGTTTGCGTATGAAGATCTACATCCTGTAAAGATATCAATGCGATAGTATTTATTGACATGGTATCGAACCTGTTTGGCATTGGTGTACAATTGATTTGAAGTAGAGTAGAACTTCGCTGGGCGGACCACCTACTGACTTTCCAAAAGTGGTCCCATTAGCGAGGTGGTCCCTTAAGTAAAATTAACCAATAATTAAACTATGTGATAAAATTAAATTAACTCTCATTCATATGTTAAAGAAAGTATTGCAACCTTTAAAAATACACACCATGAAGGATCTACAGTTTACATGGGAAAATATATCTTCATTTATGCTAGCACTAAAATTAGCTCTAAAATGATATTGAAAGAATTAAAATATAGCTAATACTTTTAATTGAGATTATTATTGTGTATTGTTTTCTTTGCGCTATGAGATAATATAACTTGGATCATTACTTATTGATGAAAGAGTGATAACACTATTGTTTAGGGGCCAATGATTTCAAACAATAAAAATGACAAGAGTTAAATAATATCAGATCAACCATAGCACTATATGGGAAGTTTATCTAGATACAAATATAAAAAGCTAGACAATGCTTATTGAGAGTTAGTTTAAAAAAAATATTTACCCTTCACGTCCCAGGTGGTCCGCTTGGTGCGGTTGAAGGATGTTTTGTACTGTAAAAAGTGGCCTGTGTCCCAAATAGCGGGGTCGCCGTGGTCCGCTGGGGGTTTATCCTTCAAGCATTTTGTCAAGGGGAACAAAATTGGGACTGGATGAAAATGGTCCGATACGGGAGGTGGTCCGCTTATTAAGGTGGTCTTAAACTGAGGTTATACTGTATATGGGTGAATATGCAATTAAATCCTGGTCATTTGTCTTGGCTATTCTGAACGAATTTATGAATTGTGTGGGTCCAATTTTATTTTATTTTATGTTGTCTTATGGGCAATATGGTAAACTGCGAAAAATAAATGATTAAATATCTCTAACGAATATTTTTTAATCAACATATAATCATAATAATGCCAAATGCCAAAATACACTTATTTGTACACAAATGCATTATCTCCCAATATCTAACACCTGAAACATAGACTGTTTTAACATGGGACATCTGTTGGAAATAACTTGCCCCGAGTTAGTTTGTAGCACAATTGTTATGTACAACGGAATTTATTTATGAACAGACATGAACTCAATATAAAAAGTTTCCAAGGATACATTTACTGAGGCTTGTTAGTTGTCTCACGTCATCTGATCAACTCAGCAACGCCAGTGTTATCTAAACTCCCTAAAAGTGTGGTGCGATACCATTCAATTCATTTAATATACGCAGAGAGAGCTGCAAAGTCGCAATATTTTTAGTTAGGTGAAATAATTGTAAACATTCAATTTGAACTGCTATTTTATAACCAAAACAATCACCCCTGAAACGTATTAATTATCTGTGTAAACCCAGATAGTCTAAAACGCTCATAATTTTACATGTGTATCACATAGATCCTACCTTCAATATCTGACGCTAGTATATATAATTTGATATTGTATATTCACACATTCACCGTATTTATATAATGTTAATTAAAGTACCTCCCGAGATTATAGGGGAGGGGGGATTGGCACTTATTGAGAGTAGTTTTAGCCCGCCTTTTAATTAAAAAGGTGGGCTTTTGCAATTGAAATTTGGCGGCGTCAGCGTTAACATTTACTTGTGGTCACGATAAGTTTTCCATTTATCCTCCTCAAATTTGTTATAAATGCATGTTACAAATGACCAGTTCTCGGACAAGTTCAATAATGGCTGAAAAAAAATCCAAATGGCTGATTTATTGCAATTTTTCGCCTTTGGCGTCAATAACTTGTGGGCGCAATAACTTGAGAAAATTTGTCATGTATCCTTCCCAAATTTGTTATGCATGGTGATATGACTAGTTCTCAGACAAGGTAAATAATGGCTGAAATTGTTTTTTTAATGGCCTATTTATTGCAATTTTTCCCATTTTCCGTCAATTTTTGACCTTGTGAGCGCGATAACTTCAAGTTCAATAATGGTGGCGGTCTATTGTCGAGTGCGCTCTTGTTTAATCTTTATATAGTGTACATGATCGTGGGTTTTATTTTCAAATCAGCGGAGTGGGTGTTTATTACGATGTGGGCGTTTGTTAGAATAAATATGCTATTTACATTTTCGTTTATAAGTAGATGATTAGATTAATTAAATCCCTACACCACAAGAATAAAATTTAGCCACTGCTTAAGCTGTTTTTTTATATTAATTGATATGATCGCCTTTTTACCCTCTAAGTACTTAATGTTTAGTCAGATGTGTCAATATCTGACAGTATATTACAGTAAAAAAAACTGTTGTACACTATTGTATGTGTGATGTGGTATGAAAATCACATCTCGCAAATAGCAAGGAACCAGGGCCCGTATTCTCGTACAAGTTACGATATATTGTAACTTGTACGAGAATACAGGCCAAGTACTGCCTCAACGTTGGACCATTATCATCGACGCTGTTACAACATTGAAACGGTGCTGGGCAAGTTCCCGCATCGTTCGTAGATACTCTCACGTTTCCTGTATGGAAAGACTTAATGCAATGTTTAGCAAAATTATTATCAAGAGGATCTGATGCATGAGTAGTATTAAAAAAAGGACTAAATTTATTTAGTCCTTTCCCGCTTTTTAGTTTCTCATCGCCCTTTCTTTGTTTCGCAGTCTAGTTGTTTCCCAATCGCCCTTTCGTAGTTTCGCATCGCATTTTGTTGTTTCACAGTCTCGCCCTTTCTTTGTTTCGTTGTTTCGTACTTTCGTTGTTTCGTACTTTCGTTGTTTCGTACTTTCGTTGTTTCGCACTTTCGTTGTTTCGTACTTTCATTGTTTCGTACCTTAGTTGTTTGGTACCCTGATATGATGCTCATTGTTAACGCTACCGTCGGCCACTCTGGGATTCACTGTTCAGTAGAGACCCTGTCGTGGTGGTAAACACTACCTCTGTCACGCCGGGATTCACTATTCAGCAGGTACCATGATGTGATGGTTAATGCTGTTGTCCGTCATGCCGGAGCCCCGGTGAAGAGGTTAGCGCTACTGTCCGTCACGCCGGAGCCCTGAGTAATGCTGCCGTACATCACGCCGGAGCCCTGGTGAAGTGGTTAGCGCTACCGTCCATCACGCCAGGGCCTTGGTGAAGAGGTTAGCGCTGCCGTTCATCACGCCGGAGCCCTGGGCAATAGGTTAACACCGTCCATTACACCGGAGCTCGGGTGAAGTTGTTAGCGCTACCGTCCATCACGCCGGAGCTCGGTTGAAGTGGTTAGCGCTGCCGTCCATGACGCCAGAGCTCGGGTAAAGTGGTTACGCTGCAGTCTATCACGCTGGAGCCTTGGGGAAGAGATTAACGCTGCCGCCCATCACAATGAAACAGCGAACGTAAAAAAGTAAGAAACAACGATAGTTCGTACTTTTGTTGTTTCGTACTTTCGTTGTTTCGCACTTTCGTTGTTTCGCACTTTTTTTGTTTCGTTCTTTCGTTGAATCGTACTTTCGTTGTTTCGTACTTTGGTTGTTTCAACGTTTCGTTGTTTCACAGTTTCGTTGTATCGCACTTTTGTTGTTTCGTACTTCCGTTGTTTCGCAGTTTCCACTTTCGTTGTTTCGCACTCTGGTTGTTTCGCAATTTCGTAATTCTGTTGTCTCGTACTTCCGTTGTTTCGCACTTTCGTTGTTTCGTACTTTCGTTGTTTCGTTTTTTCGTTGTGTCGTTGTTTCGTACTTTTGTTGTTTTGCAGTTTCGTTGTTTCGCACTTTTGTTGTTTCGCACTTTAGTTGTTTCGCACGTCGTTGTTTTGCACTTTCGTTGTTTCGTACTCTCGCAGTTTCGCACTTTCGTTGTTTCGCACATTCGTTGTTTCGCGAAGATCGATGCGAAACAACGCAATTGTGAAGTGGCGAGATGGCCTAATCCGGACACCATAAATTCCACAGCAGTATCGCTTGGAAACAACTGGTATCATAATGAAAAACATATAAGCCAGGTATATCTTGAGAATAAAATAACTATAGAGGTTAAATCACATTTACATTTTGTAGTTTTTTTTATTTAGTTAAATGATGGCTTGTCATTATTAACAATGTCTATAAAGTTATTGGTTTGTTTTAGCTTTTTTCTGTTTATCCTTTAAAAAGAATGTTTAACCCTTTAAACGTCAAATTATTCCATTTGAATTTTCATCCACTTGAAGTTGTGTCTCGCTGACGCGATCCACAACTTCAAGTGAGTAAAAATTATGCTGATTTGACAAAATGGAGGTCGCCTCTTTTCAAATCTTGCTGGTTGATGTCACATTTTATCTCGAACATATTTAAAATGTGGTACTTAATGTGCTAATAAAAAATGAAAACCCGAATATATGCGGCACCGGCGGTTAAAGGGTTAAGAATAAATGAGATTAAAATAAAATAGATCGGCATACGTTTTGATTCAAATTGCACATATATTTGAGTATTTTTACCCACTTAAAATTGTGGGTTGCGGGTGTAATTACCAATAGTTACAGGTTAATAACACAGTATTGTATAACGTTTTTGTGTTCTCTGTCCAGGGACAAATGTCCAACATGTGTGCCATGTACAGTAGAACCCCGCTAAGGGATGTGGTGGCCTAAATGAAGATGGCCATTATCTAAGCCCCGTTAATATATATTCTAATGTTTCAAATAACGCATTGTTATCATGATTAAATGGAAGAAAGAAAACACAGAACTTTGTCTTTAATTAGAATTCAAAAGAGTTTACAATACTCAAAAATCAGAATAATCATGTGTAGTTTCCTTCTCCTGTCTGGAATATATGATAATTTTACAGGGATCACTTTTTTGTTGCAAGTTGTATATACAAAACGCTAAAAAACAGCGTTCACATATCACTCAGTGTTAAAACTACAGTTTAGATAAGCTCCACTATCTGCAAATATTGTGCTCCATAATTACTTACATGTTATGCTACATGTTATGTGGCACAGCGGACAATCACAATCAACCTACGATTCTTGAAAGCCAAATGTCCCAGGTCACCACCGGCACCGACCATAAACAGTTACACCCGGCGGCATTATTAATGCCCCACAAAGATCACAATTTACCTCCACGGAGTTCTCCACCCAGCAGACACCAGCTATCACATTGACCCGATGTTGGTGTAACTGTTGGGAGATTCATAGACCTGTAAAGCAGAAAACCAGTCCATGCGTCGCGATTACTGTAGAGGATATCGAGTCGCAATGTTTCTATTCTTGAAAACTAACCCAGGAAACACGGCGTTGGGTCACCCAATAGATCAACGTTGTATCAATATTTTTGGTTTTCTAGAAGTCATCTTATTAGGTGATCATGGTATTAAATGACGGTTACGTCACGATGCCGCATTATGCAGTGTTAGGCCTGCCGTTGAAAACGGGACCATATATGGCGCAGGTGAATGATCCCGTGGTGGTTCGCGATGTCGCGTTACGACCGAACTTTAAAAATTCACAATTCCCAAGTCGAGTACTTTTTCAAATAAAGTATTATGAAGCACTACGGTCTCTTTGGTGAGCACGCGTCAACTGTGTGTTAGGGCTAGGGTACTCAGTCATTTGCAGTAATTAAGGCAAATCAATAGGTCGCTATTATAATGACCGTGCCCACACTTCTATATTGTAAGCCTAGCCATCGATTGAGCCGTTTTGTGTTGAGATCACTTTGGTATGTATAGGCTACGAATTCACATTTGTGGAGAATTTGATCCGGCCGATAGCTTTACTAATATCTCAGCTGGATATGCTGAAGGCAGGAGGTCCGGGACTGGCACTGTGTCACTGTGCATATATATATAATCTCACCATGTTACCATTAAACATGTACATGTACTTATTTTCAACGAGATTAAGAATACGTGTCTGAGTAAGTTACATCGAGTTTCAACTTGACGAAATTACACATCATGCGGTAAATCCTGGAAGATTCTAAAGATTGGTTTATATTTGCTTGGTACAATCTGAAGGCTTTAATGCAATGGATACATGTGCCCTTTCGACATGCTGTCGCTGTTTGCACCTTGGAGATACCGGGAATACCCGTCGCATCCCACATTGATCGTGCTATGTAAATGTTAACATGATACTACCCGGATCGTCATGGAGATTTTTGTCAGCTGAACGTGTCTCAGTTCCACGATGAGAATTATGTCAAGTACTTTTACAAAGTGGTTCTATTGTCGCTGATAAAATCTTTTTATTGGCAGACTGGTAGCGGCAGTGATGAGGCCGCGGATATCCACTCAATAATTCAGGAATGTAAATATTTTCCAGTCAACGCCATTTGCTAGTTGGGAAAAGGTCCTCTGTGACGTACACAAAGGTCAAAGTGAAATGAAGGCTGTTTGAAAGAATCAATAACCTCTGCATGCACGCTGAGTACTGAAAAACCTTGACATGCTACATGGCCAACTCATTCAGCGGCTAATGATTGACAATAACATGGATAAACACTGGATCATTATATGTGGATCACTGTATAAAACATGTATACATCACAGCTTTTTCGCCATATGACCAACATCGCACGTGACACAAATTAGCTATTTTCGTAACCAATGATTGGGAATAACACTCTTTTATTGATTGCAAACAACTGATAACACAAGCATATTGACCAACGAGATGTGCAGTTTCATGTGGCAAGTTCCTGAAACGGCGCATAGAGGAAACCACACCATGCGACACACCAGCTATGATATAATGTGAAGTAAAGTATAGAGGAATCTACCGGATCTTAGATAACTTATACGACTATATGATTTCAGATGACAATCAACATGATGAATTGCTTGATTTATGTGTTGCGTGATTTCATCTTTGAATAAAATCAAACTGGATTAGAACAAAAGCGTAATAATAAAGTGATACAATGTACATATGGGACGGTATGTTGGATGTGCATATACAATAAATCATGTGTTCGCAGTTGATAACTGACTATGGATCGAACTTGTCCATTTCCTTTGGGTTGTTTGTTCGGTAACAAAAGGAAAAGGTAAGAGTAAACGCACCGTCATTGCAATATACAATGGGATTAAAACAGAAGCCTTGAAGGGTGGTAACTTTGCTTATGTATTGTACAATTTATCTTTTCTTTCTTCTATTTATTCCAAAACTTTAATTGAACGAGATGAACTACCATTCTTAGCAGTTAATTGGATTCACAACGGATCGATAATTTAGAAACAATATATCAGGCCCGTTATTTGGGAGGGGGAGGGGGTCTCACGACCCCCCCCCCCCCTCTAGGACCACAAAGCTGAAAGTTTACCCCAGCAAAATCCTCCATATTGCACCAATTTGCAGCTAAAAATTAAAAAAAAATTCCGGGGAAACATGCCCTCTGACCCCCCTAGCCTGCGTTTCGCTCAATTAAAAATTGATTCAAGCAGTATTTTATACGGGGTCTAAATTTACTTTTTCAAAAATACCCCAGCAATCCAAAATTCGACCCCCCCCCCTTCAAAATTTCCTGGGCACTGGCCTGTATGCTAATATGTTCTTTCTGTCCATGGCAATGGTAAGCATCTTTTTTTTTGTAAATTTAGCTTTACCACGTTCACACATACACATGTTCAAAGCTTAAACTATTAAACGCATGTATTTTATAGTCTTTGAAGTTTTAGTACCTAGATTAGCGTAATATTACGTTTATTCTAAATTAGAGAAGTCTACCTAGATTTTAGGAACATTCCATTTTTCACAGACTCTGGTCAACATGTATTTAAATGTATCAACTTTAATTTTATTTTTTTAATGTTGCTTAGTTAATTAACGGTATATACAAATAACAGGAACAAAATATATTTAACGAAATGCGATCCAATTAATGAAGGCTGCTAAGTTCGAACTTCCCTATTTTTTCTAAGAACTCACAGAAGTCTTGCATTAATAAATATTGATCAACACGAGTACAAAATCAAAGTGGTTATTTATGCCCAACACTGCTATTTTTACTACAATTAATATATTGGCGTCGTGAACACAGTCGAGAAATAAGATGATAATTATGAAGAACGCAGAATAAACAAGTGACCTGAACTAACGCTTCGCCATGCATCAGAGGACTAAGACCAATGTCATATGATGATTTATGAATTTATTTGGGCTAATAGTCACTGCATGACAATAAATATATATAGCAACATTATGAATGTGTGACTCTAATAAAATCGTTATATGTTGGTGGGCGAATGGTAGTGATACTTGATATGAAATAATGCATTACTGGTAGGCCTATGACACAAAGTTTAGGCTGGTGCAAAGAAAATCTAGTGACGACACTTTTCTGACCAAGTATTTATTCTACCTAGTGTGCCCACTTTTTAATTCATTCACTGTGGTTGTGGGCACAAACAGCTTGTTATAAAGGTGTCTAATATAGCAGTACAAACTTCGTGTGGTCCTTGCTTCACTCGACGTCGTTGATGTTAAATAGATCTGTGGCATGAGGAGGAATGAATCAAGCAGGTGTGTTATCGTGGATAAACGTCCATAAATATATTTGCTGTAGAGGAGCAATAATTGATTTGGCCCTTAAGCTGCAATGGCCGTACATTTACTTTGGAGGGATGAAAAATCACGCTGCCTGCAACCAGAACAACTTGAAGCTAGAAATGCATAATGTCCCTTTTCAACCCTTTTCCTGCTATAAGCTTGTATAATATAATATACTTTTTCAAGTTTCAAGCCAAACGAAATGTCACTAAAAGTGATAAAATAGTTGGTGTTAGGCTATAGAGTGAAGACACTAAGTCAATTTGGGGTGATGTGTGTTTCTCAACCATAAAATTATATTTTTCGTCATTTGAAGCTGGAATTTGCGGTAGCAATGCCAGCTTCAAATGATGAAAAATAATAACAAATCAGCATGGTGAAAGGAAGACAAATAATAAATAAACAATATCAGCCGCTAAAATACTAAACATAAGCGGTAGTTTCCCCTATCAAACTATATAGATTTGTTTTACTTCAGCATATAATGAAGCAGCTCTGATTACTTTGTGCCGTGTGCATGGTTCCGGCAAACCTAAGACCCTGCCCCGCTCTCAATAACCCACCATGCCCTATCACCCCCACCCTCACATCATCATCTGTACATCATTCATCTCATAAATTGACTACAACGTTTTTATCGTATTATAATGTCACTTAAAATACCTTTTGTGCCGAAAAGTGACGTAAAGCAATGATTTACTACTACTACTACTTTGTGCCGTGTGCACGGTTCCGGCAAACCTGAGACCCTGCCCCGGTGCTGCCGCAACGTTGGCCAGCTCTCTAAACATTTGTCCCGTCACTTTGGTGATGAGCGGCGTCACTTGTTCCTCTTGTTTGTAGGATCACGACTTGTCGGGGCGGGACCACGCATATTCATTGTGTATGCGTGCGCGAGTTTTGTGATTCCACCATCGATATAAAACAAATGTCAAGTAAAATGTTATTTCTCAAATTAAATCTACGTTCACTTGATCCGGTGTTCGATATGTTATTCAATTTGCTGCTTCAAATAAATCGGTTTGAAAAATCAGTTTGAGTGCAGTAATGGATACCACCTTCGGGATCGATGTATAGGACCTACATTTTCCTCCTGTGGAAGGCCAGTTATCACACATAAAAACCGTAAAAAAAGTACATGTTCTAAGCTGATACCGTTAATGTAGGCCCTATCCAACCAACACAAACCGTTCCCCTCCCCTACTCACAGGTTTCATTTTGAACCATACACATCGTTTCCTTTGATTGTGTGAATATTACCGATAATACAAACTTATAAAATTACAGAGTAAAATCTATATCACCTGAAGGTAGCGGCATCATGCTATCTATACCTTGCTTCTGTGGTTGTTGGTATTCGGCAAACACAACAAGCCTACCCACAAACAAAGACATTGATTTAATGCTGGTTCAATGTTGGTCCACCGTCAACGACGCTGTGCCAATATTAACGATAAACCAGCTTTGGATAGATGTCACGTGTTTGCTGGGTATATAGGCCCTATGATAGCTGACGCTAACCCTTGACCCAATGTCGACCTAATGCATGCATGCTCACAGTGTACATCACTAGAACAACATAATCCTGCGCGGCCTCTCCCAGAAAACACGACACATTTACCCAATAGTGGTTTAATGTTGGGCCAGCGTCGTAGACTGTGGACCGACATTAAGCCATTATTGGGTCAATGTCTCTCATGTTCGCTGGGGCTTATTGGGTGACTGTGATTAATGTTGGGCCAACGTCTCAAATATAGAACATATTGCATATCTACATTGAATACATAAATATATAACTACTACTCTGAATAGTATCATTGTATTATTGTTGGCCTATGATATTTGTTTTTGTTTTCAGGGATAAAAGAGACAAAATTGACCCAAAAGATATCACTATAGAAGACCTGAAGGGCGAGACGGCAGGTCGAGTACCTGGGGCAGTCAATGGCCAGCAATTCATCATTCAAAACTGTGAGGTGAGGTGTAAACCATAGCCACCATGAGCACAATAGTGCAATGCATTTATAATTACCATGTTTTGTGTGATGACGCACAGCACGGTTCACACTCGAGTACGAAAATGGAGATTATTATTATTTCAGTGATCACTGATGCGATTATACATCACTATTTTTTCTGCGATCCTTTCAATTGTTAGATTCAACCCTATATAGCTCTTGGCATGAGCCCAACACACTGTCTGTTTTGAGCTGACATATCATCCCAGCAAGCACAGTACATTGAGACTAAGTTGTTTTAATGTTGGTCCACCATCTGCGACGCCGGCCCAACATTAAACCAACATTGGCTCAAGGTATCGTGTTTGCTGGAATGCTTGCTCCAGGCAGGTGTAACAGTACTGTCAATGACATTTGCAATGCTGTCGTTGAGCACAATTATTTCAAATAATTCAAGCTACGTTTGGTATGGGTCCATTTAGCCCACAACCTTTATTATATTCCCCCCACTTTAATTATTTTCTAGTACAAAGTAACATAATCGGTGTCATGTTGTACATGCTATTATTATATACCTATGCTGTTATTTGCCCTAATAACATAGTTTCTGCCCTGTGCAATAACATTTATTTTGGCTGGCGTCGTATTGACTAGTTGCTACTTTTTATCATTATCCATAGACAATTAGGGCAAATACTGAAATTATACTTATTTGACTGGGTTTTTCGTATTTGCCCTAGTTTGGCGTTGTTATTGACTGTTTAGCGTTTGTATTGACCTCATTCAAGATCAGGGACAGTGCGACATTTCATTCGCCGCCATGTTGATTCCGCGCTCACTTACGATGTGAAAATAATAATAACGTGGTGATTTGTATTCCGATTTATTCAAGGTTTATGTTATGTTATTTTCTATGATGTAATCTTTCAATGAAAACACATTTTAGGCTTCTGCTTGTGTTTGTGTATCTAGTCTATGCTTAGTTGGCCATGTAGGCCCTAATGTTAACCAGTAACAGTTAGAACACAATGTCTAGGCCTACATCAGCCAGCTAGTAGGCCAGTTGATAACAGTCCGTTAACACTGTGAAACCTGTAGACACGCGCGACGTGTGCGTAATTAGCGTACATTCAGGCGTAGACCTACACCCCCTGCTCACTGCTATCAAATATGCGGGTGCTAGTCACGAGCTGCAAACAGGTTGTAAGGTGTAGCCTACATGGTGTAGGGGCCTAGGCCTATAGTCTTCCCTATATCATGTATTATGTTTATAAATTCATACCTGTCATCGGTACGCTACAGGTAGGGCCTACATAACCTAGCCTATAGGCCTATCCTGAGTTTAGGACTATCAGTAGGCCTAATGGCCGGGCCTAACGTTAGAGTTTTAGTCTTCAGATTAGACTATTGAGGATGTGTAACGTTAGAATAGCCCGGTTCCTGAGGCCCCGCAAGAGTGAGTTGACCCGATTAGAGATCAATGTCACCAGTGGGACAAATGGTGGGGTGGGCCTACGTTATAGAAGAAGAAGAATTTAAGGCCTATTCAGGTGACAAAACAGAATTACAAGGTATATAATAAATCCAACATTACCCTTGTGTTTTCAGTATTGGCCCTATTATTTTGTCTCCGTGGCCGTATTTTTGCCTCGGCCTCCGGCCTCGACAAAATACTGGCCACCTCAACAAAATACTAGTGCCAATACTGAAAACACCGGGTAATATTGTCTATATATTATAATCTCATATCAATTGATGTATGGGTGTATCAGATATATCATTTAAAAGTGTCAAAATTTAATTCAAAGCCAAAGTTATAATATATTGATAATTGATCCTATGTTCTACAAGTTTTACATGTATTGTGCGGCTCTGTTTTAGGACTCCAATATTTATATATTTGACCACATATCTACGGTTAGCATCGATGATTGTATCAACTGTAAAATATTCTTAGGACCTGTTAAACAGAGGTTAGTATCCATTAATAAGCAGTGATTTGTGGATCATTTGTATTGACTCAAGTTACCTCATCATGAAACTAGCGTTATTTACCACACATCACCCTAACCCTCAATAACCCACCATGCCCTATCACCCCCACCCTCACATCATCACATCATTCATCTCATCAATTGACTACAACGTTTTTATCGTATTACAATGTCACTTAAAATACCATTTGTGCCGAAAAGTGACGCAAAGCAATGATTTACTACTACTACTACTACTACTACTATATGAAGTTGTGTCTCGCTTCCAAGTGGCTGAAAATTACTTATATTCGTTTAATTTGACACTAAACATTTGCAAACAATGATGTTTAACTACGACGCTGACCCAACATTATTTTGATCAACATAGGGACCAATTAAACACTCATTTTATTCCCAATAACATAACAGATTTATTCTGCTGATAAAACGGATTAAAAACTACAATAGTGGTGATCAGCAGGCAAAGGGTTAACATGGTTAATGTGTTTATGTCCACTCCCTTACTGTCTTCTTCATTCGTGTTCCAATTTTATTATTTAAACCTTTTTAGACGCCTGTGTACAGCACTGTGTACAGGTGTATTGGTGCAGGCAGTGCATTTTGCTTATCAGTCAAATAGACATTTTATTCAATTGGCAATCAGAATACACGCCCCCCCCCCCCCCTCCCGGGAGTGTGCTTCGAAATAAACGTGCGGGACACGGCAGTGGCTAAACCTACGTGATTCTTCATAATGTGATGTAACTATATGGGCAGCCTTGTTTACGGGCTCCCATTATAACTTTCCCTTAAACGTGTAGTCAACTGTCAAAATTCGCGGGACAAAGGTCCCCCAGAAGGCAATAGTGCCCGTGGGTAGGCCAAGGCCCTATTCCATAATAATACTAAATATGCGTTTCATACCCAAAGCCTCATTAAGAGCAAGTTCTCAAATCACAGCAAGTTCATATATACTTGAGCGATATCTATGAGGTAATAATTCAAAGCCCTTTGCATTTGCCCCTACTTGGTCGCTGGCTTGCAAACAAACTGACTGTATTACTGCGGGGATTTGGAAACTGCTTGACCCCCAAGCTTGTATTGTCACCCAATAAACACAAAACATTTGTATGACTTTATGCAATGTTGGACCAACGTCGAAGACGTTGGGCCGACATTGTATAAATGTTATACAAATGTCTTGTGTTTGCTGGGCAGGAGGACTTTCTCTCAAACATTGTACATTTATCTAATGTTGGTTTAATGTTGGGCCAGCGTCGCAGACGTTGGCCTAACATTAAAACAGCATTGGGTCAATGTCTCGTTTAAGTAGTATTTTGTAATCAGTTCAGTGGCTATATTAATGCCGTCAATCTGTACTCAATAGGCTACTGTTGGCCTACACTTGACCGTCCCAGGCATGCGCGTTTTGCAGTTGGATGATTCTTTAACTGATAGCCACTCCGTAAAACCTTAAATTTTTAGCCCGAAAAAATCACTTTTATACTGTATGTTCTTCGTCGCGCTAATCTCATGATCAGGTGTTTCCCATTTTAAAAACAATCAATAACTTAAGCTACAACATGCAGGGACCGCTCACCAATTGATGGTTGTTAAACGTATTCTTGGTCGATCAGTAGGCTACTTCTGGATGGAGGATAATTTGACTTGTAAAATATATCCAATGATCATATATTTTATCACTTCACAGCAGCTGCAATGCTGTTTCATACGTGTCCCATCAAGCGTCATATCAGATTACAGGGACGACCACAAGGGCACGTCGCATGCCGGGATGGCACAATGTAGGCCTATTGAAGTTACCATTAGCCTACATATTTACATACAATGTATCTTGCTACTCTGGGGACGATTTTGATCTGAGGATACCGGAGCTGTGCGGAATGCCACGGAGCTTCAGCATTAATTTGCATAGCGAAACCCAAGTCGGCGGCCGTCTGTACATCATTCATCTCATCAATTGACTACAACGTTTTTATCGCATTACAATGTCACTTAAATGACCATTTGTGTCGAAAAGTGACGTAAAGCAAAAATGTACTACTACTAGTACTACAGACAATGTACATGTATCAGTAATCATCAGGTAATCGGTAATAAGGGACAATAATTACCTCTTGTCTAGACTCTTATCGGGTTTGATAAATGTTCAATGTCACCCAGTCTGTAAGGCAACGATGCCAGACAGCTATTACACAACCCAGTAGGCCACAGTACTGTACTACATGTACCACATTGTAGGTCTAACCTAAGTGTCCATAGAATAGGCCTGAGTAATAGCTTCACGGTACCGTGACGATTTTTATTTTCGTGTGCAACTTTATAGCGTTTGCAATAAGTTTGTTTCACTTTGATTTTGGGATAGCTATCACTGGAAACATGTTGCCTGGGCCTTCTGATAAATATGATTCTTTGTCACTGGAAATGTAGGGGGGGGGGGGACATATATCATTGCAAATTCTATATACATGCACAAGGGCCACCTCAGTTTTTCACAGCAAATATCAGTGTTGACCCGATGTTGGTATGGTCACTGTCTGTGTTGTCCAGACAATTGAAATTGAAGAGACAAAAAAACCTGTGATTTTTTATTTTTTAAATTTTTTTCGATATTGGACAAATAGGGCACATCAAATCTGTAAACCACGTTATTAAAAAAGTGTGGCCTAACTAGAATTTATCTTGTGATCTCGAAGTGTCAATCAATTTTTTCATAAATTTTATGCTGTATCCATATTAACTATATCCACAATTAAAAAAAATTGAAATATATCTCTTTCAGCATATTCATTCGTGACTGCAAAAATTGTACAGTTGTATCAGCATGCCAACAGTTTAGAACAAGAGACTGCAAAAGCCTGCAAGCAATTTTGTGCTGTGTATCACAGCCTATCATTGAATCCTCTACGGGTGTCAAGTTTGGTTGTTTCCGGTATAATTATCCACAATTAGAAGGTAAGATATATGATTTGTGTTACTGTATCAGAATTTATTTTATTCTTATCCACTCATTTGACAATGCAATCTGGAAATGGTGCCATTGCAGAAATTGTTTTTCATTGTCTGATGAGAAACTTTTACCCACACCTATTTCCAATGTTATTACCGGTAGGTATTGTTGAAATTATTACGTTTTTCATTATTCTACCGCAGCTGGCTTTTTTTCGAATTATTATCTAGGATCTTCTCATGATATGAAAACCTTTTAAAGAAGAATATTGAAAATAACGGCTGATGGCAACCATCTTGAAAGAAGTAACTTCTTTTGAAAATATTTTATTTTAACTTTTTTTGGTGGGGTATGTCATTTTTTTTAAATAAAACTAGTTGCAGATATTTTTCTGTTTATTTAGATTAATCAATTTTATATGACAGGCCAGGAAGGTGGCTGTCAATTTGAATTGAACATTCCAAATATCATCACTATAGCTAGGGGAAGGAGGTTGGACGTTAATTTTATTGTATTGGCTGCATTACACAATTGAAACAAAATGCTGAGCTCTACTAGTCGACATGTACATGTATGTTTTGATTGTTAATGAAGGTATTTTTAGGATGTCTGGGCACTATTGAACGGGTGCACTATTGTTCGTCAACTATCACAATTATGTACAACTTTCTGATGAGAGAGTTAGCAAAAGTTATTTTTAAAAATAAATGAAATTAAGAAAGTAATAAATTTACATCATTTGCCTGTATCTGTTTCTCTTTGTTGCAGAGCAATTCAAGAATGCTGGTCTTAGTGTTTACAACAACAACTGGTATAATATTCATGACTTTACCCCTGTACCTGGTGAAACCAATTTCTCATTATTGTCTGAGGTGAATTTTCTTCAATATACTTTTATGCTAATTCACTCTTATACCGAATATCCACGTGTATAATGCGATGTTTTAGCTATTCATGTCACAAAAAGGGACCTCGTATTATACATATATGTAGAATTTAGTACAATTTTTTAGCTCTCTAGCGCTCGGTAAGTTCAGCAGTAAGTTCTCTAACGGTAAAACGTATCTGTAAATGCCAGTCAGCAGGCCTACTCGCGACGATTTTGATAATGCACCCAGTGAGCACGATACACTAACGCAATGCTGGGTCAAAGTTATGACACTGTCGTCGACGTTGGCCCAACAATTATAAAGCAGGATTGGAAATTTGTTGTGAGTGCAAGCTAGGCCTAGCCTCCGTCCCGCCAAAAGGCAAAGACGCGCCCGGCACCTTTGACAACCACGGCCAGATAAATGACGCCGTTAGTCTGCAACCAATTCACACGACTGACCTGTTGATTTATATTAATAATTATTTAATCTAAGATCGCCTTTCATATAGGAGTGTTCTATTGTGTACGACGGTAGGCCTATCTGAACATGATATTTTATTAAGATGTATTAGAATGAGAGAATGCGATGACGAAATATAACAAGATATCACTGATTATATTTCCTATAGCAAATTATATGCGTGTAGGCCTCAGAATGTCCATACTGCTGGGATAACCTGTTGCCGCTGCTGATTGATACGGCAGGGTTTCCGCCAGGGGGGGGGGTACCCCCCCCCCCCACTCAGCACCACAGGGGAGGATATATAAAAAAATATATTCCATATTTTGGTATCATTTCAGTTAAAATAGGCCATTTTAAGCACTAAAATTTAAAACTTTGACCCCCCAACCCCATTTGGACCCCCCATTCAAACATTCCTGGCGGAAACCCTGTACGGTATTGAGCAAATGGTATTAGTTCACAAAGTGCGGCTGTGTTATCACACCCTGACACCTTATACAGTCTAGACAATGGGGCTAGTTTGCGAATGTTTTACAATCACATTTCATCTTGGAATGTTCTTATTTGAGCACGACGATATTAAAATATGGTCTTTGTAATAGATAAATTAAAATAATATAAATTTGTCGGCGAGATATAAATATTTAAAAATCTCTGTGTATATGTAGCCTGTGCAGGCCTCTGAATGTCTGCCCATCGGCCCCAAAACGAGACAGCCGCGATGACATCCACTCTGCCGTGGAAAATGAAAATACACATCTGCTCACTCTACAAGTAAGCAGATACTGCCCTTTGGTTTGGTAGAGCTGTATTGTTGCCTCTGGTCCCGTCATTGAGCATATTGTGAACATGCAGGTGTCACGGCGTTATTAGCAGATTAGTAGAATAAGATAATATCCATGCAGGCGTTCTTCAGGTCATCCGAGGCTTCAAATCTTAAATCTCAAATCTTAACTCGTATTATACATGGCGTCGCACTATATACGGTACTCGCTTTTATTTTATCCAAGCCAACATACCTAACCAAAGTCAATCTTGAAAAGGCCTTAGGGTAATATGTGCTGATTGCTGGAAATAAAACTATGTGCTGAATGTAGATTTTTTAATCAATGTATGCATTTGTGAAAAGTTTGTTAATGTTGATCTGGCACTGAGAATGAAATCTTTATAAACCTGCTCATGCTGCAGGGAGAGTAGGATTTCACTTCTACTCACAACAAAGGGGTGGTGGTTTGATCTGCAATGTTGAAGATGTGTTGAAATAGAACTGCATTGTCACACCTGGATAAATGTTGGCAAATTAATTTATTTTTTTTTAATTTGTTTTTGCTTGTTAATGAATGTAATATTTCACATCATCCTTCAATTGAGGCACAAATATTATTCATAGGCAAAATTAAAGTTGATCATTTTTTTTCTACAAAAATTCAGGATTTCAAAATAGAGGATATCATACCACTTCCAACCACTGAAAAGTTCTCAGAAATGGAAATTTCATTGGCTTCAGACACCTCACTGGTACCGTATACATTTGGTCCCAAAAAGAGATTGCACGATGAGGTTTGTTCACAATCAATTATACCAGTCATAATTTTATTTGTAAATTTATTGAATGAAGAAGATATTTCTTATAGTCAGAATACATAATTACAACTCCATAAGCAAGTTTGATAAATGCTGGTTCATTGTCTTCGTTAGCAACCCAAACTACATAAGGTGTTGTTATAGATATTTAGTGTTTACAGATGTCAGTGGTATAGATTGCTACTATATTCATACTTTGTGCAATGATTGTAATTGTAATTAATCTTTCTCTTCAGTCCTGCCTCGTGGTTTTTTTCAATGATGGTTTATCTCATGACAGATCAAAAAAATTCATTACAGAGATGAAGGAGCATCACGTATGTATATTTTTTATTATACATATAGGATTTCTTGTATTTTTTAATGCTACAAGCATGTAAAAGTAACTGAAGTGAATATATCTATTCTATACAGCTATATAAATTCATTAATTTTAACTTCTATTTATTACTTAAATCAGATTGAATTTAGAAACTTCAGTTTTGAAAAGTGAGCTAGAAAATTATCTTTCATAAGAATTGCATAATTTTAGAAATGAATGTTAATTCAAGTCATTTTGGACTTTATGACTTTATGCACATTTCCAGCAGACATGAAGCCTAATAAAATGTTCCTCAATTTGACTAAATTGTCAATGAACAGAACAGTTTTCTGAGTCTTCCTTTCAAAACAATTTGACCAAAGGGTTTTTTCCAATTTGAAATCATCATAAATGTCTTCGATAGCTCTTTCCGATTCATTTGAATACCCACAGTAGTCACCAAGTGCAACCCTGCACAAAGAAAATGAAGAAAAGTGAAGGAAACTTTTATGAAGAAGCATTTTTCTTCATAAGAAATCTTTTGTTGGGAGAAAAAAGAAAAAGTTTTCTTCCCAAGAAAACTTTTTTCTTCCCCAAGAAAACTTTTTCTTCATCATTTGTGATAGATGCCACTGATCGTCAGTTGATTAAGGCAATAAAATTAAATAATATTTTTAGACTTTTTGTAGTTTTTTAACTTTCAAAACATTTTATTTTTAATCATATTTAACATAACATACAATAAATCAGCGCTTTCGATGAAATTAACATCTAGTAAGAACTTTCACAAATGAGGAAGAAAAAGTTTTCTTGGGAAGAAAAACGTTTTCTTTGGCAGAAAACTTTTTTCTCCCAATAAAAGTTTTCTTCACTTTTCTTCATTTTTTTGTGCACTTGGTGACTACTGTATGTTATGGGTCTACGGCCATTAGAGATCTTTTTACTCTTACAGTGCGGGGATCGACTTTAGTCGTCAGAATCTGACGTCTACAGACGTCGGATTCTGACGACGTTATCTGACGTCTACAGACGTCAGATTCTGACGACTAGAGTCGATCCCCGCGCTGTAAGGGTTGAGTAAAACATGAAATGTCATCCATCAATATACTGTGGTAAAAAACTATTGGTTTCAAAATTGCTTCTTCTCACTTTTCTGCAGAGTCAGTGTAATTTGATACAAAGCAAAGAAATATCTATGCAAGATTTGGAAGCTGAAAGAGTGTTTGGATCTGATAGCTACTCTATGGCTTTACGGCAAGGTAATGCTTTCTGGTTTAATGATATCTGCGAGATGTTATATAATATGTTCAATACCGTCTGCAGTAGACACTGCAGTCTGAGATTAATTAAGGTTTGTATCACAGGAATATTGTTTGAGGATTGATACAATGTCCGACAAATTTGTTCTATATATGGCCTGGATGTACCATAAAATTATGGATATCATATGTGTACTTTAACCTTCTAGTGCTCTAATACCTATAATATTTTTATGAACCCTAATACATGTATACCAAACTTAATTGGCGGGACAGGGGTTATTCAATTGAAATAATTATTCCTTAATACATGTTTATGGATATATATATATACACATCAGGTCTTTACTATGACCGACTTTTGTCATCAGATTATGACATCAACGGTTGATTCCTGCATTGGAAAGGCTAGGCCATTTTGAGCACAGAATATGTGGTGTGGCTTAATTGAGCGTAGGACACTTAATGTTCTTGTATATCAGTTCCAGAATTACTCCCCAACAAAGATTTTATACTGATGGTGTTTTCTTGGCTAATACCTCTTCCGCCTGCCTTTTTTTGTTCACCACCCTTTTCCTTATTATGTGATTCTGATCATTATCTATACAGATGATATTGCTTTGAATATTTTTGCAAAATCATTAAAAGTTTACATGGTGACGTTAATTTTAATGATGTGCTTGTATCTGGATCAACATTTTTATAGGTCTAGTCAACTGTTAAAACTTGCAGGACATTGGTCCCCCAGAATGCAATAGTGCCCGTGGGTAGGCCTAGCCTAGGCGCTATATCATGGTAATACTAAAATAGGCGTCTCATACCCACCGCCGCATTAAGAACAAGTATTCCCAAATCATAATAAGTCCATATATACTTGAGTGACATCTATGAGTTAATAATTCCACCAAAGCTCAAAGCCCTTAGCTCTGGCTCTTAGTAAGGCGTTGGGTTTGAAAGCTAACTGACTTTATTACTGAGGGATTGCCAAACAGTTGACCCAGAGAATGTGTATTGACGAGACAGCTTTTCTTCAAACATTGTACACTCCGCCAATGTTGTTTTAATGTTGGGCCAGTGTCGCAAACAGCATTGGGTCAATTTCTCGTTTGAGTAGTATCTTGTAATCAGTTTAGTTGCTGATATTTAACAGGGCTTGCCATAAATTTTTATGAGCAGTGATCCACAGGACCACCAGCTCAGAGGATCTGGTGGTCCTACAATTTTTTTAGTAGTCCTGACAGCAACGACAACACTTGTGAATCTTGAACCAAATTTGTTTACGCTGGCGATGTATTTTCACATCATTGATTTTGTAAAACCATAACAGGAGACACAAAGTTAAATGGTGATGATTGATTTCGACTTTAAGAATTCATGCCCCTCATGAATAAGAACACTGGATACAAATGTTCTGGTGGCAGACATAATTTCAGGGGGTCTCGGACCACCGTCAGTGTCGAATGCTGCATTAATGCCGTCAACATGTACTATATAGGCTACTGTAGGTCTACATGTGACCGTCCCACGCATGCCCGTTTTGCAGTTGAATGGATCTTTAAACTTAGATGATAGTTAGTTTTTATATAATTTATCAATAATTAATTTTTGTCTTTTATGTTTTCAGGACCCGTTATTGGTTTAGATTACAATGGAGAAAATACAATACGAGCATGTCAGGAAACTCTTGTTGCTGTCAGCTGTGGTTCTACGGGCCTTGTTTTTGTTAGCTCCAGTCCAAGCACAGCTATGCAGCAAATTGAGAACTTTTTCAACTATGCTGATATGCAAATGAATGGTTGAAAATCTTTGACACATTGACACATAATAGCGGGACATTCCATTTTACAATGTTCATTGTCAACTCTAGCAGCTCGGGCAGTGTGACTAGTTTTCGCAGAATGTTTTTGGGATGTGCTGGAAACAAAGAACGAGATAATATTACAAGATAGAAATGGATATGTGAAGTGCAGCTTTGCTTCCTATCAGAGTCAGATGGGCACGTTACTTCAAACATACAAACAACATATTTGTATGACAATTGAGTTGTTAACTGTTAAATTCTCAAATAAAAAGAATCTTGACAACATTCAAATAATAGTCAGTATTAACATGAAGGAATTACAGCAGCCGGATTTAACAAACCGATTTCTTATAAATGTATGAATTATAATATTATCACACTATATCACTCTATACCTGCTGCTCCTATGTTTTGATGATCCTTTTTCTGAACAGAAAACTGTCATAAACATGCAATTTACAATGGAATGGTACGAAAGATTGTAATATTATTGTAATATTATTGGATAGCATTAAGGATCACATTTTGTGAAGTAGAAGTACATACACATAGTCTACAGTGTCAATAGGTCCCTGCATGCATCACAAAGTAAGGCTTCTGAGATTTTTCCATTTTTAATGCTTAAATGGATTATTCATGGGAAATTTATTATGTGTATAAGGTGTAGTAGGAAATCTGAAAAAAAATTCACACGTAAATGTGTATTTGTCCCAACTACTTTCTACTTTTTTTGTTAATATTTTTATTACATTCTGCATAGGGATAAAAACATGTTGTCTTACCAGAGACTTAGCCTCATATCACCAAAAATAAATATGTGTTTGAAATCTTGATAAAGCAGTGGTTTTTTTTGGATTTCCCTCATTAAACCATCAAATGTCTTCCATTTGATGAGATACTTGGATAATTCCTGAAGAAAACCTCAATTTTTGTACAATTATAAATTATTTTAAATATGATTGTTGGTTCTCAGAAATATATATTTTTGAAAACTAATGTTAGTGTGATCTCTACAATAGTATATTATAGTGTTGTTATTACAAATAATCTTTCTATGATGATCAACCACTTTGAACAGATTGTGATATTTATTTTTTCACTTTTTTTCATGGCATGTATTTTTAATGTAAAAGTGGTGTGTGTCGTTGTGTTGACAGTTACAGCACTGCTGCCATCTGTAAGATAATTACATACTTTTACAAATATGTGGCATTGTTCCTTTCTAACTGTTATTGATTTTTACAATTGGCTACCTTTTTTTAATCATAGTTTTTGTCTTTTTACAAGGAATATCATAGCAACCTTCAAGTGTTGTGAAACCATATTTTATTTGCTCATTATAAATTTAAATCCGAGAAAAGAAATACTTCAAAATATTTCAAATATTCTAAGAAATATTCTAAATCAGAGTGTTTTGTGGCGTTTGTATGTAGTTGATGCTTGTGTAGAAATGTACAATTTTGCAAAAATGCTGATAATCTGATTTTGGCTAGAGCTTTAGCCATTATGGGATACATGTATTATGAGACATCATGAAATATAAACAGGAGGGGTCGAACCTTATGCTGATAGATCAATCTGACTTAGTCAAACAAATTCATTAATATCCCAGAATTTATATGAAAATGTTTAAACACTACAACTAGTAAAATTCTATGGGACCCCATCAATCATGTTATAATAAATAATTACTGTACCTACTTGTTTTTTTGAAGAATAGTATGTCTTTTCTTTCTCATACTTATTGAATACTGCTGACGGTCATGTTGCTGTTGGGTACTAAATCAATGACCTTCAAAACATTGTTATGGATTCAATCAAATGCTGATGATCAACAGCTGAAATCATTTTTTCTGTCTTTTTCAAGTAGTCACATTTCACCTTAAGGACCACTCCTTCCTGTTGCAATAAAATATACATGTACTGATATTAGGCATATCATGTGAGCTGTGTAAATAGTTTCACTTTTAACTTATTGAATGAATAGTAGCTGTGAGTCACAGATAGTGTCTATAAAACTGAATGATGATGCACATCGAAATATTCAGAATTTTGTGCTTATTTGTGAGCCTCCAATACCGGTAGATATGTCTGGTCATTGCAGCCCATGATGTGCTGGACTGTTCCAAGCTCCTCATAATTGTAAATATGACACCAAAAGTATAGTATTTGGTTGAGTCATGACTAGCATAGCATGTATATAGTTTGAATTTGTCTGTTATATTTATAGATATTTTGGATATTAGTCCTAAAAGTTGTTCAAGTTAGCGAACAAACACTGTCGTGAGATGTTAAAGAACAGGGCCTGTTTTATTTTTCCTCTTTGTGCGCAAACCGTTTGAGCTCTATGCACAATCGCTTTTATTAGAACATCAAATAGTTTGAAGTGAACAAATATGTGTTATTTTCACTTGAGTAAATGTACACAACTTATGTGGGTGAAAATTGTAATTAGCGCTTTAAGGGCTAAATAACCTGAGAAAGCATGTCTTAATATGTTCAATGAAGATTTGTTAATGCATTTTTGATGTTAACGCAAAACATGCCCTCAATATCAAACAGGCCCCAGTATCTTAATTAATTACAATGGAACATTTTTAATGCAATCCTTATATTGTGTTGCATAAAATTACAAATTCTGCGTCATGTAGAGACGTGCGTGTACTTATTTTATCTGGTACTTTTAGCTTACACGTCTATTTTTAAAGATGATTTAAAGATAAAATTCTTGCATCCCAGCCACAGTGTTTTGATGTTACACGACAACATAAATCACTAGTATTATAAGTCTGGAGAGACTTGGTGTTGTGATAGGTCTATGAGTGCCAATACACTTTACAATGAAGTTATTACAATTAGTTATAATTACGTTTTTATTGTTAATGTTTTTATTATTTGCATACTGATTTGTCTATTATGTTTTTAAGGATGTCAGTCAGAGACTAATTTATGTTTATTGTCATTGTAGTTATACACATATTTTTTTCACCTAATCCATACTTAAGTTTTCTAGAAATTATAAGATATAATTGAACAATGATTGGTTAATAATAGTACAGTTGGGTGTAAGAAGGATATGTATGATAAGGTAGTGGTCGCTGAACAGGGAAACTATTGTACACATTAGATAATTGTGTCCTGTTTTTGTTTAAAATTTTGTCAATTTAGATGTTGTGAATCTCAGATATATTGTTTCGAGGTATATGTTTATATATATTCCTAGAAAAATATTTGATGCACTCTGTACCATAAACCTGAACGAATTGTCCCGATAAGAGAATACATGTAATATGTCACTGGAATTCCAAGGGACAGAAAATGACCTTTTTCTGCAGCATTTGTGCGGTTGGTTCACTGGAGCAGTTAAACTAGTAATTTTAAAACTTGTTGTGCTGCTTTTTTTGTATCAGTTTATATTTGATGTTACAGTTTTTCACTTGGATGGTGTGAAATGTATTGTCTATTGAAAGCAATATGTAAACTAATCTGCGTATAATTTAAGACATTAATATGTATACTAAGTGTGGTGAAATATAAACTGTTAAGTTGTAGACTTTGTATTATGCACACCAAATCTTATTATAAGCACAACAGCTTATTACTACACAAACATCTGGCAGGCAGATACCGGTTTATCCATTTTTATGAAATGTGCCATGCTTTTTATGTGTACCTCAATTTTAATGATATATATTTTGCACTCCACATGAATGTATAATTGTAGTCATAAATGTTCTTTTTTGTGATTCATACAGTATCTGCACAATTTTACATGGAGAAAATATATTGTTACAATAGAGTCTTAATATGCTTATAAAGCTGCTGTGAAATAGAAATCACACAAAACTGGAGTATAAATCTGCCAAAGTAAAGATTCATGTTGGTAACAATGTTATTGTCTCGAACTCCAAATCAAAATTTATGTTACATAGTATTGGTGAAATAAACCTCTATCAACATAGGACCTTTTTTACATTGTGCCATTTATGAAAGTTTAGTGAACTTTAAAACATAATTATGTTGGTAGTATTTACAATGCCAATACATCTGTGATCCGTCCATATCACATAATTATGAATGAAGTTGATATCATTGGGGCTAAACGAGTAAAATGATAATATACATATAATACACATTCTTGCAATAACCATTATTTCTTTAAAATGTACAGAACTGATACATTCACACTACTGAGGCTGATAATTTTGTTTATTTTTTACTGTAAACCCTTGTGCTGCTGAAACTGTATATATATATATATATACAGTTTCAAGCATATTTAGATCAATAGAAAATCACTGTTTGATAAAATACTTTTGGTAGATGGTCAGTTAATCAAATAATTAAATTTGAGTTTTCTAGTTTTCAAAAATACATTATTTTTTCATATTTGAAGCTGAAAAATGAAAAATACTCACAAACAATTCAGCCGTACACGGGTTAAAATGCATAATTTTGAACATAAATTGAACTGATGATGTTTTAATGTCTGGCCAACATGTACAACATTGGCCAAACAATGATACAACACTGGGTTGATGTCTCATGCTTATGAGCATGTTGGGAAAGATTATTTTGATGATTTGTATCAATGAATAAATAAGTGTGCGTGTGTTGACTACATTGCTAACATATCCCAACTCAATATTGATGTTATACATTTTCAATAACTGATTTAAACAATGTCATGTTCACCTTTGTTTCATACATAATGTAGTGTCTAAAGCTGCATCTATCTTTTATAAATGAAATTCTGCGATTAAAAAAGACACATAGACTATCAAACAAGTTTTAGGTTACATTTTGGATGTAGTTTTTGGGCCTTAATCTATTAATTATATAGCTCATGACTGATATGTTGGTGAACATGGGCATGAGACTCGTCAAACTTAAGGTATACATGTACACTGTATCCTATATCCATTCATATCAAATGTCATCATCAGAAAAGTGCACATGTCAAAACCGCTTTGAATTGCGCCAAAACTCTTCTCTTCTCTTTATTTCATTTGCCTTCTTTACATTATTACTCTAATTATTTGTTTAAGGAGAATAATACTTTATATCTCTAGTGAAGATAATAATCACCGGTAGATGTTTGACTGATTTATTCACAGCCACATCAGGAATTTCCTATGCATAGTTTTCGGTGCTTATGATGAGTATGAAACTAGATTATATTTCATTTGATAAGACAATTTAAAGACCTGTTTAAGTCATATTTAACCAGGTTTATCTTCTAAAATGAAGTAACGCTTTATATGAGTGAGTGAGAGGGCGAGAGATTGATTGACTGACTGATTGATTGATTGATTGAAATCATAGCTTTTTACAATCACATAATCAATGATCTTGTTTTTACAATGCAGCAACATTTCGGCAGCAGATATTGGTGCTGCCTTAAATTCATAATTACGATTATCAACCACGATTATCATGCCATTTGCAGAAACGCTATAATCTACATTTCTATTGTTGATATTATTGGTGATCACGCTGCTGTAACAATGCTGTTGATGTTTCCATATTGTACAGTAAAGCCATTGTTTTATATATCCATGTTTTTAGCTCACATTAAAATTCAAGTTTGTGTCACTTGCTAATGAGTATGTACAGACATTATTTTCAAAGGTGACCAATTTTGTTTAGTCATCTTTGGATCCGAGTGTAGTTTTTGACACAAGATCATTTTATTGTCATTATTTTAGTTGCAATTTCTTATGTATCAAAGATGTTTTGAAAAATGAAATAACTAACCACTGATTTAATTTATAATAAACGAGACCCTCCTGGTACCCAGGTTATTTTTATTCATCTTGAAATGTGAATTGCTATCGCAATTCCCACCTCGAGATGTAAAATTACCTGATTTTATAAAATGCCCTTGTAAGTATGATATCTATTGTGATGGATTATACACTTTTTGATCAATGAATTTTGTTCAGAATATGCTATGTGGCTCTATGTGGTGCATCAATGTGAAGACAGGGCTTAAAGTGTTTAATCCTTGTCCTGCTAGTCCCGTATATATACGAGGTTAAGGATGTTTTAATCAATAAAAAGATCACTTAATTTGATCAAATAGTTTTTGGTAGATGCTTAGTTGATCCAATAATTTAGTTGATCCAATCATTTAATATTGGACATGTCTATTTTTCGTAAATAGTAATATTTTTCGTCATTTAAAGCTGGAAATTGCGTTAGCAATTCCAGCTTCAAATGAAAAAGAAAAATACAATTGAGACAATTCAGCAGGACAAGGGTTAATGATGAGCATAACATCAGGAAACGGATGTTTGCTATTCAGCTTGAGCCGAGAGATCATATATGTTGATGTATGTATGTTGTATTATTCACCAGTAACGTGATATCTCAAGTCGGCAGTAACTGTCAGAAATTGTTTGAGATACGAGTGTAGTCATGTGTTTGTGAAGCCTGCACGTCACTATTACGTGAAGCACAATTCAGCTTTTCTCACATCTTCTGTCACATAATGTCTATTTTGTACGATTTCTACAGAATAGAGAGATAATTTAAATAAATGATTCTTTCATTGTTCTTCTTTCATTCCTTGTTTTGCCTTCAATTTTATTAACGACTATTTAACATCGTACTAATGTTACACTCTGTTCCACCTTTCTCACCGAGTAGCCTACACTCATTGGACAAGTTTTAGCAGAATCTGATAAATTCTGATTTTTGACCGTCGTCAATTATTCACGTGGAGACCAAAGATTAGCAGTGCCTTAGAGCTATAGACGACTCTATATCTGTAGATCAACTTGCAGATGTATCTCGCTGTTCGTACACGATGGACTACTGACTCCTTTTTAGGGGCCGTACAACAATTACCTAAAGTCTTTTGGACTATTTTTGACCCCTTCATCACGCTTACTTTGACTACGCTCCGTAACGCATCCCCCTCCAAGCGTTACGTAATTGTTGGGCGGCCCCTAACAAAAGCAGACAACGAGTGCAGCTACTGTACGTTAGATGGACAAAATGAAAAAAATTGTAGGGTGTAACCTTATATGGTAACGGTAAGTTTAGGTAACAAAATAATCAGTTGGGCGTTAAATTTTGTAAGAGTTTTTACCCGTTAGGGCCATATGCCCGAAACAAGGTTAGTGAAAGTTTAGCTAAAAAAGTGGTGTAACCTCCAGTTTAAAGCTAATCCGTATGCCAGAAGGTGGTTCAGGCTTAACACGAAGATTAACCAGTATGTTAAGTTGCTGAAAGTAAACCCTGCTCAGGGGGTGGTTTAAGCACAAAGTTAAGGAATTTGCTGGCAGTCAACAGCACATAATAGTCATGGTAATAATTATATTTATCGCTAGTAGCTCATTTTATGTGTATTTATATGCATATAAATTAATGATTGCTATCCAGGTCACTTATGCACATGTAGGCTAAACTGGGCCAAGAAAACCTCCTGAGGACTCCTGTTAAGTGCTATTTATGTTTAATACCATGCATTGTACTATAATAATTTTGAATGTTGCTTCCTCGAATTTATTTAGCTTACTACGAACTTTCGGTTCATATCATGTCTCATGGTGTAGTGGTTACGCCAAAAGCCTGTCACGTCAGGGCTTGCAATCTCGTCCATCGCTGGTGTTCAGGTTTCAAAGAACCAAAATGTTTGTTCTCAGCATTGTGGGAGCTTTCGTGACTGAGAAGTTCGCCCTCAGAATCCTGTGTATGGAGGTCAATGTCATATGATTCATCTCACCCTCTTCGAACGGTTACCTCTATTCATTTATGCATTCATTCATTCAAGTATCCATTCATTTATTCTCTAATTTACTCATTCATTCACTAGTTAATCCATTCGTTATATCTGAAATGTTACACTAGAGAGGATTGCGACCCAAAATGTCGTACGAAATTTGCATAAGAGTAAGACAGTGTCCTCTGTGATCTACTAGATAGCATGACGCTCACCTATGTTCGCTTCTCTAAGCCCGTTATGGAAGCGTGTATTCTAGTCAAGGCCTATGTTCACGCAAAGTATGAAGTTGATTTACCGATGGTAAGTCTACGTACATAAATTTGTAATGCTTTTAACTAACCAAGAACACTATATTATTAACCCTTTCAGTACTTGGGCCGACGGCCTAAATGGTGTACTGGGGGGGGGGGGGGGGGGTGGAATCACTGCCAGTACTGAAAGGGTTAAACTTTTGGCGAAACATGTTCGAACATGTCTTAGTAAAATAGAAGTGTGATGATATGCATGTACACAGTTTTATTTGAAAATTATGCCATTTTATTTGCACATTATATCACGTTGTTTGCATATTATATGTTTCATCTTCTTATAATTATAATTTTATTTGGATTTTTCTATATGCATTTTATACATTCTTTAACTTATTCTTGTGTTTTTGTTGTTGCATACCATGTATACACATGACATGTAAGTCCAGCTGTGACTTTTATCGTCAATAAAATGTCTGTCTGTCTGTCTGTCTGTCTGTCTGTCTCTCTGTCTGTCATATATGCTCCGTTCTTGTGGGAGTATTTTTCGTCGTCATAATACTAAAACTTTTCTGTGCTATTTCAATTAAAACATCAGAATTTATTACGACCTTCTGAAAGTCAGTATTTTAATCATTTTACCGGTATTTTTTTGGAAATGCTTCTGCCCTTCTGACTAAAAAACATTCCGCTTACGACATTGTGGTTAATAAAATAATTGGAATTTGCAGTGGTCACTAAGAACAATAGCAGTATGATTTTCTTTTACTTTGTCAAGTAGACGCTATTCAAGATCAATTATTTGTGCAACGAAACTAAACAATTTTTATATTCACCTTTCGACAACAACATTATTAAAATACAAGTTTAACAAATTTAATTGTATTTCGCAAGATTTCTACATGTTCACTATACGTCTGTTTTCGTATTAACCTGGCTACGCTGTCAAGTCGAAATAAATGACACTTAATTGGTAATATAATCGGTGATGTATTATCAGGTAATCAAATAATTCCAGGTTCTGATGAATGGAAAATACCAACCAGCTGACAATATCAGCAGGACAAGGGTTAAATGACCCCACGCAGGATAGTGCAAACCCACGGGACGTTGGGCTAAAGTTGTGATAATGTGAGGCCAGCGTCATCAATGCTGTACAGACGTGAGAGAGCGCTGGTAGTGTGGATTTGGTCACGACTGATTGCAGCGAGGGGAATTCCCCAAAGTGTATGGCAATTGTACGCTCAATGGTGTTAAAATATTGGTTGAGGATTTGACCTTATGGTTTGCTAACACGTTGATAACCTTGCTTTTGGCATACGAGTTATTTTGTTATAACACAATGTTTTAGTTAACACCGTGTGGCTGTGGGGTATATAGTAATCACCAGAGGCGGGCGGGCGGTGCAGATGCTTGTAAGCGCAATAACTTCATAACGCCTTGACTTAGGCCCTTCATTTATTTTACCCCATGTGTATGACACTAATCTGAAGGTCAAGTTCGACATCGAGTGACCTTGACCGAATTGCAAGGTCACCAGGTGCCGAAAAATAAAATGGCTTGTAAGCGGGATAACTTCAAATCACCTTGACTCAGCCTAGGGCCTTATTTTTTTCACCTCATGTGTACGACACCAATCTGAAGGTTATATTCGACATTTAAGGGTCATGGAAACCAAAATGACTTGTAAGCGCGATGGGCGGGGGCCCTAGGGTAGTGGTTAGCACCGCTGCCTTTCACGCCAGAGTTCGGGGTTCGGTCCCCGGTCTCGGCGGTTTCAAAGAAACAAAAATGTTTCTTCCCCATCCACGTGTGAAAGTCAGTATTGTGGGGAGCCTCCGTGACCGAGAGGTAGCGTGCTCGGCCTCAGACCGCCAGGGCTCGAATTTCGAATCCTGTGTCTGGAAGACAGTGTCATCTCAATCATCTCACCATCCTCAGGAGGTTCTCCTGGCCCATTTTAGCCTATATGTGCACAAAGGTGGCCCGATTCATTTCATTTCATTTGTAAGCGCGATAACTTCATAACGCCTGGACTTAGGGCCTACATTTTTTTTACCTGAACTCTGAACTCTTTATTACTCTCAAGACCCCAAAGATACATTATTGTGTACAAAAAAACTTATGATAACAAAAATAACTAACTAACAGTATCTTCATATGGGTATGTGAGGTTGTATACAAATAATAATAAAAAATATAAAATAATACTGATATATGATGGTGAACATAATACCACAAATATTCATTATTTAATACTTTAATATTATTTTAACACATCTTCAAAATAAAACAACAACATTTTGAAAGTTATCTAAGGTGAGACATAATTATTTTATCAAAATTTGCTAATTTACATTGTTTTTGATAATTTGAACTAGACAATAATATGATATTTTTCTGTACTTAAACTGGACCAATAATATTTTGGTAAAAGTAACTTCCTCTCATTATTAAAAATACTGCACTGAACAAAAAATGAAATTATTCCTCTAATACATGACACATACTACATTTTCTCTCACTACGCTCCAAACTGTCATACCTGCCTCTCTCTATAGGTAATTTATGATTCGAAACTCTAAACTTAGTAATTTTAACAAATAAGTTTTCGTTTTCAGATTTTTTTTTAAACTTCTTATAATTATAACACTTACAGGCTTCAAAGTCCATTTAGGCCGAAATATAGGTTTTTATATAAGTTTATTTCATAAAAATATAGGCTTTTATAGGTTTATTTGACATAAAATTATAGGTTTTTATAGTTTTTCCAGTGGAAATAATGTACCCGCCATGTGAAAATTAATACTTTTTTACTTTTCCTAAGCCATATCTATCATATTTCACGGAGTATACCGTACAGTACCGACCTCTGAATATACAGTACAATATGTATTTCCCAAAATGCATACTTTTATACAGGTCTGTCTATCGTCATTTATGTAATCAGCTTATGGTTATACATGTAGTATGATCTTTTAAACAAGACGAACTGCTCGTCGTAAGGGAGCCATGATCAACCAGAGGAGGGCTGAGTATATGAATTGGACAAATTATTTATTGCATTTACTAAATTCTTCACACAAGCTTAGCTATGGAGGTGAATACATATATATTTACAGAATTTGTTTGTCTACATACTTTGTCTACATATGTTGACCCAATATCAGACAAGGTCTAGTAAAGATTATGCCGAGCGAAGCGACGCTGGAAATTTTTCAAGGGATAATTTAGCTGATAGGCTTAAATAATTATTTATTTCAGACTAATTTGAGGACTAAAATTATATTTAAAGCATTTATTTCTAAAAAATAGAAATTTATTTGAGACAAACAAATTCCCACAAGTAAAATATAGTTCATCATACTGTTTTTTCAAGCAAAATCAAAATATAGGTTTTTATAGGTCATATAGGCTAATTTCAGAAAAATATAGGTTACTTTTTCAAATATAGGTTTTTTATAGGTTTATAGGTTTTATTTTGATGCCTGCACTTACTATTATTAAAACATCTGATGACCACAAATCTTTATGTTTAGTGTGTATACCTTCCTTGACGATATTTTTAAACTGATTTATATTCGGTCATATGAATGACACTAATCTGAAGGTCAAATTCGACATTCAAGTTACCTTTACCTAATTCCAACGTCACCAGACCATGGAAAGCGCGATAACCTCATAGCGCCTTGGGTCAGGGTCACATGTGCATACATTTAAAATTCGTGATATTGATGGACAGGGCTGATCGGGTCCTGCCATCAATGGATGGCTATTTTTGAGTTATATTACTATCACCCTCCGTTCCATTACTATTCCAAAAGGATAACAAGCTATACTGGTATCATATATTTTCCATATACATTTTATAATAATAAATAACATAAATTTTCATACTATAAATACAAATTAAATAGATTTTTATTAATTTAATGTATAATCAGCATTTGTTTAGATATCCTGCTATCTAGACACTACGTAAGCTTTGCCACACAACGTTATTGTAATGTGATCTGATGGCCATGATAATACTGCGTAAATATCGGGTTATAAAACTTAGTAATATCTAGGCCTACAGATCCATTTAACCAATATGTTACTTAGACAATGGAATATTAATTTTATTAAAATATAACGGTTATTTCTGGAAATGATGTTTAATTTTTAAAATATATTAAAATTTGTTTTTGATTTTTTTGTGTTGTCCTATGTCGTTTTTAACACCGTAATGGTTAACTATGTTTCGTCAGCCAGTGATTACGGTCGTCACGGTCTGTTCATACTTGTTCTGACCATCAGAACCAAATGATAAGCCATTTCGGCGCATTGAACTTATCGTACACATTGACATCTCTGTCCTACCAGGTAGGCCTACTCATTTTCACCTGTGTCAAGTGAAGCATTTGGGGGTGATGTGCCTTGCCCAAGGACACAACATCTTAACAATGTCCCACATTGAGAGGGGAGAAGCATGATAAACATTCTCTGAAAAGCCTGCACCAAGCGGTATTCGAAACCGCACGGCAGCCAGCGACATCGGCAGAACGCCACGCTCTAACCATTGCGCCATGTCCCACTCTAAGTTGGGCATCAGCATATAATAAGTCTAAATTCACATGGGATTATTGTATTAAGTTTGGGTCTCGTTTTAAGTTTAAGGAACCGCATGTGTTATTGGACCAGGTAGTTGTCAGAGCTGCTTTGTCAACAGTACAGACAATACACTGTTTGCACGATTTTTCGCAAAAGCAGGACTCCCAACTAAATAGTTCAGTTTTAATCACTGTGTGGTGTGTTGTAATCGAAAAGAGTGTGACAGGACTCCCAACTAAATAGTTCAGCTTTTAGTCACTGTGTGGCATGTTGCTATTGGGAAAGGTGTATTGGTGTGTGGATGCGAGGGATTGGGAGAGGGGGGGGGGGGGGTAACCTGCAGCACCGATTGTCTGCCCAACGCTGGGCAGCCGGTATCAACATGTGGCCTGGTGCTGTGCTAACATTGAACCATCCTTTAGGTGTACAAATAGTTTTCTCTGGTTTCTAATAAATGTTGATAAAAAAATGATTTTTAAATCTGATAATTTTGAAAGAATTGAAATCGTGATCTGCGGGATACACTGCTTTACACAAAACAAAATACCACAATTGATGCCATCTAAATTCCCTTCAATAATTAGATAGAAAAACACAAAGATACCTCAAAACATACCTGTTTATTTTCTGCATATAACTAGTCAATGTATTTTTGATCAACAGTTTTTTTAATAACAGTTAATTATTACAGTTCCAACTACAATTATATCATACATTATTTGTCTAAGACATAATTATGCACAAAACAACCAGTACTGAGTATACCTACAGATGACAGTGGGTAAACATTTAACCAAATGTCGGAGGAACTAGACACATTGCACGAAATCGTAACAACTGGGTTTCTTTAAAACATTATTCAACTAGTTATTTGCTCACTTAATAACACAGATTTTTTTAAAGCATTGTTTTTGAAGATTGTGGTTGTGAATGAGTCCTAGGCAATGCATATTCCTCACCAACCAGCTACGATGTCGCCTCAAATCAATATTCCTTAACCTTTATCCGTCAATACTGTATTAGGTCTAACGATTCAAATCTTTGGCTTTCAATTGATCAAATATAATATACCTAGATGACATTTCATTACATGTATGTAGACACTTTGTGTTTGGAAATAATAAGTGTTTTTTCTCTAAATTTTCAACTTTAATGTAAAAATATAAAATTGTCGCAGTTAATATGTGATTTGGAAAGTTTATTTGTACTGCTAGTAGTCTAGTCGATTATCATCGAAATTAGAAGTGATCAGACTACTGAAAAGTATACAGAACGCTTATTTCTCTTCTTAGTAACATAATTTATCATCAGCATTATTAATAATCTAACCATTGTTGGAAGTCCGTGAAACAAAGACGTTCTCAGAAGATACTGATTAATATCTACTTGAAATAACTGATCATGTACATGGTATAAATACCTACCGTTACGATGTATGTACATTATTTACAGTACCTTCAATGATTTATGCTCAGATATACATTATCAATATTAATAAAAGCAGAATTAGGCAATTTTACTCATCCCTAAGTAATATGCTCGTGTGCTGATAGCAGGATTTCCGCATATAGAAATACACGTGTTTCTTATACGGTACTAATACCTCATTATCTGAAAATATCTTGATGTTACGTTTTGATCTATTGAAAATCATGCCTGATGCGGTAGCGATATAGGACTATAAATCATAATTTCGATTCAATAATTGAACTCCCGACCATACACAAATTTATCCACAAAGCCTACTGAACCATAATTCGAACAAAATCGGCTGTTTTCTGGGTGGCTATACATGTACATAAACATAATGCGTGTGTGATGCATACCTCCAAATGTTTGTTAAATTAGTGGTCATAAATAGATACAGCACATCTGATTAGTTACAATAACGTGTTACATCACCGAAACTAGTTCACAGATAACACAAAACTGGGCCAACGTATCAGTGACATTGTACCATCATAGAAGCAACATTGGCCAGAAATACCCATAGGGGAGATCTACTGGGCATGAACAAACTGTGGAACAAACTTAAATAGAAACTCATTTCAATTACGACATAATGATATGCATAATTCACATGAGATGGCTGAGTAAACACTTAGGGCGTCCAATACAACGGCACGCATGCGCAGCATGGTCGACGTCCACAGAAGGGGGTCTGCACTAACGTAAATATTTGATTCAGTGAAACATAACGACCCATTCACTTTAAACCAACTTAAATAAGTTACACCGATATATATACGGATATTTACTTTGGTGTAAATAGCGCATACATGGAGACCAAGGTGAGTTGCAGGGGCCGATTTCTGAGGAGATATTAACTCTTTGACCGCCGGTGCCGATTATATTCGTTTTCTACATTTATCGTTAGCACGTTCCTTATGAGCTTTTAAACATATTGAGGATAGAGTGTGACATTAATCAGCAAGATTCCAAAATTGTCCACATTCATTTTGTCAAATCTGAATAATTTTCACTCACTTGAAGTTGTGGATCGCGTCAGCGAGACACAAATTCAAGTGGGTTAAAATTCCAATTGAATAATCTGGCGGTTAAAGGGTTAAAGCGCCGAAATATGTTTGTATAAACTATGGGGTCCAAAGGCTTTTTTTCAATTTGAAATCATCATAAATGCCTTAGTGACCCTTTTGATTCATATGAATACCCATGTTATGGGTCTACGGTTATTATAAATATTTTACTCTTACAGTGCGGGAATCCACTCTGAAAAATCGACCCCCCCCCCCCGCGCTGTAAGGGCTTATGGTTAGGCTATTACCTCAGATGCTAAGTCACCACGTGGATAAAATGCATGGCTACCCATCAAACACCATACGTCCAACCAATATCGGTTTAATGTCGCATTAGACCAATATTGGGTCAACGTCTCGTGTTTACTGGTTAACCCTTGAAGCGCTGAAAATATTTTTATACAAACCATGGAAACCAAAGGGTTTATTCAATTTGAAACCATCATAAATGTCTTAGAACTTAGCTCTTTCCGATTCATTTGAATACCTATGTTAGGGGTCTACGGCCATTAGAAATATTTTTACTCTTACAGTGCGGGGATCGACATTAGAAGTCAGAATCTGACGTCTACAGACAAAGTCGATCCCCGCGCTGTAAGGGTTAAGGTGGACCTAATTCAATGTATTAAAATCGCATCAGAGCACTAACCCTGGTCAGTGTATTTCACAAAACTTGTCATGTGACGTATTGCATTACCCTATGTTAACATGCACTTAAATACCAATAAATCATTGGAAAGAAAAGGATATCGCTCAAGATAAGGGACAACATGGACAAGGTGTGTAGCAAAAATATCCTGGAGTAACTCACCCAATCAGTAGTGATCGCTCTATGTGTAAATTTAGTCACGATCGAAAGATCAATCACACTTGGATAATTTTCATATTTATATCAATTCATATTCACAACTATTTAACTCATGTGTGTTTATCAAGTAGGTGTCAAATCAAATGAAAAGTCACAGGAATTGACGAAAGAAATTAATGGCATATTCTCAGTAACAGTTAATTAAATACTTCAAATTGGAAGACTTCTATTTATATAAAAAGTTTTCACTCATTTAAAGCTGAAAATTGCGTTAGCAATTGCAGCTACAAAAGAATGAAAAATACTAGTTGACACTTTATCATTAAGAGGATGACTATGGTTAATTCCATCTTCCATGCAACCGAGACTGTGGTTGACAATGACGTGATATATATGAAATGACACGTCACACGGGTAATGTATTTAGACTTCAGGTAGGTTCTACTTGGTTGTCCGTAATAATATTTATCGTGCGCTTAATGAAGATCACATTGTGGAAAATATAATTGTACATGAGGTATAATAAATGTAGCATGCCAACTGGATGGTCGACCTATTACCTAATTACAAACAGTTTTGAAATAAGCATCAAATAAATAATATCTTAAAAGTTGAGCAGAAAAAAATCGCCACTCTCTTGAATGAAAAATGACGAATAAGTAACGTTCGGCGACATGTCGTGCTGTATCAAACAAAGGTTATTTTAGGTCATTTTAGAGTCACCTGTGACAGAGCATGCAGAAAGCGAGCTGATCACGGTTTCCTTGGCGATGTAAGCGTGCATACATACATGTACTCCGGAGAAGAAAGGTCATTGGTGGACACGCTGCAAACCAATTAGTGCCAAACCAAAATAGCAGCAAGTTGCAGAGAAAATAGATCCTGGCGAAGCTGATAACGATGGTTCTGTGTTTCATAAGTTGATCTTGTATTTAGTACCCAGTAGCTCTTAATCAGCCAACAAACCTCTACGTTGAATAGATGTTTGACCAACGTCGGCGACGTTTGCCAAACATAAAGTCAATCTTGGTTGAAGCGCGGTGCTGACAAAGATATCTTGGGAGATGAGCAAACACGAGAGGGTGACCCAATGTTGTTTTGATGTTGGTGCACCGTCCACGACGCTGGCCCAACATTAAAACAACATCGTGCTTGCTGAGTAGTGTACTAAAAAGTAGTTGTGTGAGAAAGCACGGTGAGTCACCCATGGAATAAAACATATGTAAATGGGATCTGCACCAATGACCCGAACAGTAGAGCAGGTGTCCTGTTAGAGTTGGTCATAAGAAGCACTAGTAAGTTTCGTACGTCACAGGCAGACTGCACACTGTTAAGTTTACATTAGTACCACTCAGCTCATGTAGATACTACATGGTCAGATTAGTTGATGACTCATTGAGAATTGGTGGATTGCGTCCCTTGCGCTGATCCTGACGCGTCTGGGGGGCTGTCCATTTCTGTGGGATCCTTGTCGCTGGACTCCTCATCTGTGTCGCTGTCCATCAGTTGTCGCGCGAGCTTGATAGCCTGGAACTCATTGTAGTGCAACTTCCTCTTCTGCTCGAAGGAAAGTCTTCTTTCTGTAACGGAAACAGACCCGTGCCATATATATTCGAATGTAAAAAAGAAAGAATGGGGCTTTTAGCCACCTTTGTGCACATGCAATACATGCTATTAAACTGCGGCAGGACAACCTCCTGAGATGAATCAAATGACAATGCCCTCCAAACACAGGATTCGAAATTCGAGCCCTGGTGGTCTTAGGCCGAGCAAGCTATCTGTTAGTCACAAACGTTCTTCCAAGAGTGTGCATGGAAGAAACACTTTATTTCTTTATTCCTGAATACCATTGCGGGGACGACATTAATCCTTACAGCGCGGGGATAGACTTTGGACGTCAGAATCTGACGTCTGTAGACGTCAGATTCTGACGTCCAAAGTCGATCCCCGCACCGAAGTGTAAAAATATGGAAAATGATTGTAGTCCCAGAACACAGGTATTAAAATGAAGCAGTACAAGCAAACTAAGACATTTATGATGGTTTCCTAATGAAAAAACCCTTTGGTCTCCATGGTTTACAAAGCGCCTAATTACAAAATTAAGCGCTTTAAAAGGTTAAATCTAGTAGATACATACCCAGAAAAAAGACCAATCTGTAGGCATATTTTTATTAACTTTCAAGTTGGAATATCTCCCGTAATTTCTACCTCAAAGTGAACAAAAATTGAAAAAAGACATGTTACTAGAATGCGAGTACAGAATATAAGGTGAAGATAGGAGAGACTAATTGACCTTTGTGTTCCGTGTTTTCTTCCGCCGCCTCCTCTTCTACCTCCTCGTCGTCCTCATTCTCTACAACCTCCATCACTTTGGGACATGGGTTTTCTGCCAGCCTGCAAAAAAATAATGTGAGCTATGTATAGTTATTTTTCACATCTTCATTTTTGTATACTGGTATTCATTTTCCTAATATAATATATGAGATGACATATAAATCACTGTAGATTGTCAATAAACATCTACAGGTTGTAAGCAGTGTTTAAATAAAATATGTATTTTATTATAGGAGGATAACACAAAACAAATTATACGCTGTTTTCATATACTTTAATAATCTATACATAACAGGCAAGGCCTTTGAACAGCTTGGACTACTGTCATCAGTAACTGACAACCCGAATTAACCATTTATTCATTCATGAAATAACTATTCAGTGCTGGATGCATCAAACTGTAGACATGCACTGTGTAATTTATATCATACATACCATGTAGAGCAAACATTTAATTTGGACATTATTTATTCTAAACGATTTGCTCCTCCAAGCTTTGCCTCGCATTACATTATTAACATTCAACGGAGCTAAAGGATCCTATCTGCCACTCTATCGAGTGTCAGATAGGATCCTTTAGCTCCGAGGCGACGATGTATTGTTATGGGTCTACGGCTATTACAAATACTTTACTGTCAGTGCTCGTTGTCAGGTCTTGTCAGTATGATGCCGCACATGAACATACCCAGTAAGGCATGTAACAGCGAGAGTCCAGTGCTCATACATTTATGGTGTAACAAGCGAGAATACAGTATTGATGATTCTAAAACCACCACCGTCCTTAGCGGTTGCAATTGTAAAGATTTTGTTATAATAATCATCTAGTTTTTGTACATAGCCTTTCTTCAAGTTTTCGATACATTTCTAAAGACTTCGTTACAAAAGTAATCACTACTACTCGCTGGCTGAACATTGCAGACACTACTGATAGTGATAGCCCAGTAACCACAAAACATGTGTATAACATTTATACAATGTCGGCCGAACGTCTTCGACGTTGGTCTGACATTGTATAAATATTATACAAATGTTTGGAGTTTACTGGGAGAGTGTGCATACTTAGCAGAGATGCTGTCAGCATCCAGTGACTGCTCGCCCACACTACGGTAGCCGTCCTCAGCTTGCTCATCCTCCTCCATATGATGGTAAGGGGTCTTAGGCTCCTCGATCTTCTGATGACCATAGTCTTTGTCCGGAGGGTGATACGTGGCTATTATATTCATCTCGTCCCATTTTGTGTTTTTTCTGTTGCTGCAAGTTACCAGACAAACAAATTATTATAATATAATCAACCAATTTTCACAGTCATTTATAAACGGTACAGTTTCATACATGGGACTATAGGCCTACTCGTCACGGCTAAGGAAGGCAATTATACCCAGTCTCGTATTAACTCGGTAAGCTTGACCGGTAGGCGGCTTATTATCAAAGCTACCGGCCAGATCTTAGGCATGTGATTGGTCGAGATGGTCATTTTAAAATGTTAAAATATACGTATGTTTTTTTTTATATAATTTGTAAATTACTTATATTATTGTTTTAAATATTATTATTATTATTAATATTATTATTTTTATTTATTTTTTTTTACAAAAATTAAATGGCCACGCTAAAATCATCAAAAATCGGTGATTTTATTTTTGCTTCTCAATATGATCATATGATGTAAACATGTCCATAGACTGGAACTGCAATTTTTTAAAAATTTTGTGCTGCGCATTTATCAGTTAGGCTAGAGATAAAGACGAAATTCCTTATTTCTAATTATTGACAACCATGTCAAAAATAGGAAATACGGGAATTTCGTCTCTAAATTTAGCCTAACTGGTGAACGCGCAGCAGAAAAATTAAAAAAAACTTTTGCAGTTCTAGTCTATGGACATGTTTATATCATATGGTCATATTAACAAGTAAAAATAATATCACCGATTTTTTAATGATTTTGGCGTGGGCATGTCACTTTAAAGTGATAAAAGAGCTATATCTGTACACGTGGCGTACTATGTAGTTATGTGGATGTGAACACTGTGTCTAATTTGCCGTGTGTGGCATTGTTGCCGCATTCCGATGTCGTGTTCCAATTCGTATTCGTACATATGTGAACGTAGCTTAGCCAAAATGGAATCAATGTTGGGATGGCATCGAAAGTGAAGGTACAACATTGAAACGGCTTTGCGACAATGTCTGGTGTTATCTAGGTTGCATCGCCCACATTACGTCGATGTCGCTTCTAGTGTTGCGTGGTGCGTGCAATAAACGTAATGGTAATTTGTTGATGAAACCGTGAAGCCAGGTTTGCAATAAACAATTAATGATTTGGCAGTTTTATCATAATGAACCCGCAACGGTGCAGAAAATGTAACTGAAATGGAGCGAGCTACAATAAGAGTACCAGATTACGTTATTGGACGAATATATTCATCTTGTCGGAGTAAAAATCAATTCAATAAATATCACAGTAATCATGCATATATACTATGTCGACTTTTCACTTCTCAGCTTTTAGTTATTGACACATGAACTTTGGTTTACATTGTCTTTCATTGTATTACCAGATAATTTACTTGAATGTTGGTAATTAGCAAACTGTTGTACATGTATTAGTTGGGCATAGACACATCTTAATGGCATCAATGTTTTCCTGACTAACCTAAAGCACGCATAATAGTCGTTAGACTCGTTACCTAATGCATTATAAAGAAGTTTTTATTGGCATTGGGTGAAAACACTTCAATTAAAAAAATGCTATGGAATACAGAGCTCGAAAGGGATCACAAAAAAAGTTACCCTGCACATAATAACAAGGCAATATTCAGCGATACATTGCACTTAGCGTAGACATTTTCATGATTTGAAAAAAAGTCCCGAGAGAAAACGCGTGTTTTTAAAAGCACAATAGGAAACCCAGATGTGGTATGTAAGGAAGCGTTCATAACATATAATGAATAGGGGGGGGGGGGGGGTGAAGGGCTGAGAGGATTATTATGGGGGGGGGGGTGGTATTGATTATGTACATAATATAAAGGAGAGACATTAATTTTGTACAGGGGAGGGGGGCATTAATTTTGCACACATTATGATAAAATTGGTTGTCATGGATACCGTACGGGATTTTAGAGGGGGGGTGACTAATTTTGTACATTTTTGAAGTGGAGCAGACTTTTTTGTACAGAGGTTTTCGGCAACCGGACCCCATCTAATAAAGATGAAGGCTGAGTCCCTAATGTCAAAGAGCTAGAAATGTATTTCATATCCAACGAATATGTCACGAAAATGTTAAAATAAGCCTATATAATGCATAATTTGATGGCGTTAAGATCAGACACGCCTTTGTTTAGATATTTATGTACTGATTTTTCTATCAAAGCTGTGTTTATTACCCTGATCATAAGAAATACATCCCGGGTGCACTTCCCACCTGGTATATAAGATAGCATAGTACACAACGCCGCATAAACAAATAATGATTGGCTATGTGGGCATTATAATTTATAGTTGGTCCTGGTTGTCATAAAAGTACTCGCAGGGCTGAGGACGCTGGTGCTCACACATCCGTGATTATACATGATGATGTATACATAACTGAGGCTTGAGAAACACACTCGTCCCCTTGGATATGAGAGGGTCTATCTGCCACTTGTAAAGTGGCAGATACACCCTTTCATACTCAAGGTGACTCAATGGCGGTGAACAGCTTCCTTATCGCGTGTGGGCGAATCATGGCATTAAAGGATTTGGTTCATCTTGTTTCGTTGACCTCATGATCTAAAATACGCTACAAAACCACACGATTCTATAGTGCATAAATTCTCAGGGAGTCGAGCTCAGAGGCGTTTTAAACCAGAATGTTTTGTCACGTCTGAGCGAGGTCGGAGTCAGTAAAATTTGGCAGTTCTTGGGTTTGCTGACAAAAAAAATAGCATTTTGATTGTCATTTGACGAGATATTACTGAACTGATAGAAAAATTAAAATGGCCGCCATTTTCTGGAAAATCATAGAACTGCAACCAAAACCTTTACATTTTTGCTGCCGGGCAGGTAAGAACTTACATACAAAATCACGAGTAATACGGACGAGCCGTTCTTCAGATAACGGGTTCACAAGGGCTGCCATTTTTCTTTGATGTCCGTCATTTTCTTGAAAATCAATTAACTGCAACGAAAACCTTTTCATTTAGAGGCCAGGCAGGTAAGTGCTTGCATACAGAATCACAAGTGATTCGGACTAGAGGTTCATGAAGTAACGCGTTCAAAATGCAGCAATTTTTATGAAAATCACTGAACTGTGACCAAAACCTTTTCATTTCGTGGTCCGGCAGGTAATGTCCCATGCACATAAAAAATACGAGTGATTTGGACTGACGGTTCTGTCAGAGGCAGCGAGCGGAAGTTTAATCTACTGAATACATACATGCATCCGGGGGTACATAATTAGGTCATTTTTCAATGTGGTTGTTATGACACCTAAATCTATTGGGCCTATTGTCATAATGTATTTGACCGCTTATCACATACATGATATATAGCCTACCGACAGTATATACTATATCTACCATAAATGTGAACACATTTGAGCTTATATAAGATACACCAGTATGTTTCACCAGTATGTTTCACCAGTATGTTTCGAGCCAAGTATTGAATTCTACCCATATTAGAAACAACGAAATGACGAGTGGTGATTAGCTTGTTTCGTCAAATGACAGAGCATGCGATATCTGAAACTGATAAGTACTAGATAAACCTTAGCGGTGATAATAAGTAAATGTACCAAAATGTTATCCCATTTAAACATGTTAACTAGATCTTATATATTTGCATAGCAAATATGAAAGTCTCCACCTTCCACAATTAAAAGTTTATTACCGATGCAGTAACGATGGAGCTATATAACAGAAGTGCCATGGCGGCCATCTTGTATATATGCAAATTCGCAAATTTTCAAATTCAAACAGGACAATCAACAAAAGAGGGCTCAGAAAAAAAATCGCGAAAATAAGATGAATATTGACAACTGGAGAGCGTTCACGTCCATCTTGAATATGCAAATAAGTCCGTGACGGCCATCTTGAATATGCAAATTAGCTGATTTTCGAACTCAGCCGGGATAATCTATCAGAGCATGTTGAGAAAAAATTTATCGAAAATTGGATAAATATTGACAACTGGAGAGCATTTACGTCGATCCTCAATATGCAAATTAGGCCATGGTAGCCATTTTGGATTTGCAAATTAGCTGCTTTTCGAAAATGACCAGGTCAAGCAAGCAGGGGCAGTTCAGAAAAAAATCGTGCAGATAGGATGAATATTGACGACTGGAGAGCGTTCACGTCGATCTTGAATATGCAAAATAGCCCATTGCGGCCATCTTAGATATGCAAATCAGCTGATTTCCGAACTTGAGCAGGATAATCCATCAAAGGGTGTTCAAGAAAAATTACGTGCAGATTGGATGAATAGTGACGACCGGAGAGCGTTCAAGTCGATCTAGAAAATGCAAATTGGCCCATGATGGCCATCTTGGATATGCAAATTAGCTGATTTTCGAACTTGAGCAGGATAATCCATCAGAGGGTATTAAAAAAAAAATTGTGTGCAGATCGGATGAATATTGACGACCGGATAGCGTTCACGTCGATCTAGAATGCAATTTGGCCCATGGCGGACATCTTGGATATGCAAATTAGCTGATTTTCGAGCTTGAGCAGGAAAATCCTTCAGAGGGTGTTCAGAAAAAAATCGCGAAGATCGGATGAATATTGGCGACTGGAGAGCGTTCAAGTCGGACGTCGATCTTCAATATGCAAATTAGCACATGAATAACTAGATTTGCCTGAGGGGCAAAGCTTGCGTCTCCACTCGCCCCACTTAGTACAAAAATTATAGAGAAATACAGTTCTGTCACCAAATTTTTATGTAAACCACGTGAAAATGTGATTTCAGAATTACACCAAAATCTAATCACCATATGGCCAGGGTAAGTTGCTTCCTTGGAACAAATCGGTGAAGCAGTTCAAGCTCTTCAGAGTAACATGTGATTCGTCGGCCATCTTGAATTGAATTGAAAAAAGAGAAACAATTCTCCTGACTTTTTTCTCAGGGCCACTGAGCATACACAAAAGATCAAATTTGAGCTGTATAACCATATTACCAAATTTTGATAATAGCCAAAATGAGCAAAACTGAAATATCAGCTAAAATCCTGAAAAGTAAAATAAAATATAAGTTTTTTTTATCATAATCTCACAAAAAGCTAATCAGCACACATCCAGGGTAGGGTTATTTTTTTGAACCAAACATGAAGCAAATCCATGAAGCAGTTCAAGCTCTAGAGAGTGACATAGGATTTTGGCGGCCCTCTTGGATTTTATTGAAGAAGGTGAAAAACGCCGAAAAAAATTACCGGCAAATTCCCCAGGGCGAATATGCATACTGCAAATATTTAGAAATAATCCGATCAGGGGTGTATAGCTATATTACCAAATTTTGATGATAGCCAAAATGAACAAAACTGAAATATCCGCTAAAATTCTGAATCAGAATCACACCAAAAACTAATCAGCACATGTGCAGAGTAGGGTCTTTCCTTTAAACCAAACAAGAAACTAATCCATAAAGCGGTCCAAGCTCTAAAGAGCGACATAGGATTTTGGCGGCCATCTTGGATTTTGTTGAAGAAGCTGAAAAACGCAAAAAAAAAAAATTACAGGCCAATTTCCTAGGGCTAATATGCATACTACAAATATTTAGAAATAATCCGAGTAGGGTTGTATGGCTATATTACGAAATTTTGATGATGGCCAAAATGAGCAAAACAGAAATATCCGCTAAAATACTAAAACGTAAAAAAATCAAAGTTTTTATTATCAGAATCACACCAGAGTAAGGTCTTATCTTTAAACCAAACATGAAACAAATCGATGAAGCGGTTCGAGCTCTAGCGTGCGCCATAGGATTTTGGCGGCCATCTTGGATTTTGTTTGAGAAACTGAAAAACGCAAAAAAAAATTAACAAACAAATTCCCCAGGGCCAGTATGCATACTGCTAATATTTGGAAATAATCCGAGTAGGGGTTGTCAAGTGAGAGCAGAAGCAAGTGGCGGCGGCGGCGGGCGGACTCAGCAAAAACAATAAGTCTCCACCACCACATAGTGGGTGGAGACTTAATAATAATATAATAATAGCAACAATAGACAGCACTAAAACAATAAGTCTCCACCACATAGTGGGTGGAGATTTAATAACCGATACAACAATCAATGCATTTGAAGGTATTCCAATCCTTATTCCAATCCCTTTTAAAACAGCAGAAATGTTAGCCCTCGTAACGTTTTCTAACCAATCAGTCGGAATAATGTATATGAATATATCAGTGCATTTGTATTCATAAAACATACTGTTTTCAGTGTTCGAGCACAGCAATAAACATTAAAACAGCGCTGTTTATCAAGAGACATGTTTAAATGCGCGACTTGCTACAAGATATTTAGTGTCAGACGTATTGATTAAAGTAATGTGAAACAAAGCCTCAAGATTATCCTATCGCTTCCACCCCATGCAGTCAGCAATGTACACTGACCCAAAGTTGGGTTAATGTTGGGCCACCGGCGTAGATATACAGTATAGGCCTACTGCTCATATTTAGTGGTGCTTAACAATTTCGCGGTTTCTGGGAAGAATTCCCCAAAGTAATTTTCTGGGCGCAGGCCTCGTATTCGAGGTGTCCAGACTGACACAATTGTCAACATGCGGTGACGGCATGGTGGACCAGGAACACGTGGTAAGCTAAGGGGAGCTCATATTGACGATGACGAAGCTGTATACTGTATGCTCACGCACACAAGTAGCGCGTCCTGCTTTCTAACAAATTCATTTGAGATTGTCCTGCTTTCTTATAATTTCATTTGGAAGATGTCCTGCTTTCCAACAGCAAGTTAGAAAGCAGGACAACATTCTATCAAAATACTGTGTGGATGTCGTAGATTTGGAAGATTATTTGAGAAGGTGAAATAATGATTTGATGTATTGGGCAATAATGTATTTTGAGAATTTTTTGGACGCGACAGGTCTATCCATGTAGAAATAAATAAACAAAAGTATCCATTTCCATGCAGATATTTTGTGAGCAGCCATCTATTTCACATTCGGTACACGCCAAATCGATCTCAATTCGTACACGTGTTTGCAAGGTGGTACAACAGCTATTCATCATAGAACACTTTCAACATAGCTAAATATGCGAAAACCATGAATTACTGGTTGTCATATGCGTTTGTTGACGACTCATTAGAAAGCAGGACACCATGTTAGAAAGTGTATTCACAGAACAAGTATACAGAGGGTGTAAACAGTGTAATAGCTTAAATGAAAGGTCAGAATGACCATAATCATGATAATGAGTGAACATATCATATCATCTTCTAGTCATAAGTTTTATTCAAATTATATTACCATTTAGCGCATAATTTTTTTAAGCGACGCTGGCCCAACATTGAAACGACACTGGATCAACTAACCTAGCAAACAGAGACGTTGGCCCAACTTTGGTTTACTGTTAGCCCACCGTCTACGACGTTAGACCGACAGTAAACCAACGTTGGGCCAACGTCTCATGTTTGCTGGTAACTGGGTGGGGCCCTGGTGGAGTGGTTAAAGCTGCCTGCTTAGAAAATCGGAGATCGCAGGGTTCGAACCCCACTCTGGCCTTCACGTTTCAAAGAAAAAAATGTTTCTTCCCCGCTCACTCGTGATGATTCAATATTGTGGGGAACTTCCGTGACCGAGAGGTAGCGTGCTCGGCCTCAGACCGTCAGGGCTCGAATTTCGAATCCTGTGTGACAGTGTCTGGAGAGCAGCTTCATCTCACCATCCTAAGGAGGTTCTTCTGGCTCAGTTTAGCCTATATGTGCACAAAGGTGGCCTAGCACCCCATTCATTTCATTTCATTTGCCGGGTAAATATTATCACTGAGAATACCACGAGGCATGCTTGTTAACGCTTTAACCACCAAATTATTCAATTGGAATTTTCACCCACTTGAAGTTGTGTTTCGCTGCCGCGGTCCACAACTTCGAGTGAGTAAAAATTATTCAGATTTCACAAAATGAAGGTCAACCCTTTTCAAATATTGCTAATTTATGTCACATTTTATCTTTAACATGTTTGACAGTTATTACAATACTTAATGTGGTAGTAGAAAAATGAACTAGAAAGGTGTATCGATTGGCTCCCCCTACTTTTTGTTCAAATTTGTTTTGGACCCGCCCACCCCGGAAAAAAGAATCAAATAAGCCTTGACCCACCATTACCCTCCCATTCGGAAAAAAAATGTAATCCGGACGGACAGACAGACAGACAGACAGACGGACGGACAGACGAACAGACGGACGGACGGACGGACAACCCGACTACATAATGCCTCCGACCGCAGGCTCGCGGAGGCATAAAAACGAATAGATTCGGTGCCGGCAGTCAAAGGGTTAACAACTTGCTGTGATTGTGATGACTCACACACGCGCATATATTTATACATCTACGCACATATATACCATATATAGATGATGACATATATAACCACGTACAGATGTAAAAAGAACAATATAAATTTAGCAGCATCACGTTTAAACAGGTAGTCAGTAATACGTTTAATTCAGGTATAATTGCATTGTAGTTTTCAATTCAATTCAATTCTTCGTAGTAATTATTTTGATATAAATGAAACACTGGGACGTAAGAGGGTGCAAATTACGCTTTATACAATAGACCTACCGGATATACGTTCTTTATTCCTTTCAGTTTATATTCATTAAGTATAACAATTTTTTGGAACATTATTCAACCTAATTAATGAAATACATGAGTCAGTTATCATTATATCTTGATATTTGAGCAATTTATGATTGGACATGCAATTTAGAAACATACAGGTAAATTATTCCTTCTTATATAATAGCCAATCTCTGCCATATTATTCGTATGTTTTTAATTTAATTCAAACATGTTTTTGAAATAATAAAATATCACAAAATGGTTTAAAGTGTCACGTCTGCTGGGATTTTTAATTTATTTCAAACATGTTTTTGAAATAATTAAATATCGCAAAATGGTTTAAAGCCACGTCTGCTTGGGAACTCCCCACCCCCACCAAAATAACGGTCAATAACAATAACAGTAAATCTACTCAACACGCTGATGAATATTTTAGGGAACAGACTAGCCGCGAGGTGAGATGCTGGCGATCCTTTTAAAGAGCACTATTAGTGTTCATTGAGCGGTCGAAGGCGTCTGGGGCAATTGGCCGAATACTGTTGGACAAGCTAATGTCGAAGCGATATTTCTCAAGAAAGCCGACCCCCAGGCGAAATGACCAGGCCCTTCTCGTGATCATGGTGATGCTAAATCTCAATACCAGTCTCAGTTGTCCTGATGGCGTATTTTCCGCGCTACAGTGAGTTTATCAGCCAGCATACGACTGTAACGGTAAAGACAGCAGTGGACAGAAACGAGTCCGACAATTAAACTATAGCTTGGGTTTTTTCAATATATGGATAAACCACACGTTAGTGTGAGCATAGTACCGTACAAGAAATGAAGAAAAGGCTTAATCTTACCCTGACCATAATGATATGTTGAGAAAATGGCCACTGACCATGACGCTGGCCGACCATTGACGCACAGTAGGACAAACGTTTGCTGTGACATCAGTCATCGTACATATGGTTATGTGAGGTGTAAACCCTATTCGCTACTTCATTGGTAAACCGTGGTGTATAAACAAAAGTATAAACAAAAGCTGGCGTCAACTATGATAATATCAGAGATTTAAGTGGCATTAGCTCTCAATTTCTCAGGGAACGAATTGCCACCCTACATTTTCACACTCGGCGTCATCATTTTCATCATGAGATTGGGCCTATTGAGGAAATAGCGCCCTCGGATTATGCGGGATGGCGCTTTAATGCCAACAAAACGCAGGTATAAAAGCATATACACAATAAACCCAATGATTTTTTATTCTTTTTTTGATCTTGTAAGAAAATACAAACGGTTATTTTCCTAGAGTTTAAATGGGAAAATACAGGTGTCCAATGAACAAGGTGTTCGCCTTGTCTTATTCCACAATTAAAATAATTTTGTTGGCATTTCTCATTAATTCAAGCGTTAAATATAAACTTTCACGATCACATGCTCCATCCATACTAAATCATCACTTAACATGTTTAAGGTGCCAAATCACAGTTTTGATTACAAAGTATAGTCTGCATAAGCCAAAATACCACTATCAAAACAAAACAAGGCACATAATATATATTTTAAAAAATATGCTTAAACAGTAATGTTTGCCTCAATGACGTTTGCAAACAGTTACATTATGAGAAAGCTTATGTAATGGTGGCAAAACACACACCATGTTGTACCCATGGTACCTGGAGGACAGATGGTCTTATATATTAAAATACAACAACATCGATGACACTCACAAAACCTCTGCCCATTCCAATATATCCTATGAATAATCGCATGCAATACATAAATTAAATGTTAGACGGTGGGCAGACAATAAAACAACATTGTGTGAACATATGGTTTGCTGGGGTATTCAGCTATAGACACTAGCGGATCCTACATGTCTGGAGATTCAGTACCTGAGCTAGCGGACTGCTTGCCGAGCCAATCAATCTGGATTATCACAGGACAAAAGAGAAATGTCAAAGGGTATGGTAATAAAAAAGGTCTACATCATAAAGGTTCTAAAAGGAACGAAACACTCCGTATCCAGGATGGGGTGGAGAATTGATTGCAGACGCTCATAATAAAAGCAGAGAACATCCTAGAAAACATACCAAATGCTGGATTAATTCTGGGTCGGAGTCGCAGACGGTGGACCAACAATAAATCGACATAGAGTCAACGTCTTGTTTTTGCTGGGATAGTCTGCATCTGAAAACGGGAAATGAAGTGATAGGATTCAAGACGTGGAGTTACGGTGACTTGATGTTGGGCCATATTGTAAAACGTTGACCATGCATTCAGGCAACGTTGAATTAATATCACCCGTTGTGTTTGCTACGATGTGCCTTCACATTGAACTAATACCCCGTGCAAGATCAGAAGACCAATCAGATAATGTACCCTAAAAAAAAGGCCAAACGTAATTCTGCAGTACAGGATAAAAGATGGATTGCACCAGGGGCAGGTGCCTCACATAAAATAGCCATCTAATAGCTGTCACTGTCTGAAACCCGCACGCGGCTGACGCATTGCCTCGTATGATCACACACATGGACCCTGACTACATTGGCCCGTCATTGGCCGAGCGTTTTAAAGTGTACACTCTGACTGCACGTTGGGATTTTTTTTAAAAGGTGATCAGGGTTTGGCTAATATCCACTAGTGGGCCTAGTTGTACCACAGCAAACAAGATACGTCTATCAATGCCGGACCAGCATCTACAAAATACATCTATAGAGCCTCATGGGCATCATTAGTATCAAATTTAGTAACAATCTTTACCAAATTTGCCGAAATTATTTTGATGGCCATGTCATGGAAAAGACTTGTCTTTTCCAAGAAATGGCCATCAAAATAATTTCGGACGAATGTCGGTCATACCGAGCGAAACCAAGACTACACGTCATAGTCAGGCGCTCGATCTGCGCTGGGTGGAGAAACGCTGGCAGAGCAATAAAATAACATCACATCAACATCTCGTGTTTGCAGGGATATCGCAATGCTCCAGTCAGAAAAGTGACCCCGCAATTGGCGTACAATAGTGTCTAAAAATCTCTTTTACTGTTAGATTTACAAGTGTACATCCATCCAAAATGTAGATCATGATTTCTCGATCTATACTAAACACATAATTACAAAAGTTTGAGCGGTGGAGAATTGTCTCCAGTGACACACTATTGGCTTAATGGTGGGCCACCGTCTGCGACGTTGAGCCAGAATAAACCGGCATTTTGTCGAGATATTGACACAATGTTGGATTAACGCTGGACCACTGTCTGCGACGCCGACATAGCACTAACCCAACATTGGGTCAACGTCTCCTGGAACAATCAGCTAACTGGATGGGATATGCCAGAAAGGTCAAGTCTATGATTGCAGAGCTAATGACGAGCGGACCTATCTCATTATTGGGCTGTGTCTCTTTTGTGCAGCTTGAAGGCTGTGGTGATTACATGCCAAGACTAGACATACGTCTGCACAGAGATTAACAAGGTGATGTGTGCTGCTCACAAATATAAACGCACCACGATAGCTAGTCCGCGTGGATAAGAAATGACTGAATTCTCTGCCACATGTCTTTTGTGAAGTGAAACTTGGTACCCTATAACCCTTAAGAAATTAGATGTAAAGGCTAAACCTAGCAGAAGTTCAAACACCTTGATAAAGAAGATGAAACAAGGATTCGAAATCGGGCATGCGGCACTTTTCATATATCATGATGGTTCCCCATGACATCATAAACACACATAATGAATCTACATTATTTCCCAACGAAAAAGACCAAAAGTAAACTCCCACTGCCACTAAGTCTATGTGAATGTAACGATATCACACACGAAAAAGGGAAATATGTTAATAAAGCCATAGTTACGATGATGATGTATTTCATTACGCGGTCGCCTGGTACTTGTATCTAGAGGAAATAGAATTTACCTGACGGGATATCTTCGATCTGAGTGTCAAAATCCCATGCAGTATTTTTGTAAAATAAAAAATGATCTGAACATAGTCCTGTTACAAATTGGTGAAATAAAGAAATAATCTGGCATTCAAAAAACTACAGATGTGTTTTCACCACACTGCATTAATCGACGCAATATCACTGAACTGATAGAAAAAAATCTCCATTTTCTCGACTATCATTGAACTGTGACCAAAATCTTTCCATTTCGTGGTCAGGCAGGTACATACTACATACAAAATTACCGAGTTATTCGGACTAGCAGTTCTTGAGATCACGCGTTCACAGGGTCTGGAAAAATTAAAAATGGACGGCCTTGTTATGAAGATCACTGAACCGTGAAGAAAAACTATTCATTTTGTAGCCAGACAGGTAATCGCGCACATACAAAATCTTGAGATAACGCCTACACAATATGAAATTAAAAAAAGCAGGCATTTTTAAGAAAATCACTGAACTGTGACAAAAACCTTTTCGTTTAGAGGCCAGGGGGTAATTAGTGTGTACAAACAAAAACATGAGTCATTCGGACCAGCGGTTCCGTTAATGAAATAACGCATTCGCCAAGTCTTGAAAAGTTAAAAATTGCCGCGATTTAAATCACTGAACCGTGGAAAAAAACTTTTCATTTCGTGACCAGACAGGTAAGTGCCTAGAAACTAAATCACAAGAGATTCGGACCAGCGGTTCTTGATATAATGCGTTCAAAAGGTTGCGAAAAGTTAAAAGCGGGCGCCATTTTTATGAAAATCACTAAACCATACAAAACCACGATTGATTCAGACCGGCGGTTCATGAGATAACACGTTCACAAGGTCTCGAAAAATTTAAAATGGCCGCTATTTTGAGAAAAATCACTGAACCGTGACAGAAACCTTTTTATTCAGAGGCTAGGGATATAAAAAGTAGTGGTAGTAGTAGTAGTAGTAGTAGTAGTAGTAGTAAATTGTTGCTTTATTGTTGCTTTACGTCACTTTTCGGCACTAATGGTCATTTAAGTAACATTGTAGTCCATAAAAACAGTGTAGTCCTATGATTTGATGAATAATATATGCAGATCATGATGTGGGGGTGGGGTGATAGGGCATGGTGGATTGTTGCTAGTGCTTTCCTAATTTCCTTCACTCACCCAATAAGGGGTTCTGGGCATGTCTAGGGGATTTACCGCCAGGCATGCCCAGAGACTCGTTTTTTGCTCAAAAGCGACTCCGCTATCCTCGGGTCGGATAGTCCCCAGAGTGACAGCGCCTGCACTGATACGGGAGCTGCATTAGCACCTCTGTATGAGGAGCCGGGGTACGCCACTGGCAATCCGCCCAAAGATTATGGCCAGACACGTGGAGGTTGCAGCTTTCCTTGGATGACTAGTGCTATCGTACCATCAAGGAGGTTAAAAAGAGCATGCTGTGCGACAAACGGAACAGATCCCTGTGACCCTCCCCGGATGGGGGCGAAAAGTACTACTACTAGCAATCATCCCAGTACCCCATGTAAACATGTTCATAGACTAGAATTTTGAGTCTTTTAAATTTTGATTGCTGTAGCAACGTAGCAAGTTTGCCGAAAGCCATTAATCAGTTATTCCCATATTTCTTATTTTGAACATGCAAGTCCAAAATTAAATCTCGTCCTTATTTCTCATTTAACTCGTAAACGCGCAACACAATTTAAAAAACTTGAACAATTCTAGTCTATGGACATGTTGACATATTATGGACATATCAATGAGTCAAAATAAAAATGACGATTTTGGCCTGATTGTATCGCTTTAAAATGGCTAATTTTATGAAAACCACTGAGCCTACACTTTCCCCATTTAAACACTGTCGCGTTACGCTGAAAATCCTGCCCGAGCGGCAGTTTCGTTCAAATGAAACAAGTAATCATTTCATACAGGGGGAGGGTGGTGGAAGGGGTCGGGGAAGGCCACTTGCAGTCGGCATGAATCAGCACACGGCGTAGCAGTGTGTAGGCACACACACTGCTACGGAGTGTACACTGAGCCGTGAACAAAACATTTTCATTTCGTGACCAGGCAATTAATGGCCCATTTACAAAACTACGAGTGATTTGGACTAGCGGTTTTGTAGATATCGCGTTCACGATTAGTGGCAAGCGGCGGCGGCGGCTATCTACTGAACACATGAAAAATCGAAAACCTTCCTTTAAATAAATTGATGAAGGTGGTGAATTATCAACTGACACAGGAGCCAGCACATTCATAGTACGATACGGATAGATTTGTTGACAAATACAACTTAAGGCAATTGCAGCATCTCACACAAGAGGTTGCACTGTGTTCATGGGGTCAGACTCAATGTAATCGATTACACGTCTATATCCAATACAAACTACTGGCATTGAATTGCGTTGCCATGGCAACGGAACCTTCGACTGCCCGCGCTCAGATACAAATTATGTTTTTTTATTAATGTTTTACTGGCCAATCCACGGCATATATTCAGCCTGTTTCTGCGGTCTGCACAGCATACAACATACCTTGAACCAACATTAAACCAACATTTGTTTTCAAATAGTTTGAGTCTGCCAGTTGAGGGCTTTAACGACGATGGTGGATTGCTGAAAAAAAGCGATAAATACCCGTCTTCCTGTTGATACTGAAGGAGAATGCGATCGGTAGTCGAATGCAATGCAAGTCATGTAAGTGGGACGGAAATACAAATGATTTCGTATCAAACAATTGAGTAAAGCAATTAATTATGGTCGACCACCAAACTAAAAACTGACAAAATATGGTACATATGGTAAAACTTTCTCAGTGCTCACTGTGAATTTCTCAGTGTTCATCATCAGAAAACAAGAGACCAACCGGCCACCATAATCCCCCGCCCCAACCGCGTGATTTTCAGGGTGCATCCTTCCCTGAACTCTCACATTCTGTTTTACAGTAATGGTCTACCTATTTAGCAGAGTTTGCCATGTATATCAGGCCCACAAAGATAAGTTAATAATGGCCTCAAGTCGACCATATTGAATTTGATCAAGTTGACCCTGAAACCACACATTTTGTTTTATAGTAATAGTCTAGGGATGGTTTGCAAGATATCAGGCATACTACAATTATTTATGGCCGATGGTCGGCTATTTAAGTAGGTCAAAGTTCATAAACCCCAAAAGGCACATAATTATACTCGCCTAAGGGAACGAAACGCGGAGAGACGAACGGCCGGACATCCGAGGCGACGACGTAACCCCCCCCCCTCGTCGGTTGGGGGGGGGGGGTATAAACAGTTGTAGCCTAAAGTCATCAACCCCTTCATAGTCCGGTAATATAATATGAAATGCATTTTACATTTAACTATATTAACATAGATGAATACAGCAAACATTAAGTCATGTATTTTTTGGTGTTGAGTGGAATGTATCTCAACTCGTCACCTCAGTCTGACAGTATTCTACCTGTTATATTTGTCTAGTTCTAGATACACAACAATTTATATCTTAAATACATTATCCATTAAATGATTCTGTTCACTAGTAGATAAACAACATTGATGACGATTCACATGTATGTTTTTTGATATTCAGTTTTGGAATGTTGATGTTTTTTATATCCAGTCTACGTATACGTTTAACAATAAGAGAGCACTTAGGGGCATAGCCATATTAACATGGTTAATACACACCTGGATTACCACTAATAATCTACACCGAGACGGGCTCCGTGATCCATAACTAAACCTTTACAGTCTCACCTCAGTCATTTGTGTCTGAGCATTATGCCATTTAATAATCTGTAGTAATCACTGTCAAAATGAGCATATCTAACGTAGGTCAACATACACTAAAAAAAATTCAGCGGTGTCACGCACTTTTTTTCGAGCCACTTTCGTGATTAGTGCGCAAACTAGGCACAAATTATGCTCAACTATTGAGTGACAATGCTTACCATTGCGTGAGAATGTTTCTGATTTATATGCTACGCATTTTAAAACTGTGTACGACAAGTCTGCGCACAGGTTCCACATACATGGCTACTGCTAGTAAGTTAGTAGGATACTAGTACTGCAGCAGGTATCGTAATAGTTGTCATGCCAGTGCGGTCCGAAAACTAACAATTGTTCTTGTTGGGATGATCATGAAACTATTGGATGCCAAGGTCAAAAGTGAGTGCGACTTGCATATGACGCCATTTTTCAAAATGGCACCCAATTGCCCATTGACATGTCATATCTCAAAAACTACGGGGTAGTCTATGAGACGGTAAGAGTTACAGTGCACCCCTCTCCACCAGTACAGGACCCTCTATGACTGGTGGTAGTAGTATAAATTATTATTTTTACGTCACTTTTCGGCACTAATGGTCATTTAAGTGACATTGTAATACAATAAAAACAGTGCGGTCCATTGATGAGATGAATGATGTACAGATGATGACGTGAGGGTGGGGTGATAGGGCATGGTGGGTTTTTGAAAGTGTTTCCTTCACTCGCCCAATAAGGGGTTCTGGGCATGTCCAGGGGGTTTACCCCCAGGCGTGCCAAGATGTCCAGAGACTCTTTTTTTTGTTTAAAAGCGGCTCCTCTATCCTCGGGTCGGATAGTCCCCAAAGTAACAATAGCACAGGGTAATTTCATTCATCCCATGTGAGAGGCATAATGTCAAACACTCTATTGCCGATTGTTTCAAGGCTACCACGGCCAACATTAGTGCCTGCATTGTAGTGACACACCACTGGCAGTGCCTGCACTGATACGATTGCTGCATTGGCACTGCTGTTGAACAGAGGAACCAGGATATGCCACAGGCAATCTATAGGGAACATTATGGTCAGACACGTGGACGCTGCAGCATCCCTTGAATGATTGCTGTAGACAAGTGTTTCCACACCACGCATTACATCATGCAACAGACGGAACAGATCCCAATGACCCTCCCCGGATGGGGGCGAAAAGTACTATTACTAGCAATCATCCCATACCCTGAGGCATTAAAGGGCGACGGAGAGGCCTTAATGGGTGACCAGCGAGAGGGAAAGCGTTCAAGTGTGCAGAGAAGAAGTTTAAAGACGAAGAGCCGGTGTTAAAGGGTGACCAAGAAGCGTTTAAGGGCGACGGAAAGCGTTAAAGGGCAGCGGAGAGGCCCTAAAGAGCAACGAAGCGGCGTTAAAGGGCGACAAAGAGGCGTTGAAAGGTGACAAAGAGGTGCTAAAGGTTTTAGAGGGTGATAGTCTCAAGTAGTGATGGATATGCAGGGCTGGCCAAAAGTTACATTGATCGGCGCTCTACACTGATTAAAATGGGCACCAGAAAAAAATATTTTCAGCCTGTGAGGACTTGGATCACTTTGCATCTATAGCACAGTATGTGGGCGCCTTCTTGTCGCGCAATATAACCCTTTGGTGCGCTTTTACCTTGTCTGTCGCTCTGATGCGCGACAATTGGCCAGCCCTGATATGCGTCAAAGAGCCACGGATGAGAAGGCATTAGAGGGTGATTGGAAGACAATAAATGGTGACGCAGAGGCGTTAAATAGCGAGGAAAATGCATCCAAGGGGCGACGTTTAAGGAGAACGACACAGCCTTAAAGGGTGATAGAGAGGCGTTAAAGGGTGATAAAGAGGCGTGAAAGGGCGACGAAGAGGTGTTAATGGGAAATATGGGGGCTTTACAAAGCGACAAAATTGCATTAAAGGGTGCTAAAGCCAAGTTAAAGGGAGAGTAGTAGTAGAATATTGCTTATTATCTTTTTTCACCACAAATGGTCATTTAGGTGACATTATAATACGTGAAAAACAGTGAAGTCCATTAATGAATTGTTTTCCTTTGGACATGTCCAGGGGATTAACCCCCCAGACATGCTAAGACGTCCAGAGACGTGTGTTTGGCTAAACAAAACACAGCTATCCTCGGATTAGATAGTCCTCAGAGTAACAATTGCTAAGAGTAACTCCATTTTATTGCCAGTTTAGCTTACTAGCAAGGCCCTACCACGGCCGAAAGCAGTGCATTGGCACCGCTTTTGAGCAGAGGAACGAGGATACGTTGCTGGCAATTGGCTGGAAGATAATAGCCAGACATGCGGAGGCCGCAGTTTCCCCTGGATAATTGCTGTATGCTAGTGTTTCTGTACCATAATGTACAGCATGCAAGAGACTCCTGGTGACCCTCCTCAGGTAGGGGCTGAAAAGTTTTACAACTAGCAACCTTCACAGTAACCCTAAGTGGGTGAGGCGTTAAAGAGCTGCGGGAAGGCGTTATAGGGCGATTGGGGAGGGATAGCATTAATGGGTGATGGGGGGGGGGCGTTAAAGCGCAACGGAGAGACGTGGTGACAGAGAATCGTTAAAAAGTGACTCGAGGTGTTAAAGGGTGATGGCGAGGCGTTGAAGGACGATGGTGAGGGCAACAGTATTCTTTTATATTTTACAATATTATTTATTCTTTTATATAAACTTTAAAATGTGAATATCACTGTTATTTTACCTAGTACTGTGACATATAATATTATTATTATTAAAAAAATCATTTTAAAATACCCCCAAAAAATGGATTGTTAATGTTACCATTGTCCAAAAAATGCTATTATTTCTATTTTAAAACATATATTCCCGGTGGGCATAATTATTGGCGGCAATATTTGAGGGCATATTTGGTCTTTAACAAGTGGCCTGAAGTCCTATATCATTATCAGTTTTTGCACCCACAAGAAATTATTAGGTTCATTCATGGCGGTCATTTTGAATTTCAGTAAAACCTATAAAAAATCACCTGCACATCTCCATATCGTAGGGTATGTGATTGTAAAAAGTGAGTACATTACGACCTTTAAGTTTTTGCGCCCACAAAAAATTGAAGTTGATCCGTGGCGGCCATTTTAAATTTCAGTAAAGCCTACAAAAAATCACCTGCACATCACCATATCGTGGGGAACGTGATGGTAAAATTTGAATACTTTCTGACTTAGTTTTTGCGCCCACAAAAAAAATTGTAGTTAACCTCTGACGGCTATTTTGAATTTCAGTAGCATCTTGAAAAAATCACTTGCACATCCCTATGTTGCTCGAAAACCATATGGTAGACACCAAAATTTGCTTCTATTCTGTCAAATATGATATCAATAAATTATTATTCGGCATCTTCCTGGTTTATTTTCGTATGCCTATAGATAGCTCTGTCTTCTGCAATCTGCTCTGGTTGCTGGAATGTTCGTTGTTGCTTAACGCCAAAATGCCAGTGCCACATTCGTCTGCACTGCAATAGCTTGTTGGGTATCGATACCAATTCTGTAAAGTTTTTCAACCATAATTATTTTACACAAGCAATGGTTGAATAAGGAGTGAAGGTCTTTGATCAAGTGGTCATTATATAGGCTGTCCTGTTGTGACCCCTTTTATGTGGACCGTCGTGAAAACAATGCACAACATTGTCGTGACAGAGTTTGTGCCATCAGCCACAAATCCCCTCTGTGCATTATCAGCAATGCATATTTCTCCTAGTGCTTCACTGCAAAGGTATCGACACCTTCGGTATGTAGCATGCCCGTCAAGCTATAGTTGTACATCACATGTTGTGCGCACTTTAAAATTACCGCATCTTATATATCCAAAGTACCTTTGAAAGTCCCAATATACATGTACATCCTGAAGCAGAAGATTTGGCCGGAGATACAGGTGGAATCCCATTATTCTATGCGACATTTTTTGTGGGGGAGAGGGTACAACATTTGATTTATAATTATTGGGGTAATTAATTGATTCAATCATTTTCTCGGTGTGCCACCGCCCTGGTGTCCACTAGGTATTATATAATATATATATCTAGCTGGGTAGCCTCTATCCAAGCAGTAGGCCTACAGATTAATGGTCGTCACTACGATGTGAACTCAACCACAGGTATGTGCTTGAACGTCTAATTTCAGATTTGGCAAAAACCGAGCCATGCTACGTCTCTTCAGAGCATTAGGAGGACAGAAGTCAAAGTTCGACATATCTATTAGTTATATACTAGTAGCCATTGATATAGTCCATGTGAACATGCAAAGTAGACACCTCCCACATTACCACCTGATTACAGGGATTACTGTGGACACTGGTTGTATGTCCTACAAACAAACCTGTCAGATTCTTCATATGATCAAAATATGACCACCTATCAGAGCACCTCAAATTCACCCACCGCGAGTTACGCCTAATTATCTCTAGACGTATTTCTAAAGGTTTGAGCACATGCAATCTGAATTAGATGATTGAAAATTACAGACCTATACAATTAAATCCAAAAGCAACAAATTCCACGAACCGCTGCATTGAATCTTGCTTTTTTCTACAATTAGGCCAACTTATTTTAAGGATATCGTTAATGGGGCAAATACAGATGGGGGAAGGAGAAACACATATGGAGTTTATGCATGCCCTTATTTATGGGTGTTTTAAATACTTAAGCAGTACATGTATATGTATACATGTATATATAGGTGGCACCCCTTGCACTCCCTCTTGGATCCACCACTGTCGTTGATATCTATTTATAATTAGCTAATACCATAATGACTTGCCCATTTGTATTGTCAAAGTCTTTATTAAATCGTATAGGCCTCAATGGAAACTAACGGCTTAGTATTACCCCCACGACGACCCACAACCTATCAATAATAAGGTGATAGGGGGAGAAGGAAAAGTGGAGGACGAGAAAAGGAGGTGGAAGAAAGGAAGGAGGAGAGAGGAGGAAGAAGTAAGAAGGGTGGACGAAAAAGAAGGAAGGCTAACAGGAGAAGGAGGGAGAGTATGACGAGAAAGAAGGGGATAAATATTAGAAGGGGAAGATGGAATTTTGAGTAGGAAGAAGAAGGGGAGAAGAAGGTTGATGAAGAGAAAGAGGAGGAGAATGGTGAAGAGAAGGAAGAGACTGAGCTTGTCAAAGAGGAGGAAGACGAAGAGGTAGACTATGGTGGAGGAGGAGGAAGACAACGAAGGCAAATAGGAGGATGAAGAGAAGAAGCAGGAAGAGGCGAATGAAAAAGATGAGAGAGAGAAAGAAGAGGGGGTAAACATGCAGGAGGAAAAGTGGGAGGTGGAGGAGAAAGAAGAAATGGTAAAAGAGGAGAAGACGATTAGAAAAAAAAGAAAAGGTAGAGGAGGTGTCAGAGAAGACGATTAGGAAAAAGAAGAAAAGGTAGAGGAGAAGTCAGAGAAGAAGGTGGTGGGTAAAAAGGCCAGGAGGTGGAGAAGGCAAACGATGAAAAGCTGAACAGTAGGATGACAAGAAGGAGGAGGAGGAAGGAGAGGAAAAGGTAGAGGACGAGAATATAGGGGGGAAGAGGAGGGGGTGATAGGAGGGGGGAGAAGAAATAGGAGGAGGCGAAAGTAATAAAGCAGGAGCAGGAGAAGGTGAAATATGAATAGGTGAAGATAGGGGGGAAGAGGAGGGGGAGATAGGAGGGGGGAGAAGAAGTAGGAGGAGGCGAAAGTAATAAAGCAGGAGCAGGAGAAGGTGAAATATGAATAAGTGAAGATAGGGGGGAAGAGGAGGAGGAGATAGGAGGGGGGGGGGGGAGAAGAAGTAGGAGGAGGCGAAAGTAATAAAGCAGGAGCAGGGGAAGGTGAAATATGAATAGGTGAAGAGGTAGAGAAGGAGAGGATGAAGGAGAAAACGAAGAAAGAGGAGTTGAACGAGGAGGAAAACGAAGAAAAGGGAGAAGAGAAAGAGAAAGAGGGGAAAAAAGTAAGGAGGAGGCGAAAGAGAAGAAGGTGGACGAGAAAGGGGAAGAGAGATGACGAGGAGGGGAGAAGAAAGTAGAGAGAGACGAAGATGAGGAGGAAAAAGGAGAAAGAATCGTCCTCCTCCTTCATCCTCGTCATCCACCTATTCCCCCTCTTCCTTCCACTCCACCTTGTCAGACAATGTCTTCCTGCTCCACCTTCTTCTTTATCTTCCTTCATTCCTTCTCCTCACTTCCCTCCTCCTTCTCCTCCACCTCTTTTTCTTCCTCGTCTTTCAACTCCTCTTTCTCCTCCATAATCTCCCCTCTTCCTTCTCTTCATCCTCCTCTCCACCTATTTGTCTTTTGTCTTTTGCTTTCTCCTCCTCCTCCTCCTTTTTTTAGCCTTTCCCTTCCATACTTTTTCTCTTCCACATCCTCCTCTTTCTCTAAATAACAAGTCTGCGCCACCATCAGTATCGAGTGGTTTTTTTAATTATCCTGGAGTTTGTCAAGCCAATTGATAAAATTTTGCTTCTGGTGCGGGTTGGATAACAATACTTTTTTTGAATTGCAACGGCAAGGTAGCAGTAAAGATTAACTTCGGTCATACCACACCATTTGAACGGTTATGATCTTTAACAGATGGTGTTGTGTAATCGTCAAATACTATCACTGGATGTTGAAATTAGTTCTTTATATAAGCAATACATCATTGTCTGGAGACTCAAGTAATTATCTTGTTGCCATTATTAGAGCAAAAGTCTCTGAAAGCTGAGGTTTCTCTGGCGTTAGGAGCCTTCCATTCTTATTAAAAAGAGCAGGTATGTGAGTTGACAGCTTATACTTAAAGAGCTCACACAAATTACAGTCAGTGTTTTTCGCTAATATTAGTAACTTTTGAAACAAAAGCTGAGGATCCATTGATACCGCATCACCTAAAAATTGCCATTTGGAAAATTGTTATATATGTGAAAACATATATGAAAATTGTATGTATATAACGCCTCCATCATTTAATTGTTATTTTCATGTTTCTATCAATAAATCCACAATTTAATTCAAAATACACCTATTCATTGATATATGTTTTCTATGCAACAAAAAAATATAGTTTTGAATATTTTATATTATTGTCGTTAATTTCCCGTGTAATATTTTTTTTGATGTATATTACAAGGTGGTCTCCATATCAGCGATTTGTTCAATCTTAATGGAGTTCTCCTGCCTTTCCATATTTTCATCTGTTCAGTAACCATTTTATCATATTTATTTATGGGTAATTATTAGTTAGCAAAATTGTATTTTTTTATGGCAAATAAAAAATTATGTCTGTCTGTCACCCTTAGGTGGTGTTACTTTTAATCCGAATGTTTCCAATTTATTTTTCATTCGGAAACTATACTGAAAAGAAGTGCGTTCTTCCATCTTTTTCAGAATGGCCTCACCAACTTCCACTGCTTTATGAGGATACTTGTGATTCTAGTTGCAATATTATGCAACTCTCCCTTGGATCCAAATAGATTATGATCTCTCCGGAAAGTAAATAATTCCATGACATTATTATGATCTTTAACTCGTCTAGTTTCACTTATATCTTTGTGCTGTTCAGTCATGTTAAATCTCTTATTTGTAAGCTCTTGTATCATATTATTGACTTCACCACAAGCTGGCATGGCCAGAAGCCAGTGATTGCGCTGCTTGTCACCCATGCCTCGTCCACGAGTAAGTCCTCCGGTAGTTTTAAGAGACCTCATCAATACTTGCCCTATGACTAGTTCAGCTGATATTATTTGCCAAAAACAATGTAAATTGGGCACAATATACTCTAACTCCTGTCCAACAAAAGAAGCCCACCATGCAGCCATCTTGAGCACGAAGACACCAAGGAGCTCAAGGACATTTGAAGAATATGCAACATTTGATCTTCTCACCACAATACTGGCACACTCTGACAAACACAATAGGGCGGACATTGTGTTCGACGTATACAGGTCAAATACTGTGAAAATTGAAGCCAAGTCAACTGAAGCGAGGATGCGACGTGAGTGAGATGAAGGGTGTCAAACAAGTGCAAAATTCCATTCAACTGGCGCATTTTTCTCATAAACAGTGGGATAATAATAATATGATCATTGATATCAAAATAAGATTTCACCACACAATTACCAGCAACCACATAATCTACCTAGATGAATTTGCTCTGTACTAATGAGGAGGCGGACACAATGATCTTCGTACATAACAATCATGCGACAAAAGGAGGAAGCTCTGAGGGAATCCGGATGGCAAAAACCATTGACACCGACATTCTTTTCATACGAGTCAGTATGATGTTAGCTCTCCAGGAGTCTGGTCTACAGCAGCTATGAATTGCATATGACCAAGGTCAGCACTGGAGATGGATTCCTGTACATGAACTGTGCGTCTCCATTGGGCCACAGAAGAGCAGGGGCATTCACGCCTTCACCAATCACGAGATTTGATGCTGTATCTACCTTCTGCGACAAAGGAAAGATGTGATATATGTGATGAAATAACTGATGTCTTCCACAAATTAAGTTAGTTCCCATCAACAGTAATTGACGATGAGATGGAGATCTTGGTGAGGCTTGTGTCTGAATGTATGACAGATCCAGCACAGCTGAGGGCGTCGATGATGCAAGCCTGGAGATGTTTGCAAGGAGGTGTCATCAGGCGGGCATAATAAGGAATCATGCAGTCAACAATATTCCAGGCAGACATAGCGAGCTCTGCAGACTGGGTATGGACAAAGAAGACACTATTTGGCAGAGATGCCATGCCAGCAGCTGACTAAATGTGGTTGCAAATCAGAATGTCATGGTTGGTGCAAATGCTTTGGTCTGGCTTGCACCACGCTATGCAGTTGCATACATATGTGATGTCGCATTGCAAGGACAATTATCACCAGGGTTCACGTTGAGATAGTGTAATCTGACTCAAACTGTTATGTTCACTACTTCAGTAAAGTATATTACATCTAAGTAGTTTTGTTTCTAAGTATTTTTTGTCAGGCATGGTATAGGCGTACTGCATAATAGGTGAAATTTAACAGGTATCACCTAATTTCCTATTATGTTTTTCCTCGTCGTGGTATTGGGATCGTATCTGTCATTATAGGTGACAGATGAGACCCCTTTGTACTTGCTAATGATCACTTCAGAGCAGATACAGGATAACGATCCGTAACGGTTTTGGCAAAATATTGGTTTGACGTCTTCGACGCTGGCCTAGCGTTGCATTGTCAGTGGGTCGATGCTGGTATTTGCTGGGATGGATATTACATTATTATGTAAAAAATTTTATTTTTTGGCTGTCTCGTCCAGCTTATACATCGTATTACCAGTATTATATTTTGGACTGACTTATAAGCCCAAATGGGCTAGGTACGACCTTGTAACAGACATGTGATCTATCACATGCAATCTATTACTATTACCATTACTTTGAAATACTTCTATTACTATTACTATTACAGTCTTCGAGTTATATTACTATTACTATTACTCTCCCATCTATTACTATTACTATTATTATTACAATAACTTTTCGGCACCTTTTCCATAGAGATAATAAGCTATACTGCTATCATATATTTTCCATATGTTCCATATACATTTTATAATAACAAACATCAAATCATATCAATTTTCAGACTATTTAATACAAATTGAAAATATTTGTTTTAATTTAATGTATAATTGGCATTTGTTTAGATATCATGATATCTAGACATTGCATTAGCTTAGCCGCACAACGTTATTGCAATGTGATATGCTAGCCATGATAACACTGTGCGTAAATAATATAGTAGTAGCAAGAATATATTCTTGGTAGTAGGGCTATCTACAGATCCAGATAACCACGACTTTAGTTATATAAACAATAATATGTTTATTTTACGATGGCTAAACATTGTACGATAAAATATTTAATGTTTCTTTCTAGAAATGATATGTTTGTATTTAGTAACATGTTTAAATTTGTTTTGGCGTAGTTTGATGAGGTTTCTAAGACCTTTAGGGTTAATCAAGTTTCGCCAACGGAATATATTCTTGGTAGTAGGAGGTTCATTAATGATTACATTTAAGTCCACTAGTCTAGGCCTACTCACCACTCACTGACTCAGTCACCAGGCTAGGCTAACTTCACACAGTCACAGAGAGATAGGCCTGAGTTGTCACTAGGCCTAACTAAGAAGTCGTTCATAACGTTAGTTTTACAATAACAGCCAGACAGTTTGGCACATTCCACTTTGGCCGGGTGGTTGAGCCTCGGTCATTTTGGCACAGTGTCATTTCGGCACAAGGTCTTTTTGGCACACGGTGATTTTGGCACAGTGCATTTCTGGCACAGTGACAACAGGGCACAGGTTATTAAGGCACGTTTGGCATAATGTAATTTTGGCACAGTGACAACAGGTCAGGGCACATGTTATTAAGGCACATAATAAAAACAAAGAGCCAGGTAACAAAATGATGTTATTTTATTTATGCATATTTAATAATTACATTATTTCAAACAATTCTCCATTCAATGATTTGACGCCATCGTGTGTCCTGTTAGTCACCCCATTTACAGGCGGACACGGTGCCCGACACCTCTTAGGAATTGTTCTATCTGTATTTGCTCATTATTCAGATCCTCACATAATGAGGTTAATCGGGTCTGCAGTTGTACAGTCTCACGGCAAGGGCGCTTGGTAGGTGGGCGTCCGGTCTCTGCTTGTATCAAAGCAACTTTCACTGCCAGTTCAAAGTCTCTTATCACAGTTGAGGGTTCCAAGTCTGCACCGAATGCTCCACAACGATCAGAGATGGCCTCAAAGAGCTCCTGATAGGTAGACATCACTATGTCTTTCTCTCTAGGAAGGCGTACACAGCTGGGACAGTTGAATCACCAAGAGGCACATGGATCAGCACCAACATGACCAAGGCGCAAAAAAAAGCCCATTATGGGGGTGAGAAGAAGCCATAGCCTCAGTACCAACATGACTAAGGCAAAGGAAAAGTAGTGGCTCATTAAATTTAAAAAAAATGGTGCGAGGGGCAATTGGAAATATAGGCTGGACTAAGTGTAAAGGTGCCAAAATGTCCTATGCCGTACTTTCTTGTGTGCCAAAAAGGTAAGTGCCGTAAAAGCAGTGTGCCAAAATGACAATGTGCCAAAATGACCGACCACCAACTGGCCGGTGCCAAAAACACCTGTGCCTTAATGTCATGGATTCGGGCTATCTACAGATCCAGATAACCAGGACTTTAGTTATATAAACAATAATATGTTTATTTTACGATGGCTAAACATTGTACGATAAAATATTTAATGTTTCTTTCTAGAAATGATATGTTTGTATTTAGTAACATGTTTAAATTTGTTTTGGCGTAGTTTGATGAGGTTTCTAAGACCTTTAGTTTAGGGTTAATCAAGTTTCGCCAACGGGCGATTATCGCCGTCATAACACTGTCTGTACACCATACATTTGCCCTGCCAGCAAACACTGGGCATTCACCCAATGCTGTTTCAATGTTGTCCACCGTCTCCGACGCTGGCTTAACATTTAAACTGCAGCCTGGGGAGAATGCTCAGTGTTTTCTGGGCTGACCATCACAGCCAAAAGATCAAAGGTGTTTGACCAAGGGGGCCTGGCAATGCCTTGTTTTGATACTGCTTAGGCATTAAGATTTCAAGTCGCGCCTCACTGACCATCGATAACGGTAATTGAAGTGCGTTGTTCTTCACACATTGAAATATAATGCCGACAACTGACACGCCCCTCAGCAGACATGAGATGTTGTTTTAATGATGGGTCGCCCTCTACAATGTTGACCCAGTAAAAACACACCGTGAATGTGCATAATACACTGTGGGCGTCAAGAGAACTAATACAAATCATCATGTTATATAAAATTACGCCTTTGAACTGACACATTATTACTTAAATATGTTTTCTGAGATTAGTGGCATAGATAAATTAATGTGAATAATCAAGCGAAAATAGAATAGTGTAATATAAAAGTAATAGACTATTATCAATTACTTGGCCATCTATTACTATTACATGTACTATTACTTTCATTTTTTCGCGATCTATTACTAATATTACTATTACTATTACAGTGAAATTGCCCCCGTTACCTATTACTATTACTATTACCTATTACTATTACCCCATCACTGCCTTGTAGTCATATTTATACTGTCATCTTGATTAATTTGTACATGTCACTATAATAAAAATATACAATACAGTACAGTACAATTTTATTTGATTCAGGAATCAGGCCAATGTTTCATTTGCGTTGCTTTTTCACAATAAAAATCATTAAAGATTTTCATTTATTCGTTTAAATATTTTTCCCTTTTGACATAATTATTCTTAGAAATGATACCTCACACAAATAACCTACCAACAAAAAATCTATTCTGCTTCTGCCTTGGATCGAGACCGCATTTTATGCTAACCAACATGATGTATTTTAACTGTTTGTCTCACATTTTATAAAAAAAGCTTTTACTGAATGGAGGACGAAATTCAGACTCTGCATGGTCAAAAATGTATGATTTGATACCAAAATAATTGAAATCGCACAAGTTTAGAGGAAACTACCCAGAAAAGTGATTTTCATGCTGGAAATGGCCGCAATCTTGAAAAATGGCCGCCAACCCGTCGAATATTGTTGTGCATATTTTGAGCCAACAGTTTTCACCAATGTTTTTTTAAGCTTTCAGCTTCGGTGATTTTGTGAATAATCTTAATCAGAAAATAAGTCTCGAGCCACATTAGATGCCTTTTCTAACCTTACCAGACCCATAAAATGGCCTTGACCTTTGACCTTGATCTCCAATTAATTCTTCAAATGTCATAAATGTATTTATGGATTTTGGTTTGATGGAAATCAACTCCATTATCATTAAATTTGTACAAATATGTGCAGAGATGTCATTTTTAGATTTGAGTTTAGCGATTGGCGGTCATCTTGCAAATACGCAAATTAAAAAATTGCCACTGGGTGAAATTTAGTACTCTCGGTGGAAAAGATGTTTATAGCCTCTGCTGAACACAACTCAAAATATAAACTTCTCTATGAATTTCTAGGTCAGGTAAAATTGTGGCAATATTCTGCCTGACTATACGGTGCACTGCCTTGAATCAGGTCCACAGCTTTCAGTGAATATAGCTACGGACTAGTTGATGGTTCATTCATTCATCATCAGAAATTCACAGATGTTACCATTTTTAAAGTTTATTGGCTAGTCTCAGGCTGATACTTTTTCAATTTCAATCAAAAATATATATATATGTGCGACACTGATTAGTCTAGACATTAATTCATTTCAAGTTTTACAAATATTTTAGAAATAGCCTATTAATTGTTGCGATCTGTAACATTTTCTCCTATTATCGTCTACCACAACTGGGTGACCTAGGCCAGGTTATGGAGGATAGGTTTGGGGCGACTGTGACACTGGCTTCAGGCTATTTTTTTCCTTAAGTCTAGAACAGATTAGGTCCGATCAAAAACATGGGAATTTATTTAGATGGTTATATCTAAGATTTGGCTGCCCTCTAATATGAAATGGACAGTGCCCAAGAATTGAGCAAATGCTAAAATTCGAGCTAAACCTATATAATTGAATAAGTAATGTATATTTATAGGCCTAACCAAATTCTAATTTATAGGCCTACTGATAAAGCTTCTGTCTTGCTCGATATTACACTGTATTACTCTGATCGCCAATAGGTTGATTAATAACGTAACATTTCAGCTACATGATCGTATGCTCAGCTTATGAGTGGCAACATCATTGAAACGTTATGCCATGGTCATTTTTGGGGGGTTCTTGGGGTCGTGATCTTTCTCAGTCACCACCATGTTATTAAAATAAGGCCCAATTGATACTACTAGATCATCATAAAAACACTTGTATAATATCATGTGATTAGCACAGCTAAACAAACAATAGCTTGTAATTTATGGTAGGCCTAATAGGTGCTGCACATCTTGAATTAAATTGAAAAAAGCTGTCTCAGTCAATGCCCAAAAAAGTGATGATACATTCCAATATGAATATGGTAATAAAATTGCAATAATAAAAAACCTTGTTGTTGATATTGACGCGTGACTGTGGTGTGTGAATGATGCAATAAAAAAATATTAAAACTTTGAATAAAATCGAGTTGTTTTTCTTATCTACTGCTGGCTAAGGTGACTCATTTCTAGTAATTTGTAATTAATGAAGTACAGTAGAATCCCCTTATAACGCGGTAGTTGGGGTCCAAGAAACGGGATCGCGTTATAAGTGGATCGCGCTGTAGCGGGACGACCGCTCCACCGCTGATGGTTAATACATTGGGTCTATATGGACACGCTATACTCATAATACAAGGCGGTGATAGTCGCTATCCTGGTGTGGAATAAGTAGATAATACAATGTATAACACTTTAGTCAATAAAACTATCCATATATTTTAGATATAACAATGTATTAAAACTCGCGAGGTATGATGACATCCTGTGCTCCGTGAAATTACTCATGTGTAGTTAACAGATTGGAGGGCGACGTTGGGCCGAAATGGAAGGTGTGAAGGATCTACACTGTGCACGATATGGTATCACACAAGTCGTGATTAGAGTGGACGTTTTATAACAAATACGCTGCTCTATTTCGTGCAAAAAATTGGGTATATTCTTTAAACTGATTGACAGGTATAATGAGAAGGTGGGCTTTATATACGAGGCGTTGATAATCGACGAGATTTGCTAGAATTATATCGCTACTGTATGATTCACTTTCGGCTTAAGGCTGGTACAGCGTCGTATAAAGTGAGCCAGCATTGACACAACAGTGATCAATACACTGTGTGCAGACGTGTACTGTTAGCTTCAAATCACCGTACCTGATAGCAATATCGTTCTAAAAATACTACTTTTTGAAATTAGCTGTTCACAGACTGTGTCACGTCTGCAGATGTGTGCCGACCCTGCACTGACAAGATACGACTTTTTCATGTTTCCAGCCGACTAAATGTATAACTCAGATTATAGTGGCTGAAAAATGTTTTCAGGTGATGTAACTATTTTACTGTATCTTAAAGGGACTGTCCCAGGCTAAAATCATCAAAAAATCGGTGATTTTATTTCGGTTTCTTAATATGACCATATGATGTAAACATGTACATAGACTAGAGCTGCAAATTTTTATAATTTTTGTGCTGCGCATTTACCAGTTAGGCTAGATATAGAGACAAAATTCGCGCATTTCCTATTTTTGACATGGTTGTCAATAATTAGAAATCAGGAATTTCGTCTCTATATCTAGCCTAACTGGTGAATGCGCAGCACAAAAATTATAAAAAATTGCAGTTCTAGTCTATGTACATGTTTACATCATATGGTCATATTAAGAACCCGAAATAAAATCACCGATTTTTTTATCATTTTAGCCTGGGCCTGTCCCTTTAAATATTTTTTAGCTTGTCTGCTATTAATTTAAAACCATGTTTGAATGGGGTTTTTAATGTATACATTTTTTTATATGTGCTGCAGTTAGTGCACCCTTGGCTTTACAAGGTGCTTGACACCACTAATTGGCAGGGGACGACAGCGGTGTCAGCTAGTTGTGATAAACATCCCACTGCAAATACCTAACTTTGTCAATTATGGTTGTACGGACATGTAATAAATATCACCAGATAGCGTATTCAACACTGAAAATAATGATATAAATCAGATAATGATAGCTCATAAATTTGGAAAGTTATTGATCTGGAAAATGCGGCAGGGTATAGCAGTCTATCATCACGGGGAATAAACGTAACCCAGCAAACACGAGGCGTTGTCCCACTGTTGTTTTGATGTTGGCCCATCGTCTTCGACGGCGGCCCAGCAATAAAACAACATTGGGACAATGCCTCGTGTCTGCTGGGAAGAGACGCCAAACCGATGCCGCCAATGACGCGGGGGCCCAGCATTAGCACAACACTGTACCGATGTCTCGCGCCGACCATATTCACAGCCACGTGCATTACAGTGCCTCAAAGTGTATACACGTGAAGATAAAGTGTTAGTGTGTGCGTTGTGTTGTCCGTGTTATCTGTTTAACTTCAATCCCGGTGTTTGCCATTGACTATTTCAATGAGAAAACATCCATAACACTTGTTTTTTAATTTTTATTTGGCAATGTAATAACGATTAATCCAGATGTTTCGGGTTGAGTTAAAGTGTAATGTGTGTGACACATTAACAGAGCCATATAGCGTCCACAGTATAAGCCTTGATTTGTCACAGCTACTGGGTGTAATATGATGTCATATATAGCGCTGTATAACAGAATCAATAATACCGCGGTATACATACCTTGATTGTCAAATAGCCTACCGCGGTATGGTCGTCATATATCATGGTATAACAGAATCATCATAGGGCCTATACCGCGATCGTTACTGTTTGTTTCATTTTGAACAGTAGCAGTCAAAAAGGTTAATCCGAGGCGTCGTCAGTAGGCACGCCTGTCTACAGTGTGGCATCGAATATGGAGGTGTGCAATGATCACTGCGTGCATGGATGACTGGTTAGCACATGTGAACGTGCACGGGCGCTGTAACGCAGACTCGCGTTATCAAGACTAAAAAATACATGCACTTTTACTTATTAGGTCAAATTGAACCTGAAAAAAACGGGGTCCATGCTCGGACCGCATTATAACCAATATCGCGGTGTAACGATTCGCGTTATAACGGGATTCTACTGTATTACAAATGAACACTATAGATTTAAAAAAAATCGTTTATTTTTTTTTTTAAAGTGAAAATATACCGAGTCTGTTATTGGCTGTTTGTAACATCATAGAAGACTGTCCGTCGGGTCGATCCCAGTAGCCCTGTGTGGACACAAGACCCACCTTTCAGCAGTCGTTGGTCGTTTTTCTACTCTCAACTAGGGCCCAGGGCCATCTTATAACCTGAGAACTACTTTCGAATCGATATTTTACTACACCATAAATTCCAAAGTGTGTGGCCTGGGGCCATCCAAATTAGGTTTGCTTAAACTTTAATAAATCATGCTTAGATGGCCCCAGGCCACACAACTGATACGTAGATGGCCACACACATTAATTAGATGGCCCCAGGCCACACACTTTAAGTTGATGGGGCCCCCAGGCCACAAGCTTTAAGTTGATGACCCCAGGCCACACACTTCAAATAGATGGCCCCAGGCCACACACTTCAAGTTCATGGCCCCAGGCCACACACTTTAAGTTCATGGCCCCAGACCACATACTTCAACTAGATGGCCCCAGGCCACACACTTTAATTAGATGGCCCCAGACCACACACTTTAAGTTGATGGCCCCAGCTATGCCACACACTTTAAGTTGATGGCCCCAGCCATGCCACACACTTTAAGTTGATGGCCCCAGGCAACACACTTCAAATAGATGAGGGCCACACACTTTAAGTTGATGGCCCAGGCCAAACACTTTAAGTTGATGGCCCCAGGCCACACACTGCAAATAGATGGCCCCAGGCCACACACTTTAATTAGATGTCCCTAGGCCACACACTTTAAGTTGATGGCCCCAGACCACACACCTAAGGCCATCAACTAGAATAACCAATGTTGGTTTAATGTTTGGCCTGGGGCCATCAACTGAAACTGTGTCGTCTGGGAAGATATCTAATAAAAAGTGTGGCATAGGACCATCAACTAGAAATGTGCAGTAGGCTAGGCTTAATGAGTAATGTTGACAGGTAGAAGGTCACTTCATACCATGTCCACTTCGTAACCTACCACTTCGTACCACAAAAAATAATAGACCTACCAGTTTCTACCACCTCTACCTACCAGTTCATACCACCTCTATACCCACGACTTCGTACCTACCACTTCGTACCCCTTTTTTAAATGTTTTCTGTCTAGAGATGGCGTCTATTAGAAATCTTATAATAACAGTAGATATATAACAACAATAACCAGTGTTTTATAAAGCTCTTTCTAACATGGCGCAGCGCCATGTTGCCTTTTGTGAGCGCCATGTTGCCCTTCATGAGGGCCATGCTGCCCTTCTTGAGTGTCATGTTGCCCTTCGTGTGCGCCATGTTGCCCTTCTAATATTTAGACAGTGAACTGTCTCTTTGAACTGATGTTACGTCATATTCAACCCACCCAGGCCATTGTGAAGTCCTGTAAAAATTACCCCAGGGACTGGTGTCGCGCGTTCACACCTATGACGCAATACTCGATAACGGTCTGTGTACATAGTGGTAATAACTGACGATGTTCATACCCTTAATTGGTGAGGGTGGCTGTTGGAAACGCCTGACTGAGTGCCCGGCGTGCATGATAAGGTGCCCCTAATGATGGTTGGCCTCATGCCCCTTATCAATCCTAGATAAAACACTGATAACAATATTAAACAGGCCTATATTTTCTAAACTCTGGCAACAATATTAACCCTTTAAGGCCTCACGATGCTTTAAAGCATCATTTTACATCCCTGAAAACAGACTTATTTTTCCAACAACCAAGGGTTTTAGAATGAAAATTTCCATGAAACTCTTTTACCAATACATAGCAATTTTCTTAAATTTTTCACCCACATCAAATCATCTTCAACCACTACAAGTCGAGAATTGCGGCAGCAATTCGCGGCTTGTAGTGGTTGAAGATGACAATGGTAAACGCCTGAAAGGGTAAATAGGCCTATATATTTTCTAAACTCCGGCAGTAGATTCACGCTAGTTATACCTCCGTTTTATAGTTATCAATTTACGGGAACCTACATGAATTTGAATGACCTGTGACGTAATATAACATGACAGTTTTTAATAAAATATCAAGTGTGATACATCGTTGGAATAGCTTACTTTATTATAATAACTTTGTTATAAAAACGTCGTATTTTATCCTCTTACTGTGTTATAATTACGGGTATTAAGTTCAACAGAATTAATGTAAAACCTCAGCATTTAATTCACGCTATTCCCACCGTCAGATTAACTTGTATCGCATATTTTTCGCCGATTTCTCAGTCAATTCTAAACGGATTTTTATGAAATTTAGAAAGGACTATTTTCGAGTCAAGCGGCGACTAACGCGAAATTTTCATAAAAAAATATTATGTAGTTCAAAAGTAAGACCATTTGACAAGTAGTAAATTTAAAATACGACGTCCATCTATAAACCCATTAAACTGGTTAAATTAAAGTTTGTTTTTAGCCCTGAATTGCATTACATGCCAGATGGTCTAACTTTTTAGCTATACAATATTTTCCGATGAAAACTGAGAAATCAGCGAAAAACATGCGATACAAGCTAATCTGACGGAGGGTAGGCCTAAGTATAACTTAGCCTACTTGAATTTGAACCACTTCTAACTTCGTCAGTTTACAATTTATTATCAAGTGTGACACATCGTTGGAATCGTCTACATTATTACAATATATATCGTTTTCGAGGTTATGTCATACTGCCACCTGTCGCCACTCTAAAATGACAGCTAAAAAAGATGAATCCGACTATACTATAGTAATAGTATATATAATATACTTATATAGCATAACAAACATGTCTAGAGACTACAGTCTGTTTCACCAGAACCTGGGAGTAGCCTTTTTCTAATTTGCTCGGTCGTTCTTTAAAATTTGTTAACAAAATTTTTCTCGGATCATTTTTTCATGTTCCCCTAACATCCCTGAAAATTTGGTGAAATTTTGTTGTGTATTTTGGAAGTTAGACCCTTTGGCATGTAATAGGATTCTTGTTTCACGGCAATGGTGTTAAAGAGAGCGGTCATTTTGAAAAATTATTACATGCCAAATGGTCTAACTTCGCTGATACACAAAAAAAATCTACCAAATTTTCAGGGATGTTGGGGGAACATGAAAAAATGATCCGAGAAAAATTTTGTTAACTTTGAAATTATATCCAGCAGCACCTCCTTTTTGGAGTATCAGGCTGGAGGGGGGAAAGGGCTGGTGGATTTAGTCAACCAGTTGACTCTTGAACGCTGCCACAGTTTTTGATTCTATGGCAGCTGCCGGAAGAGAATTCCAATCAGGGATAGTTCGATGCCAAAAAGAATTTTGTCCCAGTGTGGTGTTAGCTCTAAGATGTTTATAGGCCTGATTGTGCCCACCACGTGTTCTTCTGTCCGCTGGGATTAAACGGTCATTGATAGGAATTTCGACTAGCTCATTTAAAATTTTGAACATGCTTACAAGTCTAGAATTTTTACGTCTTGTTTTCAAATCAGTCCAGCCCAGGTTCTGAATGAGAGATGTCACACTGGCTGTTTGTCTATAATTTTGGGTGACAAATCTTGCTGCTGATCTTTGAATTTTTTCTAATTTATCAATATCTTTTTGTCTAAAGGGGTCCCAAACTGCTGAAGAGTATTCTAAAGACGATCTGACCAGGGAGAAATAGGCAGTCTCCCTTAGTTTAGGGGGACATGCCTTCAGGTTCCTCCGAAGGAAGCCCAGAGTGGAATTTGCTTTACTTGTAATTTTGTTAATGTGGGCCTCCCATTCCAGGGTCTCACTAAGGCAAACACCCAAGATATGGTGTTGATGAAACGTTCGCCAGTGTTTCACCTTTAAGGGTGTACTCAAATTCCAGGTTTTTTGATTTCGGCCTGGACACCCTCAGGACCGAGCATTTCGAGGGGTTGAAACACATCCCCCATCGATCTGCCCAGTCCTGTAACGCAGATAGGTCTCTCTGCAGCTGCTCCTGATCTGCTCGACATTTTATCGGGCGATACAGGAGGCAGTCATCTGCAAAGAGACGAACCTGCGAGGAGACCGTGGAAGGGAGGTCATTAATATAAGTCAAAAAGAGTAGGGGTCCGAGAACAGTACCCTGGGGCACACCGGACCTCACGCGAGCTGATTCTGAAGAGCTGCCATCAACTACTACTTTTTGGGTTCTATTGGTCAGAAAATTTTGAATCCAATTAAGAGTTGTTCCCCGAATTCCATAGTGGTCAAGTTTGTGCAAGAGGCGTTGGTGGGGGACAACATCAAAGGCCTTACTAAAATCCAAGACAACAACATCTGTTTGTGTCTTGCTTTCAAAATTTTGAATAAATTCATCAGTTGTAATCAAAAGCTGGCTTTCGCATGAATGTTTTGATCGAAAGCCATGCTGTACAGGTGTTAAAATTTTGTTTTCCGAAAAATGGGACATAATTTGTTTACAAATGATGTGTTCGAGTAATTTGGCACAAACACATGTGAGGGATATCGGCCTGTAGTTTGCCGGAGAGTGCAGATCTCCTTTTTTGAAGACTGGGGCAACATTAGCCTCTACCCAGTCATCTGGTAATTTGCCCGTCTGTAGAGATTGGTCGAAAATAATTTTAAGAAAGGGAGATATTTCGTTGGCAGCATTCTTCAGAATTAAGTTCGGGAGTTCGTCCGGTCCAGATGCCTTTCCGCCGTTTAAACCCTCAAGTAATTTAGTTACACCTTGAACGGTAATTTCGAATTTAGGCATTTCAGTATTCAAATTTTAAAGAACGACCGAGCAAATTAGAAAAAGGCTACTCCCAGGTTCTGGTGAAACAGACTGTAGACTACTATAGTTGCAGTCAACTTCCACCAGCGTTGGGTGTTTTTCGTTGATTTCTCAGTCAATTCTGAATCAATTTTCATGAAATTTTGCAAGCACTCTTTTAAACTATTCCGGCGACTACTCTAAAAATTTCGTGAAATTTGAATGAGTATTTCAAAAGTTAGACTATTTGACAAGTAGTGGAATTTCGTGAGTGAAGCTGATAGCGTGCAATGGGTTTATAGAGGAGCGTCATAATTCGTAAAAACTACATGTCAAATGGTCTAACTTTTAAACTATATAATATTTTCCCCCGAAATTTTCAGGGCAGGTGCCGTAAGACTAGAAACTAAAGCTTGTCAAATTTCATGAAAATCGGATGAAAATTGCTTAAGCAATAAGCGGAAAACATGCAACGCGAAAGTGAGAGATTTAAGGTGACTTTTACTATAGAGTAGAGGCTACAGTAGTAATTAATATTTTTTCTGGTACAAAGTGCTAGATCTACGTACGTTGGTACGAACTGGTAGCTTTCTGGTACTAAGCGGTAGGTTACGAAGTGGACATGGTACGAACTTACGAAGTGTCTAACGTTAGAAACCATGTTGACATGGTTGAAATTGAATGCAGGAGCGTGTGCTCCGGCCCCGTGACCGTGTGATCACAGATCAGTTCGTTGACGTTGTTCGGGTCAGTTACTCACTCGTTCTCTCCTTTATCGAAACTGGAAGAACTTTTCAAAATGCCTTTCAATTGCTGTCTCTTTTGAGCAGCCATGGCGCTTATGGATTTGGCAACAGATTTATAACAGGGTCATTTCAAACTGTGAAAAAATAGCCCACTGCCAGACTACACCCCAACACCAGCCATCATGCTCTGAAAATCTGATTTTCAGTCGATGCTTTCGACACGGAGGACGTATTTGACTTTCCTAACGGTTCCAGAATCTGAAACAGTTTTATTTTACTACAGGGTCTCACCACCCCAAATGCCAGTACCATTGAAATACATGTAAAATGCCCCAATTACACGGGCCGATTCTACTTCTTTTTGCCCTCCCCCCTATCTAGTGCCGCATATCATAATGAAGCCTGGACTGTGCATTTTCAAAAACAGCTCCGATAAGGGGTTAATTGCTACCCAGACAGATTTTGAGCTAGGCCCCATAGTGTGCAAAAAGGTCACTATAGTTCAAATTACGCTTAAATTCATACCCTCTTTCACAGACCAGACACACATCCTTTTAACCCACTGTATCTCTGTCAGATTATCACGAAACAGTTATATCTGATATCCGGGATGAAGGAGACATCATGTACTTATTAAATATATTCACAGAAATATAACTTCTTTGTATTTGTTTTTAATTCAACAGAGGTTGAAACAGCCGCATTGAAAATATTTTGTGTGATGATTCCATCATTAGTATACACCTGCCGTGATTTCGGCTTATTTAGGGTGGTGAGACCACAGTCATGTTTGGTATCAGGACGGTTCGCTACAGGGACGGTTAGCCACAGGACGATTCACCACAGTTCTGGACGGTTCGCCACAGCTTTGGACGGTTCACCACAGCATAGTGGAGGACGGTTCACCACAAATATACGGAATACGGGGGACACGGGAGAGTGAGATCCCAATTAAGTTCCCAAGTTAGATAGATCCAATAAATTTTAAAATTGTCCAATAAAATTATGCTGAGCTTTTTTTCGTAACTGCCGACATGCTAAAAGAAAGATACGGAAGCAGGACGACCCGTACCCAATAGGGCCTACCAACTCGGCCCCAATATTTTTACCAACCCGTACCCAATACCAACCCGTACCCTATACCAACTCGTACCATATACCTAACACATGTAATGGCCTGTAATGCGTGGCTCAGCGGCCGGTGCCAGGGCAGGCCGCGTGCAGCAGGCGGAGCTGCTATCGTCTCCATCCGTTGTCACGCAAAGAGGGCCTATGACATCCCTGTATACCAACTCGTACCATATACCTTTAACACAGAACACACACAGTATTTTTCATTCACGTCACGTCAGGCATTATACCGAAAAGACACGAAAAGACGAGGTAGACGACATAGGAACTATATATTTTATGGTCTATCGTCTTTAGTACATCCTATATGGAGCTAGGCCTATAAACCAAATTTTGTAACAAAAATATTAATTGCATCTAATTGAGATTTTTGAAGTCTGTCAATGAGCGCTAAGAACTTGTCAAGTTGAAAAAAAAAATCCGAGAAAAACACGGATTGGTCAGAAACCCACCCCCCTATCCAATCCTTTATTTTTTTGGAAACATTTGGAAACAAAGTTGATTGCAAAACTTTTTTTGCATACATATAGACAAAGTTGCACAAAACATAAAGTCAACACCCCGCCTGAATTGTTGTAATAACACCTCAACCTCAGCCGCTTTACTAACGGATCATTAATTAGAGGATTTTTAATTCGGACAATAGTCTATAATTATGACAATTTGGGACCCATAGTAAATGATAATAATTGATTGTAAAATAATATATTGAAACTTAATTTTTCTCGCTTATTATTGCTTGTGATACATCTATCCTATATCACATGTTACATATGTAATTAGGGACGCAGAGTAGGCCTAGGCCTACATAATATTACTTCATTTTAAAATTATAATAAACCTGAATATTTCACGCTTGGATGCTACTCTACTCTTCTTATCACTATTATTATCATATGCAAAGCGGTTTTGTATACTATATGAATGTTTCATCGGACACTTTATCCTTTGGTTCTGACTGCACGTGTGTTTATTGTTGGGTGCGCAGACGGTGTGCCAACATTAAAGCAGCATAGTCTCAATGTTTGTTGAGATCACAGCTTCAAGAATTTACATAATGTTACGTAATCTACGTGACGCTCCTCTCCCTAAAATGTTGTCATAACACGATCACCACTGAACTACTCCCTAAGTGATGGCAGCTACCGTTGCGCAGATTGCTTTGATCTTGTAAAATATATCTGACACTGCACGCTTGGAGATCTAATGAAAGCGTATACATTCCTAATATTTTATATAAAAAATTTTTTAAATGAAATAAGACAATTTGACCTGTTGCCTGCAAGCACTTATTATTGGGTGGTCAATAAACATAGCAGAACTTCGTACCACAGCAAAATAGCATCATGCCTGTAGCAATTTACTATTGGATTTTGAAATAATAATATTTAAAGTTGAAGACATAGTGTACAAATAATTTCAGACTTACGAATAAGGAGTGAACCTCGATTGCAATAACTCCGAGAGGTGCGAGCGCAATACATAGACTCGTCAATGTGTAATTGTTAGCAGCGTATTGTTTAAAAATACTAGTATTTAAGTTTCTATGCCTTTGCACAGTAGCTCAGTGACCTCTACTTACTCCGATAATATATAGGCCTATTTTTAAATCAAATTGTTAAAAATAAATATGTAGGTGTACATCCATCATTTTGTGGACGGGAAGGGTGCCATAGTCGTTACCGTATTCACCGTCTGTTCTTATTCGATACATCGAGGAATGACTATTCAAGCACGAGACGTTCGCCCAAGATTGTGTGAATGTTGGACCAGCGTCGCATACGGTGAGCCAACATTGAACCGACGTTGGGTGAACGTCTCCTGTGTGCTGGTGAGGTAAAAGGATCACGCCGAGCATTATATAATGTACGAAATGCATTGCTGATATCATAGAAGTCACTAGAGCGTAGTTGTTGATTAAATGTAACCTCATTAGCTAAATAACTGGTATAGGCGTAAGTGTCAATAACCTTCAAGGTTTAATTTGTAATTATTACCGGGTAGGCCTATTATCATTTCTGAACATTTAGTATTTGCTAAACATCAGCCTGGAGATCAGAAGGTGTGAACTGTGTGTTCAGCGTTTAACTACTCCAGGCGTGAGGTGTTTGTGGTTACCAACAGCTTAAACAAACTAGCTGCGAGATTGTCATTTCCAGAAATTGTTAGAATTGACTACTGCCTCAGTTTCAGATGCATGTTATTACATTACATGTTATTTCTTTATTCATGGGAACAGTAGGTACAGTGCAGAAAATTCAAGTTTATATTCCATGTATACGGTCTAATTACGATGTATTAATACTTAACAACGAACACACAAGTATATAATTCAAGCCGTACTCGTATATTCATAATATTGCAGTATCAATATCCCATTTAGTCAGTAGTATTAAAGAATACAAGTATAATAAAGTATGCTATATTGCTATAATCTAAACATACCGACCCATTGGAAATAATAATTAACCTCACTTAAAATGAATCCTAAAAATAAACTGTGAGACTACTTTGATAGCCGTGGTTAGCCTGCTAAATATTTCTACAGATTTTATAGCTAATCTCGTCACCTACACATTATCAGGGAATAACGAAGTGCGGCCGCCAATTGCCCTGCAATGTGTTAAGTATATGGTATGAGCATGGAGAGACCATCCCCATGGTACGAGTAATGTGTTAACACTGGGTAAGTATATGGTAGGAGTTGGTATCCGCCTAAGGTACGGGAGTGTCCTTATTTATATATTAGGCAGCCTGACCGCCACTGACCACGGGTGGAGACGCCTGCTGCATGCGCTAAAACGCGGCCTGCCCTGACGCGGTCGCTCAATCACCACTCTCATACATGTGTTAGGTATATGGTACGAGTTGGTATATGGTACGAGTTGGTATATGGTACGAGTTGGTATAGGGTACGGGTTGGCAAAAATGTTGGGTACGAGTTTGTATTGGGTACGGGTCGTCTGGCATTCGGGAATTCAAAAATACATCAAAGCACCCAGCGAGTACCCCGCAATATACTTAACAGTAGCAAATATACCACATATTATGCACATAACAATCAGAAATTTAGGCATAGCCTCCAGCCTACGTTTTTTTTTCTTCAAGTCCTCGAGGGGGTCAAGAAAGAACATATAACATAACATATAAATTTTATGATAATTGGTCTTTCATGGGAAAATGTCATGATAATCGCACTGTTTAGTCATGTAATATTAACAAATTATGTTATTTGAAGTTCCGGGAACTTGGGAACTTGGAAACTTGGGAACTTGGGAACTTCAGAACTCACTCTCGGGTGTCCCGGAATATGGTGTTAGCTCATGGGATATACCGAATACGGCGTTAGCTCATCAGTGTCGGATACATCACTGAAGTTGAGCAACGTCGGGCCCGCTCCATAATTGGATGGGTGACCACCTGTCACACACCAGGCTGTATACACTAGGACATGCTTGCAGCGATGTCGTGTCGTGGGACTCAGTAAAACCAGGTAAATCAGATGGCTCGTCTGACTGACCTAGAGTTGGACGTAAAAGAACCTCAATGGACGTAGGTGCAGTTTCCATCCAGCGAGACCCCAGAAAATCCACAATGCGGTGCGATAGGACCTGTGGTGCGATGGCACCCTGAGCCGTTAGCCTTCCAAACTAGGAAGTTGTGCTCAGTATATACAAACAAACAAACAAACAAACAAACAAAAGTCAAAAATGTTTCACCGCAACTGTACAAGGCCAGGGGGGCAACATGTATAATCTATGACAAAAATTGATCATTAAAGATCGTTAAAGTAGGTCTAATAGGCCCTACATGGCAATATCTGCCACAATAGAATGAGTAATTTTGCACATAAAAACGATTAGACTCTGAGACGGGCGGCTTGTTCACCACAGCACACCACAGTGGGATTAGCCTTTTTACAATTTACGCAGGCGCTACTCAAAATATTTATGGGAAATTGTTTTTGGGGTTATTTTTCCATCTTCTCCCAACATCGCTGAAAATTTTGTGGAATGTTGTTCTGTATTTTATAAGTTAGACCATTTGGCATATAATAAAATTCTTGTTTCACGATAATGGTGTAATTTTGAAAATGTATTACATGCCAAATGGTCTAACTTCTATAAAACACAACAAAATTCAACCAAATTTTCAGGAAAGATGGGAGAAGATGAAAAAATAATCCGATAAAAAATTGTACTAAAAATTTTAAACAGCGACGAGAAAATTTTAGAAAGGCTACTCTCTTAATCTGGTGAAACAGACTGTAGTCAGCCAGCCAGGGGTAGCCTGGCCTACATAATGTGATGAAAAATGTAGTGATGGCATATCCAGTGATTGGCAAAGAACAATATCTGGGTGGCTGACAATGATTTACTTCTTTTTCGTAAAAGAACAAAATTCAAGATGGCCGCGATGCATACACTATAATGCTAAACATGACACATCTTCACCGATAACTATGCAAATCATTAGTGTAATATATGGACTCGTATGTTTAGAGGGTCGAGGTATTAAGATACATCAGGGCACCCAATGCGTGCCCCGCAATACTGGAACAGAGCAAATATACCACATAACAATCAGAAATTTGGGTATAGCCTCCGGCCCCAATTTTTTTTTTTTAAGTCCACGAGGTGGTCGTGGAAGAAGAAATATTTTGATGGATTATCATCCTTATAGCCATGAAACTTATATTTTTCCCATCGGTGCGCCCCATGCGGAAAAAAATTCACCCAGGTTTTACCATGGGCGAGCTAGTGCAGCCTTCCCCAGGTATCTCAATTATTCGAGATTCCAACATTGTTCTGTCCAAACGGTCTTAATGATGACCCTAGAACTTCCTCATAGGGCAGTGGACATAGTCTATTTTCATTTTTTGCATTTTTTTACAAAAAATATAAAAATTGCACGCGCATAAAAAAGTTATCAAAAGGGGCCACAGCATGCTTGTTCCACTTATCTCTTCAAGCACTTGTTGCAACAATTACGGAATCAAAGGCGAGAGCTGGCATCATTTTTCGTAATTGCGAGAAATCTAATGATGGGAACCCCCGTTAAAGGTGATAAAAGTGTCATTCAAAACAACTTTATAATTTCTAGAATGATTTCTATCAGTAATATTGAGAAAAAAGAACAAACAAACAGAGAAAAATATGTCTTTTATTGCTGTGTATCACAATTTCACATCAATCCTGAAAAAAATACGAGAAAACCTATGATAATGACTGTTTGAATCTACCTACCCAGTAAACACATTGACTTGACTCTTTGTTGGTGCTGTATCAGTGTCCGTAACCACGGGTGACACGCATGCGCACCGACCCCAGGGGGGAGCACTGGACGGGGGAACTGCTGGCAGCCCACACCGCGCAGCACGTCATATTCCCGGGAGCTGTGTGGGCACGATGTACGCCTAAGGCAGTCGACGGAGGTGTTAAAGGGGGGGGGGGGTGGAGTGAGGGTAGGGATGTTGGCTGGGTGAACTGACTTGGTGGTGTACCCTCCCCCCTTTTTGCCCATTTACAACCCTCTATAGTGTCCACTAACTTGAGCTCAAAGGGGGCGTGGCCGTGAATACAGTTGTGTAAGTGAGGCAAAAAGTGATGAAAAACAATAAGAACAACAATGTATAGGTAAATTAAAACTGATTTATTAGCAAAGTTCACTTTTTTATGAGTGTCATAATTATACAATATTTGAGAAAAATTGTAGCGTTATTAAAATGATCACAATAATGCATTAGTTGCACAGTGTATACGTTAACAAGGCACAGACGATGAAGTATGGACAATAAAATGTGGTAAAGGTACAATTGTAAACCAGCTATAAGCCTACTTATATTATATGGCGACATCATCTAGGCTATGTTAATCGTGAAACACAATGAGTTATTATAATTTGATACATCACGGTAATTTGCACAGTGTATACGTTAACAAGATCTAGACAATGATGTATAAAAACAATATGTGAAAGAAAAGTACAATCGTCGCAAAATTACTCAAAATTACTTACTATTTCGATCACGATACACAATCAGTTACGATAATTTTATACATAAACCTGACAGATTGTTTAACTATATCAGTTAATATCAATAATATTATTGAATAATACTTATATTCGTAATATAATTTGCAAAATGTAGTTCAACAAATGAAATAGTTTAAATAATCAGTGATGCGTTTTACCAGATCATAAAATGTATAATGTAAGTACATATTATTTCTTATGATAATTTAACTGCTGTTCATTTTTTTCCTCAGTAAAACAGAAACAACAGACTAAGTTCTTAGCATGAACTTCGTTTAAATGGAGGTCCATGGCATGTCGGGTATTAGCAATAAAAGGATTCCCACACTTTTAGCAAAGCACTGACTACACATCAAAGTCGGTTGAAAATTACCTAATGTTTCTTGGCTGTTATTGTATGTTTTTCTACCCGTCGGCGTTTCTGCTTATGCTGCTCACAATCGTCCACTTTATAATTTTTGTGTATCTAAAGTGTTAATGGCATCATTTTTTAATTTATCCATGGTGCGCTTTTAAATTTGTGCTGGTTTTCTGTCCCAATGACGTTCTCGTGCATTCGATGGAAATTCTACACTGGGAGTATAAGGATCTGATGTTGTAAAAGTTGTTTCTACTAATGATTTGCTTCTTTTAATGAGACCCCCTATCCGCCTCTTCCCACAATTGTGTGGTGTGGTTTAGGAGGAGTGACAGAGAAAACGTCTTTCTCTACATTCGCATCTAATAATTTACCTTGTCTGGCCAATTCCAGCTTGTTAAAAAAATTTCAAGCAGTGATTTATCACATCTGGATTACATTTACGTGATATTTGTTGTGTTTTTTCAATTCGAAAGACGTCAGCTAGATACAGCGGATGTAAAATATATCTACAATATTCAACAATTTTACCAGGTTCTTTTACCAGTGTTTACACTCCTCTGAGTTGCATGTACAGCATAAAAGGGATTCTTTAATTTTAAAGTTTCATTCCATTACTAATTGGCTAAAAAAATATTTTATCAAAATGTCCCTTATGTGTAGGTTGGGGATGTCATTTACTGCCTTAGTAAATAATCAAGCTGATTTTAAACATTATTTGATTTAATGACCTTCGCATTGTATATAAGGTCTGGGTCAACAGTGAAGCTCATTAACTCATACTGTTTTTTAAAATATTTTAAAGACTATGACGTCACAGATATGCAGAGGATCTGTCCCCTCCCAAACTGGCCAAATATGCAAATTACGACGCTTATAACCACGCCCATTTATTATCCATCAGTGGCTGTGTCAGTCGCAGCCTAGAGTTTTTGTTGCTTGCAAACTTTTTTTACCTCCTCGAGAAAACAATTTTTTTTCGGCGATCAATGTCCGACAATTTTTTAAGTTATGTCGAATAAATTAAATATTTTTTTTTGTCTTGTGCTTTCCCTATTACGTACGTTAATTTTTTCTGCTGCGCATTCACCAGTTAGGCTAGATATAGAGACGAAATTCCTGATTTCTAATTATTGACAACCATGTCAAAAATCAGAAATATAGGAATTTCGTCTCTATATCTAGTCTAACTGGTGAATGAGCAGCAGAAAAATTAAAAAACTTTTGCAGTTCTAGTCTATGGACATGTTTACATCATATGGTCATATTATGAAGCCAAAATAAAATCACCGATTTTTTGATGATTTTAGCCTGGGCCAGTCCCTTTAAATTTGGCAGACACTATAGACCTACACCTATATAGGCCCATAGGCTGAAAATATAGGACTTTTTTTTAATATTTACGTAGGTATGATGCTAAAACTAAAATAATTGAATTTTGAAAAATGTTATAGACTAGTCTAGCTCTAAAAAACATTTTGAATATTTTTTTTATTCACGTTACTGTTTTATAACATTTGTTGACCCGACTTTAATGCTGTAGGCTACTTGTAGCCTTGTAGGCCTAAAAGTAAAACATTTTACTTTTTTGGAGAGTGTTTGTTTTAGGCTAGCCAAGCCCCTAATCTATAGCCAGCTGCCTACAACTGTGAGAGTGTAAAGGTCAAGGTAGATCAAGTTTAACCATAGTCCAGACATTGGTCTTACTCCATGTACTCTCCAGGCCTAGGCCTACCGGTACCCTAGGCTACTCTTAGTCCTACTGCATGTAGGCCTAGGTCTACTGCATTATTGTAGTCTAACAAGTTAGACTAGGTCTAGGCCTAGTCTAGAATGACTGGGGAGTGAGTAGGCTAACGTTAGCAGAACTGCCACTGGTGACTGCCACTGGACTGGTGCACTGACTGACTGAGACTGAGTGAGACTCTGACTGTGATTGTGAACAGTGTGATTGTGGAACATGATTCATGACATGAATGTTGTAGTGTTAGGACTATAGGGCCTAATTATAGACTAGAGTGTACCGCCGTAAGCAGGTTAGTGTTATTCTACTGTTAGTTAGTGTTATGCCTGTTAACTTATGACATTTGTAGCCTAATGTTAGTAAGACTATGAGTGGCCTATGTCTGCCCAAACTCAAGCCAAAGTCTAGGCTCTCCAGCATGCAGCAGTGGCAGTGCCCGTTCTGAAATAAATTATGCAAATTAGCCTTTGAAAACGGTGCACCGGCCATTTGCATGCCAACCGTTTTGGGGACTAAACATGGCCATGAATATTGTAAACGCGCTAAAATTGACACAACAGATATTTACAAAAATTAAGTAGAATATTCAAAACATTTGACTTGACTTGAATCTAGAGCGCATCTTTAACAATTGTGTAATCGTGTCAATATTCGGTCTTGAACACAGATATTGCCTACATTTTCGAAGATTCGCCACTAAAATCGTCCATTGCACTAAAAGTACAGAATCAGTCAAGTTGTGCATGAAGGGTTAGCTGCGGTAAGATGGTCTTAGTATAGTGGGCCCTACTCAAAAATGGGAAATATCTATCGATTCAATTTTAGCGCGTTTACAAAACTGTAGTTTGCAGAGTAAGAGGATCAGCCTTGTTCCGTGGCCCAGTACTGTTTCTATGACGACGGTTTTGATTCCGCTTCCAGTTGTATAGCAAGAGCATAGCCTCATTTTTCATATTGACTAGTCCACAAGATGTTCTATTCTATCAAAACCAATTTAATGTTAGGTTTTAATGTTCTCAATAATCAGATTGAGCATTTTTTATATTATAGCCCAAAATCCCGCTTTGAGACACCCAGGCCTTGTATACACTGAGTTTGAAAAAAATCAGTATGGAATGACTTTTCACCTGGTCATGGAATGGAAGTACAGTCATGGAATGACAATATTTTCTGCTATGGCATGACAACCTCATCATGGGATAACGTTTAATTTTAAAGCGAAACAATCAGGCTAAAATCATAAAAAATCGATGCTTTAATTTTGGCTTCCTAATATGACCATATGATTGATGTAAACATGTCCATAGGCTGGAACTGCAAAAAGTTTTTTTTAAATTTTGTGTTGCGCATTAACCAGTTAAGCGAGATATAAAGACGAAATTCCCGTATTTCTTATTTTAGACGTGCATGTCCAAAATAAGAAATCGGGAATTTCATCTCTATATCTCGCTTAACTGGATAATGATTTCATCTGGTAATTTGGTTATTAATATCTGGTACCTGCTATTAACGTATCTAGTACCAAAGGACACCAAGCTCTCGTGACAGTTTAGAATCCAGATTCTCGAAGTGGTTTTAAAAAGCGATATTGTGTTTTGTACTCTCTGAATGCTGCCAGGACGTGAAAATTGCACAAAGAAGTTTTTAAATTCTGATGCGTTATTGCGTTGTTCATATAGCGTGCCTTATCATGTTGTATTAAAGGTGAAAATTGATTTTTAAGGGCACATTTCTAAGTGTGCATAGTATCATGTCGATTTACATGTGATTTTACATAATTCTAACCATGCTGACCCTGTTGTAGCCTACATGTTGTATGACAATTTTAAATCTCAGCTGCCTAGATAGCCTGGCCACTTACATAAATCGCCTTGAACATATGATAAGCAAATTTGAGATGTGGCCAACAAGCCTGATGACCCACGTCATCCCACCCATTTTTTTGGCCAATTGTATAACGAAGTCATCTGTCATAGGCCTATCATAATATTTCAACCACCCACCCAAGGCCTTAGCCTAGGGTGGACGAGGAGGGGTGGGCCAACCCGGCTGAACAGTATGCCACCTTCCTAGAAATTAGAAAGGTGTTGGAGGAGGGGCAGTACACCTTATCGATACCCCTGACACCTCCTGTATAGCAGTACACCCACCCCACCCTTGCACGGAATGAACTTCCGGGAAAAAGTTTATTCCTCCCACACCGGTAAGGTGATCGAATATGGCCACCGGAAGTTCATTTCCCGAAACTGCAATAAACTGTCGAAACCTCCGAATGAAAACCAAAAGAAAGGCGAAGAAAAAATAAAAACATGAAAATAAATAACAGAATAACGTTACCCTGCATTCTTTCATGTTTGTCATGCATGTCTTTTCACATTTTTTTATGTAGCTTATGTGACTTAACTTTCTTAAGCCTAGGCTAAGGGAAATATTTAGTCAAAACAAAGCTTAGGGCAGTTAGGCTACTCAGTTCTGGCTCAGTCTGCTCACTCACTCACTCACTCAGTCACTGGGCGGACTGGCACTGACAGTGTCACTGCTGCCTGCACTTAGTCTCAGTCTCGCCTCAGGCTCAGTCAGACTATGCACTACCAACAAAAAATAAAAGTTGAAAAACCAATTGTTTTAATTATGGATAAGAAGCAGCTTGACTTCCCATTTTCAGAACTTTTAAATTAAAAAAAATTATCAACCGGTTGCGAAGATATTCCATTTTACTATTACTAATTTTAGTAAACTGAATAACAGGTGAAGTGTTTTCGGAGACCACATGCTTGAGCTATATTATTTAATACAATTTGTGATAATTTACAATTACATGTTATTTTTGTGCAAAAAAATATGAAAACATCGTAATTTATAGGAATATTTGTATTTCCTCCATCTCATTTTCTACAAAACATCGACAAACCATAGCCTCATAGGTAGGTACTTCGAATAAGTCATTTTTGTGTTTTTTTCGTGTTTTTTTCAGGATTTATGTGAATTTGTGATACAATGCAATAAAATACATATTTTTCTTTGTTTGTTTGTTCTTTTTGCTCACTATTGCTGGTTGAAATCAAGGAATATAAGACAGGAATACCAACTAGCCAGAAAATCGTGTCACCATTTTCTTTGCGGGATCAATGCCTCCATTGACGGTGATCCTCACCATTAATTTTTATTGGTCATGGTCCCCTTTCCAAACGGGACCATCCAGCATTCGTGATAAACCTGTTAAAATCATGTGTATCCCAGCGCGGTACACAGCGAACAAGAGACGTTCAGCCAATGCTTGGCCAGTGTTGTAGATGTTGAAGCAACATTGAATCAGTGTTGGGTCAACGTATCGTGTTTGTTGGGTAAAGCAGATCACTGCCATGACTGATGTGCCTATTTTAAAACGTATTTAGCTTCTGAAATAAATGCAGTAGTTGGCCCTATATAGCCTCTCCAGCTTATCTTTAATCTGTACCGTAAAATGGGGTGACTTGGGACAAATCATTAAAATATTTTTTTTAAATATGACTGTAATGACAATTTTTATATTAGGAGTTATATTTTTATAGTAACAAAGACAGAATATTGTTGATGTGCCAACTGCATTATGTTTGGCGGGAAGACCTCCACCATTTGAAGGTAGTGAGCATTTTTAGGTGAGTGCAATGTTATGGACATTCTCGAAGTTACTTTTACTTTTGACTTGTGGGTACCTTTAAAATTTGATGACTCAATTATATTTTAGACATGAAATAGCCATAGGTTTCAAAAATGTTATGTTATGAATAAAAATAATATCAAACAGACTTTTCCTGTAAAGTCATAATCCATGAATTTTAAACAAATACATTTTTGAAGTGGGGTGACTTGGGACACATTTTTCCGTAGTTGTTATGCACATTTGTCACCCCATTGTCCCATTATACGGCACCCATATCTTACAGGGTATATATTTTGGTGTAGACATGCAATTTTGCTGGGGTATATGTCTGTGTTATATTGTGATATTGTTATTAATAGTATGCCCATGCGTATTTTACTATCAGTTTAGCTGGTTACATTTCATTTTGGTTGTTGCTGTTGATTTAAAAAAAAACCACAAGAGTGTCTCAAGTCACCCCATGTGTTATTTATTTGTTTCGGTAGTGTCAAATACTTGAGTATGGGAAAACTAATTCCACTGTGAGTGGTATTATGAAAGATTGTGACTATATCTTTCTTTCACGTAAATTCCAGCCTGATTGGCTGAGATATATGTTAGATATATATACACAAAACATCTTAAAAAAGCGCATTATGATGTCAAATCACACCTGTAAAACTGGTCTATTTTTAATTATTAATTCTAAATACAGAGCGTGGGTTAGACCTAAACTACTGGTAGTAGGTTTAGTGCTCAAGTCTGTCCGAACAGAAATGCCATTGGCTGATGAGCAATGGCCCTTGTCCAGCACAATCAATCAGCTATGTTCTGATTGGGCGCAGCTTATGCAAATTACAGGGCCCGGTAACAAGCATTATTCTGGGGAGAAGGGTTTGTATCCAGCTCACTGATTAGCCATCAATGACATTTAAAATGTGACACAATAGCTGACATCCATCTCCAAATATGGTAAGCCCTATTGGTCATAAGAATCCCCCTCCTGAGACATACTGCATGCTGATTGACCAGCAATGACATCACTTATAAAAACTGACCTCAATAGCAGACCTAATCTTGGAGGTCAGAATTATCTGTACACAACACCTCAAGCTCAAGCCCCCACTGCAAATGAACTGAGGGAGGGGTGATCTTCAGTAACTTACCATTAATATCGTTATCCCGCAAGGTTTCAGGTCAACCCAGCAACCACGATGTGTTGACCCTATGCTGATACAATATTGGTCAGATGTCGCAGACGCTGGGCCAACATTAAATTGCATTGGGTCTGCAGAGCACCTGCAATCAATGTTGTGTTGTTACATCTGGCACACATTAGCCTATAATCTACCCAGCATACACAAGAGTCAATGTTGGTTTAACGTTGGTCCAGCTTCGTAGACTGGGGGATATCCCAGCAAACAAGACACATTGTCCCAATGTTGTTTTAATGTTGGGCCACCGTCTACGACGCTGAGCCAACATTAAAACAACATTGGTTCAACGCCTCGTGTTTGCGGGGTAGGCACTACACACCACAGCTGATCAGCATGATCTTTGAGTCTTGATAGAAGTATAACAAGTAGGCCTAAACATGTTAGTGATTGTCACCGCATAGACATATCCACACCTTGTTTTCCAATATTCCTGTAGTAGGCCAACATAAGACATTGTAAATAAGTTGTAAACCCCAATACAACACAACGTAGCTAAACAAAATTTGCAACTGAAGGTTGTGGACAGACCTTGGGTTGTCACTGTTAGTGTGGGCTCTTCCAGGGCTACACCGTGCCTCACCCCTGTGGGGGATGGTGTAGACTAGTTAGCAAACGCCACCCTCCACAACGTACCGGAACATAGTGTAGACGTACTAACGTTACCAAAACACAAAGTATCAATGTTTGTCTGCATGGTACTGGTAGACTCAATTCAGCGCCACATGGTTAACCCTGCATCACATCCAATTGGAGTAGCAAGGGGGAAAGATTCTGGTTGACACGTACTAAGCCATTTGAGGGACGTACCATTTGATATTGGGGGGGGGGAGGAAAACAATGAAAAAAAGTTTATCGCCACAAAAGTCAGAAAAAAAAGTTTGTTGAAAATGTGATCAGAAAAAAAAGTTTGTTGTCGAAATTGATGAAAATTATGTTGACCAGAAAAACCACAAATGGTAACGTACATAATAGAGAAGGCATACGGCAAAAATATATATTTCAGTTCTTCAACGAAAAAAAAAAAAAAATGTCGGACGTTCATCGCAAAAAAATATATTGTTTTCTTGCGGAGGTGAAAAAAAAAGTTTGACACCAACAAAAACTCCTGAAAGGCTGAATGATGTCACTGTTTTTTTTGTCAAAGCAGTGGAAGTTGCAACTAAGACTTGAAATTCAAGTACAATGCAGACTGCTTAATATCTTTTAATAACATTGTCATATAGCCTAATTATGTTTTTTGTTAATATATTGTATGTATGAATGGTATAATTATTCTCACAGTAAAGTATAGGGGAGACTGCGGCACCTTGGGACTTCGGGCACATTGAGAAAGGCCTGTTTGATAGAAATTATATTGCGATTTGTTCTCCAGCTGGTCAATTGTACCAAAACTAACCAATTTCCCTTTTCCACCCTGTTTAAGCTTCTAGGTCCATTTTTTACATGAAAATCACTTTTTAGGATGATCAAAATCTGTGTCTATAGATCACGTAATACTTGATTTCCCTTTGATTTTGGTGGTATCGTTCACTTGTGCTATTACTTTATCACTTATGTATAATGGTTTGTTTCAAATACACCCCACACACAAACTATGAATAATATCAGATATGAGGTCAGTCAGGGTGTCTCAATGTGCCCCAAAACTGTCTCAAGGTGCCCCAAGTCTTTCTCAGTGAAGGTGCCCTGAAAGTGTTTCAAGGTGCCCCCAACTTTTTCAGGCACATATTGTTACTGGAACATCTAACATTAGCCAACTGCAGGCTTTAGCTACAGGTATATGTATTATTCGAATCTTGATTTTAGCTAGATCCACTTTGTCTTCAGGTACCTAATATGGTGTCTCAAGTTACCCCAGGTGGTGTCTCAAGGTGTATCCATAGGTCTAATTAAATATCTGTTTTGGGGTTTGAATTTATCCGTCTCAAGGTGCCCCAGTATCCCCTACCCATAGGCCTATATCTGCAGAAATTGATGTTCAAGACATGCCACCCCTTGCCATGATACTTGATAACTGTGGGGTATTATAATTTTCCTCCCAGTGTAGTCTAGCCATTCATTTCAAAATTACATGCATAGTGGACAAATCTAATTTTGATGTGATGTAGGCCTACATGTAGCATCTGGCAGGCAATGACGTTAGGCCTGAAGCACATACTGTGTAACCACTGGTAACAGTCGACCCATGCTGGTTTGGACAACATCAGATGAAATAGGCCTAATACGGTCCGACATGACTAACGTTAGCTTAAAATTGGGACATTACCAGCATCAGTCAAGGTCGAGCTGTGACAAGAGGATGAGCAACCTTTAAAGGCTAATATTAATTTATTTTGGCTTCTTAATATGACCATATGATGTAAGCATGTCCATAGACTAGAACTTCAATTTTTTATTTATTTTTTGTGCCACGTATTGACCAGTTAGACTAGATATAGAGACGAAATTGCAGATTTCTTATTTTGGACAACCATGTCAAAAATAAGAAACACTAGTGAAGCCTTCAGCAGACCTCTGGGGGTTTGTCCGGTGGGCCTCTACCAACCCACTGACTACAGCGCCGCTGCCGCCAGTGGATCATCAGTGGACTGCCAGACAATATCTGGTGGTCCACCGCTGACCCGCCAGCTGATGTATATGGCAGTGGATGAGATGGTGCTAAGCTGCTAGCAGCCCGCCGGGGGTGCACTGTCAGAGATGGCTGTAGTCAGTGCGTCGCTAGTCAATGCCTTTGTCCAAACACATGAGGCCTTTGGGCCGAGTTAATTCTTGATGTTGATGGATAGAGCCTACGGCCGAGGGGTCCTGCCATCAATTGATGGCTATTTTTCTGTCAGGATAAGACCTGGCAGTGTCACCATGGAAGGTTGCTACTGAGACTAGAAATTCAAGTTCAATGCAGACTGCTAAATATCTTTTAGTAACCAGTAACGTTTTCATATAATTCTGTTAGTGATATGTATGAATGATATAATCTCATAGTAAAGTATCCCATATCTGCAAAAAATGATGCTCAAGACATGCCACCACTTACCATACTAACTTGATAACTGTGAGGTATAATTTTCTGCTCATTGTAGTCTAGCCATTCATTTAAAAATGATATGCATAGTGGACAAATCTAATATTTTGATGTGATGTGGGCCTACCTAGACCCGTGCTGGCTTGGACAACTTCAGATGCAATACAGGGGCGTTACCAGGGGGGTGCTCAGGGTGCTCGAGCACCCCCCTTAATTTTCATAGTGGTAATTTTCCAACCAATAATTTTATATACAATTAATCCACCAGTGTCCGACATGTTGGTTCCAGCCCCCTCCACACCTAAATATATACCCCTCCACACCTAAATATATACCCCTTCCCTAATACGGAACTGTACCACCTTATCTAGTTTTCAATCTAAGCTTAAGCATTTTTTGTTATGTACTACTGGATGAACATTATGTTAACTGCTATAATATTTAGGTATGTCTCCATTAATATGAATTGTCACATTTTCAACATGTTTATAACATTCTAGCTTTTAAGTTTAAATTGTCATTGTTCTGTAATTATGTTATGTTCATATTCATGTATGTATCCATTACTATGTCTACATTGTGTATATATAATTTTTTTCAGAGGGCCCCATGGCAGATGAGCGAAAGCTCAATGGGTCACCCTCTATAAATAAAGAATATTATTATTATTATTATTATTTAAAGAGCTGGTGTCTGGGATTCATCATTGGCGCCATTAACAGATTAAAGACTCAGATTAGACAATGAACTGGGCAAAACAGGGTGTTCTATTCAAATTACCTCTGTGCAAGACTGTTCAGCTCCAATGTACTTATTTTTATCGCACTGCTCATTTATGGAACACTTTACCTTTTGTTATCCGAGATGCTAGTAGCTTGCAGATTTTTAAGAAGAACCTGAATGAATTATATCTTACCATAGTAAAATTATTTGATGGGAATAATCGATGTACCTGGAGCCTGGCTTGTGCTTGTGTCAATTGTCAAATATAGCAGAATATTTTGTGTCTCAAACTACCTGTGCAATTTGAATCGGCTATAAGATGGCTATTTGAGCTGTCACCAGCCACGCATGACTAGGGACGTTGTCGAGACTCATGTGTTGACAGCTGACGAACCGCCCCGCCTAACTTATACTAGTGTATTGAATATATATCTATACATCTAGCACAAATGGCACCTTAAGTGATCGATCTATGAACGATAATCTGCGAATGTTGCATTGTGTTGTCTGCCTGGCTCGAATTCAGGCCGGAGACAGTCTCTGATTCTGTTCGGAGCAGACCGACATCACTCTACATGATCACGCTTGTCATGATCTGACTAAGAGTATTACCACATGGCATGGATGGCTGTTCCCCTCAAAAATATTATTTGTTTTTTCCTGTTTTATTTTTAGGTTTAGTGATTTTTCAGTCACCTTTGTTTCCAGACGAGGTGGGTCCTTATGCTGAATTTCAAAGATCTCTAATCAACTGATTTACTCCTTGAGTTTGGGATTGTTTTTCCTCCAGTCTAATATTGCATATGTGGTACTACTCAGCATCTTTCGGCTGCGCGACGGCTATATGAGCTGACGTCAGTAGATGCATTCTAGGTTTATAGTATTACTTTTATTTAGGGATGTATGTAGTGCCATGTTAAAATTAAGAGTGTCATTAGTTTTTACTATTTTTTCTTCACACATGCCCTAGTTGTCTGTCCTTTTATATAATAAACAACTAAAGGATTTAGAGGTTTTAATTAGGTTTCTACGCTTTCCAGAGTGTCCTTTTTTGCTACACTGTGTAGAGCACAGTGTAGCTATTTTATCTCTGGTTTTGGTGCGGGAAACAGATGACAGACAAGTGTCGGTTATTTTATTTTTATGTGTACATATCGTAAAATTTATAATCTATACTATGTATGTACATTTTTAAATAGCATGTACACAAAAGCATTGCTATTTTAAACACTGGATATGATGCCGCCTTACATGATAAGTATGGCAACACCTATAGCCAGTGAACAGTTGGTTTTATATTATACTGTCATATTATTTTATTAAATAATTTTAATTCACTAATATGGTTGACAGGCATTGTAGAGGTCGTCTCGACCTGTTCCCGTCAACCAAAGTTAATAACATGTTCAAAAAAATACCCAATTAATAATAATAATAATGTACCATTTTTGCATGTTTTTAACTGAAAGTCAAATAAATGATAGCCACATAGCCCCTATGTGGCGACAGAGGCAAATCTTTACAATGCAAATCTGTAAAATTTGACCATTCAGAGCACCTAAAAGTAGGAATTTGTTTCTCCTCTCCACCCTTAATTAGTGTGAAATAGACATATTTTTCAAACATTCATTTTTTTTTTTTTAAAAGAAACAGAGTAAAATATATCAACTTTGTGTTAGTCTTGGCCAATAATTGAAACGTTGAGCGAAACCTGAAACAACGTTATGGAAAATAAATATGCTAAGATTCATGATAATTATCATAGAATACCTTGAAACAATGTTGTTTCAAAGTAGATATGCTAAGATTGATAGTAATTATCATAGACTATCCTACCCTATGATAATTATGACACACCACAAGCACAATCCACAGCAGGCTATGGCTTGAAACGGACACAGCTTAGAGTTGGATGTGCTGCCCTCTCAAGCACTTGCAGAAAATAAAATAATAAGTACCACAGGATAAAGATTATTCCTCAATTACCATGCTTCTTTTACCTGGGTGATGGCGAATTTATTTCTCAAGAGATATCATCTCTGAGACTTGAGAACAAATGGATAAAAAACAGGGACGCTTTTTCAATTTCCAAAATTTAATGGTTTTAGGGCCTATTTGAATTTTTTGTATTTTTTCAGTGCAATATATAGACCTCCAGTATAGCCACTGACACGAAATAATTCAAATACAGCTGGGACTCAACAGTTTTTTTTACCAGACACGAAATCAAGAATAAGAATTGAAAATTGGCAGTAAAGTTGTTTTAAAAATGTGGAACTACAACCAACACTAACACAAATATCTGATATAGGCCTAACTGATGATGAACTGGGATATAACATTTGCATTTAAAATATTCTGCCATAGAGGAGGGTGGCAAATAATTAAGCCGTACATAATTGCATACTAGGCATTCCACAAACGAGGTTGCATAATTATTATCACAATAAGGGTGACCCAATGTTTGATTAATATTATTATTGATCCACCGTCTGCTACGCTGGCCAAACATTAACGCAACATTGGATCGACAGCTGGTTATTTTTATCTAGCTCATTTAATATGCCTGGTAGTTCGCACTCGCTATTAAATGAGCTAATGATCATGTTTACGTTTTTTTTCCATTGTGTGGTTGTGTTAGCTCAAATAGTTGGACTAGAGTAGGCTAGGTTAATTTGTCATTAAGTTAAAACCGACATTTCTGCCAGTATCTCATCTCTTCATTGTACAGCAAAGATACCACGAAATCGCACTATTTGATGTTTATTTTTTCAAAATTTTGCGGAGGCATGCCCCTATAGGTCCCTGCTGTTGAATGGTTTCTTTGAAATCTGAGCACCCCCCTTAATTTATTTCTGGATACGCCACTGCAATAGGCCTACACCTCTAGAATTGGAGATTTTATTCAGCTCTATGATAAATAGTCAAATTTAGGTTGTTGCCGGTCCGACACTACAAACTTAAAATTGCGACATTTCCAACCTCAGTCAAGTTGAAGCCGTGACAAGAGGATGAGCATCATTTAATTATCCATTGATATCAGTCTTGATATAGATAAAATAAGCACACAACATTCCTCGTTCATTTATTGTTGTCGCCGTTGCATGGTGTGTGTTGCGATCAGCAGTAAAACATCACAATTTTATCAAAAGCACAGATTTGATACGCATATATAAGGGCATGCCGTTATGAGCGAGTATGCCATTCTGAATGACACACCCTTATAAGTGAACAATTTGTAGTATTTCCCTTTGTCAGTTTAACTCGGGAAAAACCTTGACCAAAAATAGAAAGGTCAAGTTCATTTTTATAGTCTACTTAGGACCTAAAATTGACTTTATTAGGTCTTCGGGTAGATAAAAAATTATGTTCATTATATATCTTTATTAATAGGATGATCTAAAGTTTTAGTTAGTGAACACATGTTTGACCTCTCTTGTTATGACCTTGTCAAAATACCTACGGTCAAATGAGCTATTTATATATAATTTAACACACAAAAGGGATTGATTGTTGCCTGTGACCTTCTTATTTTGAATGAAAACTGTACAATTTTTTTTTAAAGGTTGGGTACCTGCCATTTTGATTAAACTGCACTGGTTTGACCTTGCCCATGACCTTGGTGAAAATATTCAAGGTCAAAGGTCAAATTTGTCATTATTTAGGGCGAAAGTGTTTATTTTTGGTGGATTGGTTCAATAGCTACTGATTATTTTTTTTCAATGAAATTTCAAATGGTCAACTAAGATATATATCATAATTAATTTACATGATTGTTTTAACTACTTTAACCTTGAGTGGCTGTCAGTGGGAGCCCTTTATTTCATAAATGAGGCTGCCCATAAAGTTATATAATTATAAATAATCTTGTACGATTAGCCACTGCCTTGTTTGAACCATGATAGAAAAGCTCCGAATCTTACGCCGAGGTGTAGGCCTACCAAACTCCCCAAAGGCGGTCACTATGATAGTATGAGAATAAGATGACTATGAGTCTATGTGATTACTTGCCGCCATGAGAGAGTCTGGTACACGTCACCTTCTAAAATGCAACATCTCAACTTGTCTATTACAACGAAAACAGGTAACTATGTCCAGGGACAGGGTTTATGGATGATTTTTTGTTGTGTGGGGAAATTGGGAGTGATTGGGGAGGGGGGAAGGAGTTGCTGTGCAAGCGGTGCGAGCAGTATTTTGGGGTTTGGGGGTGTGGCCTTTTTTAGGGGGGGGGGGGATAGAGGGGGAAGGGTAGACCCTCCCCAAAAAGTACATCCAGAAAACCCTGAATTCATATGTTTTTGTAATATGCAACATTTTGGCATTGAAATTCGGCCCATGTGCATGATTGCCAGATTGGCCCATTCAATGCTATTAGCATTGGGCATGATGGATGCTGGCATTGCATTGTAATGCATCAATCTGGTGCGACAAAACCGATGCCATAGCCATGAATAACCCTGAAAAACCATGCATAGGCTAACCACAGATATGCCTAGCCATGAATAACCTTTAAAATGTCTATGTTTTTTCATGGTAATCTGTGGATACATGTAGTATCGATTTGTTAGACGTTATTCATTGTTATCTGTGGTTGTGCATGGACCGTGGACGGTAATGATGGTTAATTATAGTTATAGACTATAGCCTATGGCTATAGATAGACCTACCATTTGTCCAGAAATTGATATCCAATTATATCATGTTGATATCAAAATAACACCAGTATAGTCTAGACTATAGATGCCTATTATTATTAACAATAATGGTAAAGGAGCTTTACACCATTCTCTCCTTATTAATCACATTATTTGTGATCCCATATTTCTCAGTAACTCGTGTGGTTTAGCAGGACATGTGTTCCTCGCAAACACGAGGCGTTGACCCGAAGTTGTTTTAATGTTGGTCCGCCATCTTCTATGTCGGCCCAACATTAAAACAACATTAGTTCAATGCCTCGTGTTTGCTGGGTTATTGCACTCCAGCGGTATTGTGTCAGTATCATAGTCAACGTTATGCATACAAACTATCTACGGGGCACAATTGTTGCCAATCATGACGCATGCCAGCTGTGAGCCTAATACTAAATGTATTACATGTAAAACGTGTATACATGACAGATGATCATGTAAAGGGTGTTTTCTGTGAGCAGGTAGGCGACTGAATGTCCCTCCACCCCTGAACATATACCATGCATACCAGGCAAACAAAAAACATCAGCCTATTGCTAGTTTAATCTTGGGTCAGCGTCGCAGACGGTGGGCCAACATAAAACCAGTAATGGGGAGATGACTCCCTGCTTGCACTTCTGTTGTGTAAAAACACCAGCGCCGCAAATCCAGAAGAGCAAGATAGGTCCCACTGGGCCGATTCACCGCCCGTCCTTGAAGTACAAAAACATGTGTATATTCGTGTTAATTACATCCTTCTTTTTAAACCACAATCTAAGATATCCAGGACTCAAGCCATCACAAATCAATCTTACTAACACATCATCATTGGCGACTGTCGTGATACGTCGATATTTTGAACTGCTCAGTAAATAAAGAGTGAGCGATATCTAAGGCTCAAGCGCCATGGCTCAAGTGGCAAGAAAGGCCTATTTTAACCTTCTGCGTGGTATAGACCAGTGCGTGGTACCTTCTGGCCATTACGGTATATGCTCCAACTTAAAGAGACGCAATTAATTTAAGTGATTTTCTTTCAAAAGGTTTCTTGTAGGTTAGATTATTCAAAAAGATCTTGTTGTAAATAATAACTAATTGTGCCTGTCAGGTCAGAAGGTACACACACCACATGGGCCACACTGTCACTGGGAGCCTGTCACTCCTTAAACGAGGCTGACATAGCAGTGTTTCATCTAGGATTCAGAAGGGGCATGGCGCCACCCATCAATAGGGGCACCTTATCATGCACGCCGGGCACTCAATTAGGCGTTTCTAACACCCACCCTCCCCAATAAAGGGTAGGCTATAAACAGGATCAGTTAGGTATGTAAACATCGCCAGTTATTACTACTATCTACAGGAGTTATCAGGTATTGCGTCATAGGTGTGAACGCGTGACATCAGTGACTGGGGTGTTTTTCACTGTCACAATGGCCTGGGTGGGTTGAATATGACGTAACAACAGTTCAAAGAGGCATTTCACTGTCTGATTATTAGAAGGGCAACATGGCGCACATGAAAGGCAACATGACACTCATGAAGTGCAACATGGCGCTCATGAAGGGCAACATGACACTTACAAAAAGCAACATGGCCCTGCACCATGTTAGAAAAAGCTAGATGAAACACTGCATATAGTTACATTAAAAAGAATCACATATGGTTAGCCACTGCTTTAATCAAATTTTATGATAATGCTACTTGACCTTCACAGGGTTACCGCCAGGAATGTTTGAGTGGGGGAGAAGTGCAAATATTCAGAGTTTTAAATTTGATTGCTTGAAATGGACCCCATCCCCCCCCCCCTTAGCGGGAACCCTGATTCAACATGGGAGATATATGTGTTATAAAAAGTGAATACAAAATTCCATTTGCCATCATTTACATCACTCAGTTCAATAAATGGAGTGGCTATTTGTCCCCATCAGTCATCCAGCAAGACTTCAGATCATCTGTTTTGGGCATTTGTATTGTATCGCATTGGGCCGAAAGAGGATTTTGTCGAGTGACACAGTTGTTGCAGCATAGTGTGTTAGTTTTTTGTTCTAACACTGGTCTGGTGGAAACAATTTTCAACTGGTCCGGCCACTGAGAGAGTGGAGGGAGTTACACCCATGCGACTGGAAATTTCAAGAAAAATCCGGAGAAAATAATGGTCCAGCCAAAATTGGACCAGCAGGAGCTGCTCTGCCAACCCTGTAACAGAAACAAGCTGCAATAGACAGGCAATATTAGACCGTTATCCCTTATCATGCTGTTACTGTAATCCTTTTAGTGATCTCCGGCTAGCGAATGTGCTCCCGGCTGCCAGGCGACCCAGGTGACACTGTTTCTTGAACAGCAATTTCCAACCGCCTGCCTGCATAAAACACCTGTAAGTTGAGGCTATGCTGGTTCAATGCTGAGCAATATAATTTTTGTACATAACATTTCTAAAAGTACTCCCACTGGCCATTGAAATGCTCCCAGTGAGAATCCATATATTATGCTTGGGTATATCGTAAATGTTCACTCACTTTGTCTCAAGGAAAATGACAATGGAAGTCAAAAGCTAGGTGCTAGGAGAGTTAAACAATAACATTAACAATGGGCTTGAAAGTCATTTCTGTCTGTAGATAATTTTCAGCGGACACTCATAATGTCGATTTCATTGCCTGAGCTTGACATTGTTTAAAAAATCTTTTCCTTTTCAGAATTTGAGTAGATTGTTGGATATTCACCATGGCAGCTGGCAGTGCTGATGCAGGTGGTCGTGGGCCTTACCGAGTTTTAAGTGGATTATGTCCAGACGATCAGTGTAAGGCCAAGCTGTTTTTCCCCGCTTACGATTCTAGTGTTGAGTGTACAGATTGTGGACAAAGACACAACAAAGATGAACTGAAAAATTTGAGTGAGGTTACTAATCCTGATGTAGCTATACACAACATTTTGAAAAATATTTTACTTGGAAGTTCTAAACCAAAGAAGGGAACTGATTCTGTCAAAGTGTCAGGACTTTCTAACTACCAATGCAAACTAGTGTCACCTCTTTTAACTCAGTATGGAATGGACAAGCAGACTGGGAAAGCAAAGCTACTAACAGAAATGGGACAGGGCGCTATTTTTGACTGTGGAATACTGAGTGACAGAGCGTTTCTTATTGAAGAGAAGCACATTGATACCATTGGATATGGGCGTGATCGTACAGGTAGTATGAATTACCTTAAGGAGACACTTCAGGCAATGAAAAAGGCAAATAATAATGAAGAGCGGATTCTGCCAATACATGCTGATGGTGATGGGCACTGCTTGGTTCATGCTGTGTCCAGAGCATTGATTGGACGGGAGCTGTTTTGGCATGCTTTGAGAGAAAACCTCAAGATACACCTCGAGGAGAGTTTGGTGAACTACAGGAACCTATTCTGTGATTTTGTGGACATTAATGAATGGAGTGATATTATTGCAGAATGTGATCCAGAATTTGTTCCTTTGAATGGAGAACCTCTTGGCCTCAGAAACATACATATCTTTGGTTTGGCTAATGTGTTAAGAAGGCCTATTATTTTGCTTGATTCTCTGAGTGGTATGAGAAGCTCTGGTGATTATTCTGGTGAGTCTATTATTTTCAAGAAATCACATCTTATCGATTGATATTTGGGTGTCACCCTATGCACCATGTAATTATATGCAAGTGTCCAAAAATTAACCCTTGAATGCCAATCGTGACTATAGTCATTTTCAACTTCCTTTTCATTGACATCAAATAACACACATTGGGAATTAAATTTATGTTTCATAAAGAAGAATTGCAAATATTTGGTTCAAGCTTCATCTTGTGATAGTAATTTTCACCCATTTCAAAATATGGGTGTGAATTTTAATTATTCAAGTTTGCACCGAAATGGCTAGAAATTAAATTTGTTGATGAAATATATAGATTTGCTGTTTCCTTATTAAGGCACATTTCGTGGTTGATCAATATATAGATCTGCCGTTGAATAATTTATTTCGAACAAAAAGTATGAATATCACTGATAATGTGCTGTCCTAAAATTATATTTTTGTGGCCAGGTTTGTTCTTACCTGGTCTGGTACCCATAGAAAAATGTTGTGGACGTGATGGAAAATTAAATAAGCCAATATGCCTGGCTTGGAGCAGCAGTGGGAGAAACCATTACATCGCTTTGGTGCCAGTCAAAGGTATGTCACTGTGAAATCTAAAATATCCAGTCAAGTCTAATAATCACTGAAATGGAAATATTTTTCAATCTGGAATCTTGACAAATTTAGCACTTTAATTTTTCTCAAAAAAGATACACCTAGTGTTGAGTGTACAGATTGTGTACAAAGACAATTATTAAAAAAATGTGCAAAATTGAATGAATGTCACCACGCCCATGATATTTGAAAGTATCCTACAAGAAATATTTCCTAATTATATAATTTATATAATTTAGAACCTTTTATATTATTCGGTTGAATGTCAGGCATAAAAGAATGATAAAAGCAGTCACCACTCTGATAAATGTAGGAATTCCAAATGGCTGAAAATGGCTGAAGAAAGGGTCACTTTATCAGTCTATGCAATAGAAAGACAATTAAATATCAGTCTATGCAATAGAAAGACAATTATATATAATCAAGCATAATTTGTTTTCTCTTTGTTGATGTGATTTAGGTCACCCACTGCCACATATTCCTGGATGGCTTTTGCCAAAAGTGTGGGGCATGCCTCAACAAAAAATAACTGACTATGTTGAGGTGGATGCGGAAGGGGGCTGTGTTGCTGGAGGTGACAAATGTCTTCAGGTATCTGCTAATACAGTGTTCATGTATTTGTTAATTTAAAAATAAATACCAAGAAATCTTTACTTTGATCAAATGCTTTACATTATATGATCATGTTTTCTACTGCAATGCATTAAAATTGGATTTACTGCTGTAATTTAGAGAGCATATACCCACATTCTCAACCCTTTAAGATACAAAATTGTCTTTTCTAGTGTTGTTTTTACATTTGAAATTTTAATTTGCGGACATAATTAACATCTTCAAATGATTACAACATGTCTCTATTGCCAGCATCTAATTTTAAAGTAACATTTGTGTTAAAAAGTGTAACACAGAATATACTCCATTACTTGTGACCAGTTTCATCTTAGCTATATGTCTTAAACCCCTGAAGTGCTGCAGCCGATCATTTGATGTCAGAAGCTCATATCAAAGCTGGTCTTTGCACTGAAATGTGTTAAAATATTTACAATTATACTTATCACTAGAGGGGAATTGGGACTTTTCAAGTAACAATAATGTTTGGACTAGGTTTTGTGAGTTTTTTTTGTTATTTTCTTTATGACAGATTTATTTAAATTTTGCTTATGGGTTTTTTTAACAGCCATTTTGAATTGGAATTTTCGACTTCAGACTTAGGGCTTCAAATTTCAGAGATCAGAAGTCCCCACTGAGCTTTTGTACTTTTAAATAGATATAAATTTGTTTGTCAAATGGAATTCTATGCCCAGTACACACATTGACTTGTCTCTCTGTTGACTTAGTGTTGTATCACTGTTTGCTACGCCAGCCCAACAAATGTTTAAATGGAATTGCAACTGGTATTTTAATTGTCAAATGTAGCATTTAAAAGCTTTGTACTGTCCATACCATACAGGCAATATCGGTTCAATACTGGGCCACTGTCTGCGACATTACTGAATAAATGTATTTTAATTATTATATGTAGGGGGGTGCTAAAGGGGTGTCGGTATGGAGTCGCATATAAAAGTCCCTATTGACTGGTCAAGAATACAATGAATGGGCTTCACCCGACATGAACATCATAGCACCGACATCGATCCACATAGTTATCCAGAAAATCTTGCATACATCCGGAATAACAGCTATGAATTCTAAACAAAGTCATAGCATAAAACATCAATACCTAAGGATCATTGTGCCAATGTTTGAATTTGATTGGATAAAAACTCAAGGAGAAATAGACCATCAAAATTTGACATTGATCCACATAGTGATCCAGAAAATCCTGAATAAATCCGGGACAACAATTGGGAATCCTTAAAAAAGACATCGCATGCAGCCCGACTATACAAGAAACATTGTGTTAAAATTGCAAGGTGATTGCATATATACTCAAGGAGAAATAGCACTTTGATTTCTGGACTTAGAAAAACAGAAAAACAAGAAAGAACCAAACAAAACTCAATATGTTTGGGCATAGCCCAAGCATAAATATGCTCCCTTTTATTGTTGGACTTGTCAAAAATTCTTAAAATAATTTTTTTTCAATGTTGTCTATATATATTTATTAAAGTAATTTCATAAAAACAGGGTGTCTGACCTACCATTAGATATATACTGGGAGATTAATCTTCACCTTGGCATGTGAAAAGATGAATGAAACCCAATATGTGTATACATCAGGTTTCATTTATCTTTTCACATGTCAAGGTGAATGGAAATCTTTCATTACCATTATCGAATATTCTTCATTTTTGATAGTATTTTCATCTCTTTCTGCCTATTTTCAGGATAATTATATTTTGCGTCTGGTGACAGCCATGGAACATGTATTTGTTGACAAACATGGTGTGAGTACAGCTCTTGTGGCAAATGTACACCAGCACATTTTTAAGAACACAGGTTTGTATCTAATATTATCACCAATTTTAGAAAGCTTTCTGTTCTCGTATAGCAGAGCTCTGTCCAGACTATAGATTGAGTCGTGGACTACTATCAAGATTGAGAAAATGCAGCACTTAACATTAACAAGCTATAAGCTAGTCATACTTGACCCCCTGATGCGGCTGATTTACAATCAATATACCACAAGGACTACACTAAGCAGATCTACTGGATCCTTAATATATGCAGTGATAAATTTAATTTGTCTACAAAAAAAAAAGAGGAAGAATTGATTTATTAGATATGATCTAGTATTCTATTCCTTTTATTATTACTTTTACCTAGTATTCACTTATTATTTTAAAATATAATTTTTTTCCAATTAATGCCTCAAATACGATATTTCATGTTTTATTCAATTATGTGATTTACAGATCACATAGGGAAGCTTTGTTAATGAGGGTTCAAAGAAGGATATAATCCTGCACAATAGATTATTTTCCATTGCCATTTTTTAAATAACAATTTTTTCTAATGGGCATTTGAGAGATAATGCAAAATTAATTAGTCACATGATTCATTTTCACCATTGGGTTAATCTGAGAGACATAGGCATAAGATTTAAGATACAAGGTAATGTTTTGATTATGTCAGGTAATAATTGCCTTGCAAACAAACTATCATGCTGTCACATAACTGGCATCGAGCCAACATTGGAATAAACTTTTCTCTGCACATCTTTATCTTATATGAAATAAACTTCCATAATTTATGTGTATGATATCCATTTTGTTGGAGACAAAATAATGACAGTTACTTTCGCACAAGTCTTATCATTGAAATTGTTTTATCTACTACCTTTCTTATATATAATTTACTAGTGTATAAAGACAAGCCTTTTTAACCCTTACAGTGTGGGGATCGACTTTAGACGTCAGATTCTGACGACTAAAGACGATCCCCGCACTGTAAGAGAAAATATTTCTAATGGTGGTAGACCCATAACATAGGTATTCAAATGAATCAGAATGAGCTAACTAAGGCATTTATGATGATTTCATATTTGAAAAAAACCCTTTGGTTGAGATTGAGATTCTGTATTATGAAATTGCTGTATTGCAGGGATTGTTGGTGTGAAGCCGGACATTGTAATGGAGCAGACACGAGCGGCTGTAGAGGCTTCTCGTCTTTTTCGCTGCTTGATGTGTGAAGCTGTAGCTGAATGGACTGTTGATGAGGAATGGCTGCAGCCGGGTGGTGAGCTTTATAAGCTGGCTGTCCAGAATCATGGGAAGTTAGAACCAGAAAGACATTACACCTTTCCTCTTGCAGGTGATTTTCTCTTGATTTTTCGTGATTTTCTCAGTAGTAGTAATATATAAATTGTCTCAAACATATTCCAATTTAAAATAAATGCATGTAATCTCCATCTATATTTTAGTATTTAACCCTTGTCCTGGTGAATTGTTTGCTTGTCTTTTTCATTATTTTAAACCTGGAATTGACTTCAAATGAAATATTTCTATTTATTAAAAATATGCATCTTTCAAATTGATTATTTAAAAGTTTGACTAACTCAGCACCTACCACTAACTAATCAATCAATTTCAGGGATATTTCTTTTTCTTTTAACCCTTTCTGTAAATGTCAGATACTGATGTACAAAGAATTTAATTTAATGAAGGAATTAAAGGGATCAGCTTATAGATATTTACGCAAGCACATAATATTCCATTTATAATTTGTATTATAAATCCGTCCTAAAACAATTTATATTAATTACATTGATGGAATAATCGTTCAAATTAGACAGAGCTCTTTCGATTTGCATACATGGTTTGAATGACGCGCGTTTACGCACGGCTCTATGCATGGTGGATGGATACAAGATCGCCACTGAACTTTTTGGTGTGTAATGGGGTCTTCCCGTCGACCTTGACATTTCGTTACCCACGTCTTCCGCTGCAGCCCGTTTCTGTACACACCATCTACATTAATTACCTACACTCAACCCTAGAGGCTACATGCCACATGACAGGTCAACAAAATATCCACAACACACGTGTGTCTAAAAGTAAATAGGAGGACTTCCAGTTAGATTAGGGCCTACCAATTAAGTAACCTATTTATCAGAGCTATAGATTCCTTGCTGTTACTAACTGGTTACTCAACTAATAATATAGTCTAGTTTCTTTACAAATATGAAATTATGTCTGACACTGACAGCAATGACGAAGACGTCCAAGTTTTCCATGTTCAAACTGAGGGATTGATAATCCAACTCAGATGATCTAGGACTAATCTGCTAATGTTAGCTCTCGGCTTCACCAGCGGCGGGGCTATCACAGGCACATAACCTGATAACATGTGGAAGGGAATTTTATTTTCAATGACAAGGATGCTAGTCAGAGCAGTTCAACTTCAAAAAAACGTGGCCAAATTAATATTATAGCCCTAGAACCAAACGATTAGGACGACCTTTAGATGACTGGTGTTCTCACTAAAACTGTAGATGCTGCACAGGGGCGGATCCAAGGGCATGGGGTTGGGTGTTTAAACCCCCTCTCCCCCTCGGAAAAAAAATTACCATCTTGTATTCTCCTTATGAACTGGCGATACACTGAGGGACAAACAGGGCGACCCCCTTACAGTTAAATATTTCTTTGTTTTAAAACGCCCCTCCCCCCCCCGCCCGTCAGTGAAAAGCCAGATCCGCCCCTGCTGCAACATTGACACTTTGGTTGGGGTCAGAAAGAGAGTGTGTTTGCTGCTTTGAAGGGGATTTTGAAAGTCGGGATGGGATAAAAATGACAAAAAATCATCTTGGTTAAAAGGCTACATATGAAGATTATTGTGAAAAGTAATGAGGCCTAGTTGTGGATTATGATTTCAGATCATCTGAATCATGTAGGCCCGCCTAACGTTATAACATAATAAATTATAGGCCTACACTGAAACATGATATGTAAGCCTATATAAAGACCCCTCATCAGAAATTAAAAAGTAGCAATTATTTGTGTCGACTGTACTCACCTGCTCACAGCACACCCATGCCTGCTGTTGTTTTGTCTGTCATCTGTGAGATGCAGTACGCCATGTACACTGGCCATGCTGGATGAGGGTGCAGATGGGTCCTGGGAATTAATGATTCTTCCCACTTTATTTTTCACCCATTTTTTGGCCTAACTATTCTTTTTTTTATAAGGGAAAATGATATAAATATAGATAAAAATAGATATAATTTTTTAGGTTTGTTTTTAACACTGTTTTTAAACTGCAATCCTCGATGTTCGGACCCTAAGAAAAGGCTCACTCATTGTTCGTTCGATTAGTTTTTTAACCCATGCGCACCCTCCTGGATGTGGTGAGTGAGTGATATGACTGACATGATGAGCGATCACTATACAGATCACCATACGAGTGGCGCAGCAATCTCAGGTCTTCTGCCAGTCATAAACAGTGATCCATGTCAGCTGGTTAGACCACGTGTGACTGGAGGAACTCTGAAATACCCTACAAGTGTATTGCTTCACAGCGAGTTTGTCGTAGCACTTCATTATAAACATAATAATTATTAGACTAATGCAACCATGCTGGAGTTATCTGATTGTCGGGGTGGGGGCACACGTGAGCCGTGGCCCCCACAGGCAATGATGCGGTGGGTGTGATGAGAGAATGGTTAGTGACAGCGTCATTACTTTTGTCATTAAATGGGCCTAACATCTTTTATGAACACATTAACAATATTCAAATGTAATACCGGTGCATGACGGTGTGTTGTCGAGTCTTGGCCGTCACTGCCTTGTGGGAGAAAATAGTCGGCAGTGGTCGGCACTGCGTCTGGTTTCAATTGCGCTTTTTTTCCTAAAAAACCTTGGATTTCCTGTGATTTTTTCAAACATATCAACAATGAAACAATCCTCTGTAAAATGATCGCTGCATTGTTTATTGGGCCAGGTGTAAAATCCCCTCTGTGAACTTGATGAAGTCAGGCGTGTAGGTTCATTCTTTGGGTAGCCATGCAAGAGAGTGGGGGATTTTCATCATCTTTTTCGGTCGATAAGCGTGATTTTCACAATTATGAGCAGTACATTCACCCATAGCAAAACATTCACAAGTCTTAAAACTTCAACTGTGATGTTGTCAAAAGTTTCAAAAACTAAAAATAACAATTAAGGAGCGGTTTAAAAAGCAGGCTACTGGTGCACTTCTTCACTACATGTGGTGTGTGTGATCCAGATGCCTGTGCGGCCGGGATGCGTTAAGTGACGTCACTCATATCTAGCCTCCCTCCCCGTGATCTAGTGCATTCCCTATGACAGGCTGATCCAACATGGCACACTCCATGGAAGTGGCGCTGGGTGCAGATATATCAAGTTCAACATGAGTTATTTCTATTACTGTATTCTTTTTGCAAAAAATAACAACGGAATTATAAATTATAAGCATTACACAGTAAAATACCGTTGTGTGGATATTTTCTGTTGGATCCCTTTAAAATAGTTCTAATGGCCGGAGACCCAAAACATTGAAAAATCTCCATGGTTTATACAAAAATATTTTAGCATTGTAAGGGTTATTCATGCTTGGAACAGTGTGTGAAAAGAGCAAATTATCTTTATTAAGGTAATAAGTGGAATTTAAATATTGCTTATTTAAGGTGTTGTCTGCAAATATGATGGTGCTATGGATAGACTGGTGGCTGATTCAGGGAAATGTGGGCCTACACAGTGTCAATGTTGTCAAGGGTCAGTAAATATATTTTTCTAGTAATGCACATTAGTTTACACTCTATAAACTAAAATTAATTATTTAAATCCTTAAACCATTAGTTATTTTTCTCCTCCACCATATTATCTCATGTTTGTAAAATACTTTCAGAACACAATTGCGTCATGTTCGTGGTGATGGAAGTGTTGTTTATGAAAATGGGGACAAAACTCTCACACCTACCACATCAAGTTTATGTCGCTGTGGTTTTAAACATTACTGGGATGGCAAGGAGTATGACAACCTTCCTGAACGGTAGGTATTGTAGTCCAAATCTTCAACATGGATAAAAATGACAAATAAGTGTGAATTAGAAACACAGGGCAAAACTTGATAGTTCTATATATACATATCACGTCCTATTGTACACAGAATTTAACCTCATAATTGTTTTTTCATTTTTAAAATCAATTACAGTACAACACATCTTTAAAATTTGGACCCCAGTTAACATGGATGCCGGGCAAATGCTGCTGGCATGCCAAGACAACAACACCACAAATTACAGTTCGCCACTGTGGCAGCTCCTGACCAAAGTCGCACATTGACTCTGTTCCCTTACGGGCTCACTGTGGAAATCTGAACTAACTCAGGTGCAGTCATGCTAACTCATGATGGGCACAGATCTCTGCATGAGACCTTCTGCTAAACTTAGCCATAGTTAAAAATTGGTTGACTTTGTGTGTGGTGCCATAAAACTCCACACAACACAGAAATAGTGTACATTTCGAGTCTTTCTTTTGCTAATGACTGATACATGTAATTAGTATCAAATTAGGTCTTTGTGACATATACATGTATAATGTTACGTATATATACTTTGATTATTTCACTTAACTGAAATCACTTCGTTCTTACTCTAAGGGCTGTTACTAAATGTGTGATTGTGTTTCTAGACACATTTTTATGCTCACATCACTGTTTCTTTAGATTTCCAGTCAGATTAGAGTGGAATAGACAGGTAATTGATGAGCAGGTAGATTGGTTCCAGCATGAGACAGACATTTCCTTGAACAGTAATGTATTTGAAGTAGCGCAGAAGCTGGTGCAAAAACATTTCCCAGGTCAGCTCATACAATTAATGTTAAATAAATTAATGTACTTGTATATATATATTTTAACTTCCCTTTTCTAGAGATATCTACATAATATTGGTTGATGATAATTTAATTGATTGATTATATGCTTACCTGGTTGTTTAGCCAGTATCTTGGGCAGTCAGAAGCAGAGCCAGTTCTGTGCAGCAGTAATGTCTTACTTGAAAATTGAGCAGCAGCAGCTTTTATTTGTTTTGCAGTGGCTTTAGTTATTCAAGTTAGATTACAATACATAGTAGTTTGTAATGCTGCATATTCTTTTTTATATTAGCACGATGTAACCTATGTCAGAAATATTCACGAAGATATTCACATTATAGCTTATTTCACATTTGTTATAACTACAGTTGAATTTTGGAATAAAACATGTGATTATATTACACAAATGACAGGTGTGTTTGGCAGTGAACGTTTGGTGCAGAAAGTTGTTGACATCATTCTACGGCAGACAGCCAAGCAAACAGAAAAGACTGGAGCCGCTGCTGAACCTTCCTCGTCTGAAGTCAGCATGGTTGACTCTCCATGGAGGGAGGACGAATCTACAAAGATAATACTGACTGGTAGACAAAAGGTATTCACTTGACATAAGGTTTTGATAAACAGCCAATGCTATTGTTGGTCCAGCATCCATTAAGATTTGTTCAATAGAACTTGTGTTCCCGCTTTATCCTATGTTCAATTTTGGCAATGTGATTCAAGAATTACATCAATCAATCAATCAATAAAACTTCTATGGTGCCTATATCCTCACCGGACCAAGCTTCATCAGGCCTTTATACAACAGATTTTTTGCATTTTTATCCCCAAGATTGGTGGCGGGGTTTGTGGCATCGTCCTGGATGTCAGTCCGTCCTGTTATTCGTCTGTTTGCATTTTCAGTCCTGGAGCAGATCTCGTGATTTCTTTCAGTTTGAAAAAAAATATTTAAAAAAGATTTACTTTTTTCATTAATCTCTTAATTTAACATTCAAAATTTAGTTGTTTTTTTGGGTAGTACCATTATCACCTGCTTTACAAATCATAATAGTGCTGCTCCGATGGTAATGCTGGAGTGAAGCTTTGCTCTCACTATATATTGTGTATCTTTTTCAAGAGGGAGGAAGTACTATAATTGTTGATGGCATGAAAGAATTGGTAATTTTCTTGTGTCCAATTGCCTGTTACCGATAAAACTGGGGGTGATAGGTATCTTTCTTTTGAATTTTGTAATGGATTTGATTCAAATTGCTTTGTCTAGTAGATCAAGGACCCCTACATCAAGTATTCTGATTTAGCATGCGCGCTTGCTTGCGCACACCATAACTCACAAACTTTAAAGTCAGGTGTGTGAAATACAGCATGTTGTCATGTTGGACTAATTATACTTTTTTCAAACTTAATCAATTAATTTTTGCATTGTTGTCAACTTTTAGGTGATTTTTTCCTGCTCTCCACTAATTTTCAAATAATGCATGCTTCATATAACATATTCACAGATTTAAAAAATGTCTGGTTACGTGATTAACTGGAAATCATGCTCGCCTCTGACATCCACTCTTTGAGGATTTAGGGGCTCTAAAAGTGACCGAATTGATTGATTATTGATTATCTGATATATCCGGAGCTATGATGAAAATTGAAAGTATGTATTTTAGTAGTGTGTCTTTTCTACAAAAATATTATATTTATCTCTAAAATATAGACATGTAAAAGTCTTATTTTTGTATAAATGAATGTCATCAAATATCATTTTACAAGTCACTGCACAAAGAGGAACTTACTCTCAGTCAAACTGAACGACGTATGCGCAAACAAGTAGAAGATAATGCACCCAAAGAACAGAGTAGAAAAACAAATGAATTACAGCAGCAGAAAGCAGCAGGCGGAGGCAGTCCTAATAAGGTATTTTATCATCATTTGAAGCATTGCAAAAGTTTTTACTGAATTTGTGCGAAATACTAAGATGACATATACAAATATGTAATTTACATAGTTAGCCCATAACTGAAAGTTATTTTGTATAATTTTGTAAGTTTAAAAAACGTTAACGCTCGAAATCTAAAATCTTTATGACTTTAACGTTCAAAATCTAAAGTCTTTATGACATAGCTGCCCTTTTGGCTGAAGTCTATTGTCGTGACACTCTGCATTTGACGGTCACCATGTCCACCTATATGTATGTCACGATTAGTCTGATAACTTTTTTTGTGCTGCTGGAATGTTTACCAAACTTACCATGCAGGGTCTCCATGATAAATGTTTGCTAGTTGACCTTTCTATGACCCTAACTTTTTCGCGCTAGCACTACTTCCAACCGTTTCAAGTGCTTGCGCAGTACTTTTAAAAAAAATTTAGTGATATTTTTTCAAGAGGAATTTACCTTAAAACTTATGATGTAGCCTTTTAAAAGGTGGCCTTTAAGTAGTGGATTTTTGAGGTGTTGCTGTTTTACTTCAATTTGTGTGATAAATTTACAGTCAATCCAAAAATAATGAAACTCATACTTATTTCGGCGACCGTCACTATGACGGCTCGCGATGAGCAGTGAAGACATAGAGCCATGACAGTGAATCAGATCACTGAGGGACCAACCGCATATCTCACATGGAACGACGATTTTCATAATTAGTGGTAATATTAGATGATAAGCCACGTATGTCTATATATTAGGTATTGGTCTTGGAGTTGAGTTTATCAGCATAGGGAAAAGTTTTCTCACAGAAGGTTTGTCATTTGTATTGTTTAGTTTATTTTGGCCTCCATTAACCCCACTCCCCAGTAAAAATCTAGCCATGAATGAAGGTCGGAATAGTTTATTGGAGCGTGATCAACTATTTCAGGCCGATAGGCTTGGTAGTTATTCAATGGATAATATAATATCAGTGATAATTATAGTATCTTATCACACGATTTATAAAAAAAAAACATCATGAAAACATCATATTTGTGTTATAATATTTATTACACTATTTTTAAAACTCACAAAAATATCATATTCGTGTTCCTGACATAAATCATTGTCAGATGGATAGTTCAACGACAGGGCTAATTGACAGGCGTGCTTAAACTCAACATTGGTCAACATCTCCCTCCCATCTCATTCGTCTAATAGGATTTCATGCTGACAGTGTTATTTCACGAGATGTAGACAAGGACACCTGTACCCCCCTCCAAATGATGACATAGTTAAACGCTGAGCATAACATGGCTTCGTTTACACAACTTTGGTCGTTAGTCTGAAATTCCGTGATTTCACTGATTTAGCTTCTACTGCATGTACCGTTTGTTTATATCAGCCAAATTCAACCAATTGACATTTTTATTATTTGCAAATAATTGATATAACGTTTTAACTCCAACATTTGTCTGGTAAATACTGTTATGCTATAAACTATTACCATATCCCTTCAAGCTATTACTGTACCCCGTGTACTTCCCTGTCATATGGACCTAGTGGTAGTACTGGATCAAATCAGGCCATTTCGTATGACACATCGTCTTATAACTTCAATCACCATTATATCCAATATAGTAATAAATAACAACTGTATGCGTTTTTTTTGTGGTATGTGAGTATTGCCAGCAGTTATTGGCGGAAAATATATATTTGTGTTGATTACAATTTTACATGGCCCATTACTTAATATAAATATCAACATAAGCACGTCTGATGCAAAAAAATTAAAAAATTACTCTCAATAATGTTCAGAACTGCAGGGTTCTTGTTGTATCCTGCGGTCCAAACTAACTATGATAATCTTTGCTGTTGAAGTCTTCTCCGAAAGAGCAGAAAAATTCTAGTCCAACAAATGCTAAGATATCTGACCCTATGGACACAGCCGATGCGGGAGCTTCTAGTGATAGTAACGCTAAGAGACCGCACACACAAACCAGCCAAAGTAAACAACAGGGCAAGAAGCGGGTGAGAGTCAGCACTTCAGATGGTAGACAGGTTAGTAAATAACTGCTACTTCTAGCCAGAGACATATGTTGATTGAAGTTTTAATTAAAAAAAAATTCTATTGATCAGTCAGTATAGATAGAATTATTTTTTGTAACCATTGTTTGCATAGCATGAGTTTTCTGTGTGATTGAAAGGTTTATTAAACTATTTTTGTAATATTATAGCATTATGTTCTCTCTGTGATAGATAATGCTGAGCCTGGAGGAAAATATTACGTACACAGGATTACAGCAACAACTGTTCAAAGAGCTTGCTATTCCACCCGTACAGCAGAAAATCAAACATGGGTTCCCTCCCAGAGAACTAATGAAACCAGAAGCTTTGGAAGAAACGCCAGTGGCCATACAAGATGGTGATCGCCTAATGGTAGAACTCCTACCTGATCCAGAAGCTGGTATGTGACAATGATCAGTAACATACCTTATCTCTCAAAGTGATAATCATGTCTATAGCAGCTTGTAACCTTTCTTTTGTCCATAAAAAAAAAATTTAAAGGCAAAATGAGAATTCAATTCACTAGATTGACATAATTATATTTTGATTCAAATTGTGGAAATGCTAGTAATTTTTACCCTATTTGACAACTTTAAAAAATTTAATTTCTGAAACTTAGCCCTTTAACCCTTGCAGCGCGGGGATCAACTTTAGACGTCAGAATCTGATGTCTCTAGACTTCAGATTCTGCCGTCTAACGCCGATCCCCACACTGTAGGAGTAACAATATTTATTATGCCAGTAGATCCATCAAATAGGTATTTAAATAAAGCTGAAAGAGCTGACATTTATGATGATTTCAAATTGAAAAAAACCTTTTGTCTCCATGGATTATATAAAAATATTTCAGCACTTAAAGGTTATTTTTATCTGGAGCTGTTCTAGCTAATTTGATTGCACTGTTGATCCATGGGTCCTAGGTGTGACTTCCAGCATTGTTTCTTTGAAGCACATATAACAAAGAAAACACTAATAACCTGGATCAAATTTTTAGGATAATAACCATAATAATAAATACTAGAATAAATTTAAACCGCTTATAAATATTTTAAAAGTTACCAGTATATCTAACTACTGGTGGCCATGTTTGTATAATATAAAGTAATTTTTCCAAGGAATAAGAATTATTCTCATTTTATACTGATTAAAAATTACACATCACTATAATTTATCACTGTAATTTATTGTAAATTGTAGTAAGCAAAACAAAAAATTATAAGAAATCATTATTAAACATTTATTTTTCAACTATGATGCCTTTGAATCAAATACAGCTACTGTGAGTTCATTGCCGCAGCTGATGAGTTACAATAACTTCTTTCCACCATCTATATTTTCTGACTCTATCTCATAGCTGGAATTTACATCTTCTATTTTCAGAAAATGCCTGTCCAAAAGATCCTGACAAAGTATGGCCCCTGCTTCCACAGCAAAGACAAAGCTGGTCTGGATTTGAAGCAAACTCGCGGGATCATTCAGCTGAGCAATTACTTAATGGTCTCACTAGCAGCTTACAGGATGGTCAGTGGAAGCATATTGATCATTTGTTTCACCGCCAAGTTGTTCAATGTAAATTTTCACTCACTTGAAGATGTGTTTCGCTGGCGCGATCCACAACTTCAAGTGAGTGAAAATTATTCAGATTTGACAAAATGGAGATTAACGATTTGAAAATTGTATTGTTCGATATCATGTTTCAACTTTCACATGTTTAAAAGTTGGTATGTAATGTGCTAATGAAAAATGAGAAAAACTAATGTAATCGGGACCGGCTGTTAAAGGGCTAAATCTTTCAACACCAATACCCAGACACTTTCAGTTGTAGAACATGACACTCCCGCGAGAATAACTCCCTGTACACCTCCCTCCTGGGACATTGTTGAGAACATTTCTAACCACTATAACTTCGGACACATCAGCATCTTTTCATTATTAGAGCCCTAAATTTGATGGTGAAATGGTTATGTTTCACTGTCTATAGTATAGAGAATTGGAGTTTTAGAAAGGCATGGTTCCCTGTATTCACCAAATGTTTAGTCTCAAATTAGGAAAATGTGAGTAATTTTCACCCACTTAAATAAAAATTTAATTTTTTAATGTACCTGTAGTGCTTTAATGGCTAAAAACTGTCTGCAATAAAGAGAACCCAGTCTATGTAGAATTGTAGGTTAAATTATACAAAGTAGGAAGCAAAATATGTAGACGGCAGAGCTTCATAAATTCCACAAGTAATTTTTTTCATTCAAATAGTCTGGCACATAGTAAACATCAGGCACATATTACGCATATTTGAAAAAAGGCACATATTACCAAGCGTGGCTTTATGAAAACAGCACCCCATATTTTAACCAGGAGTGTAACAAGGAGTGTGATTCACACCTAATGGTCGGAATTACTTGAAATTACCATTGATTGAGGTGTGGAATTAATAGCACACTTTAACCCTCACAGCGCGGGATCGACTTTAGTCGTCAGAATCTGACGTCTGTAGACATCAGATTCTGACGACTAAAGTCGAGACATCAGATTCTGACGACTTAAGTCGATCCCCGCACTGTAAGAGTAGAAATATTTCTAGTGTCCGTAGACCCATAACATAGGTACCGGTATTCAAATGAATCAGAAAGAGCTAACTAAGACATTTATCATGATTTTAAGGTGAAAAACCCTTTGGTTGCAATATTTTTTTACAAATAAATTCAGCACTTTAAGGGTTATTTTGTTATTAGGTGCACTATGTTGTAAGACCCCAATAGCACCTTCATGACGAAGGCCTGTATTATACTTGAGTATTTTTATAAATTTCCTTTTTAGGCCTGAGCCAAGTTTTTGGTGGATGCCTATTGTCGTCACCGGGCGCATCCGCCCGTCTGTCCGCCACTTTCAGCACTCTAACTTGTTTCGCATAACTAGAATGCACATTAAACTTCACATACAGGTTAATCATCACTAAAGCTTGACTGATTAAGTCTCCACCCACTATGTGGTGGTGGAGACTTATTGTTTTTGCTGAGTCGGCCCGCCGCCGCCACTTGTTTCTGCTCTCACTCAAAAACCCCTACTCAGATTATTTCCAAATATTTACAGTATGCATACTGGCCCTGGGGAATTTGCCTGGTAAATTTTTTTTTTGCGTTTTTTCAGTTTCTCCAACAAAATCCAAGATGGCCGCCAAAATCCTATGGCGCACGCTAGAGCTCAAACCGCTTCATCGATTTGTTTCATGTTTGGTTTAAAGGAAAGACCTTACCCTGGCCGTGAGCTGAAAACTTTTGGTGTGATTCTGATAATAAAAACTTTGATTTTTTTACGCTTTTGTATTTTAGCGGATATTTCTGTTATTATAGCCATACACCCCTACTCGAATTATTTCTAAATATTTGCAGTATGCATATTGTCTCTAGGAAATTTGCCCTGTAAATTTTTTTTTGGCGTTTTTCAGCTTCTTCAACAAAATCCAAGATGGCCACCAAAATCCTATGTCGCTCTCTAGAGCTTGAACCGCTTTATGGATTTGTTTCATGTTTAGTTTAAGGGAAAGACATGTTGTGATTATTTTTTGGTGATTAGTTTTTTGTGTGATTCTTATAATAAAAACCATGATTTTTTAACGTTTTAGAATTTTAGCGGATATTTCAGTTTTGTTCATTTTGGCTATTATCAAAATTTGTTAATTTAGCTATACGCCCCTGCTCGGATTATTTCTAAATATTTGCAGTATGCATATTGGCCCTAAGGAATTTGCCCGGTAATTTTTTTTGGCGTTTTTTAGTTTCTTCAGCAAAATCCAACATGGCCGCAAAAATCCTATTTCGCTCTCTAGAGCTTGAACTGCTTTATGGATTTGTTTCATCTTTGGTTCAAAGGAATAACCGTACCCTGGATATGTGCTGATTAGTTTTTTGTGTGATTATGATAATAAAAACTTATATTTTTTTACTTTTCAGGATTTTAGCTGATATTTCAGTTTTGCTCATTTCGGCTATTATCAAAATTTGGTAATATGGTTATACAGCTAAAATTTTATCTTTTGTTTATGCTCAGTGGCTCTGAGAAAAAAGTCAGGTGAATTTTTTTCTTTTTTCATTTTTTCAACAAAATTCAAAATGGCTGACAAATCACATGTTACTCTGAAGAGCTTGATCTGCTTCACCGATTTGTTCCAAGGAAGCAACTTACCCTGGCCATATGTTGATTAGATTTTGGTGTGATTCTGACATCACATTTTCACGTGGTTTACATAAAAATTTGGTGACAGTACTGTATTTCTCTATAATTAATGTACTATGTTGGGCGGCAAATTTAGTTTCACATTTGACCTTTCTGTGACCCCTATGATCGTGACTTTTTTCCGATCGACATTTTTTCTCGTTAACGTGATTGACTCAACATTTTCTCATGTATCGCTCCCAAATTTATACCATATATTCATTTCACTAATAGCTCAGATGAGTTGGAAATTGGGCAAGATTCGGACAGAAACTAGGTCATGGCGGCCGATTATCGATCATTATTTTTTTAATATGCGTATTATCTGGAAAAGCGGACCAGATAGCTTGACCATTACTATAGAACAAAATGTGCAGTTCCATTTAGGGATATACCATGAAAAATGTCAACATGATAAAATTCAAAATGGCCGACCTGTGGCCACTTCCGATCGACAACTTTTCTCGTTAACGAGATTCACTCAACTATTTTTTATGTATCGCTCCAAAATGTATACCATATATCCATTCCACTAATAGCTTGGATGAGTTCAAAATTGGGCAAGATTCAGACAGAAACTAGGTCATGGCAGCCAAAATGGCTCATTATCGGTCACCTTTTTTTGATATGCGTAATATCTGGAAAACTGGACCAGATAGCTAGACCATTACCATTAAACAAAATGTGCAGTTTCAGGAGGAATATACCATAAAAAATTAAACTTGATCAAATTCAAAATGGCCGACCGATAATTTCAATAATGGCGACGGGCTATTGTCGAGTGTGCTTTTGTTTCAAATGATTTTCACTTTTATATGATGATTAGAGGCTGAGGCCTATTTCTGTTGCCGACGGGTCTTGTTTGTGTTTATGTTGAGATGGGAATTACAGTGCTGTCAGTAATTCACATCTCAAAATGAAAAAAATGAACAAATACCTTGGCAATAGTGTTAACCCTTTAGAGTACTGGTGTCAAATAGATTATTCTCATTTTTATTCGGACCAGTTTTTAAAAGTCAATTCAGTCTTCAATCTGTGACACTGACACATACATTGTGACATCAATATCAAGCTTCACTTAAAGCTGTGAATCGATCGGAGACGCAACTCCATGTGACCAAAAATTTTACTTTATTAACTGAGGGCTGTAGGGGTTTTAAAATCATTTTTTTGTTACTGCGTTCTCAACAATACGATATACAGATATATTAGATTCATATTACTCTATCTAAGCTGAAGTCAATAGAATGACCATCAGTACCCAGAGTTGATGACATCAGGCCTTAGTTTACTATTAACAGTATTACCACTAGACCTATTTATTCAGATCCTTGTAATTTGAAGTTGTGGTTCACGGTATACAGAAACAATTTAAAATGGGTACATGTATTATCATCAAGGAATATCACATATTATTCTGTGTTGTTCTAATTCTATGTTGATATTTGATGTTGAGCAGGAGCCGCAGACAGCCTTGATACCTCCATAGCATCTCTAGCTCTGATGGCTACACTAACAGGAAGGGATCTCTGGTCATATGTACAAGGAATGCCACATCTATTCTCAGTTGGAGGTTTGTTTTATGAGCAGGTGAAGCGAGACCTTGGACTGATAGAAGGCAAGCATTGTCAATTACCAAGCATACCAGGAAAGGTAATTATTGAGCCTTATGCAGTACACATAAGAAATTTACCCAGTGTTGATATAATGTTGAACCAGCATTGCAGATAGTGGTCTATCATTAAGCCAACACTGGATCAATTTATAGTTTTTGTAGAGTACAAAGCAACACTCGATTAAAGACACTTCGCTGCCACTGCAATGTACTAGTAGCAGACCTACCTTGTCTGCCAGACCATTGTATTTAGTTTTCTGTGGATATCTGACAACCTTATGGTTAACCTGTCTCAACTGTGCAAATTTGAATCTAAATTAAAGCAGATCTCTGAAACCTATGTAGGGATTTCTTTCATATTGGAGACACACATCCCTTAGAGGGTGTAGATGTGCCTTTTGGTGTTTATAAACTTTGACCTACTTGAATAGCCGACTATCGGCCATAATTAACTTTATTATTTTTGATATCTGGTAAATCATGCCAGATAGCTATACCATTAGCTATGTATGCCAGATAGCTATACCATTAGCTATGTATGGATATGTATGGCTTAAGTGTTGAAATGTTATGAAAAAATACCTGGAAAATTATCCCAATCTAAAATGTTAGGCATGTTTAAATTGATCTGTTGAAGGCAGGTCTAAACGTTGCAATAATTTCACACTAAGTTTCAAAGTGAGTAAAAATGATACGCTTTCTATTTAAATTGTATATATAATTTTGGGACTGAGATTCTGATCAAAAATTGAGTGAGCTTTAGGCCAATGTCTTGTGTTAATTTGACACTATTTTTAGAATGTGAGGATACAAAGTCAAAACCATGACCCAAAAATACCTGGATGCTGAAATAATATTTTATTCTCAATAGTCAAGATAAGTTGATATCTATGCTTGCTTATTTTTTAAGGTATTTCGGTATTCTTCAAGTAATTCCCGCTTGGAGTTATGCTTAGAACCACATGGACACTTTGCTGTTGAGCCAGGAATAGAAGACCGAGTGGTAAAGTCATCTAAAGTTCAGAATCAAAGCCATTTGATGGACAACATACCAGATTCTGTAATCAAAGCTCTTCAGACACCTGCTACAGGTACTGTGGTAAATAAGGCTATGAAGATACCTACTCCAGATAGAATGCCTCACATACCTTTCTCTGGTCCGGGACAGAGTCTGCAATCAAGCAAAGAAAACATTCGTATGCCATCTGACCTGGACCCCCCTCACCATAAACATAATAATCATAAGGCAAAACATGTCAATGAATCAAACTCAAGTCATCCAGACAAAATACCAGAAGAGGTAACGGAGGAGATGGAGACAGACGCCGAGAGAGAGCGTCAGCAGTACACCAGAATAGGTCCAGGGTACTCCGTTATAAATCCACAGGTGACTGATGAAGTAAATACCACATCAGAAATGATTCACAACCTAGCTTCAGGTCTCCATTCAATAGCTGAGCGGGCCAGAGAAGACGATGACGATGAACTATTGACCAGCAAGGCTAGTACATATACTACTATTTAGTTCAAATAGTTTTAAATGATATGACATTGAGAATTATGTTGTATTTACTTAGTCCTGGGTAGGATGAGCATACATCATAAAGGCTGTATATATCCCTTTTGAGTTAAATGTAACATTTTTCCTCAAAAATTTGATCATAAGCGATATCACATGAAATATGTCCAACCAGAACAATTTTTAAATTTTATTATAAAGTCCATCACTGGTCTGTAAAAATGATAAAGGATCCTAATATCATAACTGACAAGGTGAATGACTGGCATATGAACGAGACTTAGTTGTGTTCTTGTAGGGCTATAATAGCATAGCATATAAAGATTTTTGCATCTAAAGATGTTTGTACTGTTGCTTTAAATACTGTATTTATTCTAATAAACGTTAATTAGAATACCCCAGTTGAGATTACTGGTGGGATGTGCGGTTATTAGAGTAGTTTTGAGCCCGCCTTTTAATTTTAATTAAAAAAGATGGGCTATTGCAATTGAAGTTCGTCGGCGTTAACATTTACCGGTACTTGTGGGAGCGATAACTTGGAAATTTTTTTCATGTATCCTTCCCAAATTTGTTATGCATTTTTACTAATGACCAGTTCTCGGACAAGTTCAATAATGGCTGGAAAAAATTCAAAATGGCCGATTTATTGTGATTTTTCGAATTTTATGTCAATAATTTAACCTTGTGGGCATGATAACTTGAAACGTTTTTCATGTATTATCCTCAACTTTATTATGCATATTACTAATAAGCATTTCTCGGACAAGTTCAATACAGTAGATCCTGTCACCAACGATCTTGCTTCTGCCAGTCGTTGGTGACACAAAGTCGCTGGTCACAGAAATGAGGTTTTGCTGTAAAATTTGCGGGTGCGGTGGCTGGTTCAATGTCGGGCTAATGACGGCGACATTTACCCAGCATTGACTAGTAGTCATTGTGGATAAAAGCACGCGGTTGCGGCAACTTTTTAATGCCAGGGCCCATATTCTCGTACAAGTTACGATATATCGTAGGCTTCTGATTGGTCGAGATGGCCATCTCGACCAATCAGAAGCCTACGATATATCGTAACTTGTACGAGAATACGGGCCCTGTTCCAATATCCCTGCTTATGACGGTGTTTTTCAGAATGGCCGCTAGCTACGCTAATCACGCTACCAGAGCACAGGTTATATAAGCCCAGGTAGCTTCTGACCCTTTACAGGCATGAGGCGTTGTATATTCACATTAAATGTGTCACTATCGGACCGATGATGTAGCCCTGGTGAAACAAAAAAATAACTTGTAAAACAAAAAGGGAACAGTTATTCATTACTGATGGTTGATACACTAACAGGAGCATTATGCCCACACTAGGACGTTTGTACTGTCCCCGCCCCAGCAGACACAATACGTTGAATCAATGTTGGTTTAACGTTGGTCCACCGTCTACGACGCTGGACCAACGTTAAACCACCATTGAATCAACGTATTGTGTCTGCAAACACAGGGCATTCACCTAATGCTGTTACAATGTTGGGCCAGCGTTGAAGACGGTGTGCTAACATTGAAACAGCTTTGGGTGAATGCCCCGTGTTTGCTGGGATGTGGCCGGACCTCGCTCATATAGGACGTTCGCTAAGTGTGAATAAACACGCAGAGAGGGGTTTACTGTTGACTGACAGGCTGTGTATAGCGTAATTATGACGGCGCCGCTCTGTCTACCGGCCAGCACACAACTGAATAACACTTGACATTTAGTGTACTATAGACAAAATTATTTGTATAAATAATCATGGCGTATCTTCTTATTACATTCCCTGAACAATTTAATACGATTGTATTTTAAAACATGTTTAATTAGCGCTGTGCAAAATAAACCATTTTATATACTTTTCGACTAATGCGAGCATCAAATTGATTTATAGGGCATATCTTTAGTTGATCATTGGACATGAAGGGTTGGATGATTTTCTACGGGCGCCAGGTGATATTGCTGTGCAGTAACAGCGACTGTCTGAGGTGGATAGGCCTCTTGCGACAACAGCCTGATCTTCCAGCATTATACCTCTCTGTTAACCATGATATCAACACAGTCAGATCTGACATGCAGTGGTTTGCTCATGAATGTTTCTAAAAGTCGTATGACGAAAAAAGTTGAAGTCGTTCGACACAAGTAATATAATGACCTTCTACCAGATATTTGAGGTCGCAAGTCGCATTAGACAGAAAGTCGTTGATCACAGGTCGTTAACTATAGAAAAATGTTCCGTGCAAAAAAAAGTCGTTGGAGACAAAAGGTCGTTGATGGCAGGGTCGTTGATGACAGGATCCACTGTAATTGCTGAACAAAAATTTAAAATGGCCGATTTATAGCGATTTTTCACATTTTACATCAATAATATGACTTTGTGGGCGCGATAACTTAAAGTTTAATAATGGCGGAGGGCTATTGTCGAGTGTGCTCTTGTTTAATGATCATATAGTGTACACGTATGTGACGACCATTGGTTTTATTTTCAAATCATAAGGTTTGGCGTTTATTTGAATATGGGCATTTATTAGAATAACTATTGTGCTTTTCATGTCTTTAGTCGCCAATTATCACCATTGTTTGTTATTAGCATTTTTACTAAGCTGGTACACGTTTTTCCTTCTCTAGACTAAATTCGATAAAAAAATATTTTTTTCTTCAGATCTCACCTCAATTTTAAGGAAACTTAGTTATTTTTTATAAAACAGTCTACAGCGTACTACATGTATAGTATTTAAAATTAAAGTGCGAAATATTTCCATTTTAATTGTGGTATTTCACATTTTAATTGTAGTATTTCACATTAACTCATAAACCCTTAAAGCGCTAAATTAATTAGTAAAAAAACATCACAACCAAAGGTTTTTTTCAATTTGAAATCATCATAAATGTCTTGGGTCTACGGCCATCAAAAATATTTCTACTCTTACAGCATGGGGATCAACTTTAGTCGTCAGAATCTGAAGTCTACAGATGTCAGATTCTGATGACTAAAGTCGATCCCCGGGCTGTAAGGGTTAATGACGGCCCTCTCAGTACATACATTTTTCAAGACATAATTTTTTTGACGTCACAAAACACAAGTTATCGCTAGCGCTTTTTTGTAGCATTGAAATACCTTGCCCATGATATATTGGGCTCCATCTGGAATGAGTTAAACTAATGTTATTTAAAATTTACTGTATGGTAATCTATATATATAGTATATGCAATATATATAGACTACACTATGATATATTTTGAATAACATTAATTAAATGGCAAATGCTACACCCTATAAAAATGGAAGTATTATAGCTTAGTCCACACAGCACTAACACAGCACTATTTTAACTGACTTATTAAAACCCATTATTTAGTCTACAAACATCATTTAGTCTACAAACATATCACGGCATGAACAGAATTTTGATGTCAAATATCAGTTCTAGCACTGAAGCGGTTAAACTAAATGTTTGCACATTTGACATGTTTAAACAGTATTCTTATCTTGGTAGGACAAGGGTTTTAGACACTCCTCATTAAAATGATTAAATGTATGATCTTCATTTTGTTGTGTGTTTTACATAACTACGTTTCTATGATCAGTATTATAATGTGATTATATGTTTAGGTGGAAATTTCATCGCATGTTGTTCATGAAGAAGAGAGTCAAGAAATGGCAGAGGAAGCTGACCCCCCTCCTGATAAAATGAACCTAACTTGACATTTTTCCGTAATCATTTCATCAACCATTTGAAATAAACTATTTGAAGTTTCTTATTTGCTACAAAATGTCAGCAAATAAGCTGTTATTTAACATTTTGTTGTTGTTTTCTCATCATCTCGATTCATTCTTGGCAATGCTAAAATTTGTTTTTGTTTGATACAATCTCACCAGAATGTAACGGAATCACATTTGTCTTTGCTCATCAAACCCACTAGTTGAAGCAAACAAAACTAAACTGCATAAACAGTTGTTGTTTGAAATAAATATCATCTAACCATGTTATAAGTGAATAATAAAAGCATTACCGGTATACAGATACATGTGATTGGAAAACAAATTATAAGTTGTGTTAGTATACTTTATTTTGTGATTTTTGTGGAATTCTCCATATTTAAATTGTCAGCATGTATTTTTCTTCAAAGCAAAATGAGGTTTTATCTTCCAACTGCAGAAGCATTGCCACGTAATACATTTAGGCTTGTAGCATTTGTATGACATTTTTTTCAAAAATTGAAGGATTATTGTGCTTGAAATGGAGTTATATGTACTTTTTGATTTTTTGAAAAATAATGGATGTCCCTTTCGTGTGTGTCGCTACCATGACTGACAACGTAAAGTAGGTAACATCAGTAAAAATTCTCACTTTAAAATTTTTTTTGAAATGTGCCAAAAATAAGTTTGAATAGGCCTGGCGATGTTGAATCACTCAATTCTGTATTTACATCTTGACAACAAACAAAATGAGATAATTATACTTAACCCTTTCAACCCTCATTTCCATGAAACTGGTTTACCAATACATGGTAATTTTCTTTAATTTTTAAACCACATCAAATCATCTTCATTCACTACAAGTCGAGAATTGCGACATCAATTCGCGGCTTGTAATGGATGAAGATGACCATGGTAAATCCAGGCTTGAAAGGGTTGAGTCAGTGTAGTCTGATTAATATTGTTATAATATGTACTAGAAGTCAGAAAGTTTTAAACATTGCTAAAAAATATTCCCAATTTAGAAACTTAGCATGAAATATACGGAGATGTGAAGGTTTGTCATCATTATTCACTGTGATATGTATATTATTGTTCTGTATAATCGTATTATTTACTTATGTTTGATTTCACTAAGCTATAAAACTACCATTCTCATCAGTAAATTTGGGATGATAATATTTTCTCCCCTTTTCGGTTCTAAAATGGCCTGTGAAGCAAGATGAAAGCATCCACTAATTGATTTAGATCTTCAAAGTTGACCATGTTAAGAGATGAACACAATTTTGTCTCATATTTTTTAGCATCAATTGAAAAGTGTTCTCCTAAATTGCCACCCCAAAAATTTGTGAACTTTAAATTTTCGGAATCATTTGTCGGATTCTGTTCAAATTTGAATATTGTCTTTAGAATTGTGTATCTATTGGAACACATATGTTAAACAACTAACATAAAACTGAGGTGTTGTGCAGGAAAAAAACATTAACCAAGAATATCTGACAAGACAATATTGAGCTTTGGCTTCAAGATATTTACTTTGATCCTCAGCAATTAAATTATACAAAAATTATGTCAGAATTATTTAAAATCTGTTATGAAGACCCTTGAAATATAATGTATTTATAATTTGTCAAAGGCATCATTTGTTTAAACAAGTTATATCCGTACATGTATTTGTTTCGACTTGGAAGTCCCATGATATATGCTCAAAACGTGATATAATGTGAACTATTTGTGTGTATTGTATTATAACCAAGCTTTTATACATTGCTCACTGGTGTGGAGACTTACCGACCTGAATAAGTTACTGCAGATGCTCGCAATTGGGCAGAATACAAAACTGTACAGTGGAACCTGTTAGGATAGCCCAGCAAACACAAAACATTTGGATAACATTTGTACAACGTCGGCCCAACGTCTTCGACGTTGGTCAAACATTGTACAAATGTTTTGTGTTTACTGAGAGACCGCCGCCAATCAAGGAGAAAGAATACAATTTGATAGATTCGTAGATCCGAATGTACCAGACGTGCAGCGCAGACTATATATTCACTCGACATCAGTAATACTGGAGGCTCAGTGAAACTATATGCAGATCTATCGTAATTCAGTTTTTTCTTTGACTTAAAATACACATAATAGCCATGAGCCCAGCAGACACGTGACGTTAACCAATGCTGATCTATAGTTGGACACCGGTCAAGTGTTGAGATGGACTCCCAAGATGGTCAGCAATGACTAGAAAAAGTTGTAGAAAATGTTATATTTGAATCTACTGTTTCCGGAATAGACAGGTCACAGGTGTATGTTAAACCACAGGAAAAGGTTGTCTTCCATAACAGGTTGGTTTAAATTAAAAAAAAACAGATATTGTGGAACATTAAATAGCAGGTTGGTTTCCCATAAATAAGGGTGGTCTCCTATATCATGTTCCACTGTACATGGATGTGAAAGGTTGAATTCTGCTCACAAGTATTGCTTGCATTTCCATGATATCCAAGATGTATTCAGATACAGCCCATCGAATATAAAAGATGGTTATAATGTGTCGGTTCAATGCTTTTTCAACCAATTCTTAGTCTTTTAAAAACCCGTAGCCAGTTGATCGTTATATATTATTTTAAATTGCTGATACATTTGTTATCGTTAATATGTTATGTATGCATTTGGCATGATGATACAAACCTGTACACACAATAATTAGTTGTACCCCTCTTTCTACACACAAAGGAATCTTTGAAGTATTTGAACTTGTGTTTGTGCGCAATGACTAGAGTTACAATCATTTATTGTTCTCAACAAATTAATCATGTTTGAACAGTATTAGTCGCAAATCAGCAATGAGTTTGTGTAGCAAGCAATGATTTATGTTTCTTGTGTATTATATGGTTTGATTGATTTAATTCACTTTTAAATGAATAAAGATATCACCATACTAAACTAAACAATAAAAATTTGTTTACTTTTTATCCCCGCCCGTAGGAGAAAGGGGATTTTAGTCACGCCATAATTCTGTCCAGTGTCCGGCGTTACGCTTTTTTATCGGGCGCGAAAACATTTTTTTGGAAATTTTAACATCACATTCCTAGCAATATGGGGATGTGCAAGTGATTTTTATCCCCCGCCGACGAAGTAGGGGTGGGGGATATTGTCATCACCATGTTTGGCCGTGCGGCCGTTTCCGGACGATATCTCTGAAACCGTTAGCCGGATTGCTTTCATATTGCACACACACATCCCTTAGGGGGTGTAGATGTGCCTTTTGGGGGTTTTGACCTAGTTTTTGACCTTCGATTTTGAGGCGATTATCGACTTTAATTGATGCGGATAATAAGTTCAGTTTCCTAGATTGTTTTCATACTGCACACACAAATCCCTCGGGGGGTGTAGATGTGCCTTTTGGGGATTATGACCTTTGACTGCTTGCACGAGTTTGCGCAGTGAACAATGATCTGAATAAAATAGTTCAGAGTTGCTCACTGTGTGGCGTGTTGTCATTGAAATGTGTGTAACAGTTGTCTGAATAAAACAGTTCATCGTTGCTCACCGTGTGGCATGTTGTTATTGAAAAAGGTGTATTGATTGGGGATGATAAGTTCAGTTTCCGGACGATATCTCGCAAAGCGTCTGCTGAATTGTTTCCATACTGCACACACAAATCCCTCAGGGGCTGTAGATGTGCCTTTTGGGGGTTATGACTTTTGCCCTAATTTTTTATTTGGAGGCGATTATTGACTTCAATTGATTGCGGATGATAAGTTTAGTTTCCGGACGATATCTTGCAAAGCGTTTGCTGAATTGTTTTCATACTGCACACACACATCCCTGAGGGGGTGTAGATGTGCCTTTTGGGGGTTATGACCTTTGACCTAATTTTTTACCTTTGATTTTTAGGCGATTATTGACTTTATTTGATTTTGGATGATAAGTTCAGTTTTTGGACGATATCTCACGAAGCGTTTGCTGGATTGTTTTCATACTGCACACACACATCCCTCAGGGGGTGTAGATGTGCCTTTTTGGGTTTATGACCTTTGACCTAATTGTTGACCTTCAGTTTTGAGGCCATTATTGACTTTAATTGATGGTGGATGATAAGTTCAGTTTCCGGATGATATCTCAGGAAGAATTTGCTTGATTGTTTTCATATTGCATACACATATCTCTCAGGGGGTGTAGATGTGCCTTTTTAGGGTTGCGACCTTTGACCTAATTTTTTTACGTTTGATTTTGCGGCCATTGATGACTTTAATTGATGGCAGTAAATAAGTTCATTTTCCGGATGATACCTTGGAAAGTGTTCGCTGGATTCATATTGCCACACACGTCCCTTACGAGTGTAGATGTGCTTTTTGGTGGTTGTGACCTTTGACCTATTTTTTAACCTTTGACTTTGAGGCCATTATTTACTTTAATTAATGGCAGGGGATATCGTTAGCGTCAGCGCTCTTGTTGAAAGATGCTACTAAAATTCAAAATGGCCGCCAGAGGTCAACTCCAAATTTTTTTGTGGGCGCAAAAACTCACATTCCCCACGATTTGGAGATGTGCAGGTGACTTTTTCAAGGTTTTACTGATATTCAAAATGGCAGCCACAGATCAACTTAAATTTTTTCGTTGGCGCAAAAACTGAAAAAAATAGTCAGAAATTACTCACATGTTACTAGCATATTCCCCATGATATAGAGATGTGCTGGTAATTTGTGTAAGGTTCTACTGAAATTCAAAATGGCCACCACGGATCAACTTCAGAATTTTTTGAGGGCAAAAATAATTCACAAAGTCAGAAATAATTTAAATTTTACAATCACATTACTCACCTTCTGGAACTGTGCAGGTCATTTTACTGGAATTTAAAATGGCCACCACAAGTCGACTTTTCAAATATTTGTCACCGCAAAAACTCCTAAACTAATTTATAGTGGTGGATGATATTAGAAACAAAGTAACCTTTGATATTAGAAAATCCATAAAAACATTATTATAGAAATTTGTTTAGTGAAAATGTGAAACAGCCTACCAAGCTCTGGGAGGCATGGAAACAAGTGCTTCCACAGGGGAAATCCTCTGTTGAAATGCTCGAACTGAACGATGCTGGCAATGTACTTAACACCAACAAAAGCATTGCAAACCATTTTGATTTTTTTTCAACTGTTGGCAAAAAACTGTCTCGAGAAGTTCAGGGGAGTAAAATCTAAAATTGAAAACCCATATGGAGACCATGGAAATTCATTTTCTTACACGGAAGTCACATCAGAGCTAATAAAACAAGGGCTTGATTCATTGAACGTTAAAAACTGGAGGGGGATGGGGGGCTTAGACGAAATCTAGACGAAATAAATCCAAAAAAGATGCAGCCCAGATTGCTAGTGCCCCTTTGGCGGATATTTTTCTTAACTCAATGTTAAAGGGTAGCATATTCCTCAAACCTGAAAAAATCCTAAAGTATTCCCGATATTTAAAGCTGGTGACCCAACAGATGTGTCAAATTATAGGCCAATATAATTCATGTTATTCCTGTGATAATGAAGGTTTTTGAACGGATTGTACATAATCCATTGTCTACCTATTTGAATAAGGCGGCACTGATTGATGTTACAGAATATATCATCAATGGGCTCAACTCATTGAGAACTAGTCATAGCCGTAATGTTAGATTTTAATAAAAAACATTTGATACGGTGGACTCGGAAATCATTACAAAACAATTTGAGTGGTTTGATAATTATATGCTGCTCTCCTGGTTTAAACATTGTTTCACGGTCAGGAAGCAGACAGTCCAGTTCAAAAGCGAACAGTCTGAAGAACGACCTGTAAACTGTGTGCCACAAGGAAGTATTCTGGGACCGCTACTGTTTATGGTTTATGTTAACGAACTGCCTAAAGTGTGCTCAAAAAGCAAGGTTATTTTGTATGCTGAAGACACAGCTATTTATGCAAAGGTACAAACATTGCACAAATTCAAAAAAACGCTGAACTCAGAGATGAGCCTTTGCTCAGACTGGTTCACGCAAAACAAATTACAGATGTTTTTCAAACTAAAAGTAAGTTTGTTTGGTACTTCCCAGAGACTGGCATTCACTTAATTTGTCCTGATAATTTCGATATAAATGTAAGTTTTTAAGTAGCCCTACTTATAGGTTGGGATTACAGTAAATTCGCCCCAAAACCAGCTCGCCTATCATACCAACTCGCCCCTTTACCAGCTCGCCCCACTTCTACTACCAACTCGCCCCATGATTTTTGACAACTCGTCCCACTTTGTTACCAACTCTGATCAACTCGTCCCACTCTTCTTACCAACTCGCCCCACTCTTCTTACCAACTTGCTCCACTTTGTTACCAACTCGCCTCACTTCTCGGACCACGCAGGCTGGGCCTATTACTACTCGTACCAACTGGTCACACTTTTCTTAGGAAACTTTATCAGCGGACAATATATATATTTTTTTCAGTTATATCAATGTTATGTGTGTTCTGTATGAAAGTATAGTACGACATCTTACAACAATAAAATAAATAAGAAACGAATATTTTTTTCGACATTTTAAGTACCTGTAAAATATACGTCAGGCATGTTTTTTATGTATAGATCTCTATAATGTAGATCATACTATTACACAGTATGATAGATCATACATTTGTCTGGTTTTAAACACCTGACTAATAATAGTTTATAACATATTCACAGCTCAATGTTAGGTTTATATATATGTTTGCTCAATATTTTAGAAGCTGGTTTGCTGTTTTTCCCAAGCCTTAGACTGTCCCACTGTTGATTTATTCTGCCTTGCATCTGGCGATAATTATTTCTTTGTAATCTATGAAGCTTTCCGTTCTTCGCCAGATTAATCTCTATCGTAAACGTACTTTACTTTTCAAAATATTATAATTAAACCAAAAATATATTGATATATATAACTTTTCATAGGTCCTAAACCTTCCACAAACATTTGTGTATAGGCCCTTCTAGTAATTAGCTATTATAATCACTGCTCCACACAGCTGACTCCACAAGTTGACCCAATGTTGGTTTTATGCTTGAGATTGTCTGCAACGCCGGCCCAGCAGGGAAACAGTATTGTCAATGAGTCGGCGTCTCGTGTTTGCACACACATGACACGTGGAACCATTGTTGTTTTCTTGTTGGGCCACCATCTGCGAAGCTGGACGAACATTAGACTAAAATAGCAGAGTTAAAACAATGTTATTGTGGTGTTGGTCTACCGTCTTCGCTGAATATTACTGCCCTCTAGGATCCAAAGGTGTCTAAGCCAATGAATGATGTTGCTCAGCTATAAAAGCTATTGAGTCAATAGGCCTACAGAGAGCGGCTGCTCGTTTCTCCGACCACTGACGAGTGGCAGGGGCACGCCAAGCCTCGTTCTGATCAGCCTATGCCGCGGATCGAGCGCGCTCTCAGCCAAGCACGCCACTACTCATCTTGTTGCCACTGAAGCAGACGGACGTTCCGTCTTGAGCTCAGGGCCAAGCCGCATGGCGTCGATCGTCGTACTCCGCTTGGGGACAGTGTGCACTATGTGAATGTCTAGACTGCAATAAAGTGAGAAATAAGAATGAATTAATAGGAGTGGTTTATTCCCGTCGTCCCGACGGAAGAGTTGATGGAAATGTGGGGGAACATAACACTTCAACATACTCATGTCAGCGACACGATCGTCCCCCATCATACCCATAACCTTACCGACGTGAAATTGCAGATTTGTTGTTTTCAAATGTATTAAATGTTACTATGACGTATCCTATAATTAAAAATATAGAAGTACTTTCAAACTCATCTCTGAGATCGGGCAATGCGGGCCTTGTTCTATGGATGAAATGTGTTAAAACAGAGTGTTTTAAAATAAATTTATAAAATAAATAATTGGAACAGAATTGTTCCACTGTGGAACGCCCTCCCGCGGCAATTGAGGGATGCCGATTCTCTATATTGTTTCAAACGTAAAATTTAAATGCATTATGACAACCCAGTTACATATTTTATAACAGATAATGTATGTTAGTACGACTACGTGACTACATGGTCCACTAACATATACGAAAAAAAACATTATTGTTGGTCCAATGTTGGGCCAATGTCGTAAACTGTGGGCCAGCATTTGGTTCATGTGTCGTTTTTGTTGAGACTAATAGCAATCTGCTACGTGTGCCTCACGAGGCGTGATCGGTGATCGGTAATGACAATCGAGGATGTGTGATTTACGTGAGGTGGGACAGCTGAGTTATGATCTTCAATTGCACTTTCTCGTCACAACTGGTTAAGTGTATTTCTAATCATCAACAAAATAAATAACATTTTTTTGTCGCATTTTTATTATAATTATCGGCTATTGACAGTTGATAGGCTGTTGACAGTTGCAACCACATGTCAACCACAGCGCTATTGCCGCTTCTTTAGACATGCATTGCCTACTGCAGGCCTACCTGTAAGACATATATATATCCACATATGTAGCTATAACATCATGCCCTATCTATATAGGCCTATATACTGTTGTGTGTTTCAATACTTGGCAGTGGTTGCTTGTTTGGATAGACGCGACAGACATTTTCCACTTTCCTTGCTTTAAAAATCATTTTTTATTGAAAATACAAATAAAAAAAATATTTATTCTTGTTATACCCATTAGACTGTGCTACATCCCCCATTAGTACACAATTCCCAACATATGCCTTTTAATGGTCAGTTTCGGCCGCTATCGGTCGGTTTCGAGGAAAAGATGTACCGCTAGTCCTAGGCCTACTGCTTACAGAGTGTTGGAAAAAAATTCTTCGGTTTCAAACAGCATATACTTTTTTCTATACACATTACGAAAGGTCACTGTGTTTCAGCATTAAATTGCCCAACGAAACCCAAGTCTCCTACTGTCAGGGCAGATGCCCAGAAAATTGTCCAAATAACAGTTGAGTATGGCCAATAAGAAAGGGTGACGGCGGCGGCGTCGAAAAACGGAGCAAATGCTAAAAGCCTCCCCGAGTAGGGGTGCGTATTAATAACGATTTAATTTGGTTCCCCTAGATGCCAGAAAGGGCAAAAGTTACTATTTTTTCTTTCGATTATGACTGTAATTTTGGCCAGCTGTGTTTAAATCCGAATGGATTAATTAGAGAAGAGAGACACATGTATCATTCTTGATTATCATGACTACATGACGAGAAGTTCAGACCTGAACAATAAATCACTTAAGCGTTCGATGCCACTGGTGTGGTAAGAAAACATAGAATTGAAATATCAAGAGAAACAACATGGATGTATTTGTAAATTTATCACATAAAAACGATATGTACATCACTTTAATGGTAATAGCACTATAAGAAATGCAATTGCTGAATGTCATACTTCACTTGTTTAAACATTATAATGTGTGGAATATACTGTGATGATTCTCAGCCACTCTATTGTCAGTCATTAATTGAGAAGTTCCATGGAATCGCGGTATACACATGTTATGGTCAGAGTGTCGAATCTCAGTGCTGGTCTCGTTGGCTGACACTGGGGAAGCCGTAAGAAGTCTATTAGGTTTGTCAACTGTTCAGCACCACATCCTGATGTACCTCATGTAGCATGGACACGTTTTTATGCGGAATGCCTGCTCCACTGGAGTTGACCGTCATTCAGTAATGGTAGTGATACAACAAGCTCTGTATTCATGCTTTATTTCCCATACAGACTGTGGTGGAGTTTCTCTTTTGTCTACTCTGAGATAATGTGGTTTTATAGTTGAACCACTGTCAACATGGATCTACATTCATCTTTATTGTCAATAATGGCTATAATGGTAATCAGCACTTGGCTGGGGTGATTGCCTGGTGTAGTTTGGACACAGCAGTTGTAACCATCTGATGAAGACTTTCATCATCATCACATGTGACCACCTGAAACAACATTGCATGTTCCAATTGTAACTTACAAAATGACTACCAAACAAACACAAGCTGTTGACACAGCGTTGAATAAATGTTAGGCCAGCGTCGTTGACAGTGGAGCAATATTGATCCGACTTTGGGTCACACTCTCGTGTTCGCTGGGTAGTCTATGTCGCTTTTATTATTATAAAAAAATATATGTGTACCAAAAAGGTTTTTTTTCAATTTATACTAGCTCAATAGTGTTTAAAGTCACCTCGCATTGTCTACCTTTTTAAAAGGTGTCCTTTTTAGGTGAAATGTTTATTCTCCATCGATTAATACCTTCAGCTGGATACAAGTTTAATTTCCGTTGTGTAAACAGAATAGTTGACAACATCTGATAGGGGTTGAACTTACCAGCGTCGACAAATCAATCTGGATAGCTTTGGAATCAACTTCTAAAGACAATTTATCACCACGAATTAAAGGATTGACACATTCTTGACCAAACATTTCACTTAGAAGTTCAATTAAGCATTCTTTGAAATGTGTTTTGTCAATTTTCAGAGGAGGTGGCACTGAAAAAAGTAGATACATGTATATAAAACAACTTGGCACCAGAATAATTAAATATGAATGATTGATACACCTTCTTTTGGGATTATGGATGGAGAAAAAAAATGTTATTTTAAAAGCTTGTAGTCTTCTTGAATGCACTTAGGTGCCAAGTTACTGTGATCCTGATCCTAAAGAAGGCTAAGGTCACTCATGTTCGAACTTGACCTGCCTTTTCCCAAGATGCATCTGTATACCACAATGTTCAATGTTTCAAACTACATGTATATACAAAATATATTTCAAAGGAAATTCATCAGTGATATGCTGTAACATTTGAAGGTCAGCTGAGGGTAAATTGAAAACAATTATACAGAATATTATATTGTAATATGGAGCTAGAAAAAAGATGACAGTTTAAATTTAATTATAAAAATATCTTAATAATACAGTAACGTTAGATATACTCTTCAATTTTGATGGAGAGCTATTTGTAATAAATATGGTGGTGGATAAGGGGTAAAAACGGGAACTGGAAGAAGATTGTAAAATTCTATTACTGGTTTGAACGATTTTGATACAATTTTATAGTAATAAATGTTAAAGGTAAATGTTTTTCAAAAAAATGAAAAGCATAGAAAATAACATCATTACTTCACCTTTCTGTGGCAAGCTCTCTGCTTCTGTTTTAAGGATGACAGTCAGTACAGCATCAGCAAACATGTCGTTAACAGGGCTAGCCGTCCACTAAAATACAAAATCAACTTACTGCATTGTATGTACACAACGTTATTTGAATGTTGTACGAATGCTACTTTAAATCAAGCTTCTTTCCACCACCAACTACCTTGAGACGAAACACACATTAATCTGATACATAAACTGCATCTCACTGTGAATATTTTTAGTTTAAAAAATCACTATAATAAGCTGTTATAAAAAGATGATGTTCACATAAACACAGGTAAATATCATAAAAGTCTTATCGTCTTTATTGATATAAAATAAAAAACAAATACAGAAAATTTTATACACCTCCAATGTGACCATACTGGGATCAAATGTGAGAGTAACAACTTTGAAAACGCGTAAAGCTTTTCTGTCCCTGTTTTCTTTGGAGTCTAATATCTCTACATCTCCTGATAGCTGTCCTAGATGGTACTGTAACATAGCCATGGTGCCAGTGTATGAAATACTCTGTCTCTGTGTCACTGTACTCATGGCCAGGTCAGTGTAATCTGAAATAAAAATGAAACAGTCAATAAACCAACTGCATGACAGATCAGCTTGGGCTGAAATTGTCAATTTTGATGTCATACAATCCCTTTGCACACCAATTAGTGAGAGTGGAGAAAATATTCAATATTTTACTACAAATTTATGTTAGATATCATTGCTGAGAAAATTCAATTTTAATATTTAGACATATACACACTATCAAATAAATGACATATCCATAAAAAAAATATGTAATAGATTGCAAGGGTGTGTTTCTATTAGCTGATGTGAGAAGTTTGTAGCATGAAATGACATGTAAATACATGACAAGAACAAAATATATTATATCTTAAAAGTCTTATTATGGTTTGTAAAGATCTATTACCCGGTATGTCGTTAATATGTAAAATCTATCATTCCAACAGAAGGCTATACTTCAAATAATCTATAGGTTTTTTGAAGATTAGAAGTCTGATTAAATTATAACAGTATGTTAAAAAAGGAATTAAAACCCGTCATAGATTGAACCAAGAGTAATAATGGGGCATACTTGGCAAATCTTTTGGGTCCATGATGTGATAATGAAAATTTCTCTTGACAAGGAGACCGGAGACACGTGAATTATGTGCCCGTCTTCCTGAAGCGAGAGATCCCACAACCTGAAAAATAATCAACACAGTAAAATTACATTTATTATTCACCAATTTGAAACATCAATATCTCCAATCTAATTTTTTTAATTAAAGCATTATTGCCAAAATTGGAAACATGAAAATCAGTAGATGTACTGATAAGACCTGAAACTACGCATGATAGACAGCATATAAACTTATATATATCTTTATTAGTTTGTCAACTAGCAGATTAGGCAGTCAGTTCCTTTGAACACAAGATAAGAGCACTAAGTGTTGTGCAGGGGTGGGTTACACCAGCAGCAGGTGCAAATAACAATCATGGCAACGCTTAATGTTTGTACAAACAGTTTGTCATTCGAGGCACACAAGCATGGATTATTACATAACCTTTACACCACCCCTTCTTTCCAAGGATGACAAATAAATTATATTCACTTCTGAATGCGCTCTACACATGGCAATTGTAGTAATTTTGAACTGTTCATGTGATTTATTTTTTGTTCTCACCCGTATTGTTTTTACCTGTCACTTTAATATGGCTGTTATATATAAATAACATATAAGTCACATGAGCCTAATAATATTACCACCACGACATGAATCATATATTATAGCAAAGAAAAACAAATGAAGCCTGCATCTTGATTACTTCTAGAATATTACATTTTTGTGTGACAAAAAATATATCCATTTGGGTATGAAAGGGTTATCTATCCCACTTTTTATAGTGGCAGATACACCCTTTCATATCCAAGGGATATGTTATTTGATTGTTATCAACATTTTATCTGAAACTGAATAATATTGATCCAGGAAAAAATCTGATGTTACATATAGGCTGATATAAAATTTTGATTTGATTGGAACCCTGTCAGATTATTCCCTGGGTCCGCCCTGTAAAATATAGGAAACAATAATATAAACTGTTCACCTTTGCCATTTTCTCTCCTCTGAAGTGCAACTCAACAGCTTGGGTGTTACGTGGATTGTAAATATCTATATTATACTCAGAGTCATCTTCGTATTCTCTGACAAGGGCTGCCTTTAACCGACCCATCTCATTCTGCTCTCCATGAACTAAAACCTGTTAAAAGACACACATTATGAGGAGGAAACATGTTCGCAGGGGAGAAGGTGTGGGGAAATGCATTCCTCAGCGGTATCAATGGGTACATCATCACTCTACTAAAGAATATATTATCAGGAATGTGACTCGGGTACAACGAAAATATATGCATAGTAGGCCCAAGCAATAATGGTTTTTTTAAAAGGAGATTAATCATATCATTGCATTCTATAAATCAAGAACAAGATCTGTCTTCTACGTCTAAAACATTTTCAGATTCTCTAGAAAGGATAGATTCTATTCCAGCATTCTGTTGTGAAACCGTGATACTGCTGATAAGTTGATGACTGCTCATGATAGTTTACATGTTGCTGCTGTAAGAGGCAGCATGCAAACTTCAATGAATGTAAAATAAATGTATTTATTTAATTATTTATTTTTAGTGCTAATTGAATAAAGATTTTTATTATTGTATGTGTTTGTTTTTCCAGAAAATAATGTTTCTTCCCTTCATTTATGTTCTGTGTGAAAACATGCCTTTGATTCTTGTTATGAGATTTATAAAACCAACTGATTATGTAAGCCTGTCAATCTAATTTATTCTGTATCATGATAAGAGTTTAACAAAAATCATATGTGTAGGCATATTTGTATGCATTTCGCCAGACCTGTCTCCCAGAAAAAGGTATCAAATTGTCCAAAGCCACAAAATGGTAATGATTCCCATGACGTATTTGCATAATTTGTACTTAAAAAAAACCCTGACTAACTCGACCAGGCACAAATAAGCCTGCAGAGAATCAGCTGTGTTACAAGTGAGAGAGATTATAATCACAGCATGCTAATGTTACATCTGACTCTGCCTGATGTGCATGCAGTCGTTTAGGAGTGCTTAAACACACACATGGCAGTGGTAGCCTACTGTGTGGCACCCACATGACTGGCTGATCCAGGCATCACCAGCAAACACGCGACACCACTCTCAATGTCAGCCCAATGATGAGATACTGTCATCAGCTTGGCATTGATGTCGGTACTTTATCAGTTGAATGCTGGGCCAGCATTTATGATATTAGTCCAGAATTAAACCAATGCCAGCTGACTGAAACAGTTTTAAAATCTTTTGCTTGTGGACAGCCAAGCTTAGTCTCGAGCAGCTCCACACGCTTAGATTCTTCTCATAGATACTCATAATGTACGTTGTATTTATAAAATACAAGCAGCAATTGAAAACAATGTCATCACATGACCTTGCAAAGTATATTTCTGTACAAATTAATAAGGTATATTATGTCATTACATTAAATGGCCATCTCAAAGTTCTGACATGTTTGTGTGACAAAGATGGCTGCTCCGAAAAACACAATCACAGTGAATCAATTAAAATGTTTTTTAAATAACACTTTGGGAATTTAAGAAAACCACAAAATATAAGTATATATGTATCACAAAATCTAGGCAAATAGAAAATTTGTGAGATGGAGCGAGGTGCAAACCACCACCCTCCTGTACAAAATGCTTTACGAATTTCATACACGATGGCCTCTAAGAATATAATGCATTGAAAATTATGTGAAATTCTAGAATAATTTTAAAGAGAGTATATCAGTAACTCACAATATGTGATGGCTTCAGACATCTGATAAACTCGCTGGTTTGTTTATAATCTGTGTGAGCTGAAAAAGAGATGTAGTCTACACTGCACTTGAGTGGCAGCTTCTGTCCCATCATTGTGACAATCTCTTCTGGTTCTGATAATATATGCTGAAAATAAAGCCACACAACACTTTTAGTATATTTTCGATAAATTTATATGTACTAGAATAGATACACGTATACACGTATTCTTACAGTATATGTTTTCCATGCAAATATAAAGTAGGTAAAAACACTCAACTACACAGTGAGGATAACATCCCTTTGCAACTAAAGTGTTGTATTTATTACCTACTGATTAGACTGGCAGATGCAACACTTTAGGTTTGAATGGATAAGAAAATTAATTGTATTCTATATGTATTCAATACCTCATAGTTGTGCATGGCTGGTCATGTCATTACAAAAAGTTTTCCCCAATTGATATGTTGTGTTCTCGAACAATTTGGAAATTACCGGCATAAAATTTTCACATCACCAAAAATTAAGTTCCAAATGAAACATGATTGTTAAAAATATGGCCATATGCTATCCACTTGTTTTATCTACTGTTTTATTTAAAAACTTTCTACGCTGAATTGAAGTTATTATATAGATATCACATTTCAAAGTTGAGATGTTGAAATTCATCTAAAAGAATTAAAATACCACCTTAGCTAGTGTCCCCTCGACACAGTAGCCAGCAATAATAGTGCCGTTCCTTTTTTCTGTACACCAGTTTTCAAACAGTTCTCTTGATAGACCGCTCTGCATCATGCCTGGACTAGCCATGACCACTGAGGGACCTATATCTTCAAATTGGTCCATACTCTGTTTAAATAAAGTACTTCATAAGTATTTGTAAATTTATCAAAAATTATTTGAAGAAAAACAAATGACAACAATATGCTTGAAAATAACCTGCCATCAAAGTATGACAAATTTACAAAGGTGGAATTCTAAAACTTATCCGTCTGTTATTTTCAATTATATCATCGTAACCTTGGTTGTAGATATCCAAAGGGGTTTTAAGAGTTAACAAGACATGATACATGTATTGTGAATTCTATACAGTATAGTCAATGTAATGTATTATGTACAATAATAACGAAAATTATCATATGTCATATTCAGAACTTTATGTGATAATAAATTAACTTTACCTTGAGATTGCTGATGTGTTTGAATACAAATGGATTACTGATGGCAATTTGTTTCTTAATCTTGTCATTCATGGCACTGATGTACGTCTGATACACACCCATGCATTTCTTTGCCAGAGATGAGGCGTAGTAGATGGGAATATCATGTAACTCTGGGTGGTTGCTCCAATACTCATCTAAACAATACATTCTAGACCTTCATGTATTGTTTTGTTGTGCCCTTGAGTTTAAAGTGAGTACCTGCCACTTGTGATACAGCAGATAGTTGAGTATCTGTCACTTTGCAATATAGCAGATGCTCTACGTATTTGCCACTGTGTTATGTGACAGGTTCTCCCTTCAATTGTAAGGTCACAATGCATGAATAAATGTACATAATTTAGCTTTGCTCACAGCTATAATGCAAAAATAAAATTTCTGCTACAAACTGTACAGTAAAACTAGAGCCTGACAGCACTGTAGTAGAGCTTGTGTCGGCCTTCAGGGTTATTGTTCTACAGACAGCTAAAATAAAGCTGTCTCACAATAATTATTAAAGCTGCTAAACTGTTTTGCTTATTTTAATCAAAATACCAAGTCATAGAAAATGGTGTTTAAAATTTATTATTTTAATGTTTAAAGTATTGAAACCCGGTGGGGGTTTCTGAACTCTGAACTTTAAAGTCTGAAGTTTGAAGTCCAAAGTCTGAACTCTTTCAGGTCCGAAGAAATCTGAAGTAGCCTATGTTGTCCAAAGTCTGAAATTCAAAGACCGAAGTTCCAAATCTGAAGGACGAGGTCTGTCCAAAGTATATCCAAAGTCTAAAATCCGAACTCTAAGTCTAGTTCAAAGTTTGAAGTTCGAATTCTGATGTCTGAAGTACGAAGTCTGTCCGAAGTCTTAAATCTGAAGTGTGAAATTCAAAGTCAGAAGTCCAAAATCCGAAGGCTGATGTTCGAAGTCTGGCCGAGGTCCAAAGTCTGAAGTAGGAGTCTGACATCTGAAGTCTGTCCGAAGTTTGTCTGAAGTCTGTCATAAGTCTGAAAACTGTTCGAAGTCTGTCTGAAGTGGTCTGCATGATAGCGATCACCAATGATCAGGAGTTCTCCTGATCCTCATAATATATATTATAAAGTATTTCTTGAGCTTATTTGGTTACATATGTATGTTTGTTTTTGTTGTGTGACAAATAAATTGTCCAAGTCTTTGAGTCGGAAGTTTAAAGTCTGTACGATGTCTGACAAGGAAGGCTACAATCCGACGTCTGAAGTATGTCCGAAGTCCACAATCCGAAGTCTGAAAACTGATGTCTAAAGTCCACAATCGGAAGTCTGATGTACGAAGTCTGACGAAATCTGAAGTTTGATGTCCGGCGTCTGTCCGAAAACTGTCTGAATTATGTCCAAAGTCTGAAGTACTACGTATGTCTGTTCAAAACCTGGAGTCTAAAAACCAAAGTCTGAAGTCCAAAGTATGTCCAAAGTCCATTACGAGTCTGAAACCAAAGTCTGAAGTTTGTCAGTTGTCTAAGTGTGAAACTGAAGTCCAGATTCTAAAGCCCAAAATTTGAAGTTTGAAGCTGAAAGTCTGAAGTCGAAAGTCTATCTGAAGTCCGTTCAAAGTTTTTTGCAATTATTATAACTTCGTCATACAATACCGGTATTATATATTGTGTGTTTGTAGATCAATTATGACAATAGCAGGCCAATTGTACCGATAAGCCTGCATATTCCTATAATTATTTTAGGCCTAGTCAAATTTTCATTTCTTCGTTTTTTAATCGAGGTCTACTATATTACAATCTTATCCGAAGATAATATTATCAAAATAAATAAATAGGTGAAATAATATATCAGAATGAGATTATATAGACTAACATTCAATTAACAAACAATATAAAATGCAAACACACATGTAGGCCCACATGTATTTATTATACAAACAAATAGGCATATCTCTAATACAATTTATACTATTTATAATTATATTGATCAGAATTTAATGGGACTCCCCCTCCCCTAATGCAGCAAAAATTCGTCACCGACACCTCCAGGATTACCGAAGCCGCTGGCTATGTACCCAACAAACATGATGAAAATTGTTGCAGCTGCAGTCTCTCAATGATGGGCCAACGACGGCGACCTAACATTGAAACAACATTGGTTGAATGTCTTGTGTAAGTGTTTGCTTGGCCCTAGCAAAAAAAGGATATCCCCCATGAACTGCTTGTCGCGCTTTTCACATAGACAGAGAATGGAGACAGAATATTATAAAGACATAATAACATGGCTGTATCTGCATAGATACAGATCTCGGGATACAGATTTCTACAGATCTGTAGAAATATGATGCAGTCCTCCAAGCAAACACGAGGCATTCACCCAATACTGTTTCAATGTTGGGCCAACGACGGCGACGCTGGCCAACATCGAAACAGCACTGGTTGAATGCCTTGTGTAGCATTGTGTTTGCTGAGCGATGTCACTGCGTTGAGGCCTAATGCACATGCCGTGCATACAATCACTCTGCTTGTTGGTGTTCAATGTCAGCTACAGCTAATGTCGCGCAGGTCACCAAACTGACCTAATTAATCAACTGGACAGAGGCAGGGGACAGAGGAGGACTTGTTGACCCAGTGAGCTGTATATACATGTAGTTTACTGGGTTAACCTGTACGCTGCTTACTGGGCCATGCGTAATCTCTAAAGGCTGACATGGCATCACAGAGAAACAGATGCTGTATAACTGGTCATTTTCGCATGTTTCAATTTTTGCGAATTTGTGATTTTGGAACTTTTCGCGAGTTCTAATTTTTGCGAATTTTCAATTGTGAAAAAAAATCGATCGTAATAAAAATTATTTGATCTAACAGCTACTGAGCTGTGAAATATCACGTTTTAATGGCACTTACTCGGCCGTGAAATCAACCACTCCCCTCATCCATCGTTATCACAAGTAGGCGTAATCCACTGTCACCAGACCCTCTTATGTAATACCAATTAGGGCAATCACTATCCACAGAGTGGGTCGACCTCAGATCACAACAGGTGCCTACCTTCTCAACTCACACTGGTCCTTGCGCAAATGTTGGTTTAATGCTGGGTCAAAGCCGGAAATACCAGGCCAACTTTTAATCAGCGCTGGTGTAACTTCGCTAGTGACAATGGACAGCGTTATTGTTATACAAACACATTAATTGGTTTTTAGCAAAACGGTTCCAATCATCGTCATCAATAACAGGCAGGTTCGGACTTGTAGCACTCAAATCGATCATGAATTGTACATCTTGATCAATAAATATACACATTGATGATTATATTCTATTCCAGCGTTATTTTTATTCACGCTCACACTATATCCGTTAAAATATACATTGTTGTTGAGTCTTCATAGAGGCTGTAGTTAAAGTTTACTGTATTAGCCTATTGGCCATTTTCGATGCTAGGTAGTGCTATTATAATAATAATTTTTGCAAGATTCTTGAATTCGCGAATTTGTCCTCCTCGCGAAAATTAAAAGCTAGCGACTATTACCAGATCTACAGTATTTAACTGTGTTTATCTGAGCATCAAAATAGAAATCGCAAAATTGGAGCTCGTAGTGCAATGAAGAAAGTTCTTTTTAACAGACACATGACGTTAGATATGTTCTCAGCTCAACGAATTTAACGTCATTGTCATGCAATAAATCGACACCAAAATACATTAAGCCCAGACAACTGCAACAGTAGAGCTTTGCTCTACTAATAAAACTGAGCTAATTTTCTGCATTATTTGTAGCCACAATATTTACCTAAGATCAGCAATAATTCTTGTGCTCTTCCCAAAGCAAACACAGGGATTAGACAGCGACCTCCTCTGTTGACAATATCATGAACTAGGCCAGTGAACCGGGCTTCTCTTTCTTCTCTTGGTTCATGAATGTGCGTGCCATAAGTAGATTCCTGTACAGAATTACCATTCATACTATCCTTATGTATTTATCAGTCATACATAGTAATTTAATAAATCATTGTGCCAAGTTTACCAAACTTGGCTTTAGCATTCCTATGTGGGGTAAAGTGGAATATTTAATAGACATACACTGATCATTATTACTATTTACTTTGACTGTGTGGAGTTTTTTGAGTTTTTTGATATACCGGTAACTATTCATGCAAAATCTTTCTTTCTATCCACAGCAATACACCCAGCGCTGTAGATTTTAAGTGTGAGAATGATAGAATCACTCTGTTGTTCATGCAACTGGCAAAATAATTAATTGAAAGTACAGTAATTGTAACCAACTCCATGTTCTCCATTCTATTACAGGTAAATCACAGACATTATCATAGGCATCGTTGTCAAGTTTTTTGACTAGCCTGAAGCACTTTGAATGAAGAGACACTAATTCAATAACACACAAAACACACATACTCAGTATTTTGTATTAATTAATTCAAAGAGAATAAAAACTTCAGCTATTAAAATTAAATCTCTTTTGAAATATCATGTACTCACACAAATCAGCACATCGGGTTTCACAGTTGGTATTTCAGCTGCACACAAATGTCTGTCTTCTTGCCTTGAAAAGTCTCCAGTGTATAGAACCTGAACCAAAATCATTTATAGATAGGAATTTTGGTGTAAAGGTGCATTTCTAACTACAAAGCTGATGAGTGTCTCAATCTAGTCTCAAGAAGCAACTTGGCAAAAACATTTTTAAATTTGCATATTTAGTGTGAAATGTTTGCCCTCAAACCGAGTTACCATATACATTGGTATTAGTCATCTAATTGGTTAGTCATGATTTTCCTATGCAAAGCTGCCAGAGCAAACTGGCTCATGTTTTTTCTGTTTGAGGGATATAAATAGCTGAATGTTTTTTTACAATAAACATTATCAACACATATATATGTCATTCCTTGAAAATTTGAAAGTAATCAGCAAATATGCATAATATAAAATTGTACAACCTACCTTCACACCTGCAATTTCTATCATAAACATGGCTGCACCCAGCACATGTCCAGCTGTATAACACCAAAATTTCACTCCACCAACTTCTGTTTCCTAAAACATAGTCCTGCATACTTATGACCTCTAACAGACATTATTTAATTAAAAAGTTTACCTTTTTAATGTCTGAGATAATCTACTACGTTCTACCATATTCCCACATGTAGGTCGCCATCAACAACATATTTGAGGGATCCCGCCACATAAACCTGCGAAAACATCTATCGGTTGAGGGGGAGGGTCTGTAAATGTGTAAATGTTCTATATACCCATCAGTACAGGCTCACACAAGATATATGATTGGCTTGCTGAAATTAGTAAATTAATGGTGGTAAATATTCCTACTTCAGGTATAGGACAATCTGGTTGAGTCATATCAAGAAAATATTTTTCAAATCAGTTGTAGGCCTCCCAATAGCCATCTTCAAAATGTTATACTGACATTCTACTACTATCTACATACATGTACAATTATTTGAGATTTTGTAATCACATTACCTCATTACATGATTGTCCATTCTCCGAGACATAAAAAGAACAAATTAATAAATCAAAATTTCTATCAGTGTATTGATCAGTAAAATAATGAATAATAATTATTTATTTTAATGATTGTTATTTTTGTCAATGAGACATTACCTGATGGAAATTAACTGTTTCAATCTTATCCATGCTTTTCTCTATATCTGCTTCTGAGTAGAGCATCTGTTCTGTAGCAATGTTGCTTAAAACAAATAGAAATCAGACTATAACCATTAGAAATATTTAACCATATTACTGTGGGGACTGATGTTTGACATCAGATTCTGACATCAAACTCGGTCCCCAAATTAAAAGCTTAACCCTTGAACACTGAATTAAAAAAAATCGCAACCAAAGAGTTTTTTTCAATTTGAAATCTTCATAAATGTCTTAGTCAGCTTTTTCCGATTCATTTTAATACCTATGTTATGGGTCTACAGCCATTAAAAATATGTTTGCTTTTACACAGGGTTCATACTCCCATGAAGAAACAGAATTCCAGGACTTTTCCAGGACCTAATAATATTTTTCAAGGACTCAATAACTCGTACATTTATTTCCCCAAAACAACTTGAATCTACATTTTAAAATTGATAATAAAATTAGGCAGGTAGATCTATTTCAACTTGTCCTAAAAAGGGTAACTTAATTATTAGACTCTAGCAAATACTATTTTTGCAATCTCTTTTCTCATTATTTAAAATTCCAGGACTTTCAAGCACTTTTAACAAAATTCCAGGACTTTCAAGGCCTGTTTTTTTATTTTTTCAAATTCAAGGACTTTCCAGGATTTCCAGGACCAGTGCGAACCCTGCTTACAGCGAGGGGATCGACTTTAGTCGTCAGAATCTGACAACTAAACTTGATCCCCGGGCTATAAGAGTTAATTTACATAATACTAATAATACATTTCAAGGCCATGCTCTAAAAATCTCACAATTACTATAGATGGCTTGGGCATAAATGGACAGAAGCTTTGAAATATATCCTAACCAATAAAGAATCAGAAATAATAGACAATTAGGAATAGCATGTACCGTCAGATTCAAGGCATTTTGATTTATCTGAGAATGTATGCATAATTCATGTCTACCGAATGATAAAATTATATAACAAAAATGCTCTAGGAACTCACCTAACTTTGACATAATCAGATAGAAGCCATCTGTAAATAGCTTTTGAAGCATGAGTCATAAAACATCTTCCGTGAAAAGCAGTCTTTTCCAAAAACCAAGGTAAAGCTCCACAATGATCAAGATGAAAACTGTACAGAAGAAAATACACTAGCTGTAACTCTTAACCCTTACAATGCTGAATTATTTTTGTATAAACCCTGAAGAGACTAACGTTTTTTTTATGAAATAATCATAAATGTCTTACTTTGCTCTTTCTGCTTTATTTGAATACTTATGTTATGGGTCTTTGGTCATTATACGTATTTTAGTCTTAGGCTGCCTTTCCATTGACGCATTTCGGAGCGCGACGCGTTGCGACGGCCGCGCAGCAGAATTAAAAATCAATCTAATACAATCACAATGTGACCTTTCCATAGACGCGATTGGCCGCGCGGCCAGTTCCCCGCACGGCCAGCAATCGCACATGTAGCGATTTCTGCGTTCATCCACCGCGCGTTCATCTCCCCATTTGTCATTTTATATTATTTCTGGTTGTTTTCCGTCATGTCTGGCAGCCCATCAAACACGAGACGTTGAACCAATGCTGATTCAACGCTGGATTATCGTCTGCGATGCTGGCCAAGCATGAATTATATTCAAAATTGGCTCTCTGCAACGTCTCATATTTGCTAGGTTGCTGTGACACTGAACGCTAGCCCAGTAGGCCTCTATACCATTTATACAATGTTGGCGCAACATCGAAGACGTTGGGCCGACGTTGCATACATGTTAAGCCTGAACAATTTTATTGTGTTCACTGGGAGAGTACAGTGATATATATATTTACATTATTCATCATAATGTAGGTCCTATCACAAAACATGCACGCCTAGTCTTGATCTCCCTCTCTATATTCTAGTTATAAGCCACACTTAATTTGAATACATGCGGTATTTAAAGGGTGCGCTTAATGAATGTCTGAAGCATTAGAAAGACCTATTTCGACATGTAAATGTTGACCGACGTTTATTGTAGAATGACCCGTTATAACTGCATTGCGCGAAAATAGGACTTCATGGATAGGCCTTCAAGTACCAGAGACAGTCTGGAACAATGACACCACATCTCCTGCGCGTTCTTGCGCGCCAATGGAAAGGTTTCTGCAGCGCGGCAGAACGCGCGCGTTCGCCCGCGTTAATCACGTCAATGGAAAGGCAGCCTTACAGCGTGGGGATCTGACATCTACAGACGTCAAATTTTGACGTCTAAAGTTGATCCCAGCGCTGTAAAGGTTAAAGCACTAAGCACAATGAGTGTTTCAACTTTTACCCACTTAAAGTTGTGGGTCGCGGTAGTGAGCCACAACTTCAAGTGGGTGTAAATTTATATTTTCTAATGTTATGGCTAAGTACATAATTAGACGTTACATTAAATACTAAATATTTAACTGTATATCTAAACTGGTATATTTTGTATTGTATTAGCAAGTGAACACCTGTCAGAAATTTGTAATTTCAAATTAGTTGAAGATGAGATTCACATTCTCGCTTTTGTGCTAACTGTAATTAAATGTGAGTAGAGAGATCATTTACAACTAAATGTTATGTCTTCAGAAAATTCAAAAAAAAAACTATTTTGACAATTTATAAATACAGAGAAGCTGAGACTATGCCTGAAAAATTGTACAAAACCTTATGTTCAATTACAATACAAGAAAATATTGACTAATAACCCTAGAGGGCTGGGTATGAATTATTAAATAGTATGTATAAAATCTATGTATGTACTTATCATTATGTACTGATCATCAGTAATTCAGGGGATTCAAATTATTGGGTCAAAGACAGAGATTTGAAGAAAACAGGCCGAGATGTTATACACCGGCCAAATTTGAAAACTCTGATAATTACTTACTTATTTGCATAGACATGATAGCCAAGATAAATATATCAGAAGAGATAATGCATCTAATGCCCTGAAATTAAAAGTAAAATACTTACTGACTGACTAAAAGAAGATCAATTTCTTCTGGATCAATAATATCTGTATAAGGTAGAGCTTCCATGCCTGACATTCCCGGATGAATACCACAATCAAGCTGGCAGTCAAAACAATTAATTAATATTAAATGTTTAGAAATATAACTGGATAGGTAGTGATATTGGTGCAAAATTATTAAAAACACTTTGGATATACAGTGACAGATCTATCTAACATTATAGAAAAGAGTGTACCAAGTACAAGTGCATTAGATTTTAACACAAAATATTTCTAGAAAGAATGGAAAAAATATGCAGTCAGGTACACACACACACACATGGCACAAGGTCAAATTTTGCAGAAGAAATTAGTGAGAAGAGATCAAATTGATCATTTCAATGTACAAACTGCCTTCAAAACTTTACATTATTTGTTATGGTTCTGGGTCACACATCAACAAGGCGTGACTGCTAATTGAACAACCCCACCATGTCTTCTAGAGCAAACAATTATCTTATCAGGCTTCCAAGCCCCCAAAATACAGTTTTTAGATATCAAACCCTGTAATCCGATCGATATGAAACCCTAACAATCCAGTCTAAATCCGCCCCTGTAAACATGGTAAATACAGTAGCTACACTGAAAATGTCACAAGAGTGTACATCGATTATGTTACAAGTATGTCAGTATAAAATTTACTAGAAGAGCTACCTCTTAGTGGCAGCAAAAACATTGTTACAGTTTACACAACATTTTGTGTGCACACCATACTATTCAGAGTGGGCCAGTCCCCAACTAATACAAACCTGAGACGTCTTCTGCAATGAAAAGAAAAAATAATGCAAGACCTCTGTGCTGAAATAAAGTAGGGTGGACCATGGTGTACATAGTAAACCGAATATTGGAGCTTTGCATAAACTCTATCAACTCCCTGGACACATGTATGAATCACATGGCATATTTTGAATATAATTCATTCAGTAAAAAATGGCATAATTCATCTCAATAAGGATTTGACCAATTATCTTCAGAGGCAGAAGCTCCCATATGAGCCCACATGTTAGGCTTTTCTTAGAAGTGTTTACTCTTCAGAAAAAAGTTATCAGCTCGAAAACAAGTTGATGTAGTGAAAAAGTAATAGAATAAACATGGCAAGTGCCACAAAATGTATGAAGAGTAAGTAGCATACAGCCATGAATGATGCAACAGCTAGCACTTTATAAATAAAGAAACAGTCAGTTTACCATAATTTTCTTTCCTTTGAATTCAAGCATGATACATGATCTCCCTACTTCCTGACCAGATCCTCTGAAAAATATAAAGTGTTATTCGTCAGTATAATTGCCTGATAATCTATCCATTTAAATTCAATTTGATGGTATATCTACATATGTAGTAAAAAACATGACATGTACACTACATATATAGCAAAAAAACATGTCATGTACACTGTTTCAAAAACATATAATGATTTTCGCCGATTTCTCAGTCAATTCTCAACCAATTGTCATGAAATTTTACATTCACTTAGCGACTACCCTTAAAATGTCATTGAAAAATATATAGTTTAAAAGTTGGTCTACTTGACATGTAGTAAAAAACTAAGAATGTTTCCCTCCATAAACCCATTATTCTACTCCCATTAGCTTCGTCTCAGAATTTCACGAGATGTCATATGCCGAATGGTCCAACTTCTGACGCACTAATGATACTTATCAAATTCAAAACTTCCCGATATTGCAAAATTTCAGGGTACTCTAGTTACGTCACCTGGTCACTCACGAAATGGATGGGAAATAGACTAGTCTGGTCAGGTCACCACAGACAGCTGCAGAATTAGCCCGCAGCAAGTCGATACTATTCTATTCTATAGTTGCAGTCAACTTCCACCAGCGTTGGGTGTTTTTCGCCGATTCCTCACTCAATTCTTGAACAATTTACATGACATTTTGCAAGCACTCTTTGCAACTATTCTTTCGCCTACACAGAAAATTTAGTGAAATTTGAGTAAGTATTGCAAAAGTTAGACCATTTGACATTTAGTAGAATTTCGAGATTAAAGCTGAATGAAATTAATGGGTTTATAGAGGAGCAACATAATTCAAAATTACCAGAGTCTAGGCCTACATGTCAAATGGTCCAGCTTTTAAATAACAGGATATTTTTTCTTAAAATTTTCAGGGAAGTTGCCGTAAGACTAGAAAATAATGCTTACCAAACTTCATGATAAGCGGATGAAAATTACTTGAGTCCGGGTGATTGACAAAAAGCATGTGAATTTTACTTTAGACTTGTCAGGTGTGTAAAATTGGTTGAGAATGGACTGAGGAATCCGCGAAATTAAGTCTTGAATTTGATGTGCATCTGAGTATAGTCTAGCCTCTAGGCCCAGTCTAGGACTATCTGCACGCCAGTCTCCAACTCCATTGTCAGCATTGACTGATTGAGTGTTACTGTTACTTTATGCTATTATCGCTCACAGGTAAACGTGATAGGCCTAACAGTTAAAACTCATAAAAGAGCCATATGCAACTGACACGCTGAATGAAAAATAAAAAATTATAGCCAACTACAGCCGCAGTCTATTTACGATAAACTTACAATGGCCGAATAAGGAGCTGATCGCTCTCTTCAGCTGGAACTTGTTCGGCACTTCTTTTGGCAGACATCTTTTGTTTTCCAGCTATTTTTTCCGTCTGCAATTTCCGGCTGAAATGAAATTAATATTCTATAAATTCGCGCTGTAGTCTCGCAGTCAAAATCATATCACACAGGTTTGTTTCTTAGATATTACAATGTAGCATAACATAATACAGTAGATTTGCTGGTGTTTAATTATTTTTTTGTTTGATAAGTAGTCCCTTTCCCCATGTAGACTTAGCACCTTTGCCCTCAAGCATTTAAAAAATAATTGAACAAGAAAATCAGATAACAAAGTCAAACTGAGTGAGCGAAAATAAATGAAAGAGTGACATCGCTCTGGAGGGACACATTCGTAATTTCAACGATTTGCATTTGAACGATATAGACTACTGGAGTGATCTTTTTTGGTCCATTGAGCTAAGTCCAATAGTAAGAGTAAAAATAAGTGTCCCTATGTTAGTGTCACTTGTTGTTTCTCCATATAGTACAACGGTGGTCGAGGTGTGGAAGTACCATAGTATTGAACATTAAAGCCGTGTCTCAACGGGTGGAAAAGGTGCGACCCGTATCAGGGCTCCAATCGCCCTCTTAGCTTTATTGCCTATATTATCAGTTTGTATGTTGAAATTTAAGTTTTGATCAATAGTGTTGCCCGGGCTTCAACGTGTTCAATTTGGTTGTCATCTAAGGATAAATCCAGATGATCATCCACGGGGCATGCGTCGCCTGCGTACGTTGTGCTGATGTGACAAGCATAATAATGATAATAATAATAAAAATAATTCTTATATAGCGCTAAAATCCACATAATGTGCTCAGTGCGCTTCACAAGTCTTTACAATTAAAATCATTGTATGAATTATGAAAAACTAATTAGAGTAATTGTTCATGTAGGAGACTTCCGATAACTAAGTAATATGTCAGTCTCTAAACTGGAATATCCATCTAGATGGGCTACCGGTATGATCCACCCTATCTACAAAAAGGGGGACCATGGTGTTTCAGATAATTACAGGAAAATCACAGTCATGCCGTGTATTGGGAAACTCTTTGAATCTATACTTAATAACAGACTCTCATTTAAAAACGAAGTGTGTAATGATAATTATCCCTATCAAGCTGTTTTTAAAAGCAATTCGCGAACTACGGCCAATATATTCATACTATGTGTCATCATAGATAAACAAAGGTGTCTTTCTAAACCCCTGTATACATGCTTTGTCGATTTCACAAAAGCATTTGGCTATATTGATAGAACAGCATTATACTACAAATTATTAAACAGGGGAAATTACGGCAATTTGCTAAACGTAATAAGAAGAAGCATGTTCTCTAAAGCAGAGTGTCGTGTAAAATGGGACTCGTGTATCAGTGACATATTAAAAAGCGAATATGGGGTTCTACAAGGCGATATGCTCAGTCCCAAACTATTCACAGAATTTTTACAAGACATATCCGCAACATTTGACCAAGATCAAGATATTCATGTGGGCACCTTACTAATGGTATATCTGTTATTTGCAGATGACCTTGTCCTTTTTTCAGAATCTGCTGAGGGATTACAAAAACAGCTAACTGCTCTGTATTTATATGCTTCCCTTTGGCATATCATAGTAAGCATTCCTAAAACAAAAGTTCTAATCTTTAATGAGCGTTACACAAAAGTACGCAGAAGCTTCTACTATGGTGATAACATTATAGAAAAAGCTAAAAAATATAAATACCTGGGTGTGGTGTATAGTACCAAGTCTGCTAATAACGTGTTAAAAAAAACATTTTTTTTCAACTTGCTTCCCAAGCTGGGAAAGCAATTTCTCTACGTAAACAGCCCCGTCCTGTGGTCGGTAAATTGTCACCCACTATTGCGTTCAAGGCCGTAAAATATTGGTGTAGAATTCTAAAACTATCGCAGAGCCATCCAGTCAGAAATGCCTACAATATGCTTTTTTAACTAGATGGCATTGGCTTCACAAATTGGTGTTCCCGTATTCGAACGAACGAGCCGGGCTTGATCAAATTTGGAAATCGCAGAATATTGGGGATACAAATAAATTCATGCTTTTATTTAAAGAATCAATTGTTAGAATATTTACACAGCAGTGGAGAAAATATATTGAGAGTTCGAGTAAGCTGCGCACATATGCATTAGTAATTTTTTTTTCTGTGTTGAACCATATATCTTACACACAAGGGGGAACCATCTCATAACATCAATGGCGAGATATCGAATGAGCTCACATGATCTAAATATAGAAAGAGGACGATACAATAATTCAATTCACTCCAATAAATCAGCGAATATGCACAAGGTGTGAATTAAACGAAATTGACGACGAAATACATTTTCTTCTCCACTGTAGCGCTATGAATAATAAACGCAAAATCTTGTTAAACTCTGTAACCGCAACTATCAATATACAGCTGACAAATGAAATGTTTCTACGAAATATGACATCTAGAGACATAACAGTGGTGAAGTCACTAGCGCAGTTTATCTATGGCTGTTTTAAACAAATTATTTGTTACAAACACCGAGTATAATAAATCAAAGTCACATGTCGCTATATTATCCAAATTATCATGCCTTCATGATCTGACTTAGATATTACCACATATCAGGACGGCTGTTGCTCTCGGATTTATTATTTGGCTTTTTAGGGCCGGTTAGGGACGTTACCGTCGCCTTTGTTATCAGACGAGGTGGGGCCTTATGGAGGATTTCAGAGTTGCTTAGTCAACTGATTTTATCTCTGAGGTCGGGAATGTTTTTATTCGATTGTAACTCCGAGTATGTGGTACTAACTAGGTCGTGAGTGAAATGGTATGAAATAAACAATATAGTGAATTAAAATAAGCTGTGGTGTTTTTTTTTTTGTGCGAGGGCCATATAGGTAATAAATCACTAGTTAATTAAATAAACTTTAATGTTATTGTGTGAGTGCCATGTTCTGCGGGAATGGCACACATAATTATTATCCGTAATTGTCATTGTTATTACATCACTAAGTCTGCAACACTCGATAATATGGATGGTTCTGATGCTATACGTTGTTGACAGTTGACGAACCATCATGTCCGACTTTTATTAGTATGTATATATTGTGTTTCGGTAGTAGTACTGTTATTACGTTGTTAAGTTTATACCACTAGTCAATATCAGGGAATCTCCGAGTTCATAGCGACTGGGCTTGCATGGTCACATGGCTCGTAGCTACCTGTTTCGCGGATTTCCACATTTATTGTACTGCTTTATATTGTTTTGTTTGTTTTTTAAAAATACCATATAATTTTTACCATTGTCTTATTTCATACTCCAGTTACTGTAGCATAATTATGCACTTGTATATATTTTTGGTTTCTACGCTTTTCAAAGTGTCTTTTTTGCTACTATGTATAATTAGTATGTTATACATAGTAGCTATTTTATTTCTGGTTTTGGTGCGGGAAACAAAACGATATACCCCATGTTATCTTGGCAATGCCTTTTGATTTTATTTTAAGAAGTAGTCATTTGTATTACTGATATACCCAGTTTTTATTATGGCAATGCCATTTAACATGATTTTAGTTGTTACCATGTATATTGTCATATATGATTTTACCAAACTAACATTCTTGTATATACATATACATATATCTCTCTTATTACTATGACAAATAAGTCTGTAATGATTTTTATTTGTGTCAATAAAATATCTGTCCGTCTGTCTGTCTCAAATATCAGTTATAAACGTTTTGAAAAAGATGTGTTTTAAGGTGTTTTTTAAAAATCTGCAGCGTTGTGGCATTCTTTAAAGGACAAGGCAAAAAGTTAATTGGATGAGGGGGTGGGTGGGTATGGTCTGATTAATCCAAGTTTTTCTCTTAACATGTCCTTCAAATAATCTGGGGCATGACCGTGTAGGAAGCCAGTGAAGTTCTTTAAGTATGGGTGTTGTATGTGTTCTTCTGCTGGTTAACCTCCCAAGCCTGGCCGCTGCATTTTGGACAAGCTGGAGTTTACTGACTAGCTTCTGTGGCAGGCCGTAAAGCAAGATATTCCCCATATCTGTGACGTTACAGTTGCGTGTACTAATCTCTCTGTAGATTCACGTGACAGGTACGCTCTGACCTTACTGATGTTCCTTATATGACAAAAGGCATGTGAGCATAGTTTATTAATATGGGCTTCCAGGGTGAAATTGGAATCGAAAATTACACCCAAATTCCTAGCTTGTGACGCTCTACTGACTGAAGCTTGGTCGATGTGAACTGACCGAACATTGAGCTTGTTCAAGTTTTTTGCAGAGCCGAAGATGAGATATTCGGATTTGTCTCCATTTAATTTGAGAAAATTACTTCTCATCCATGCCGCTATTTCTTCAGTACATTTCTCTATACGTTCTAGAGTGGAATTTAGAGAACATGTATCAGGCTCTAGAGTAATATAAAGCTGGGTGTCATCCGCGTAGAAATGACACTTTAAGACATGTTTTCGTGCAATAGCAGCAAGAGACACTGTGTACAGACTGAAAAGTTGTGGTCCAAGCACCGATCCTTGTGGTACTCCACACGTCAGCTTTATTCCTGGTGACGATGCATCACTTATGATGGTGTATTGCATCCTATTATTGAGGTAGGATCTGGACCATTCCAATGCGTTCCCTTTATAGAGAAGTCATGCTCTAGTCTAGAGAGTATGGTTGCATGGTCAACAGTATCAAAAGCAGCGGATAGGTCCAGCAGTATCATGATCACAGCTTTGCCTTGCATGATGTCTTACCAATGTGCAAGCTTAGTCTACTTGAACACACAGCCAGTTATTCACATTGACAAGGTCATCCTGCATACGCTTAGTAAAATAGACCTTATACGATTTGCAAATTGCAGTAGGCTATTATTTAAGGAACTATTCTATTATACTGTATATTGTAACGTGTGCATGTGTGCTCGTCACCCTCTTGCTGTAATGCCCTGTCGACCCTCCCGTTTTTATCCCTTGCCAGACGAAGTGGGGGCGGGGGGTATTGGCGTTGCCTCGGATGTCCGTCCGTCCGGCCGGCCGGCCGTCCCGCGTCCGGATGTCCGCATTTCGTTTCCGGAGCAGAACTCGGTAACCCGTGCATGTATTTCTTTAATTTTTGACACACACATCCCTTATGGGGTGTAGATGTGCTTTTTGGGATTTTTGAAATTTTACCTGCTTAATTGGTCGACCATCGCCCATAACTAACTTTAATATGCCTGATATAAGACAAACCGTGCATATAGCGGTTTCAGGTAGGGATATGCTCTGAAAATTTTCAACTTGATCACATTCAAAATGGCCGATTATTAGCCGTAATTAACTTTAATATGCCTGATATCTGACAAACCGTGCCATATAGCTAGACTATACTACAAAACAAAATGTGCGGTTTCAGGTAGGGATATCATGCTCTGTAAATTTTCAACTTGATCAAATTAAAAACTTTGCTATGCCTGATACCGGACGGATACTTGGATGCTCTAACCTTCACAATTTTCATAATTTGGAAAATCATGATGATAATAGTTATTTGTACACTTCTTTAACTTTTCTGATCTTGAAAATAATATGATTTCAAGTTTTTTAAGTACCGAACATTCGGGATAAATTTGCAAAAAAAAAAAATGGCAGACCTAAAAAAATGGGCTGATTGTTTTTAAAGTTTTCAAACGTGCACAGGAGAAGCAAAGTAAGTCATTGTCTAAACCGTGTACCATCACCGTTTACGGCGAAGGGGCTGCGCCTCCTTCGAAACCCCAACGGCGAAGGGGCTGCGCCCTTTTCGAAAATGAATGTAGTTTTAGAGCAGCCGCGCGCGAAAAATGGGTCACCTTTTAGGGGAAAAAACGTTTGTTTTGCTAGAGAAAGACACATCAAATTAGAATCTACCAACAAAATTCAACATTGATAATGCATTAAATCTATTCCCAGCATCAGCCCTTTGAACAAAAATTCCATAGGATATATACCAGTCCAATACATACTATAAAACGAAATGTATGGTTTCAGTGAGGGATATATATATATACCCTCTTAATGGCAACTTACTCAAATGAAGAGAATGCTGACTTGCGCCCATTATTGACTTCAATTTCTTTAATATAAACAGTAATCCAGATAGGTGGATCATTATTGTAGAACAGAATGTGAGACTTCAGGGAAGTATGCACCCTGTAAAATTTCACGCGGGCGGGGCGGGGGATTATGGTGGCCGGCTGGCCTCTTGTTTAAATATACTTTCATGGCGAGATTGTCATAACTTACCTGTTTGTGTTCACACTTTAGAGTTTATTTGTTCGTGTTGTTCGTGTTGCCTCGTGTCTGACAGCTTGTATGGTTATCTGCTAGCATTTTACAACTGATCGAAAGCTGTGCAGCACAGCATTATAAATGAAAGAAAAACACTTCAGATAGCACTGAAACGTGTATACAACCAATTGGTGTGTGTTTTTAAACTGTAATAAACAAATCAAACAACAAATTGAGCAAGAAACCAGTTTTGTCGCTGAGATCTGCATAGTTGAAGGCTGTGAGCAACATAGAGTAGAACACGTTCTACGTTACGATCCAGATGCCTCATTAGCATATCTCACTGTATCCCCATGAGCAAACATCCAAGATGGCGTCCTCCATGATGCACTGACAGGGAGCGGGCTAACACAATTTTTAAAGCTTAATTAAATAAAATCCAGTAACATTTGCGTTATACACTATATTTTTCTTAAAGCAGTATGTATCAAAGTAACTTTAAAAGGTTCAAAGTTTAAATTTGTGTTATTTAGGCTTATAGCATCGTATATCTATATTATCTTTCTCCACCCTCCATTTGAAAGAGATATGTACCCGATAAGTGTGTATTTTGGAATGTTCATACAATTTCAGACAACCATGACAGAAATTCATTTTAAATTGACAATTCAACTGCCCGCTGAGGGTGCGTTCTGGATAAAGATTTGGCCCGCTTCTGGTACTCCAGTCGATTACTGACTCCTTTAATGGAATTTAATTTAATCAAGCGTAAAGTCCTCTCAGTGACAAGAAAAAAAGTGAATTGATGCTTCTGCAGAAGTTAAACGTTGTTCAGCAATCTACCCAGTAAATTATTTCAGTATATTAAATATTTTTTTATATTTTTAACACCACTACTATATTAATTGTTTTCTTCTTCAGATTGTCATGGCTCATGGAGCATTAGCACGTGTGTCTCTTCAATGTTATATATTATTGAAAAGTAAACCAATCAAACAGGTGTATCCACTGTTCCACGGAAATAATTCACTGGTCTGCAGAACGTTGCATAGCAATACTTGCTATACTAAATATATAGGAGCCTGCACCAAGGTTTGTTATCGACTGCCACCAATACTCACAAATGGTGGGATATTCACCAAGCGTCCATTTCCACTGCAATCAAATTTCTTGTTGGACTTTACAGCCGTTTCATCCTATGTTCATACATCATCTATAAACCAAAAGAGAGCTGGTTTTGAAGAGTTGTACTTTGACAATGATTTACTACTAAGGTATTTAGAAAGCTTGACCGAGGAACATAGAAATATATCAAATAATATAACATCAGGAGAAGAAACTGACGACAAAGGAAATTTCGGCAGACGATTTAACGAAATTACCCCTATCATTTCATTATACAATGAATACAAGGAATATGCAAAAGAGCTAGATGAATTAAAACTATTAATAACAGGTGAGTACGATGCTTACACTATTATTTATTAGGTCTCCACCCACTATGTAGTGGTGGAGACTTATTGTTTTTGCTGAGTCCGCCCGCCGCCGCAGCATTTTGTTTCTGCTCTTACTCGAAAACCCCTGCTCTGATTATTTTTCAAATATTTGCAGTATGCATATTGGCCCTGGGGAATTTGCCTGATAATTTTTTTTTTTTAGTTTTCCAGTCTCTTCAACAAAATCCAAGATGGCCGCCAAAATCCTATGTCGCTCTCTAGAGCTTGAACCGCCTCATGGATTTGTTTCATGTTTGGTTTAAAGGGAAGACCTTACCCTGGACGTGTTCTGAAAAGCTTTCGGTGTGATTCTGATAATAAAAACTTTTTTTACGTTTTAAAATTTTAGCGGATATTTCAGTTTTGCTCATTTCGTCAATTAAGAAAATTTGGTAATATAACCAAACACCCCTCTTCGGATTATTTCTAAATATTTCCAGTATGCATATTATGTAATTTTTTTTTTGCCTTTTTCAGCTTCTTTAACAAAATTCAAGGAAGACCCTACCCTGCACATGTGCTGATTAGTTTTTGGTGTGATTCTGATAATACAAACTGGATAAACTGGTTTACATTTTAGCGGATATTTCAGTTTTTTTCACTTTGGTTATCATCAAAATTTGGTAATCTATACACCCTTCCTCGGATTATTTTTAAATAATTGCAGTATACATATTAGCCCTAGGAAATTTGCCAGGTAATTTTTTGGGGCGTTTTTCAGCTTCTTCAACAAAATTCAAAATGGCCGCCAAAATCCTATGTCACTTTCTAGAGCTTGAATTGCTTCATGGATATGTTTCATGCTTGGTTCAAAGGAAAAACCCTACCCTGGTCGTCTGCAGATTAGTTTTTGGTGTGATTATGTTAATAAAAACTTATGTAATATAGTTATATAGCTCAAATGTTATCTTTTGGGTATGCTCACTGGTCGTGAGAAAATTATAAGGAGATTTTTTTTTCTTTTTTTTCATTTTTTCAACAAAATTCAAGATGGCCGATGAATCACATAAGTTACTCTCGAGAGCTTAAACTGCTTCACCGATTTGTTCCAAGGAAGCAACTTACCCTGGACACATTAGATTTTGGTGTGATTCTGACATCACATTTTTTACGTGGTTTACATAAACAAAAATGGTGACAGTACTGTATTTCTCTATAATTAATGTATTTTGGTTGCTAAATCTATGTGCGGCGGGTGGACACGCAAGCTTTGCGACTCAGACAAATCTAGTTACATATTGCTTTGATGTGGTGTTCTATAATATTGTGTCATATATTACATCCAATTGTGTGATATGGCATTGCGGGACGAATAAATTCGTACAGCATTCACAGACAAATTAAGTGTACTAATTATCATGACTATATTTTTTTCTGGGGCTCATTTATTAGTAGAGCTTTAGCTCTACTGTTGCATTTGTCTGGGCTTAATGTATTTTAGTGTCGATTTATTCTACGACAATGACGTTAAATTCGTCGAGCTGAGAACATATATAACGTCATGTGTCTGTTAAAAAGAACTTTCTTCATTGCACTACGAGCTCCAATTTTGAGATTTTTATTCAGATGCTCAGATAAACACAGTTAAATATCTGTGTTTCTGTGATACCATGTCAGCCTTTAGAGATGACACGTGGCCCAGTAAACAGAGTACAGATCAACCCAGTGAACTACATGTATATATACAGTTCACTGGGTCAACAAATCCTCCTCTGTCCAGTTGATTAATTCGGTCAGTTCAGTGGGGTGGGGGCCCTAGGGTGGTGGTTAGCACCGCTGCCTTTCACGCCAGAGTTCAGGGTTCGGTTCCCGGTCTCGGCAGTTTGAAAGAAACAAAAAATGTTTCTTCCCCATCCACGTGTGAAAGTCAGTATTGCGGGGAGCCTCCGTGACCGAGAGGTAGCGTGCTCGACCTCAGACCGCCAGGGCTAGAATTTCGAATCCTGTGTCTGGAGGACAGTGTCATCTCAATCATCTCACCATCCTCAGGAAGTTCTCCTGGCCCAGTTTAGCCTATATGTGCACAAAGGTGGCCTAAAGCCCGATTCATTTTAATTCGGTCAGTTCAGTGACGTCACGCGTGACCCGGCTGCGCGACATTAGCTGTAGCTGGCATTGAACACCAACAAGCAGAGTGCTTGTATCCACGGCACGTGCATTAGGCCTCAACGCAGTGACGACGCGGACTGCATCATATTTCTACAGATCTGTAGAAAAACGATGCAGTCTTCCCACCTGCCCAGAAAACAAAAGGTAGTACATGAACATGTAGCCTATCTGTATCCCGAGATCAGTATCTATGCAGATACAATCATGTTATTATGTCAATTTAATATTCTGCCTCCATTCTCTGTCTACGTGAAAAGCGCGACAAGCAGTTCATGGAGGATATCATTTTTTGCTAGGGCCAAGCAAACACTTACACAAGACATTCAACCAATGCTGTTTCAATGTTAGGCCAGTGTCGCCGTCGTTGGCCCATCATTGAGAAACTAGCAGCTCCAACAATTTTCATCGTGTTTGTTGGGTACATAGCCAGCCGCTCCGGTTATCCCGGTTATTCTGAAGGTGTCGGTGATCGTACAGACGTCAAACTTCGGACTCAAAGACTCGGACAATTTATTTGTCACACAACAAAAACAAACATACATATCGTCGCCTCGGAGCTAAAGGATCCTATCTGACACTCGTTAGAGTGGCAGATAGGATCATTTAGCTCCGAGGTGACGATATGTAACCAAATAAGCTCAAGAAATACATTATAATATATGTTATGAGGATCAGGAGAACTGCTGATCAATGGTGATCGCTATCATCCAGACCACTTCAGACAGACTTCGGACAGTTTTCAGACTTATGACAGATTTCAGACAAATTTCGGACAGACTTCAGACGTCAGACTCCTACTTCAGACTTTGGACCTCGGCCAGACTTTGAACATCAAACTTCGGATTTTGGACTTCTGACTTTGAATTTCACACTTCAGATTTAAAACTTCGGACAGACTTCGAACTTCAGACATCAGAATTCGAACTTCAAACTTTGAACTTTAGACTTAGAGTTCGGATTTTAGACTTTGAATATACTTCGGACAGACCTCATCCTTCGGATTTTGAACTTCGGTCTTTGAATTTCAGATTTTGGACAATATAAGCCACTTCAGATTTCTTCGGACTTAAAGAGTTCAGACTTTGGACTTCAAACTTCAGACTTTAAAGTTCAGAGTTCAGAAACCCCCACCGGCTTTTAATACTCTAAACAGTTAAATAATAAATTAAACACCATTTTCTATGACTTGGTCTTTTGATTGAAATAAGCAAAACAGTTAAGCAGCTTTAATAATAATAAGAGCTTTATTGTGAGACAGCTCCATTTCAGCTGTCCGTAGAGCAATAACCCTGCAAGCTCTACTTCAGTGCCGTCAGGCTCTAGTTTGTATTTGATTCATATAATTTTGATATGTTTGAGCTCCCCAATTCCACTAAAAAATACTCAGGCAGAAAAACGTGGTTGACGGCACTATTTGTGTTCCATTGATTAATTTATCAAATACATGGGACCATAGTTGTATAGACATGCCTCTGAAGGGATCTCTTGAATATGTCTTGTCTCCATGACAACCTCCCAGACCTCTATCTCGGTTTTTATTGCAGCCTATCTATTTGTTTGGATATGACTTGTGGAGTTGGGACATGAATCCTTTTTCCGCATTTCTTTTCCGGAGCATATCTCAGAACCCATTGGGGAACTCGTACATCACTGAACATGCTGAGGGGAGTAGATGTGCATTTTGGGGTTATGATTTTTGACCTATGTTTGATCTACATATCTAAGCTTTTGACACCAACAATCTCTCTTCCGGAGCATGTCTCTGAAATCCATAGGAGTGATTACTATCATACTGTACACACATATCACTTAGGGGGTGTAGATGTGCCTTTTTGGGGCTAATGGCACTTAGCCTACTTTTTGACCCACATCTTTTGATCAAAATTTTTTATTAGGACCGGCCTTTGTTTGTGTCCTATTTAGGGGAAAGACGGGTGATGTGTGTGGGAAACAGTTGAAATTTCTGTACACCAGTCCTTATGAACATGTGCAATATATAACATTAGAAGTCCCTATGTTAAGTACTTTCGTGTTTAAAAAGTCTTCCAAAAAATATATTTACGATTATATTTGTGGTTAAGTGCTTAAAGGGTTTTGGTTGGAATAATGTTGGCCCAGCGTCGCAGACTGTGGCCCAACAATATTTCCCAATTAGGCCAATGTATCGTGTTATCCGGGTAGTGGCCTTTCGGGGCATAAAGCGTCACCCGTATGGCAGTCAGAGCAAACACGGGGCAATCACCTAATTCTGTTTCAATGTTGGGCCAGCGTCGAATACGATTGACCGGCATTGAACCAGTAACGGGCTGCGACGCTGGCCCAACATTGAACCGGTATTGGGTGGGTAGGCCTACATTGCGTGTACCAGGTACATCGTATAGATGCGTACACTGACTTATCAGCGATGGTGGTGGAAGGAATAGGCCTACACGCTGAAGATATACTTGTCTCCTTGGTTCTTTCAAAAATAATTATATTGTGGACATTTAGGATTCTGGCCCATGAGGAAAACCAATACAGCTATGTTTACAAAATATAAGACCAATTTTTAGTCTAAAGCACTCAAACAGACTAAGCCAGGCCTCGGAGTTCGGGAACTCCTTTTCTAGTTTACTTTAATATTGCTGATATCTGGCAAACCATGTTACATAGCTATACCATTACTAAAAAGCAAAATGTGAGGATTCGGGGTGGGATGTGACCAAAATTGCCGATTTTTCGTCATTTTTTACTTTAATAAGCCTGATATCTGCCAAATCTTCTCAGATAGCTGGATCATAACTAAAAAATAAAATGTGAGACCTCATGGAAGGACTCACTCTGAAAATTTCAACTTGATCAAAATATGTCTAATATTTGGCAAACCGTGCAAGATAGCTAGACCATTACTGTAGAACAAAATGTGTGATTTCAGAAACGGATATGCTCTAAAAAAAATACAAATTGACCGAGTTCAAAATGGCCGACTGGACGTTTTTGACTTCAATATGCGTAATATCTGGGAAAACTGTGCTAAATTACAATAAAACAATATTATGTGAGACTTCAGGGAAGGATGAACTCTGAAAAAAATGAGCTTGATCAAATTTTAAATGGCCGACTATCGGCTATTATGCTATTTACTTACTATTGCTGACATATTTCTGGATAGCTAGGCATTACTATAAAATTTCAGCTCGAGCACATTTACCTTATTATTCCTGATATGTGGCAAGCCGTGCCAGATATCTAGATTGTTACAATAAAACAAAAAGTGAGACTTCATCAGTGTTCACGAAAGGATGCACTTTGATTCAAAATGGCCGACCACCGGCCATTATTTACTTTTATTTAGTATGCCTGACATTTAGAAAACCAGGCCAGATAGCTAGACCATTACCACAACGCAAAATCAAATGTGCTGTTTCAGGGAGGGGTTGCCTTGAACAACTTCAAGTCTTATCAAATTAGAAAGGGTTAATTTGCGGCCATTATTGACTTTAATATGCGTAATATCTAACAAACTGTGCTAGATAGCCATACCATGTAGACCATTACTATAAAACAAAATATGAGACTTCAGGGAAGGATGCACCCTGAAATATTTCTATCACAAGGCTGGGGCGGGGGATTGTGGTGGCATTTTGCCTCTTACTTCCTTTTTTTTTGGGGGGGGAGGGGGTGCGCTTTTTTGTGAAAAACAATTTAAATTACTGGAGTAGCCTCTGCAGCCTTTGACACAACATGTGCAGTTTTCTATTTTGTGCTAATGCAAGTCTACTTCAACTTAATAAAATTTCTAATTAGATTTTAATTATTTCCATAATACAAATTCGTAACTTCGGTATGAAAAGATAAATAATTGGCTTCGCAGTCCACCCTTTTCAGCCACGTAATTTTACTAGTAGAATCTCGCTTTTCATGCGTGATTAGTTTGATCAGTCAAGAAATAAACTCAATAATATGCCATTAGTAAATTACTATACATCTCAAGTAGATTTCAGAGATAAAGTTATGAAAGGCTTTGTTTTAAATCGGCTCAGCCGTCTAAAACTAATCAGACATAATCATGATAATGCCAATCACATTACGATATAGTATTATCATTTCACCATCATCAGGCTGCTTTCCTGGTCCAGTTAAATAACCTTTATGTGCACAATAGGGGCATAACTTCATACCTTCCTTCATTCATTCCTTTCTTCATTCATTCATTCATTTATTTATTTATTTATTCATCCATTCATTGGTTTTGGGGCTGAAATTCTTTGATGCGCAATATTTTTAGAACAATTAAGTGGCCTACATGTACGTCGAGCAAGTAATGGTGATATCGCTTTGATGTCGTGACCAGAGATATAGAGAATATATCTATGGTCTTGACGAAGTCGTGGCGAATAATATTGGACCTCGAAATAAACTTCCATCAAAACATATTCTGTCCCTGTAGGCCTACCTGTGGCCTGTGCGCCGATGTCTTCCTGATGTCAACTCATCAGTGCATACATATACAACGCCGATGTATATAGGGCATATATACAGTTGATATGATCATAACGAAGGCATCGTCGATAATATATTCGCGACATGCCCAAATACGCGAAATATTTTATTTTTGCCCTACCTTATCGAATGTTGAAAAATGTCGTGCTCTATTCGGCGATATATAGCCAATGTTTCTTCCCGACTAAATATATCAGGAGGTAATTTCGTGCATTGACTTTCTCCACCTATGTCCCAGTGCCTTGATGAGGGCGGGGGCCCTAGGGTAGTGGTTAGCACCGCTGCCTTTCAGGCCAGAGTTCGGGGTTCGGTTCCCGGTCTCGGCGGTTTGAAAGAAACAAAAATGCTTCTCCCCCATCCACGTATGAAAGTCAGTATTGTGGGTAGCCTCTGTGACCGAGAGGTAGCGTGCTCGGTCTCAGACCGCCGGGGCTAACATTTCGAATCCTGTGTCTGGAGGACAGTGTCATCTCAATCATCTCACCATCCTCAGGAGGTTCTCCTGGCCCAGTGTAGCCTATATACATACATGTGCACAAAGGTGGCCTAAAGCCCGATTCATTTCATTTCATTTAGTGCCTTGATGAAGCAAAGCATGGCGATTATTCGCTTACATTGCTGATCAGTTGCCGAACTAGTTTCCCAGCAAACACAAAACATTTGTATAACATTTATACTATGTCGGCACAACGTCTTCGACGGTGGTCCAACATGGTACAAATGTATACAATTTTTTTGTGTTGGCTGACTTACTGGCAGTGGGTCGTTATATCTATGGTGGGCCAAACAGGTCATACTGAGCACATTAAATCATTTTAGTGCGCGCATTGAATCGTTTAAATGCGCGCATTAAATGATTAATGTGCGTTTTAATTCAATTTATGAGCGAAAATAATTAATGCGCACAATAATTCAATTTATGCGCGCATAAAATAATTGATGAGCGCTCTTATTCAATTTATGCACGCATCAAATAACTGATTGTGAACGCATTGAGAAGCTAAAAACCCGTGGGACAATAGTATGGAACCAAAACATAACATATTTGATTTTCCTTTGATGCACAATGCAAGTTTTAATATACATATCAGTGTGGTAGAATATCCAAGACGTTGACCTTTCATGGCAATGTTTCATATATGACATACCACCGATGTGTTGCTGATGTTTCGTAATAGTATTTAGTATTCCGTTTTGCTTTAATAGATGTTTTTATATGAGCCTATATATTCCTACATTATTCCTATTTTCCACATTATTATTATTAATGGTTAACTATCTTGTTATTTTAGAAGATGACGATCCTGTGGCTCGTGAACTTTCTAATTTGGCTAAGCAAGAAGTGCATCAATTAGAAATTGAGATACAAAATAAAGAAGAACAAGTGAGTATCAACATGATTTTACTCTCACCTATTTCTCGAAGTCGACATTTAAAACCCTTCCTCTTACAATCACAGTCATGTACATACATGTACTACTCTACTTGTACTCTCCTCAGATTTAACATCGCATTTCATGCTATTCTACTCTTCTGTACTGCCGTGGTAGGCCATACGGCAACTGGTATCTGCTTAAAGTAAGTACATACTGCATTTTGCCTTCGCAGTAGTGTACATGTATATCGCTTCTTAGTATAAGTATATTGTACAGCAGTGTACATGTATATCGCTTCTTAAAGGGACTGGCCCACGCTAAAATCATCAAAAAATCGGTGATTTTATTTCGGGTTCTTAATATGACCATATGATGTAAACATGTACATAGACTAGAACTGCAAATTTTTATAATTTAGAGACGAAATTCCTAACTTCTAATTATTGACAACCATGTCAAAAATAGGAAATGCGGGAATTTCGTCTCTATATCTAGTCTAACTGATGAATGCGCAGCACAAAAATTATAAAAATTTGCAGTTCTAGTCTATGTACATGTTTACATCATATGGTCATATTAGGAACCCGAAATAAAATCACCGATTTTTTGATGATTTTAGCGTGGGCCAGTCCCTTTAATAGTATAAGTATATTGTGTGATAGATAATTTACAAGCCTATTTTACGTGAACGACACATCTCCGCTGTAACATTGGCCAAGTGTTTTTGCATACTTTGCCAATCTATATATATCTTTCTACACGTCTTTAGATTATCCCTAAACATATGTCAGAGACATATCGAGGCCGCGGATCATATTCGCTAACCCTTACAACATGTACAACGCTGAATTAATTTTGTATAAATTCATGGACACCAAAATGTTTTTTAAATTTGAAATCATCATAAATATCTTAGTTACTTCTTTCCGATTCATTTGAATACCCATGTTATGGGTCTACGGCCATTATAAAATGTCTTAGTTAGCTCTTTCCGATGTACATTTGAATACCTATGTTATGGGTCTGCGGCCATTATAAATATTTTGATTTTTTCAGTGCGGGGGCCGTCTTTGTACGTCAGAATCTGACGTCTACAGACGTCAGATTCTGACGTATAAAGACGGCCTCCGCGCTGAAAGGGTTAACAAATGGATCATTTAGAATAATTATTGTATTTAGATAATAAGTTTGCTGACGCCTGAGGAGAGAGGAGATCAAAATGACATAATTCTGGAGCTAGCAGCAGGAGTGGGAGGCACAGAAGCTATGATATTCACCAAACAGATGCTAGACATGTATTCTCATTATGCGGCTTATAATGGCTGGGATTTTGCCGTTATCGCTTATGATGAAAGCTCACTTGGTAAGCAATTATTAATTAGCCATAGAACACGGTGAACAGTGCTCCAGATAACCAACCATCTTAGTTCTGTTGAGCAGCCTACTCACCCCCTCATTTTGAAACCGATGCTGAAACCCATTTTTGCGAGTACAATGATAAAACTGACGCTTTTGCTCTTTAGAAAAAGTAAGTAGGACATAAGAACCACAAACATGATATGACACGCATGTAACATAACGCAACATTAGTCCAAAAATGAGCAATTATCACCCAACCACTGGCACTGCTCTGCTGACGGATATGATTACCAGCATACGTTACAGGAGCCTATGCTAGATTTGTAACTTGTTATCTTTTTCTGCAGATCACATGCATAAACATTTTTCATCAAGGCGCGTAATGTGTTTTTTTAGTTTTATTACAGAAGCAAATTTAAGAAAAGTATTCATTTACCAGACCGCCATCAGCGCAATACATTACTACCGCGACGCGGCAACTGGCATCACCAGTTCAACACAGGGTTACTTACGAGGTTTCACTATTAACTATTCCATGAACCCATTATAATAGGGCACACATTCATATGATAGCTGATCATCACCTCAGGTATCATAACAAACATTATTATTATACTTGTATTATACATGTATTATACATGCGATATCTGATATTCCAGTAGTTCCTTTTTGAAGAACTTTTTTTCTTTAAATTATTTAAGGTTTACACTGTCAAATGCTTTTCTTAAATCTAGTGCGCTCATACCGATTACTTACGTGTAGGTCGTAATAAAAATGTTCGACCATGCACATAATGCAATTGGTGGAGACTGGTTTGGGTTGAAGGACACTGGCATCCATTGGCTCAAAATGAAATTTAGTTGTGATTTTGGATAGACTGCTGCTAAGCCATATTATAGCACTTTTATTTGGAGTAGAAATTTTTCTTGTCAATTTTTCTTAAATTTAAATGTTTTTGTAGCTCTTATGTTGTACACATACGAGCCCGGTGACACCAGGTGAGAATTACCAGTTATAAACTGATAAAATAGAAGAAACAGCTGACATAACAAAAGTACGCAGACCACAAACATCGCATGGCACGCATTAAGCAACTTAGTCAGTGTTAATAATTGTGTGCCTACTTGTACCCAAAAATAATTTACAACGGCGCATTTGATGCAAATTTGAAGCGATCTGCAGCACCGGGTAAACCTATGCTGGGTTAATGTTGGCTCATCATTGGGTCAACGTCTCATGTTTGCTGATTACAGCAAACACTACAAGTTGACCAATGTAGAGGCTGGAAACTCAGAGGACAGGTACTGGATTCGAATCCCGACCGGGTCTGATTTTTGTCATCGGGGCTGTGCACATACAGTGCTCCAAACTGCTTAAAGGCCTGGTGTGTATGGTGCTGTCTATAGGCTACTACTTTGCACTATAAAAAGCCCTTGAAGCCATTTGATAAAAGTGGGGCACAGTACTGACTTCTGGCTGCCTTCTCTCGCGATGGGGCGGGGGCCCTAGGGTAGTGGTTAGCACCGCTGCCTTTCACGCCAGAGTTCGGGGTTCGGTTCCCGGTCTCGGCGGTTTGAAAGAAACAAAAATGTTTCTTCCCCATCCACGTGTGAAAGTCAGTATCGTGGGGAGCCTCCGTGACCGAGAGGTAGCGTGCTCGGCCTCAGACCGCCAGGGCTCGAATTTCGAATTCTGTGTCTAGAGGACAGTGTCATCTCAATCATCTCACCATCCTCAGGAGGTTCTCCTGGCCAAGTTTAGCCTATATGTGCACAAAGGTGGCCTAAAGCCCGATTCATTTCATTTCATTTCTCTCGCGATGTTGTCACGAAGTGGAAAAAGCGACATAAAGCAATATTTACTGACTCTCTTTAAGGTGCCGTGTTTTCTTGGAAGGCCCACACAATTTTCAGCTGAAGGTGAATTGAAATGAGCTGATTTTATAAAATACCCAATTGTAATATATGAAAATAGGCCTATAGGTTCAAACTGAGGCCTGCAGTGTAACCTCCTCCCCAGCTTCCAACTCTCCAGCTCCACATAAACCACATAGTGATGTTTTGATTTAACGTATGTATTTATTTTAGTCCCATGGTATATAGTAATAGATACGTCCTTCTATTCCTAAAAGCAGTGATCAATATCAATATGATATATTTCGAAACGGCTTAATAGAAAACATTGTATGGTCGGTGAACTTGATCATCTTTAAAGTCACTCTTGAATGTCAAAATTATCAATATTCTTTACTCTCCATTAACCAACCTAATCTCTAATCTCCCCCTGTCGCACATGGCATGTTCTGGACCAAAAATGGTTTCCCCCAATAAAATAAGCTAGTTCTGATCTTTTCATATATTACAATTGGATATTTTATCAATTCAGCTCATTTCAATTCACCTTGAACTGAAAATTGTGACAACAAATCACATCTCAAATTGATAAAAATGAAAAAACCGTTGTATGTTAGAAGGGTTATAACAATAATTGTGCAGGTACAAAAACTCCTAGGTTATCAGTCCTTCTCCTGTGGGATGTGGTGCATAACATCGGCCTGTGGATGAACAGTGTCATGGCCATGGGACATCAGGTCCAGAAGATTTTTCATTTTATTTGTTATTTTCACATATTTTATATCGTCAACATTCGTCACCTTTTGAACAACATAACAACTGATAATGATATACTGTTTCTTGCTTTAATTACATAGAGATTAGACAATGGGAATGCATTGCTCTATTGATAATTCAGAATCAAAACTCCCATAAATTCTGGGAGCAAGGCCATCTTTCTGCAGATCCGCCCCTGTTTTAGGATTACTGTAAAGCAGTCTACATTCGGTACTTTAGGAAACTGCTTGGTGTTTTTGACTTTGTCTTGTGTCTTTTGATAGTATTTTATCAAATTAGGTAAAAATATTCCTTGGGAAGTCAATATTCATGTCTCTTTGAGATTGCTGTACTTTGGACTATTTCCACAAGTTTAGTGTTTTTAACTGTGTTCTTTTTTATGTCTTGTCCTGGAAGCTACCTGATGGATTCTTTTTAAATTTTGCACAAAAGATCCTGCAAATGCCTGCAGGGTTAATTTACATTGGTCTAATTTCGTCATTTAATTTTGGCCACTTCTGGTATTTTCGCCTTTGTGGTTTTAAAGTAAGCGACAGGTTTTCTTCATATTTTGTACAGATGATCTTTAGATGTTCTAGGTGTGCCTTCTGATGCTACTGTGATTTGTTCTACATGTACTAGTATTAGGTAAATCAAACTGACTTTTATTACAACCAATTTTTGTACTAGAAAATGCCGAACAAAGCTATCTTCTGGACGTGCTTGTTTAAGGTGGGAACTAATAATAAAACAACCATTTTTGAGTATCATGTGACAAATCTTGCCTCACATATTGCTGCTGTAATAGTAATTTTCGAGAACAAAGCTTATTTGCATGTCTGTAAAATGTGATTATTGTGTACTTAGACGGATTACGTAAAGCCAGTGCGAGCATAAGTGGCCACAATGTGTACAAGTACATGAAGTATGAAGGAGGTGTACATCGTGTGCAGCGTGTACCGAAGACAGAGAAGTCGGGTAGAGTGCACACAAGTACCATGTCTGTGGCTATCTTGCCTCAACCCACTGAGGTATTGGGAAGCAATACTACTTTGTAGTGCTCTAGTTATTTATTTAAGCATGTTAAATATGTTAAATAGGAAAAAACGATGGTGCGTTATTTCTGTCACAGTACAATTTCTATATCATGTGTACATGTCGCCTCCTGAGGTTTAAATTACCTTATCTGCCACTTTTATGGCGTATACGATCTTTGGAGCCCGAGGAGGCGATGTATGTTATTCGCAGTATTGTTATCATTTATTCTTCGTTTATTGTTATTATCTTCTGAATTATATTATTCATAACAGTAACCTACATTAGTCTAAACATATTTTATCAACCAATTAGAACAATACGAAATAAATGTAATACAAGGTTCCTCTCGGTACCATGGATTAAACCATGTATAACATTTTGTATGTTACAATTTTAAAATTATCAGTACTATCATTGCTACTAAGTTCCAGTTTTTATAAGAATATAATAGAAAGTTGTCGTCAGTATTCGGGTTGCCTGTTTTTTCAGATCGAGGTGCAAATAAACCCTTCAGATCTTCGTTTTGATTTTTTCCGGGCCAGTGGAGCGGGAGGACAACATGTTAACACAACTAACAGCGCCGTCAGGATCGTGCATATTCCATCAGGTATTTAACCGTTATGCTCCCCTGTCGCATTTACCTACATATTGACATATTTAAGCATACTCGATAATATCGGGATGCTTATAGTGTTATCCGTCTACATGGCCGTCTCCACCACCGCCGCGGGCTTATCCGCAATTTAGCTCTCACTAAAAATGTGTTTATTTTTTACCTATGACCTATGTGCCTGGCAAATTCTTCATATATTTTTTGTGTTGAGCAATAAACGGACATTTTCCAAGATGGCCACCTAAAATCTTGTGGGCGCGATATCTTATGAACGGTTGGATCGCATTCAAATTTGACAAGGTGGTTCTCTCGGTATTTTTGTGATGAATCCATTAAGAACAAAATGGCTGACCGCAGCCATGTTGTCCAAATTTGAAAGAGTTTTTTTCGGAAAATGATCCAGATATTCTGATTAACTTTTGGGAGAAATCCATTAAAAACTGACGACAGCCATCTTGTTTTTTTATGGTCTGACCTAGAAATATCCGAGGGGATGTTTTCAATATTCTCGTGTCGAAAACAGTAACATTTAGTTTGACTAAAACATGGTACTGTGTACCACGATAAGGCCGTTCTGAGCTTTAATGTGAGACATCATACTTGGGCATTTGATCAAATCTGGACATTTTTATTGACTTCAAAATGTGAATTGCTGTGAATTGCTGCTGCAATTCACAGCAATTCACATATTGAAGTGAATGAAAATTAGAGCAGATGCTAGGAGACATGAACACTTTTTGCTGAAACTGTTATAATATACGTCATGTACATGATTGTGTACTTGCATATTTTCATTGTGTGTGAATTTAACAGGTAAATTTATACTAATGGCACTGTACCGTTTTAACCTATAAAATCTCCACAATGATTGTTTTTACAGCTTATTACTTTCGCCAGGAAGGTTATGTTTTTGTGGTGTTGGTTTGTTTGTTTGTATGTTAGTCTGTCCGTCCCTTGGATTTATTAAAAAGTAATGAACCGATTGGCATAAAACTTTTACCAAAGGTGTGTTTCGGGGCAAGGAACAATCTATTAAATTTTGGGGAAGATCCGATATCTATCGGGATCCAGGATCAAGATTACGATAATTCATTTTAGCTGTGGTTTTCAGTCTCGGACTGACTGTCCAGTATATATATATATATATATATATTTGATTTGGGGGATATCACCATATTATATTTATGTTTTGTCACGTTAAAATTAATATGATAAGCCCCTTAGAATTAATTTGTCAGATTTGCTGTTTCGGGGTTATATAAATGATATCAGAAATATATTTTTTTTAATCAAAGCCTGCATAAATTTCGTGATTATAGATTTTGGAAAGCAAAGTCTATTTTCTTAAAAATCCTCAATTCGAATAAATATTAACAACAATATTAAAAGCTTTTTATTTTTTCGTACTCGTTAGCAAAGCATTGTTGATAGCTAACGGAATTGATCGTGTCACCTGCATGAATGTCGTGATTATATACGTGTATCGTCGGCTGTTGAGGTCGGATCCAGCAAACATTAGACATTTATCCAATGCTGGCTAAATGTTGGACCAGGATCGTGGACCGTGGGCCAAAATTTATCCAACATTGAGTCAATGTTTCGTGTTTTCTATGTAGTCATTGCATTTAGTTCGCTAATTATGATGCAAGGATAGTAATAGTTTTGTTAAATGCGAAAAATATGTTTTGCATTGATCATAGTAGTTACGAGAGTTCAGTGCTCCTCTTTGCAGGTTTCTAATATCTGATTATTATTATTTTTTGTTCTTGGATAAACATCGCTCGACGCAAAAACCTTCCTTCTCTGTTTTCTGTAATTATCATTAGCAGATTACTGATTCCGTACGTGTTGCATTTCACTATGCGCCCTCCCGTCCAAACCTACTGATTAGAAATCTGTTTGTAAGTCTTTGAATACCCAGCTCTGTGCGCAGATCAGTCCGTATCATAATCAGCTAATGTATATAATTGACGTGGGAACGGATGGCATACACCCGCTGAATATTTATACAAAAGTTATGGTCTTTTTTTCTTTCCACTTGATAGATGCCTACTGTCGTCATGCGGCGCGTCCGTCACTTTTAGCACTATAACTTTTAACGTTTCGCGTTACTGAAATGCACATTAAACTTCGCATACAGGTTAATCATGACTGAAGCTTGATTGAGTTCACATTTTACCTTTCTGTGACCTCTAGGAGTCAAACTTCTCGTTAAAGCTATTCACCCAACAATTTTATATATATCGCTCCAAAATATATAGGGCCTACCATAGGCCTATATATATTTTATTAATAGCTCGGATGAGTTCAAAAATGAGTGCGCATCAAGCACGAGTATGGACAATTATTTTTTTTAAAGTAAATTTGTTTTCCTGTTATGTGTCTAGCGTGACTAATTTAAATAAATGGTCATGAGATATAGTAGAGTCAAAATGTCTAAATTTGTAGTCTTAAGTTTTAAGTTTTGTCAAATGATTTAAACGATGATTAGAGGCTGAGGCCCAAATCTGAGGGGCCTTGTTTCTTGTTTCAAATTTACCGATTGATTGGATGATTATATAGCTGCTGAGTGCGACCCAAATAAATCGTCACGCCCTTTTAGAGGCGTCTTTTTCAGATTCCATCATGCGAACAATTAAAGCAGCCATATAGGCTGACATGGCAATTTTGGAAAAAAAATTGTGTATGACATAATAATGTATCCTGCAGATCGTGATTTCAAAATTTTCTGGTTTACGAGTTTTTAAAAACATTTGTATCACCTTTTCTAAAAATCAAACAAACTATGTGTGCACTTAAGAGGATGGCTGAATCTTAGCACAGCATTGGGCTACATTTTTTGCCGTTGGCCCAGTGTTTGGCCGACAAATTAAAAGTGCTGCGGGTTTAAAACACACCACTACATTTTTTTCTTTGTCAGACCACGACATTCTACGCCGGGAATGGAAAGTTATTGTTGATCAAGTATAGACCACTAATCATGGTAGGCTTATAGTGCTATAATCAGTCAGGTGTGACCGAACTGTTGATTATGAGGGATCCTTATTATGGTTGGACGTGTTTTAAGTCCGTTAAAACCTCGGAGCTGTATATTCTTAGTTGAGAAAAGCTAAGCTGTAGAGCTGTAGAGCTGTAGTAGAGCTGTAGAGCTCCTCGGGCTTTATCCTATACAAATACCACAATCTCACACTTGTCACACTCCAATCAACAACCGGTGTCTTGAAAGTGCATCAGCTGTAGCGCACGATCAGGGACGGCGGATATGTTTGGTATAATGTGTTGCATGCACACAGTTGTGTTTGTATTGCAATATACGAATTAAAAATCAAACTAGTTTAGTCTTTCTCGTTGCTTTTGCATTTTAAAACATTTGTTTTATCTCGAAATTATAATCAGTTTTAGGCTACATATAATTTCATATCAAGTTAATTTTCAACATCTTTTTCTCTGTTACTGTGTTTTTTTGTGATATGTGCTGGACTAAAACGAGTTATCAGAATGTTATGATTAATATTTTGTCTAACAGTGATTTGTATTTGTGTAAAATCTCAACGCTTGACATAGACTGCAGTACTCGTTTCAGTTAGATGAGGCATACAATCAATATTATTATGGCTCTCCTCTGTAGACAGAGGTGAGGACATATTGCTTTACCCCTGTCCACGAGACGTTGACCCAATGCTGGGCTAATGTTGGCCCACCGTCTACGACGGTGACCCAACATTAGCCCAGTATTGGGTTACCGTGTTGTGTTTAACGCCACGCTGAATGTGGGCCAGCGTCACAGACGGCGGGCCAACATTAACCCAGCATTGGTTCAAAGCATCGTGCCCGTACTGCCAGCATGCAGGTACCGACAGCATGGAGTACTGACTAGGACTGAATGGATACTGGCCAGCATAGGCGACGCTGGCCCAACATTTAACAAACATTTGGTCGGTGTCTGTTTGTAATCGCCGCCAGCAGACGATGGGCCAGCATTGGACCAGCATTGGGTCAACGCCGTGTTTGCTGGGAGTGTTCACAAGTGTTTCGCACCAAAACGGAATAATAAATTCAGCTTAATACATAGTCTATACTCTCCACAGAAGCCTTTTATTACAATTAATTACAAAAGCCATTGACACCACATTTATTAGCTATCAACCTTTATGATTATGCTGTTGGGGGGGGGGGGAGACATCTCGAGTTTTTTGTTCACAAAAAACTAGACCCTTCTAGTTTATGCCCCCTTTGACAGATATTATTAGCTTGTAGCGTTCATACCAGTTGCACGGGTTCTCAAAAACATGTACTTTGTGGAGAAAATAACTTTTACCCAATAAAGAGAAATATCATAGCAGGGTATATTCTCGGTAAACAAGAGACGTTGATCCTATGTTGTTTTAATTTTGGCCACCGTCTGCGACTCTTGCTCAACATTAAACCAAACACAAGATTATCGACTCTGGTTTTGCTAGGTTGTGTCGTCACCCGCCGATATAACATACCGACCGCTAATACAGTTCATCATTCGAGGCATATAGTCATTTGGACAGCCTCCCAGCAAACACAAGACATGCTGTTTTAATGTTGGCTCACCGTCTTTGACGCTGGGCCAGCAATGGACCAACGTCGGGCCAACGTCTATTTTGTAGTTTTTGGTGAACTCGTACTATTTTGTGTTGAAGGCACGACTGTGGAATGCCAGAGTGCCCGCTCACAGATCAGGAACAAAGAGCTGGCAATGCAGATACTGAGATCCAGGTGAGTACGGGGATTATTAATTAAATAGGCCTTTAAACATGTTTGAGCTCAAGAAAATAATATATTCTTATTGTCATAATGTTTTTTTATTTCCGTATTTATCTTATCTTTTACCTTTAAAGTTTAAATTTTCGTGAAATATTTATTTACCTTTAACTTGAATGTTGAATTTTCAAACATTAATATTTTTAAAAATGATTTGAAAGTCATTCCGTGATATAATTATACCCCAGCTTTTCTAGGCGTGGGGGGGGGGGATGTAGATTTTTGCACACAATGGCCGAGGCATAATCACCATCATCCTAGTACTGGTTCTGTCATGGGCCCCTGCTTACAATTGACAATTTAATTGTAATGGCTCACTATACCATAATTTACGACACAAAATAATGATGTTTTTTTTTAAAATTGACGTTAACTCTTTCAGGCGGGGATCGAATTTAGACGTCTAGAGTCGGTCCCGCGCTGAAAGAGGGAAAATATTTATAATGGCCGTAAACACATAACATAGGTATTCAAATGAGCTATAATTGTCGTCACATTAAACCAGGATCGCATGATTCTCAACGATTTCCGCTAAAAAAAATCGCAAAAGCTGTTTGGATTCTTTTAAAAAATATTGTTTTTAAAATTTGCTGAAAATCTGTTGAGAATTGACTGAGAAAGCTGCGAAAAATATGCGATCCTGGTTGATCACTTTTAATGTGACTTTGGGTATAGCTAAGATATTCATGATGCTTTCATATTGAAAATATCCTTGTAGTCTCCATGATTTATACGAAAGTATTTCAGCGCTTTAAGGGTTAAACAACTTTCTTACTTCTATCTAGTGTGGCTATGCTGTATGTCTGTCACAAAGTTAAGATCACTAACATAACAGAAATGAATTCCCTGCCTCAAAATGAATTTTAAAAGAGGTACAGTATTACATGACTCTCTAGGGATAATGAAAACACGTCTATGTTTTGAGGCTGTGTTTTGAAGCTATGTTTTTCCGAAGTCTACGTCAGTGATTCATGAAGGTTTAAGCTTGTTTAACTAAAAAAATTGGAGAGCCCATTGTCAGCAGGGTTCAGTGACTGAGTTTTGTCTATCTTCGTCGAAGCAACGTTTTAGTTTTTTGAGAATGTTTCTTTTCTTTAGCACAATTTAAAAAACAATGATTCCGATATTTATTCGTACGTTCTCTTTCAGATTTTATGAAAAACAGCTACATGATCAACTGCAATCACAAAAAACTAAAAGAAAATTACAGGTATAGAACTATCGCGTATTATATATATAATGTGATATACATGTCCGTTTAGTTATCCGTACCCGCACCCATAACCGTTGTTTATCCTCTGTTTTTGCTTTAAAATGTTGGTTAACCTGCGGAAATCACATAGACTTTTAATATTTGTCTATGTCTATCATTTCGCGTGAGACGCTTTATCATTTTTCTACACATTTACTTCAGACTAAAGTCAGTTTTACAATTACTTTTTGTCGGCATTATCCCGATCCTCTTAAAATGATTTATTATAAATAACGACATGAATGTTTTTGTAAATGCATATCAATTACAGGTTGGATCGTCAGGAAGATCAGAGAAAATCAGAACATATAACTTCACACAGGACCGTATAACCGATCACCGCCTGTCACTAAACGCGCACAGTATAGATAACTTTCTATCAGGCGGACAACAGCTAAACGATATGATCGAGCACTTACTGACTATGGCAAACAGCGAACGACTTACATGCCTATTGGAAGAATTTAATAGTCAACAAAATACGTGATCTTTCAAATAAATAGTTGTGTATAGTCTTCTTCTTTTCTTTTTATTGACGAGGATGTATTATTTTACATGATTGCCTTTTGAGGGTCGTTTCTAAACGTTTTCCCGGATTTTTTCCCGGACTAACTCATTACTTCTTCAGCATATTGCCTTACTGTTGTCGTCCGCCGCCGCCGAAAGTTTGGCACTGTGTCAACTGGATGTCCATTTTTCAAGCTGGCACCCTACTATTTAGCGATCACTGTCTGGGCTGAACCGCTCAAATTATTTGCGAGATGCGCGAAGTTTATGCAAAACTCTACTATGGCCAAGAGCCTGATTTTGGAGAAAATTCCATGGACCAAAAAAGATATGTAATTATAAAAAGGGGGGTGTTGAACGTACCAGCGTCTCCAAGGCTTAAAACGTTTTCTTTCATTGCACAATAAAATGTCTGGATGGCATTATGGCGGACATAGATGATAGCTTAAATATGGCGATTCAATGATGGTGGTTTAAATGCTCAAGGTCAATCAGAGCATACTAATCTCAAAAGTTAAAGGTGTCAGTCCTAGTCCCTCACTATATAGCGGCTTGCAGCTCAAAGACAAAAAACATGTACCTCGGCCAGTTAGCTGTGCAAGCGTGTACAACATCTATCCGTCACTGGTCCAAGGTTGGACCATCGCCCCGCATCCACTGTGGTCATTTATTTTACAATTGCGTTACAACTTTTTTCTTAATGTCTAAAATCTGATAGCAGGTTCTGACACATTTTAAAAGCATAGCATTTTTAGTAAAAATAAATATCATTTTATTGATATCGAAGCTATCTTTGTCTAAAAGAAACAACTCTTCCAAAATTATAGTCTTATTAGAAAACTCTAAAATTATAAACAATCAAAAAGAAATTTCAGAGATTACGAATGACTATTATATTAATGTTGCAAAATATATTGGACAGAATCCAAATATTGATGTTACAAAACACCCCGTCATTATTGAAATTGAACAACACTCCGAGGGGAACAATTTTCAGTTTCATCATACGACAAAAGAAGACGTGCTTAAAATTCTGAAAACACTAAATCCAAAGAAAGCAACTGGATGTGAACTAATTCCAGCTAAATTACCAAAACATGCCTCTTTACAAATTGCCCCAGTTATTTCAAACATAATGAACAAAGCTTTAGATGAAGGCACGTTTCCAAACATCTTAAAGAAGGCAGAGGTGATCCCTGTATACAAAAAATCTGACAAATTAAATAAATATAATTATCGACCTGTGAGTATTTTACCAATTTTAGCAAACGTTTTGAAAAAAGTCCTAGCCCACCAGATCACTCCCTTTTTTAACACCGTCCTCTCTTGTCCTCACCTGTCAGCCTTCAGACACGGTTATGGCTGTCAGGACACGCAGCTCTCTCTTATAGAAAATTAGCGTAAAGATCTTTTTAAAAATCACAAAATTGGTGCTATATAATGGGCCTTGCAAAGCTTTCAACTACATGCCACATGACCTTTTGATCGCAAAATTTAAAGCAACGTGTCCGGATAGGTAACGTGCATGGAAAACCACCATCAAGAGCGTGCCACAAGCTTCAGTTCTTGGTCCAATTTTCTTTAATGTATTCATAAAATGTCATTTTTTTTTATTAAACGAGCACGCCTCACAAATTATGCAGATGACAACTCTCTTTTTTCTGTACATCCAAATTTCTAAATTGGAAAAACATGCATCGAAGCTGCGGCAGTTAAAACTATAATTATGATGGTTTTCCATTAAGTTAATGCAAGCCAATCCTGAAAAAATTCAGTTGATATTTTTTAACTGTAAAGTTGAGTCCCCAGTGATACCAGACGGCTGAATAATTCAACCTGGAAAAGCTTTTAGGTATTAATATTGATGAAAATATGAACTTTTCGATACACACAGAAGAAATTTGTAGAATAGCTGGCAGACAGCTGAGCGCTCTGAGAAGATTGGCTTTTTATCTTGACAGCAAGGTCAAATTGGCTCTTTTCAGAGCGTTCATCCCCAGCCACTTTCAATACTGCTCGGCCGTCTGGTATCACTATTTTCCAAATGCTCGCTGTATGAGAAAAAATCAGGAGAGGGCTCTAAAGTCCCTCCTGAATAAAGCGTTCTTGCCATCTCTGGAAGTTGGGACACAAATGAACATCGCAATTCAGACTTTCAAAATTCTTAATGATGTAGCACCAACCTACCTCCTTGAACTGATTGAAAAGTGCTGTCGCACCCGCAATTTAAGAAATTCTTAAATTATCATGAAATTCCTCTCATGTAGTGACATGGAACAAATTCCTTTCGCTTTCTGGCCCCCAAAATCTGAAACTCCTTGCCAGAGGCATGGAGAATAACCAGTAACCTCAAAATTTTCAGAGATGGCCTGCGAGCTTGTTTTGCTTTTTAATTGAGAGCATAATATTAGATGTACGTCCCTTGAAAAAGTGATATAGTTATTTAATTTTTATTAAATGCCAAATGTTTTACGTAACTTTTAGCCATATAATTTATTTTTTTCATATACATTATAAGTTTCCTTATGTAATTTTTAATCTATTTTTATGTGCAAAATGTTTAATGTAACTTGTAAACATATAATTATTTTATGTTCTCATATAAATTATAAGGATTTTTCTATATAATCCTAAATCACTTTTTTACATTTCATGGCAACTTCCTGTCAGCCAACCTGCTTGTTTTAGTTGTTATATTTATTGTTTATTTTATATTCCGCTTGTACTAGCTCGTTAGAGCTAATGTTATATGTTTTACTCTGTGCTACCCAAAATAAAACTTATCTTATTTTATCCAACGACATAAAATCACTGCTGATATAGGACGCATATTTAAATAATTATTCTCTGACACCAGTATGCAATGTACAATGTAAGGAAACATGAATTTCATTTACAATTTTCTCAGGACAAAAAATACAAAATCTTGCAGAGGCAGGCACGGTCAAATATCTTCAGATTTCAATGAGTATTGGGACAACGCCACAGCGGAACCTGGCCATGGCACTGCGAATTCGTGGTGCTTTAGTCTGTTTAACATATATATCTGGTGCTACTGGTTTTCAAACAATGTATATTTTCTCAATTTATTTAGGCCATTTTCCCGTATAGCTTCGACTTTTTCCAGATTTTTCCGCAAATCATCAATACAAAGTTCATTATCGGCTGTGGAGACTAAATGCACAAAATTCAGCTGTTCTTCCTGATATAACAAAATATAACTAGTTCTAAACATGACAGCTGGAAAATAATTCTGAAAAAACATTTGATAGATAATAACATTATCGAACATTATTAATGATGCAGCGCATTTTTTATCTCCCGCCCGTAGGGAAAGGGGGATTTTAGTCGCGCCAGGATTCTGTCCGGCGTCTGGCGTCCGGCGTCACGTTTTCTTGTGGGCGCAAAAACTTAAAAACTACTGGACAATTTTTTTTGAAATTTAAAAATCACATTCCTAGCAACATGGGGATGTGCAAGTGATTTTTTAGAGATGCTACCAAAATTCAAAATGGCCGCCAAAAATAAAAAATTGAAATCAGAAATTATTCAATTTTTACTGGAGATGTGCAGGTGAAATTTTTAAGGTTTTACTGATATTTAAAATGGCCGCCACAGATCAACTTTAATTCTTTTTTTTGGGGGGGGGCGTAAAAAAAATTCTGGTCAATTTTTTTCAAATTTCAACATCACATTCCTAGCAACATGGGGATGTGCAAGTGATTTTTTAAAGATGCTACCAAAATTCAAAATGGCCGCTAGAGGTCAACTCCAAACTTAAAGTTGGAAATTATTCAACTTATATACTATCACATTCCCCACGATATGGAGATGTGCAAATGATTTTTTAAGGTTTTACTGAAATTCAAAATAGCCGCCATGGATAAACTTCTTATTTTTTTGTGGGCGCAAAAACTGAAAAATTGAAATCAGTAATAATTCACATTGTACAATCACATTACCCACCATCTGGAAATGTGCATGTGTTTTCAATGTAATTTAAAATGGCCACCACAAATAGACCTTTTAAATATTTGTGACCGCAAAAAGTCTAACCTAATTTATGGCGGGGGATGATATATATAGGACTTCAGTCCTCTTGTTCCATGAGGTTTCAGACACAATATTATTATATATCAGTTATTATTTTATTATCAATGACATATCAAATGGCAGTTTTTATGAATTTTTTTCACAATCAATATAAACATTATAAAAGATCTTTAGTTTGACATTCCCTATTTTACAAAATATATATATTATACTGGAAATCATATATATATTATACTGGAAATCATATATATAGGTATTATCTGTCACTCATCATCTTGATGACAGGTGAAAATAGTGTCATTGTTCCTGCAGATGATAATTATATTTCCCCGGTTGCAGATGAGAAGGATATTATAGTATAATATCCACTTTGAAATTGTGTATCTAGCTGGTTGACTGTAGGCCTACTCAGATCTTTTGTCAATCCATTATGTTGTAAGATTAGGAGTCAAAAGGATATCTGGAATTAGGCCGTATCACTGTCTAACAAAGAGAAAAATCTTTTCTTTGGCAGGATTACTTATACATGTAACTCAAAAAACGGCTTATGGGTGTGGCTCGGTGAAAATTCGTCGACGTTGACGCAACATTGGTACAAAATATAACAGCCAAGTTCTTAACTATATAAAAGACAGGTTTATCATTCAAACGAGAAAATAGGAAGCGGTGGGGTTGCGAACTTGTAATTTTACACTGCGCCATAGAAAATGACTGAAGCAAGCCATACCATCGATTATTCCGTGGAAAACTTTACATCGACAGAGAGTTTGTTACTACATCGCATCATAACGGCAACATTGACGGAAAAGGTGACAACTGCAAGCCTTCTAATTCTATTCTGGATCTATGTCAACGTCACTAATGGCATCATTATTGTTGTCATCTGTACCGTGTCCACTCTGCGTGAAAACAAACAGTATTTGGCACTGATCAGCTATATTATATCGGACGTGCTCTTTTGTAACATCCATGTAATGGGGGTGATGGTACCTCTGACCATATTAGATAGAGTGGACGCAGAACATTTCTTTTGTCCCGTTATTATGTGCTTTGCAAGCGGGATTTTCTTCACAAATACAATGATGGTTGGTTATCTAGCATTTGAGAGGTACATTTATTTTTCTCGACCATTCAAGCACGCGTTTTATTTCTCTAAGAATAACATACTCTTGGTAAACATCTGTATGTACGCTTTCGGGCTGTTAACGGCTGTCATAATTGAAGTATCACCAGGGAGAAAACTCGTCACGACAACAATATCATGTTCACCAGTTGGCTTGGATGCCCAGAAGACCAATATGGCGGTGTTCATACTCTTCTGGGTTCCTTCAGCAACCATTAGTGTCATGTCCGTGATAAGTTTACGAATTCTAACATACAAACATAAAGCTCAAGTAGCTGCACAAACTGATGAATCTGTTACCAATCAAGCTGATGGACAGATATTTCAAGGAGCGTTAAAGGCAATAAGAATGATTCTCATCGTATCTGGTGCTTTCTGGACCTCCGTAATGCCAGGAGCTCTCCTCAGAATCATATTGGCACAGGCCGGGGTAACATGGAAAGACACCGATGCCAGACAAAATGTCAATATATTTGCAATCTCGAGGATCGCATACTTATTGATGACAGTCCTATCCAGTTTCTTAAATCCTATTATTTACATGACTCTGCAGAAGGATTTACGTTATCATGTGTACCACGTCTTGGGAATTCGTAACCAGATCGGTAACATTCAAAACCAACCATAATTTAGTGGATTTTTTATCAATATTTCATACAGGGCTATAATGTAATACTTGATCACGTAAAGGCCTGATGAAGTCTCCAGAACTACTCTTCTTCTTGAAATGATTATAAATGTTTTAGTTAGCTCTGTTCGCTTCATTTGAATACCCAGTGTATGTTATGGGTGTACGGCCATTAGCAATATTGTAATTATATCAGTGCGGGGACCGTCTACAGTCTGTTTCACCAGATCCTGAGAGTAGCCTTTTATCAATTTTCTCTGTCTCTTTTCAAAATTTTTGAGTGAAATTTTTCATGGGTGATTTTTTAATCTTCCCTCAACATCGCTGAAAATTTGGTGGAGTTGTGTTTTGTATTTTGTAAGTTAGACCATTGGGCAAGTAATAAAATTCTTGTTTCACGGTGATGGTGAAATGAGGGCTGTAATTTTGGAATTTTATTACGTGCCAAATGGTCTAACCTCGATAATACACAACAAAATTTCACCAAACTTTCAGGGATGTTGTGGGAAGATGAAAAAATGATCCAAGAAAAAATTTGTTTAAAAAATTTAAACAGCGACCGAACACATTTTCTAACAAACTCCCAGGATTTTGAGAAACGGACTGTATGTAGACTTCAGATTCTGACGTAGAAAGACGGGCCCCGCGCTGAGAGGGTTAAGATATACTGTATATTTGACCTTTACTGGTTTATGTGTGTGACTGACGTCATCAATATCTGCCCAACCCAGATAAAGTATAGGCCTACATTTAATTGACAATTTATACGCGTCGGTCATTGAATCTGCGCCAATATTGTCAGAATATGCCGAGCAGGACGCAACATCACAACGCAATGAGAATTAACAGACTAAGGGTGAAAACCTTAAAAATCTGGCTATATTCGTCAAAATAATAATATGTAAATTTTAATATTGCAAATTGTGAATATTGTATATATTATGTCCTGTGCCTTTTTCTGTCTTCTACTAAAGAATACCATCAGATTGAATTACATGTTACTTGTTACTTGCTTAATATATTGCAGAACACTTGATCAAATGACCAAATGTTGCTTTGTTGGTAGTCCACTGGTTACTATGACGCTGGTGTAACATTAAACAACTTAGAATCAAAATCTGCTGTGACACATCACTGTTATAAGACTTCAGTATACAGTGAGACTTTTCGAAAGTTCTCATTATGGGAGACTGTATATTCACTGCAAACACAAGAAATGTTGCTTTAATATCAACCCATCGTCTGCCACGTTGGTCCAACACCAAGCCAACAATGGCTGAATGTATCGAGTGTGCTGTGCTTGTGGCAGCGTAATCACCGATATTGTAAAAACCACCCCAGGAATCAAACTTAGCTTGTGATGATATACGTTGTCACCTATTAGTATTTTGGTGGCGCCCCTGTTGTCAGAAAGACAATTCTGAGATCGGGCGGAAAGTCAGGAGCGGATGCAGAAATTGGACAAAAAAGGGGGAGTACGAGAAGAATTTTGTCGAGCTTGGAAAGACACCGATGCCAGACAAAATGTCAATATATTTGCAATCTCGAGGATCGCATACTTATTGATGACAGTCCTATCCAGTTTCTTAAATCCTATTATTTACATGACTCTGCAGAAGGATTTACGTTATCATGTGTACCACGTCTTGGGAATTCGTAACCAGATCGGTAACATTCAAAACCAACCATAATTTAGTGGATTTTTTATCAATATTTCATACAGGGCTATAATGTAATACTTGATCACGTAAAGGCCTGATGAAGTCTCCAGAACTACTCTTCTTCTTGAAATGATTATAAATGTTTTAGTTAGCTCTGTTCGCTTCATTTGAATACCCAGTGTATGTTATGGGTGTACGGCCATTAGCAATATTGTAATTATATCAGTGCGGGGACCGTCTACAGTCTGTTTCACCAGATCCTGAGAGTAGCCTTTTATCAATTTTCTCTGTCTCTTTTCAAAATTTTTGAGTTAAATTTTTCATGGGTGATTTTTTAATCTTCCCTCAACATCGCTGAAAATTTGGTGGAGTTGTGTTTTGTATTTTGTAAGTTAGACCATTGGGCAAGTAATAAAATTCTTGTTTCACGGTGATGGTGAAATGAGGGCTGTAATTTTGGAATTTTATTACGTGCCAAATGGTCTAACCTCGATAATACACAACAAAATTTCACCAAACTTTCAGGGATGTTGTGGGAAGATGAAAAAATGATCCAAGAAAAAATTTGTTTAAAAAATTTAAACAGCGACCGAACACATTTTCTAACAAACTCCCAGGATTTTGAGAAACGGACTGTATGTAGACTTCAGATTCTGACGTAGAAAGACGGGCCCCGCGCTGAGAGGGTTAAGATATACTGTATATTTGACCTTTACTGGTTTATGTGTGTGACTGACGTCATCAATATCTGCCCAACCCAGATAAAGTATAGGCCTACATTTAATTGACAATTTATACGCGTCGGTCATTGAATCTGCGCCAATATTGTCAGAATATGCCGAGCAGGACGCAACATCACAACGCAATGAGAATTAACAGACTAAGGGTGAAAACCTTAAAAATCTGGCTATATTCGTCAAAATAATAATATGTAAATTTTAATATTGCAAATTGTGAATATTGTATATATTATGTCCTGTGCCTTTTTCTGTCTTCTACTAAAGAATACCATCAGATTGAATTACATGTTACTTGTTACTTGCTTAATATATTGCAGAACACTTGATCAAATGACCAAATGTTGCTTTGTTGGTAGTCCACTGGTTACTATGACGCTGGTGTAACATTAAACAACTTAGAATCAAAATCTGCTGTGACACATCACTGTTATAAGACTTCAGTATACAGTGAGACTTTTCGAAAGTTCTCATTATGGGAGACTGTATATTCACTGCAAACACAAGAAATGTTGCTTTAATATCAACCCATCGTCTGCCACGTTGGTCCAACACCAAGCCAACAATGGCTGAATGTATCGAGTGTGCTGTGCTTGTGGCAGCGTAATCACCGATATTGTAAAAACCACCCCAGGAATCAAACTTAGCTTGTGATGATATACGTTGTCACCTATTAGTATTTTGGTGGCGCCCCTGTTGTCAGAAAGACAATTCTGAGATCGGGCGGAAAGTCAGGAGCGGATGCAGAAATTGGACAAAAAAGGGGGAGTACGAGAAGAATTTTGTCGAGCTTGGAAAGACACCGATGCCAGACAAAATGTCAATATATTTGCAATCTCGAGGATCGCATACTTATTGATGACAGTCCTATCCAGTTTCTTAAATCCTATTATTTACATGACTCTGCAGAAGGATTTACGTTATCATGTGTACCACGTCTTGGGAATTCGTAACCAGATCGGTAACATTCAAAACCAACCATAATTTAGTGGATTTTTTATCAATATTTCATACAGGGCTATAATGTAATACTTGATCACGTAAAGGCCTGATGAAGTCTCCAGAACTACTCTTCTTCTTGAAATGTTTATAAATGTTTTAGTTAGCTCTGTTCGCTTCATTTGAATACCCAGTGTATGTTATCGGTGTACGGCCATTAGCAATATTGTAATTATATCAGTGCGGGGACCGTCTACAGTCTGTTTCACCAGATCCTGAGAGTAGCCTTTTATCAATTTTCTCTGTCTCTTTTCAAAATTTTTGAGTTAAATTTTTCATAGGTGATTTTTTAATCTTCCCTCAACATCGCTGAAAATTTGGTGGAGTTGTGTTTTGTATTTTGTAAGTTAGACCATTGGGCAAGTAATAAAATTCTTGTTTCACGGTGATGGTGAAATGAGGGCTGTAATTTTGGAATTTTATTACGTGCCAAATGGTCTAACCTCGATAATACACAACAAAATTTCACCAAGCTTTCAGGGATGTTGTGGGAAGATGAAAAAATGATCCGAGAAAAAATTTGTTTAAAAAATTTAAACAGCGACCGAACACATTTTCTAACAAACTCCTAGGATTTTGAGAAACGGACTGTATGTAGACTTCAGATTCTGACGTAGAAAGACGGGCCCCGCGCTGAGAGGGTTAAGATATACTGTATATTTGACCTTTACTGGTTTATGTGTGTGACTGACGTCATCAATATCTGCCCAACCCAGATAAAGTATAGGCCTACATTTAATTGACAATTTATACGCGTCGGTCATTGAATCTGCGCCAATATTGTCAGAATATGCCGAGCAGGACGCAACATCACAACGCAATGAGAATTAACAGACTAAGGGTGAAAACCTTAAAAATCTGGCTATATTCGTCAAAATAATAATATGTAAATTTTAATATTGCAAATTGTGAATATTGTATATATTATGTCCTGTGCCTTTTTCTGTCTTCTACTAAAGAATACCATCAGATTGAATTACATGTTACTTGTTACTTGCTTAATATATTGCAGAACACTTGATCAAATGACCAAATGTTGCTTTGTTGGTAGTCCACTGGTTACTATGACGCTGGTGTAACATTAAACAACTTAGAATCAAAATCTGCTGTGACACATCACTGTTATAAGACTTCAGTATACAGTGAGACTTTTCGAAAGTTCTCATTATGGGAGACTGTATATTCACTGCAAACACAAGAAATGTTGCTTTAATATCAACCCATCGTCTGCCACGTTGGTCCAACACCAAGCCAACAATGGCTGAATGTATCGAGTGTGCTGTGCTTGTGGCAGCGTAATCACCTATATTGTAAAAACCACCCCAGGAATCAAACTTAGCTTGTGATGATATACGTTGTCACCTATTAGTATTTTGGTGGCGCCCCTGTTGTCAGAAAGACAATTCTGAGATCGGGCGGAAAGTCAGGAGCGGATGCAGAAATTGGACAAAAAAGGGGGAGTACGAGAAGAATTTTGTCGAGCTTGGAAAGACACCGATGCCAGACAAAATGTCAATATATTTGCAATCTCGAGGATCGCATACTTATTGATGACAGTCCTATCCAGTTTCTTAAATCCTATTATTTACATGACTCTGCAGAAGGATTTACGTTATCATGTGTACCACGTCTTGGGAATTCGTAACCAGATCGGTAACATTCAAAACCAACCATAATTTAGTGGATTTTTTATCAATATTTCATACAGGGCTATAATGTAATACTTGATCACGTAAAGGCCTGATGAAGTCTCCAGAACTACTCTTCTTCTTGAAATGATTATAAATGTTTTAGTTAGCTCTGTTCGCTTCATTTGAATACCCAGTGTATGTTATCGGTGTACGGCCATTAGCAATATTGTAATTATATCAGTGCGGGGACCGTCTACAGTCTGTTTCACCAGATCCTGAGAGTAGCCTTTTATCAATTTTCTCTGTCTCTTTTCAAAATTTTTGAGTTAAATTTTTCATAGGTGATTTTTTAATCTTCCCTCAACATCGCTGAAAATTTGGTGGAGTTGTGTTTTGTATTTTGTAAGTTAGACCATTGGGCAAGTAATAAAATTCTTGTTTCACGGTGATGGTGAAATGAGGGCTGTAATTTTGGAATTTTATTACGTGCCAAATGGTCTAACCTCGATAATACACAACAAAATTTCACCAAGCTTTCAGGGATGTTGTGGGAAGATGAAAAAATGATCCGAGAAAAAATTTGTTTAAAAAATTTAAACAGCGACCGAACACATTTTCTAACAAACTCCCAGGATTTTGAGAAACGGACTGTATGTAGACTTCAGATTCTGACGTAGAAAGACGGGCCCCGCGCTGAGAGGGTTAAGATATACTGTATATTTGACCTTTACTGGTTTATGTGTGTGACTGACGTCATCAATATCTGCCCAACCCAGATAAAGTATAGGCCTACATTTAATTGACAATTTATACGCGTCGGTCATTGAATCTGCGCCAATATTGTCAGAATATGCCGAGCAGGACGCAACATCACAACGCAATGAGAATTAACAGACTAAGGGTGAAAACCTTAAAAATCTGGCTATATTCGTCAAAATAATAATATGTAAATTTTAATATTGCAAATTGTGAATATTGTATATATTATGTCCTGTGCCTTTTTCTGTCTTCTACTAAAGAATACCATCAGATTGAATTACATGTTACTTGTTACTTGCTTAATATATTGCAGAACACTTGATCAAATGACCAAATGTTGCTTTGTTGGTAGTCCACTGGTTACTATGACGCTGGTGTAACATTAAACAACTTAGAATCAAAATCTGCTGTGACACATCACTGTTATAAGACTTCAGTATACAGTGAGACTTTTCGAAAGTTCTCATTATGGGAGACTGTATATTCACTGCAAACACAAGAAATGTTGCTTTAATATCAACCCATCGTCTGCCACGTTGGTCCAACACCAAGCCAACAATGGCTGAATGTATCGAGTGTGCTGTGCTTGTGGCAGCGTAATCACCGATATTGTAAAAACCACCCCAGGAATCAAACTTAGCTTGTGATGATATACGTTGTCACCTATTAGTATTTTGGTGGCGCCCCTGTTGTCAGAAAGACAATTCTGAGATCGGGCGGAAAGTCAGGAGCGGATGCAGAAATTGGACAAAAAAGGGGGAGTACGAGAAGAATTTTGTCGAGCTTGGACACTTTTTATTTTAATTTATACGCAAAGCAATGCTTTTTACCCTTCGGACTCAAGGAACGGGGTTAAAAACATTTTAGTGTCAATTATTAAATTTAGGATGAATTTTTGAAAATTCCGTTTCTGAAAGGTGTGTCAGAACCTGCATGCTTGAAATTGTAAAATATCACATTGAATGGTAGCATCGGCTAAATATGTATTTATCAACATCGATTAATGTGGAATGCAAAACAAAATATTGAATATATGTTTGTATACTCTGTTGGCATATGTAACATCGCATGATGCCGTATGTATCATCGCATGATGTCACATTCAGTGAAGCTATTTTGTTGTCTATTCTCTTATTCTCAACTTACACGATTCACTCGTTTGAACTCAAACACGGATCATTTTTTTTTATATTAACACTTGGTATACCAAAGCTTCTTGGGAAATGTACATTATTAGGCCCTATGTGAAGAAAGTTCATATTGTAACACGCTAACATCTATATCCTTATTTATGTACATGTCATTTATTTATGAACAATTGTGTATTCAAACTGCATGTGTATGTACAAGGTTGTAATGTCGTGGGTGAATAGTTTTGTATGTAAAGATGGTGAAATAATAATAAAAAATAATATAGGCGGGCATATTGTCATAGTAATGCACATTTAATAATGTACCGTATGTTAATTGCTAATCTTATAATGTCAATTACATAACATTTGTACAACGTCTTCGACGTTGTACAAGTGGTATGACGATGATCCAACATTAAAACAACATAGGATCAAGGTGCGTTGTGACACAGCAGAAATTACAGCTGATTATACAGTGAGACTTTTCGAAAGTGCTCTCTAGGGAAGACTAGATTGACTGTAAAGACAAAAAAATGTTGATTTAATATTAACCCATCGTCTGCCACGTTGGTTCAACACCAAGCCAACATTGGCTGAACGTATCGCTTGTGCTGTATTTGTGGCGTGTAATCACCGATGTTGTAAAAAAAACCAGGAATAAAACTTTGTCGTCTACCCCGGTGGCGCCCCTGTTGTCAGAAAGACGTAGCACATGAGATCGGGAGGAAAGTCAGGAGCGGGTGCAGAACTTTGAAAAGGGGGGATCCGATAGCAATTATGTCTGCTCTCCCCAATTTATCTTTAATTTAGACGTAAAAGAATGGCTTTTCAGTCTTATGACCTAATAAACGGGGGTTCGGGACACTGACCGAGAAATTGCCCGAGTAATTTTGCACAATTCAGTTTCCAAAGTGGAGAGATGGCAGAACCTCCACCCCCCATGAACCCACCTCTGGATCTTCTTCTGTATGTAAAATGTCATATTGGGGGAAAAATAGTATGGCAAAAAGTGGTTTGAGTTATTTTATTGCGAAATTTCATACACTGCATGTTTGAAATTGTAAATATCACAGTGAACGATAGCATCGGCTAAATATGTATTTTACCACAGATTAGTGTGCAATGCAAAATAACATAATGAATATTGAATATCTTGGTATACTCTGTTGGCATGCAACATTGCATGATGCCCTACGTGTATGTAACATCGCATGATGCCACTATGATTTAGTCGTCTTCTCAATTTACATGATTCACGGAGTTGAAAAGAAACACGGATCTAATTTATTCGAATCACCATCATTTGGTATATACCAAAACTTCTTGGGAAATGTGCACAACTACAATGTATGTGAAAACAGGGAATATTGCAATAGACGAACATCTATGCTTCTAATTATGCATATGTTATTTAGTTATGTTACAGATTGTAACAATTGTTAATTCAAACTGTATGCGTATGTACAAGATTATAATGTCGTGATGCAATAGTTATGTGTGTAAAGATGTTGAAATAATAAAAAAAATTCGTATTTTAAAAAGTAACGTCTTGTGTAGGAGTGTCTATTGACATAGTGATACACTTTTCAATAGTGTTAATGGTTGAATCTTATATCGTTTGTAAGTGTACCATAGATGTAGTATGTGAATTACTATTTTTTGGTTTCGTGTTGGTTTAATAATTAAGTACAGCTCGTACACTGACCACTTACTTCTAGCGCTGGTACATTAACATTTGCTAAAAAATATCGAATAATATTAATCTGAAGTATTTTAACAGTTTATCCTTGTGGTTTAGGCCAATAATGTGCATGATTCAGATTTTATCATAATATTTAGATCAAGTTCTTAGCAAAAAAAAGAAAAGAAAAGTGAATGTGGCTATTCGGGTATCCGACGCGAAGAATGTTTAGAATGTAAAACTATGTCTTTAACAGCACGACTGAATTTTTTTTTTCTAATATTAGGAATTAATTTCTAAATATTAGAAAATCAAATCTTAATATTAGAAAATTAACTCCTAATATTAAAAATTCATTTTCTGATACTCAGAAATCTTGTGTCATTTCTGATAATAATAATTCATTTTCTAATATTAATAATTCATAGTAAATAAATTGATTTTCAACCTTTTCAAAGGGGGGAACACTTTCATGTGTTCTCGAACTCCTTTTTTCACAAGCACTCCAAACTTATTGTAGTTAGTGAGAACATTAAAACGTGTTAATTGTTTTCTACAGTCACCAGGTGGGGGTGATTTAATAATATTAATAAATCATTTTCTAATAATTGATTGACTTTTTAATATGATTCTTAATATTAGAAAATAGTTTATTAATGCTAGGAAATAAGGGATGAGATTCATTTTTTGCGTTCCATATGGTAGAACAGCATTTTAAGAAGAAGTATCAGTCATGTCATAGGAACTGTAGATTGGATAATTTTTGCGTGTTTAAATTTTCGTGATTTTTTTATTTTGCGAAGTGTTGATTTAGCTAATTTTCCATTTTAGGAGGATTTTTTTCCTGCATCAATTGGGCTAAGCAGAGCTGTGCAGTATCACCTTCGGGGCTTACTTAGCTGTGATATCTCCGACACACCCCTAATTGATCATTATACCTTCCAGTCCACTGTCACCACACCCTGTTATCTCACCAATTACGGTAATGACCATACACACAATAATTAGCACGACATGTATCAGCCTTCCCAACTCCCAAGGGCCTAATTTTTCAGTTCCCGGATCCGACCCTGGCGCTGCACAGGCGTTGGTTTATTGTTGCGTAAGCATCTTTTACGCATTAAACCCATCCATTGATGCTAATTTATTCATTCGCACGCATAACAACATTGCAAAGACAAAGACAAACGTAACAATTATACAGAGTAAGCCCCAGCTTGTGAACAACCTGCTACCTGTTTTTCTGTGAAACGTGGTGACGTCACCGGAAACCCTTTTGAATGGGTACTCGGTGAAAATAATGTTATATAATCCCCCTCCCTATACTTCATTGTATTAGATTCCTAGGTGAAAACATTCCAGGTCAAGGCTATTAAGTTTCACAGAATAGCGGCGAATGGCTCAATTTGTACAATATAATAATATTATTAATGTACGACAATTCAAATCATCGATTACCACTTGTACTTTAATATCAATTGTTGAAGCTAAACGTCTTTTGAAAGCATTAAGCAAGTCAGAAGTCCAGTGCTTGATACACAGTTTATTCTGTTTTAACTGTACCAACTAAACGCTTATTTTATTCACTGAAATGCATACAAATCCAAACAGAACAACAACGACATAAGAGAGACTTGTTTTACGCGTTCAATTAAATAATTTTTTAACAAATCCATTGCCATAATGATATTGTAAAGCGGATTTGCTGAGCCATATAATTTTGTACACATTATCGTAGATTTTACTGGAATGAAATTAAGGGAAAACAACTTTAAAATATAACTTTTTTTCTGTTTTTTTTTTTTTTATTTGCTATTTTCTTTTTGGTTTTTGTTATCTATTGTTTTGTTATTTATCTTATCTCATTGTATTATTTCGTTATACTTTTGTTATTTATTTAATTTTTTTATTGATATTTATGTTCTTCATTCTGATATTGTTATTTATGTTATATATTCTGATTTAAACATTTGAGACCTCAATAAACAACAATTAAAATTTCAGGTTTTATCTTGTGGCTTTGTAGCTGTATGTTTCACCAAAATAAAATGTATTTACACAAAAAAAATTAAGGTTTCTAAAAGATGGCTAATAATTGCAAATTATTTAACTTGGGGGGTTTTATTTTGGGTATTTGTTATTCTTGTTGATTTATGGCATTAAGAGGTGTCGTAGTTTTTACATAAACGTAACATATTTCCCGCAATCAGAAGAAGGTATTTTATTGAGGCTCCGAGGTATGCCTGTAGGCCTACTTCTAAGCATCCGGCCTGTCTATATACTTTAATAACGATAGGCCTAAATGTACAAACTGTATATAAACAGTGATACTACCTCCGAATTATTCCTCAATTCTGTTAGATATGTCGGTGTACTCGCGGTGACGTAATTGATTAATGAAATAAGAAATGCTAGCACACCTTCAATAAATAGTGATTTGTCTCTGTTAGTGTACCACGTAGGCCTGATCATATGTAATTTCATGTGATTAACCCTTAAAGCTGTATAAGCCATGGAGACCAAAGGTGTTTTTTAATTTGAAACCATCCTAAATGGCTTAGTTAGCTTGTTCTGCTTCCTTTTAATACCTATGTTATGGGTCTACGGCCATTATAAATATTTTCTTTCTTACAGTGGGGGGATCGACTTTAGACGTCAGCATCTGACGTCTACAGACGTCAAATTCTATCCCCGCGCTGCAAGGGTTAAACAACTTTTACTGTCGAGTGAAAAAAAACCCGGTCATGATGTATACTATAGACCCTATGTCAAAATACATAACAAAACTTTTAAATATAAAAGTGTTTTTATTATAACACTCGAGATATTTTACATTTATGCTTATATAAATGATCTGTAATATTTATCGAATCCCATGAGTGGATATCATGGGCTTAACAGAAAAACTACTTTCTAATAATTATGGCGTCCAATAGTTTTCTCATTATTATTATGCTATTTTCCAACCACTGCATGGGGATCGCGGCAGCGAAAGACAAGTAGGCCTATAAATATTTGTAGTTGGAAAATGCAAGTTTCTATCATCTAAAAACTTATTTGTGTAATGACAGGTAGACCCTCTAAGGCAGGGGATTATTACAAAAATACTATCATGTTAAAGTTAAAAATAGAGATTGTTTGTGGTTTAAATTACTTGATTATGGTTTGAGAGGAAATATTTTCAATGTAATAAAAGTATGTATGGTGAAGTGAAGACCAAGGTACGGTATGGTGGAGAAACCTCAAATACATTCAGTAGTTTTCTGGGAGTACGACAAGGTGAGTGCTTGTCACCCCTTTTATTTAGTATGTATGTTAATGATATGAGAGAAATGTTGCATGAAAGTGGAAGCCAAGGGATAACTGTTGATGATCTTAAACTATGTCTTTTTATCATATGCCGATGATTCTGTTTTAATATCTAAGAGTATATTTGATTTGCAAAATAGCCTCGATTCTGTACATGATTATTGTCAAAGGTGGAAGTTATGTGTTAATATAATCAAAACTAAGATAGTTGTATTTAGGAAGGGTGGAATGTTGTCCATAAATGATATTTGGTTTTATGGTGACTCAATTTTAGAAGTAGTAGAACATTTCTCATATTTAGTTATTATGTTGTCTAGTACAGAGAAATTTCAGACACTCAACAAGATTTAGCAGACAGGGGGTTGCGAGCACTATTTTCAATTCAGGGTATTGCGTATGAATTGATCGACCCCAACCCAGACTTATTATGTATGTTATTTGATAGACTTGGGTTACCTGTATTACTTTATTCATGTGAATTATGGGGATTGCATACTGCTGCGGCGGTGGAGAGGGTACATCTGAAAATTGTCTAAATGTGTGTCTAAATCAACAACGAATGAAATGGTATACGGGGAACTTGGAAGATTTCCACTAATTTTAGAAAAAAAGGTACGCATAGTGAAATACTGGTTAAAAATTGTACATAGAGAATTTGGTCCATTGGTTCAGAAAACTAATGTTACACACTATTACTGCAGATAATACAATTGTTAACTGGGCTGCTCTAGTAAGAGACATGTTATTTAATTTGGGTTTTGGCTATGCCTGGATACAACAGTGTGTTACAAATAGAACATATTTTGTTAGTTTATTCAAACAGAATTACGTGATCAATACATCCAACAATGGTTTATTTCAGTAAGTACCAGGTCGAGCTGTTCATTATACAAGAATATAACAAACCACTTTAGATGTCAAAATTATTTCTATATTGTAACTAATTGTAAACACAGAATTTCTCTCATACGATTTCGAACTAAGAATCATTCATTACCAAGTGTAATTCAGGGCAGAGGGAGAAATCGCAGACCATACAACGCGCGGCTATGCCCAACATGTAATGTCCTAGGCCTCTTGCGAATGGAGGTCATTGGAGCCTCTTTACTTTTTCCAATGGTAATTACTTCGCAGCAAGTAGGATCATTGGTTCAATACAGATCCACCCATGTAGATATTGTGCCACAGCTACGTAATAGTTAAATAAATAGCGTTATTAGCAGCAATCAGCAGTAGTCGGATTGCGCGGCCAAAAACAACCAAGTCAGAGATTGTGATCACACGGAGTCCAGGCAGAGCGACCATGAAGGCATCTTCACTCTGTCATGTGATTTGAGCTACGCTCTGCGTGGAGAGAGAGGCTGGACTGGTGCAGATGCCATGAAGGTGGCAAGCGATATACGTGAATAGGATAATAAATTCATATCAGATTCTGTTGTTGTATAGCCCAATGTACAACCTTATTGGCTAGCTCTTGGTATGTGTCAGTAAGGTTATCCCAGCAAACAAGAGGCATTCACCCAATGTTGTTTCAATGTTGGGCCAGCGTCGAAGACATTGAGCCAACATTGAAACAAGATTGAGTGAATGTCACGTGGTTGCTGGGAAAGATTGTAAAGTAATTACTATTTTTAGCGATTGCTACATGCAGCTCATGAAATATAGGGATGACTAATTGGGGGTACGGGTGGCACACAGATCACGCCGCCACGACATAAAGTACATATAGAAATCTAGCTTTACAATTCGTTTGTCATTCCGATTGTGCATACAGTGCATTCGTTGGGTCCCACTCCCCTCTGAAAATGATTCGCATGATTGTAGGCGAATACGAAAAAAGAGCAGTGTACAAACGCAATAATATAGCTGGAAATGGTCCTGACAGTGTGCTTCTGGTGCAATTTATCATGTTAATTAACAGATACAACGGGGTTTTCTATTGTTGTGATGATTTTTGTTTGCACACACTCGGCTAGTGCCGGTGATTGCCACCGTAATGAAGCATATTTACCTGGTACAGGGGACACCGTGATGACGTAGGCGGTCCGCCTTTCCATTACAATTGGTTTGGCTGATCATTTTCAATATTTTACAGTGCTTTCAGGGACTCATATGTTCGACAGAACATCCTTTCCTAGTTATATATAATAATAAGTCATAATATTTTGAATCATGACAAATAGCTCTGATGATTTATAATAATGTATGACAAGTACACATTTAAGTGAATGTGTTATAAATCTGATAGGCATAATAAAAACATTAGGGTCGAATGACGAAGGTGAAAAAGTTTCCCAGTTCTCCTTGTTCTTCCTTACCATTTCATTACGTGGTAAGTTAGAAAAAAATAACATTGCATTTTATTCCTTTGACAATAATGAAAAGTGTATTTCCTTGTCATTTCTTGTGAAGAAACAATAAACAAAAACAATTTCACTCTTCACGAAACATGGTACGGAAAGGTAGCATATATTATTGTCAGATATATATTATAATATGTCTATGCGTTGACAATCACTGTTATGGTTTATACTTCTACTAGAATCAAAGATCATGCGGACCCTCCAGCTGCGGTTAACACAGGATATTGGTCAAATATTGCCCCTGGGGAGGATGTGTTTATAGGATTAGACCTCTTGTTCCCCATCTGGGCGAATATTACGACAAACAAGTACGAGGACAGACAAAAGCCACAAGATGGGATAATGCTCAGTGTTATTGTGTATAAATATTAATTGAAAAATTAGAACAATATATTGCAATCGCGACGCGACAACAATAACAACAAGAAGATGGGGGATTATGTTATGTTATCCAGCCCGGCGGTCACCCAAACGGCAGAAAAGAGACATTGGCCCAATCTTTACAATCATCCCCTCATGTATTATTTTAACCCTTTCCAACCCGAGTTTTTTTAATGAAATTAAAATTAAAATTATAACTCAATACAAATATTTCGAAATCTTTTAAACAGTTATTTCAATGCACATGAAATTTCCTACTCACATATGGAACACTTGGGGGATCAACACAAGCTTCTTATCATACCCCTCGAAGACGTACCCTTACTCCCTAGAAACGGTTCCCATGGAAACAGTACCCAATTTTATGTATTGTGTATTTTCAAGACGCACGAGATCAAATTAATATATAATAACTATATATTTATATATTAATAGAATTATAAGATGGCCGTGGAACATGTTACACAAGGAATCCTCAATATAGGATTAGTAGCTGTTGTTGCTATGGGTATATTACGTCGACAGCCATTAACCCTTTCTATGCGAAATATTTCATTATTTCGAAATAATATTATTATTATATTAATATTATTAGTATGGGATGGGGTTAGACTCTTCAGGTACTCAGGACCTGTTCAAGGTCATTTCACTTCACATGATTCTGGGGAACTGCCACACATATATGTGTGCATGTTTCTATACATTGCGCCTATCCAGAAGTGGACAATATGGCTTGGCTTGCATAATTTTTTTCAATTTTGAAACTTTGACTTTGCAATGACCTTGAGGTGACCTTTGACTGGCCCAAATGTTGCATGCTCACAAAGGCCCGCCCCTGCCGTATCCCACATGTGTACATATGGTTAATACACCTTGTAGATCCACAGTTACATCCATTATACCAAACACGTGCATTCCCATTGAATGACAACCATTATCACTGGGTCGGCATGAACTTGAGAGTCAAAGGCTTAGCACAATGGGATAGAGGGTAAATAATTTGTTTCAATTATTACCAAACTAATCAAACATTGCACAATGTATTCTGGCCGAAAGTATACAATTTTAAATGTATTGTGGCAATCTAAAGGCCATGTGAACGCAAAATACGGGCATGTGAAAAATGACGTCATATTTCACCAGCCCTCAGGAGCCGTACGGGCGTGAAATGGTTGAAAAATAATTATATTTTGAAAGGATACATTGATTAATTGATTATTGATATTCTGTGAAACACAGTGACGTCACTCGGTGAAAACAAGGTTATATTATAACACCCCTCCCCATACTTCATTCTGTGAAACGCAGTGACGTCACTCGTCAGCCCGTGTGAAAACAGGTCATTGAGTTTCACAGAATTGATTATTTTTTTAACAAATACCCAATTTTTACGCATAGCTGATTAAGATTGTCTCGTTGTAAAATATTTAAATTGATTTCACTGTGTTAATTTAATTTAACCCCTTGAGTCACAACCGCGCTTGAAAGCGCGCTCAATACATAAATAGTGAAGCATACATATACAATAAGCCTAAATAGTGACGTCACACACGATGTATAAAATCGCACACTTGTGACGTCATATCTTTTGTCGTCGCACCTGCTCATTTTGTTTCGTCATATCTTTTATCGTCGCACCTGCTCATTTAGACACGTGCCTGTTTCACAAGCTAGCATAATGACTCCCGGATTCAGCACAGTCATGTAGTTATCTACAGTCTGTTTCACCAGAACCTGGGAGTAGCCTTTTTCTAATTTGCTCGGACGCTCTTGAAAATTTTTCAACAAAATTTTTCTCGGATTATTTTTTCATGTTCCCCTAACATCCCTGAAAATTTGGTGCAATTTTGTTGTGTATTTTGGAAGTTATACCATTTGGCATGTAATAGGATTCTTGTTTCACGCCAATGGTGTTAAAGAGAGCTGTAATTTTGAAAATTTATTACATGCCAAATGGTCTAACTTCGCTAATACACGAAAAAAATTCACCAAATTTTCAGGGATGTTGGGGGGAGATGAAAAATTAATGTGAGAAAAATTTTGTTAAAAAAATTTAAAGCGCGATCGAGCAAATTGGAAAAAGGCTACTCCCAGGTTCTGGTGAAACAGACTGTAGATCAGGCTAGTAGTCATCATGAATACGTCTATCTTATATGGAAATAGACAGAATGCATTCAGACGGCATCTGCAGTATTTTACAAGCCAGAGTGTTCCCGACGATGGAAATGGCGACATAATATAGGCCTACACATACGTTGAGTTTTACATAGTAACCAACCGTGAATTGTTGTGCATTGGACAATGCAATTATGCGAAATGAGCGTATTTGTCATGTTTTCCAAGGATTCGTTACCATGGTAACAAGAACAAACATTGCCATGGTACCGAATATTTTGGTAAATCAAGTATCTGTATATTACTGACATTACTGCTAACTATTGTCAGTTTATCTACCCCAGTGGCAGTGTAACACTGCGAAGAAGAGGATGCTAACGTCATATTTTGCCAAAATAATGATGTGACTCAAAGGGTTAAAAGAATTCTGGTTGATAATAAACATGTTAACTCACTATGTTAAGTTTAGCGCCGGACAAGGTTCTCTCATTCCGTCCTCTAACATCCCCTAGCATTCTCAGGTAGCCACCTGAAGTCAGTCTCCACACACAAACATATAGTGTATGAGCCAGAGGGGGTCCTCACTACCACTTGGGGAGGGGGGGGGGGGCAAATGCCCACTATATTTTTCTAAAAGCCATATATCTAGGGATACTATTTTTGCATGATAGCAGTTTAGAAACGGTAGCTTAACAATTTTATAGATGTATTAGTAGACCACCCATTCGTGACAAAAATGCACGTTCTGGTTCCTTCGACGCGTTTTTATGAACGCGTTTTGCAGTTTATTATTGACTAGTATTGACAGTAAACAAAGCAGACGACACTGAACGATGTCGTGCAAAATGACAAAAAATCTCTTCTACCTATAAGTCTTATCATACTAATCACAATCGTGACCTTTGATGACCTCTGATGACCTCGCGAGAGGTCGACCGAGGTAACCATCACCGTAATATATTACAATGAGTGTAGTTGAGGTTACTGACATAGCAGTTGTTTTTACTTTCTTGTGTGCACAGAACTAAATAGAGCTAATGTTGCTCTCACTAAAAAACACTTTCAAAAATGGCGCCAAAATACATATTTATATATATAAATAGGGTCCACTATTATGACTGTAAAATCGTAAAGCTACCGAATCTAAACTGCTATCATGCAGAAATGACATCCCAAGATATATAGCTTTCGGAAAAATATAGTGGGAATTTGCCCCCTCACGTGGTAGTAAAGGCCAAATTTTCAGGGTCTGGCTCATGCACTAATATTGGTGTCACTTTCAGCAGCGATTTAAAATGGACCACCTTTGTAAATGATATATGTATTCGCGCTGCCTAAAAAAATTTACTCATAATCTTTTAAATTAAATATAAAATAACCTTAGAGACTTTATACTTCGGTTTCATCAGACCCATCCTAGAAAACGCCTATGTACTTCTAACAAATTTAACTGAAAGTGATTCTCTCAAAATCGAAAAAAGTTCAAAAAACGGCAGGTAAAATTGTATCTGGTGCCATTAACATAAATGTACATAAATGATGTAATAATTTCCGAACTAGGGTGGAACCATTGAATGTTCGACGTAACCGCACACAATTTTTTTTCCGATATTGTCCATAGTCATACACCATCCTATCTGTGTGACGACTTGCCTCCTTCTGTACAAACCAGGACTGACAATCGCTACCAACTGAGAAATAATGCCAATTTAACCAATTACAGGCCCCACACAGAAACATTCCGTAATTCCTTTTTCCCTTCCACCCTGAACACCTAGAACACTACTGATGAAACAATCAGATTAATCGACGATCATAACATACTTTAACTAAAATAAAACACCCAATTCCTAATAAAAATCCACATTTTTTTAAACTCTCAAGAAAAGTAAATATAAATAATTTCTAAATTATAAATGAATTGCAGTGAATTAAAATATAACCTGTATATCAATCATGTAGCAGAAACTCCTAATTGTTTATGTGCATGTATAGAAAACGCTTCAACATTACTTTTTTGAATGTATATTTAACTCACAGAGACGTTTTACTTGAATATTTTCGAAATACTGATGCTCACTTATCTTTAAAAACTATTCTTTCTGACGACATTCAAGAAAATACTTTAATCAGTGCATTTGAAAAATGTGTAAGTGAAACACAACGGTGTTCTATACTAAATTCATGTGAGTGACACTGTATACTTGTTTTTTTTATTTTTTTAGCAATGCCATGTTGTATTCACACCGATGTAACACATACATTCTGTTGTGCAACAAAGCGCTAGCAATTTATTTACTATAGACAATTCATCATTGTACATATGACAGCAGCATGTATGGTCAGTGGCGCCCGGGGTTTTCGGGGCTTTTTGTCGAAAATAGGGGGGGCGCGTGCCTCCTGCGCCCCCCTGGATCCGCCACTAATGGTATCTTGGTCTGTAGCCCGCTGCAACATCGGGGTTGTGGACATGGTACAGGCATACAGTTTATTAAATTCCGAGTTGCTCTTGAGTACATTCATTATATTATCAGATTATGTCGTTCATATGACAGCAGCATGATTACCACCTCAGTATGCAGCACTGGGACGCTAGCCATAGTGCTGGATAAATTTCATGTCCGAGCATCTCCCTAAAACAATTATTATATTTTACGCTGCCAGCAGTGTGTATTCCAAGTGTTCTTTGATATATAGCCTACCTTATATTTACCTTGTTCATATGACAGCATCTTGTCTACTACCTGCGTATGCAACCTATCGCAATGCTCAGTTAATGAACTCGCTGCTGTCATATTTCAGTTCCAGACGTCACATTGTCTTCAGTGGACCAGTTATTACAGTTTTATACTGTCACGGTACATTTTGTCTTGTCCTGTTCCACTCCAATGGATCTGCACTGACTTGAATCGCACGACAGAGCGCTGCGCCCCCTCCACCCCTGCACCCACTACAGCAGCTGCACGAAACCAGTTATCATATCACTACTCAGCGAACGAAACCTCATATTATCTGTTTCAATTGCTCATTAAAATATGTTCATACAAAAGTCACATTTATTTTCGCAACGAGTGACCTGGTGAGGTATTAGATAATGGTGATAAAATAAATGTCAGTTTTGTTTAGAAAAGATATAATTTTGTGTAATAATGTATTTACCATTTGTGAGAGAGGTCCTAGTTACATAAATTACAGGATTATGTAAAGAACAGGATGATCCACTTATTCCCTGGAATTTTACAAAAAAATGTAAGTGTTCTAACCCCACGTGTTTATTCGTTATGTGCATGAGGCTTTTATCTTGATAGCGGTATATAATTCATAGTGTAAAATTTTATGCTTGATGTCAAATGGTGCTGGCCACGTGTATTTGACATCCTAATTGTATTCACAAATGCATATTTAAAAATGTACAATGATATATATATTATACTGATAAAGCCTAATACAATTTATTAATAAATAATTTAAAAAAACTAAATACATTATTGTGTTTATAATGATCATCTAACGTTAAAACATGACACGAAAGAATTGTCACCTGTGGATCAACAGTTTACCTAGCAGTGTGAGACTTGAGGCTAAGAGATTGATATGTCTATCATAGCAAATATTCTTTATTGGGGAGATGGTGACATTGGCAATTTGTCCTTGTTTGTGGTATCGGTGTCCATGCCTGTGCCATGGATTTTTTGTAGTTGTCAGTGCGACGAGGGGTTTTCTTGATGCGTTCGTAGAGCTGTTACTGCAGATATCAGAACGGAGTACGAACTGTTTTTTCTTACGTTTGCTTTGCGAAGCCCTAAAAAAATGGGCCAAAGTATACGGCGAAGTGTTGATACGGAATTCGTACGGGTCATTGTGATCGTGGATGGTGCACAGCTAATCACCGAATGTCTCTAATCTAACGAACTCACTAGGTTACAAATTGTCCTTCTGTGGAAACAGGATTATGTACTTATTTCCCGAGTTGCTCTTTAGTACATTCATTATATTATCAGATTATGTCGTTCATATGACAGCAGCATGATTACCACCTCAGTATGCAGCACTGGGACGCTAGCCATAGTGCTGGATAAATTTCATGTCCGAGCATCTCCCTAAAACAATTATTATATTTTACGCTGCCAGCAGTGTGTATTCCAAGTGTTCTTTGATATATAGCCTACCTTATATTTACCTTGTTCATATGACAGCATCTTGTCCACTACCTGCGTATGCAACCTATCGCAATGCTCAGTTAATGAACTCGCTGCTGTCATATTTCAGTTCTAGACGTCACATTGTCTTCAGTGGACCAGTTATTACAGTTTTAGACTGTCACGGTACATTTTGTCTTGTCCTGTTCCACTCCAATGGATCTGCACTGACTTGAATCGCACGACAGAGCGCTGCGCCCCCTCCACCCCCGCACCCACTACAGCAGCTGCACGAAACCAGTTATCATATCACTACTCAGCGAACGAAACCTCATATTATCTGTTACAATTGCTCATTAAAATATGTTCATACAAAAGTCACATTTATTTTCGCAACGAGTGACCTGGTGAGGTATTAGATAATGGTGATCAAATAAATGTCAGTTTTGTTTAGAAAAGACATAATTTTGTGTAATAATGTATTTACCATTTGTGAGAGAGGTCCTAGTTACATAAATTACAGGATTATGTAAAGAACAGGATGATCCACTTATTCCCTGGAATTTTACAAAAAAATGTAAGTGTTCTAACCCCACGTGTTTATTCGTTATGTGCATGAGGCTTTTATCTTGATAGCGGTATATAATTCATAGTGTAAAATTTTATGCTTGATGTCAAATGGTGCTGGCCACGTGTATTTGACATCCTAATTGTATTCACAAATGCATATTTAAAAATGTACAATGATATATATATTATACTGATAAAGCCTAATACAATTTATTAATAAATAATTTAAAAAAACTAAATACATTATTGTGTTTATAATGATCATCTAACGTTAAAACATGACACGAAAGAATTGTCACCTGTGGATCAACAGTTTACCTAGCAGTGTGAGACTTGAGGCTAAGAGATTGATATGTCTATCATACCAAATATTCTTTATTAGGGAGATGGTGACATTGGCAATTTGTCCTTGTTTGTGGTATCGGTGTCCATGCCTGTGCTATGGACTTTTTGTAGTTGTCAGTGCGACGAGGGGTTTTCTTGATGCGTTCGTAGAGCTGTTACTGCAGATATCAGAACGGAGTACGAACTGTTTTTTCTTACGTTTGCTTTGCGAAGCCCTAAAAAAATGGGCCAAAGTATACGGCGAAGTGTTGATACGGAATTCGTACGGGTCATTGTGATCGTGGATGGTGCACAGCTAATCACCGAATGTCTCTAATCTAACGAACTCACTAGGTTACAAATTGTCCTTCTGTGGAAACAGGATTATGTACTTATTTCCCGAGTTGCTCTTTAGTACATTCATTATATTATCAGATTATGTCGTTCATATGACAGCAGCATGATTACCACCTCAGTATGCAGCACTGGGACGCTAGCCATAGTGCTGGATAAATTTCATGTCCGAGCATCTCCCTAAAACAATTATTATATTTTACGCTGCCAGCAGTGTGTATTCCAAGTGTTCTTTGATATATAGCCTACCTTATATTTACCTTGTTCATATGACAGCATCTTGTCCACTACCTGCGTATGCAACCTATCGCAATGCTCAGTTAATGAACTCGCTGCTGTCATATTTCAGTTCTAGACGTCACATTGTCTTCAGTGGACCAGTTATTACAGTTTTAGACTGTCACGGTACATTTTGTCTTGTCCTGTTCCACTCCAATGGATCTGCACTGACTTGAATCGCACGACAGAGCGCTGCGCCCCCTCCACCCCCGCACCCACTACAGCAGCTGCACGAAACCAGTTATCATATCACTACTCAGCGAACGAAACCTCATATTATCTGTTACAATTGCTCATTAAAATATGTTCATACAAAAGTCACATTTATTTTCGCAACGAGTGACCTGGTGAGGTATTAGATAATGGTGATCAAATAAATGTCAGTTTTGTTTAGAAAAGACATAATTTTGTGTAATAATGTATTTACCATTTGTGAAAGAGGTCCTAGTTACATAAATTACAGGATTATGTAAAGAACAGGATGATCCACTTATTCCCTGGAATTTTACAAAAAAATGTAAGTGTTCTAACCCCACGTGTTTATTCGTTATGTGCATGAGGCTTTTATCTTGATAGCGGTATATAATTCATAGTGTAAAATTTTATGCTTGATGTCAAATGGTGCTGGCCACGTGTATTTGACATCCTAATTGTATTCACAAATGCATATTTAAAAATGTACAATGATATATATATTATACTGATAAAGCCTAATACAATTTATTAATAAATAATTTAAAAAAACTAAATACATTATTGTGTTTATAATGATCATCTAACGTTAAAACATGACACGAAAGAATTGTCACCTGTGGATCAACAGTTTACCTAGCAGTGTGAGACTTGAGGCTAAGAGATTGATATGTCTATCATACCAAATATTCTATATTAGGGAGATGGTGACATTGGCAATTTGTCCTTGTTTGTGGTATCGGTGTCCATGCCTGTGCTATGGACTTTTTGTAGTTGTCAGTGCGACGAGGGGTTTTCTTGATGCGTTCGTAGAGCTATTACTGCAGATATCAGAACGGAGTACGAACTGTTTTTTCTTACGTTTGCTTTGCGAAGCCCTAAAAAAATGGGCCAAAGTATACGGCGAAGTGTTGATACGGAATTCGTACGGGTCATTGTGATCGTGGATGGTGCACAGCTAATCACCGAATGTCTCTAATCTAGCGAACTCACTAGGTTACAAATTGTCCTTCTGTGGAAACAGGATTATGTACTTATTTCCCGAGTTGCTCTTTAGTACATTCATTATATTATCAGATTATGTCGTTCATATGACAGCAGCATGATTACCACCTCAGTATGCAGCACTGGGACGCTAGCCATAGTGCTGGATAAATTTCATGTCCGAGCATCTCCCTAAAACAATTATTATATTTTACGCTGCCAGCAGTGTGTATTCCAAGTGTTCTTTGATATATAGCCTACCTTATATTTACCTTGTTCATATGACAGCATCTTGTCTACTACCTGCGTATGCAACCTATCGCAATGCTCAGTTAATGAACTCGCTGCTGTCATATTTCAGTTCTAGACGTCACATTGTCTTCAATGGACCAGTTATTACAGTTTTAGGCTGTCACGGTACATTTTGTCTTGTCCTGTTCCACTCCAATGGATCTGCACTGACTTGAATCGCACGACAGAGCGCTGCGCACCCACTACAGCAGCTGCACGAAACCAGTTATCATATCACTACTCAGCGAACGAAACCTCATATTATCTGTTTCAATTGCTCATTAAAATATGTTCATACAAAAGTCACATTTATTTTCGCAACGAGTGACCTGGTGAGGTATTAGATAATGGTGATGAAATAAATGTCAGTTTTATTTAGAAAAAACATAATTTTGTGTAATAATGTATTTACCATTTGTGAGAGAGGTCCTAGTTACATAAATTACAGGATTATGTAAAGAACAGGATGATCCACTTATTCCCTGGAATTTTACAAAAAATGTAAGTGTTCTAACCCCACGTGTTTATTCGTTATGTGCATGAGGCTTTTATCTTGATAGCGGTATATAATTCATAGTGTAAAATTTTATGCTTGATGTCAAATGGTGCTGGCCACGTGTATTTGACATCCTAATTGTATTCACAAATGCATATTTAAAAATGTACAATGATATATATATTATACTGATAAAGCCTAATACAATTTATTAATAAATAATTTAAAAAAACTAAATACATTATTGTGTTTATAATGATCATCTAACGTTAAAACATGACACGAAAGAATTGTCACCTGTGGATCAACAGTTTACCTAGCAGTGTGAGACTTGAGGCTAAGAGATTGATATGTCTATCATACCAAATATTCTTTTTTAGAGAGATGGTGACATTGGCAATTTGTCCTTGTTTGTGGTATCGGTGTCCATGCCTGTGCCATGGACTTTTTGTAGTTGTCAGTGCGACGAGGGGTTTTCTTGATGCGTTCGTAGAGCTATTACTGCAGATATCAGAACGGAGTACGAACTGTTTTTTCTTACGTTTGCTTTGCTAAGCCCTAAAAAAATGGGCCAAAGTATACGGCGAAGTGTTGATACGGAATTCGTACGGGTCATTGTGATCGTGGATGGTGCACAGCTAATCACCGAATGTCTCTAATGTAGCGAACTCACTAGGTTACAAATTGTCCTTCTGTGGAAACAGGATTATGTACTTATTTCCCGGAAATTAACAAAAAATGTCAGTGGCTAACTGTTCTAGCCCCACGTTGCTACCCAGCAAACTCAAAACATTTGTATAACATTTATACAATGTTGGACCAATGTCGAAGTTGTTGGGTAACTGTGCTAACCCCACTTGTTTATTCATTATGTGCAAGATGAGGCTTTTATCTTGATATCTATTTCTCATTTAAAACGTAAAGTTTTATTCTGAATGTCAAATGGTGCTGGCCACGTGTATTTGACATCCTAATGTACACGTCAATTTCATTCACAATTGCATATTAAAAACATACAATTATTATATATATTATAACGATAAAGCCTAATGAATTTTTTTTTAAATAGTAAAAAAAAAAAATAATTGAATAATAATTGATCTGAAGTTAAAAGATGTCACGGAATATTTGATAAGATATTAGATAAGATGTTTGTTTAGTGAAAGGTGTTTCCATCCTTCTGCTTTGTTTCTAAGCTGTCACCTGTCCCATTAGATCCAACATAATACCGGATATACATGATACAGAAGGTGCGGCCTACTGTTATTGGATTAAATTAGCACTTGGATAAAGCAGAGAATATCTGGACAAAGGTTCCGTTCAACGCGGCGGAAGCAGGTCACAGCGTCAACAGTTCATGAGCGTCAACAGCCACTGCAAGGGATGCGGATGTGCACAGGTGACAGCCAGTAAACACGAGCCGTCCACCCAGTGCCGGCTTATCGCTGGTCCAACGTCGCAGACGTTGGGCCAACGATAAGCCGACATTGGGAGAACGTCTCGTGCGCACAGGGATAGCTTTCTGCTGCTAGGTGCGTCTTATAATTATTAGTATTTGGATCTGATTCGGAGAAAGAAGCCGCCCTTGTGGACGTGCAGTCACTACCCCACAGTAAGCCTATTATCGTGATCGACTTCCAGCGGCGACCGCCACTTTGCTCTCTTGTGTTTTACAAGCTGCCACGGGTGTATAAGCTGATTTACAAGGTAAAGCTTTTCTACAGTTGTTATTGCTTCTATAATTCCTTTATTTACATGATTGTTTCTATGCGAATTTAAAAATCATCTTTGTAATCCACGGTTTCTATATAATAATTCATTTCAATTTTATTCGATTTATTGTCATAAAGAAAAGGTACAATCACCCTGTATAGCCTACAATACAAACGATGAAAATATATCTTTGAAATACATTGTTTATATGTTGAATTATAATAAAAAAGCAAACGAAACTGGTACATAACTCCATCACAAATATTGTCTGCCCAGCAAATTCCATAAAATATATACATTTATGCTGTACTGTTTATGCATATAACACATTTTACTAGCCGTGACATGAAGTTTTCTCGCTTGTTTGGTTTTATATTTATGTTTATTACAAACATTTCATTGAAAATATCTGGTTGTTATCTATTTTTCACTAGTTTATTCATAAAAATATAATTTCAACTATGTAAAATTAGAATTTTTTATCCAAATGCATTGCGCTTAATGTCACATACAAGCTCGAGCACGCTCTACTCCGGACCTTAGTATGGTATTCTACCCTCTAATTTAAATAAAAACTGAATAACGATGGTCATTTGTCGATCTCGTCGTGTGACAGGCTGAGCCACTCTGCGATTGATTTGGGGCAGAATATACCTACTTCACTTGGTCCTACTCGGTCACGGAGCCCACTGGGCACACGACGTTGTTGTGACGTTGAATCAACGTCCATTGACGTTGATTCAACGTCGCAACAACGTCGTATGCCCATTGGGAGGCTCTTCACAATACTGAATCATGTCAAGATAGCAGGTTACTACTAGAGAGGGAGACATTAGACCATTAGAGGTGATCACTACACCAGGGCCCCTGCCATGGGCACGTTTTGTACAAGAATGAATCAAAATCATCTACATATACCATATGCCTTTCACATCAAACATACAGGCAGATTTCGCACCCTCTAGCAGTTTTGAGTATGTTGAGGGTGAAGTGAAATAGAGGGGATGACAGAGTTGTGGTTTGGAGTTGGTAATGTTCACCTTCACGAGGCAAGGATGGCGCATTCGTATCGACTGGGGCTTGTATGTGTCAGGTTCGAATCCCGATCGGGCCGGATATTTGTCATCGCGGCAAATACAGTGCTCCAAATGTTGGATAAGTCTTTCAGACAATGGCTCAACATAACGTGATTCTACAGTATAACACTAACTTGGAGTAAAAGTGGCATCATATTTATTCCATCGATGTTATGTCAAAGTTAGCCGTCTAGTTTCTAAAATCCCTGAAAAGACAATAATGGATGCAAAAGTGTCATTTTTAAGCAGTCTTCTCTTGATTATTGTAACTGCGAAGAAGGCCTCCATTTTATTCCCCACACGTAAAATTCTTTAATATGACTTTAAATTTATTTACTTATTTCGACAACATGTGAGGTTAATTTTAATCATGATGTGGTCATGGTACAGAAAGCGCCACAAACTAAACCTCGCTTTAAGCACAGCAAGGAAATGTTGCTGTAAACAAGATTTTACAAAAAACATCCCAACATAGGAAATAATAATCAAAATTTAATTATTACACTTCTTTGTATCATTCGATCCTTGCATCTTATCATAAGAGCGTAAAAACCGCATCAAACCGGCCCTATTTTTTTTTGACTCCTATAATTATTATCTGGAAACTTTTATAGCTTCAGCCAGCACAGAGAAAGAAGATCGTCAATCAGTTCCGGTGTAGTGTGACAAGATTAACAGCTTGTTCGCAATCAAAGGCTATTATTCTGATAAATAGGGCGGGGGTCCTGGTGCAGTGGTTAAAAAGCTGCCTTCTTGGAAAGTCGGAGATCGCGGGCTCGTCCCCCGCTCTGATAATCAAGTTTCAAAGAAACAAAATGCTCCTTCCCTCCTAACTCGTAAAGATTTTGGGGAGCCTTTCCTTTGCCGCAGACCGCCAGGGCTAGAATTTTGAATCCTCTGTCTGGAGGGCATGGTCATCTCATTCAACTCACCATCCTCCAGTTTAGCCTTTAAGTGCGCAAAGATGGACTAAAACCTCATTCATTCATTCATTCATTCATTCATTCATTCATTCATTCATTCATTCATTCATTCATTCATTCATTCAATCATTCATTCATTCATTCATTCATTCATTTATTCATTCATTCATTCATTCATTCATTCATACTCTGATAAATCTGCTAAGCGGGGACAGAAACAATGATAAATAGGCCTATACGCAGGATATCATTCGTCGCCAGTATCTCCAGCAAACACAGGCCTGTTACCCAGTTGTTGTTTAATGTTGGGTCAGCGTCGTAGACGATGGTCCAACATTAAACAACCACTGGATCAACGGCTCGTTCATAACGCATAACGATCGATTCTTAATTTTACTGGAACGAACGAATAAATGACTTGTGGGCTGACCAAACTTCCAATTTTTAAATAATAAAGAGACGACTATTCCTACAATCGGAATTAGATAGTATGGATTTAAGATTATGTGTCATGCTCTACTGGTTATATTTGTTAATGACTGTCAATGTCTACAAACAGGTTTCAATTGTTGATAATATATATTGTGATGGGGCCTTCATGGAAGTTAGATGTAGAGAAAACACTAAAATTTATATATTTATTAAATCTAGATAGAAGGGAAATATATATTTAATAATACATTAAAACGGCGCATTTGCAAATACCAAAAACTATCTGAATAAATTAGATTGTGGGTCTTCATGATTCGCAATGCAATGGCACGCATGCGCAACATGGTCAACGTCCACAGGAGTGGGGTCCGCCGCAAATGTAAATATTATGGTTCAGTGAAGTATAACGACCCAGCTGCTTTTACTAATGACAAAAAACTTTGCTAGCACTCTTAATAAAAAGTAAACAGGTGCGTTTATGTTAATTTTGGATGATTAGCAATTCGAGTTGTTGTATTTTTTTATAATAATGTAGAATTTGAGGATTTGAAAATATAACAATGATCTAAAAATTAAACTTGAGATATTTAAAATACATACTTGAAATGCAGACAGATCAAACACCAATTAACACCTGTCACATAGGTACGACACCCATCTTCATGGTACTCGGAAAAACATGTAGGTACCCACGTATCAGTTTCAATAATATGTATCATTGTGATTTATATCATTTCGATCAAAACTATTATGTCAAAATATATGGTTGTTTATTTGCAATGCATAATAATTTGTATATCCATGGTTATGAACATTAAGAACTTATCAGACCCTATATGTCATAGTTACGATCTGTTATGGTTATAGCAAATGCTTCCAGAAAAAATATATTCATATTCGATCATCTAAAAATATTTCTTCTGTCGGTGGGTAGTCAGCATATTCCTATCCTATCAATTGAAAATAATCTATTTTAACACCTGTTTAAACTGTGGCCAGATGAATGACATTGAGCGTGATATAAACCAAAACAAAAAACCCAATATATTGTATATAGCCTACACACAATCACGATTATAAACAAAAACACTGTGAGCCACAATTCAAATATGGTAATTTACTGCTTGACAGCTTACATGTATGTTATGACAGCAGTGTGTATAACACCTTGGCGCCTGCAGCCAGCGTCGACCATCCTGCTGTCTTCAGATGTATTCGTTCTCACTCTACGGACCACACCTGCCAATGACAGGATGGGGTCGACAGAAGGCTACTGAGGTGTTTGACATGTTTGTATACATCGTGATGACATGGCTGTAGACACTCCAAGTAATCCTACAATAATAATAAAAAAATATCGTCATTATATGTTATTAGATTTTGGAGCCGCTTAGTAAATATTGACAATCATAGATTAACAAAACATATTTTTCAGTCCGACGCATTATTTTCGGTGACAGGTAGGCGCAATTGGTCATACGACGTAAATTCAATTATTCAACACCTAAGGTTACCCGAAAATGTATTTGAAAACTTGTCGCGTGTGATATTTTAAATGTAAAACATAAAACTTTTTTAGTAATGGAGGAAGAGTAGACACGAGACATTTCAAATAAACCTAAATTGAGGAAATATATCAATTGCTATACTAGTGCAGTAAAAGTAGTGGTTTAACCTGGAATAAATTGTTAACAGAGGTATTTTTAGTGTTTATGTCTCAGAGGGGCCTGCTGAACAAATTCTGAGCAGCAACCACCTGGCAACCATTTTGATCATATGCTAATTAGCATAATTAGCCTTATTTACATAAATTATTAAGAAAAACTTAAAAATGCTATAACTTTTAAAATAATTAACTTAGAAAGTTTATTTTTGTGTCTACACCCATGTTTTCTACCCCATAGAATTCTAATAAGTCGGTATTAAACACCCAGACCTTTCTAATTAGCATAAATCAGCATAAATTTCCATAATTAATCATGAAATTGCTATTTTTTTTTATTTTTATTAAATATTACACTACAAATGTTGATTTTATTATCTGGACCGATATTTCTCACCTACTTGATATCTGTAAACATATTTAGAATACCCTAGAGCCGTTTGATTAGCATAAATTAGCATTTTCATTATATGCTAATTAGCATAATTACCCTAATTTGCACTATTAATTGGGAAAAACTTAAAAATGCTATAACTTTTAAAATTATTTTAAACTTAGAAAGCTATTTTTTGTGTCTACATCCATGTTGTCCACCCCGTAGAATTCGAGTAAGTCGGTATTGAATTATCCAGACCTTCCTTATTAGCATAAAATTGCATAATTAATCAAAAAATGCTCAAAATTCGATAATTTATCAAATAGTTCAATTTAAATATTTATTTTGTTTTCTGCATCTATATTTCTCACCCGCTTGAATTCTGTAAAAAGTTTTATTTAAATACATTGGAACCGCCTAATTAGCATTTGGATCATATGCCAATTAGCATATTCAGCCTAATTTGCATAAATTATTAGGAAAAACTTGAAAATGCTATAACTTTTGAAATAATTAACTATGAAATTTTAATGTTCGTTGAATTCGAATAAGTCGGTATTGGATACAACAGACCTTTTTAATTAGCATAAATTAGCATAAATGTCAATAATTAATCATGAAATTGCTAAAAAAAATCATAATTTATTAAATATTTCACTTTAAATGTTGATTTTGTTGTCTGGACCGATATTTCTCACCTGCTTGAATTCTGTAAAAATATTTTGAATACTTTGGAGCCGTCTGATTAGCATAAATTAGCATTTTAATCATATGCTAATTAGCATAATTACCTTAAAAAAAATTATGAAAAACGTGAAAATGCAAACACTTTTGAAATAATTTTAAACTTAGAAAGCTACATCCATGTTTTTCACCCCGTAGAATTCGAATAAGTCGGTATTGAATACTCCAGACCTTCCTAGTTAGGCTATATTAGCATAAATTTGCATAATTATTCATGAAATTGCTAAAAATTTGATAATTTATCAAATAGTTCACTTCATTTGTTCCACGTTCACTTGGAAAGGTTTATAAGCCTACATTCATGTATTCCATCCTGCTAAGTTCGTCCAAGTTCATAATGAACTTCCCAAGGTAACATTAGAAATTCTGAGCAGCAGGTTATCAGGTATCAATCTGATATACCAATTAGCGAAATGTGTCTAATTTGCATAATTAATTAAGAACAACTTGAAAAAGCTCTAACTTTGCTAATTTAATTAACTTGTCCAGCCCCGTATAATTTAATTTGGTTGATATTAAATACACCAAATTTTTCTAATTAGCTTACATGTGCATAATTAATATTGTTAAAAAGTTCACTTTAAATGTTGATTTTAATGTCTTGACATTATCATATATTTATCACTCCGCTAAATCCCTTCAAAGTACCCTGGATCTGTCTAATTATAATAAACTAGCTTTAACCCATGCTCCGCACGGCCAAAGCTAGTAAGTAACAAACACTGACATAATTGAAACAATGCAGCCGGTGCACAAATAACATAAATATTCTCAGGGGTCATACCAGAAATGCATAAAATATTGTCTGACATCGGCTTAAAAAAAGATGTATTGGGTCTTTGTCGTATTTGATGGCATATATTATTTAATATCCTGTAGAGCTTATAAGGTCTTTCCTACACGCCCGACGCTGTTTGCACCGCCCCCCCCCCCGGCAATCAACAAGCATCTCAACCCGTGAGAAAATTATGACATGTGACAGTACTTATTAACATATATTTTAAGGACCAACGTTGAGACTACATGATGGATTCCCTCCCAACAAACACGACGCATTGACCCAATGCTGGTTTTAAGTTCGACCACCGTCTGCAATGCTGGCCCAACGTAAAACCAGCATTGGGTCGAGGCGTGGTGTTCGCTGGGATTTGTCATCCGCGAGGTGTGATTTGTAGGCCTAGGCCCTATATCATTATATATTTTCTATGCATATATAGCGGCATGTTATAATAGTCTTTGAACTTGAAAAACAACTGGGCCTACTCAGATCAACTCTTCTGTGGATGGCTGCCTGATACCAGCTGTAAATCTCCTTTCAAACAGACATTGACCCGATCTTGGATTTATGCTGCTGTAAGCTAGGTCACAGACGTTGGACAAACCTTACCTCTTTGGGTCAACGTCGGGACTACACATAGATGCCTAATTCGTCATTCGAACATAACAATGAGTGTGCGCGGTAAAAAACACATTTAATTCCATTCATGCGCCTTGGCAATCTATAATGCGTGGAAAGGCAAAAGGCGGCATCTAAAATGTTTTTTGTTGAAATAGGAAAAAACATTTTTTTGTTAACTTTAATTTCGGAATTTCGGAACTTGAAGTTCCCGGAACTTGAAAATTGGGAACTTGAAGTTCCCGGAGCTTGGGAACTTCGGAACTTGGGAACTTCGGAACTTGTTTAAGGGTATCCCTGTAGATAGGGACTGATACAGAAAAGTTTATGGATCACATACATGATAATATAGCCTATACCTGGTAATCATACTAACGTTTTATGTGTATACAGCGACGTGCATGTGCAAGGTGTGAATTGTAAAAACACCATTCAATTATCAAGGGGGGGGGGGGGGCTGGAGTATTTTTGAAATAAATATTTTGGGACGGAATTTTTATGAAATAAATAATTGTCTGACCAACATGTTGTAAAGAAATATCTAATGGCACTTGAAAAAAATATCCTTGCTTCGCTCGGCAACATTAAATGACTCTTACATTTGTGAAGCCTCGCTTCGCTTGTCTCTTTAACCCCCTACATCAATGCTAAGCCAAGTTTGGGATCCAATTTTGTGCTAGTGCCATTGCTTCCACTACTTCTCAAATTTTAACCCAACCTTGGGATTGAATACCTCATGGTTTTGGAGCGCTGAAGACAACCTACAACCTTTACCGGCACAGATCCCTGTTGGTGGACACACTGTGTGGCACAATGCTGGATCGGGGTTGTACCGGCGTTACAGACGGTGGGCCAACGTTAACTCAGCATTGGTTCAATGACTGGTGCTGGGTGTTTCTATCACTGAAACGACCATGCACTGGACTGATGTTGGGCCATTGTCTGCGACACTGGCACAACATTGAGCTGACATTGCGTCAGTGTATCGTGTGTACATGGCGCATTGTAACGTTAGTCACGCTGTACCTATAGCCAGCAAAATGCACTGCCAAGTGGATGTTGGCCAGCCTGCAGATTGTGGTCTAGCATTGACCTGGCATTGTGTTTGTATCGTGCTTACTTGTAGTGGACGGGAACATTATCTGAAAATTGTGATGAAAATTGAATAAAAGCCAAATAACGGTACATAAACAACTCCTAATACTTTATTACATACGTTGCAACCCAGGCTAATAGTCAAAGCTGTGTGCGAGGTATATATAGTGGGTGCCGTGACGAAAATATATGTCCAGGGTGCACGTTCAACGAAGGAGGACACCTAAAAACTCGTGTTCTATTAAAGCTGCATAACTGTTTTGCTTATTTTAATCAAAAGATTAATCCATGGGGAATACTGTTATATTTTTTTATTTTACTGTTCCGGTTACTAAGGAGTTATTAAGGATTTAAGTTTTTTGTTTTTTGATATTGTTGCCCCACCAAAACAAAGACCTGATCACAGCCCAGTAAGATACATTGTCTGTATAACCAGGACATTATAAGTACCAAGTGGCAGATAACGGTCATCATTAAAAAAGAGTGGAAGAAATTATTCTTATTTTTTAAGTGATCATATAAACAAAGTGCAAAGTGTATTGTTTCATGTCAGTTAGACATATCTAGAAGTTATTACTTTGTGTGATATGAGTCATATCTGCATATAATGTTATGTTTAATTTCGGTACCGGTATAGAGAATGTCACTCACTTGAAAAAGAGGACCCTGTTTTTAGTATGGTGCTTTTAAGTGTGAGCCAGCATCTGAGCCTTTGGCCGGCCATTAAGACGCTCTCCCACAACCGTGAGAAATTGCAGTCCCAATTACACCAAATTCAGTGATGTAATACATCTTTTTTTTGCGCAGTCTTTTATTCGATACCTCACGGGCATTTCAAAATATAGTGGAAATGCTATGAGTGAATTCAAAGTGAATTTTGAATGACAAGAGAAACACGATCTATAGTGACAATGCTATTCGAAAATATCAGACTATTTTATTTCATCGTTAGTCATCACATACAGTTATATAAATAGCGAAATGCAGTAAAATAAAATAATTGTAAAAAAGGCAGCCTTTACGGTACCAGTGGCTGAGCTCCTGGCAAACAAGAGTCATTTAAACATTTATGGGTCAATGTTGTACCAGCGTCATAGAAGCTGGACCAACATTGAGCCATAAATGGGTCAGTGACTCGTGCCTGCTGAGTTATCATAGGGGCTGACCTAGTCTTAGGACACCAACCGTGGTTTGTGTGAGCTTGGCATCGCAGCCCACACGAACCAACAAACACCAGACATAGAGCCAATGTTGTTTTACTGTTGGACCACTGTCTGCGTCGCTGGCCCAACATTAAAACAACATTGAGTCAATGCCTCGTGTTAGCTGGGGAGGCATTGATCCGATGTCAAACTAATTCGGGGCCATCGTCTACGGCTCTGGCCCAGCGTTAGACCAATGCGGCTCAACGTCTAGTGTTTGTTATTATAACTTGATGGTGTATGCGTCGTGATCTAATCCAGCTACATTTACATCGATTTTGTCCATTTATAAAGCCTTTAAACAAATATGAATGATTGTGTTGAACATTTTAGGTTATTTCGGTCGAAATAAACAAAACAGTTATGCAGCTTTAAGTATATATTAGCATAATTTATTAAAAAGACACATTTTAAGCACCTTTTAAACTTGATACAAACCCACTTGGAAGCAAAGTAATTGTAATTGCACGGTAGTTCAAAACATTACACTCTATCCTTATCAATTAATTAATTCACTGAGAACCTGAACCAGGAAATTTAATCAAATTCACTTTCAGGCCTTTAACAATGACATTTTAAATTCTGATTAACTAAATAAGCGATAGCATGTTCTGAATTGCTTATGTGAGTAATTTAAATTCGGGGTTGTTTCTAGACATGCTCCTATTCAAACAAAAAGAGTAAAACATGTCTATGGTATAGGCTTCTACAACGTAAATTGAAATGGCTAAAAAACTTAGACATGCTCTTGAAATAATCTGGCATAATCCCACAACACATGTAGTTCACGTTACAGGGCACAGCGTAATGGACTGTTTACAGAGGATATACTACAATAAAACCATATAAATTACAGCTTGACACCCTTACATCAATAGGCCCCAATTTCGGAAATATAGAAGACAGTTATTTGCCTCGTGCTTTCCAACCTAGTAGGCCTATTAGTAAATCAGACATTAGGCTGCTTATCCAATGACGACTTCTGACTGATAATGGAGAATATTTTGTTTGTTGAAAGGTTTTGAGGTGTCTATGAGAGATATCAGACCAGAAAGTGGCTAGGAATTTAAATATGACCAATTGCCTTTAATTAAATCATAAAAAGCGAAAATTCCCATGTCTACCCTCACTTTTTTGTCACATCAGATACCCTTGTTCACGAATATGGAGAGACAATTTAGGGATATTTCATGCACACGAAAACCCCACCAGCCTATTGATCAGTTCTGGTATTGCTTTATAGATGTGAACACTTCCTAAAACATGGGTATAGACACGAAAAATAACATTCCAACCTAATTATTTTTGAGATTTTAGCTATTTTACTTTTTCCTCAATAAATATGCACATTTTGCTAAGTATGCTAATTGGTATATGATTAAAATGGTTGCCAGGTGGTTGCTGCTCAGAATTTGATAAATATACTACAGACAAATAAAGAGGTGGAGAAAATATAGGTTTACACGCAAAAATCAACTTCTCAAGTAAACTAATTTAAAAGCTATGGAATTTTCTTTTTACATTTTTTTATGAATTATGCAAATTTATGCTAATTAAGACGATTTGAGGTATTCAATATCAACTTAATCTAATTCTACGGGGTGGAAAACATGGGTGTAGACACAAAAATTACCTATCTACCTTAATTATTTTTGAAGTTATAGCGATTTTACTTTCTCCTCATTAATTATGCAAATTATGCTTATTAGCATATGACCAAAATGATTTTAGTCTATTTTACTTTTACCTCAATAATTATGCAAATTATGCTAAGTATGCTAATTAGCATATGTTTAACATTGCTTCCAAGTGTTTGCTGCTCAAAATTTGCTAAAAATACTTCAATCAAATAAAGAGGGGTAGAAAATATAAGTTCAGACGCAAAAATCAACTTGTCAAGTAAACTGATTCAAAAGCTATGTCATTTTTTTCAAATAATTGAATTAATTATGCAAATTTATGCTAATTAGGTAGTTTTGTGGAATTTAATATCAACTTAAAGGGACTGGCCCACGCTAGAATCATCAAAAAATCGGTGATTTTTTTTCGGGTTCTTAATATGACCATATGATGTAAACATGTACATAGACTAGAACTGCAAATTTTTATAATTTTTGTGCTGCGCATTCACCAGTTAGGCTAGATATAGAGACGAAATTCCTGATTTCTAATTATTGACAACCATGTCAAAAATAGGAAATGCGGGAATTTCGTCTCTATATCTAGTCTAACTGATGAATGCGCAGCACAAAAATTATAAAAATTTGCAGTTCTAGTCTATGTACATGTTTACATCATATGGTCATATTAAGAACCCGAAATAAAATCACCGATTTTTTTATGATTCTAGCGTGGGCCAGTCCCTTTAATCGAATTCTACGGGGTCGAAAACATAGGTGTAGACACAAAAATCAACTTTCTAGCTTGATTATTTTTAAAGTTATTGCGATTTTACGTTTTCCTCATTAATTATGCAAATTATGCAAATTATGCTAATTAGCATATGATTAAAATGGTTGCCAAGTGGTTGCTGCTCAGAATTGATGCACCAGGGTCTTCTGAACCATAAAAACCCGAAATACTTCTGTTAACAATTTATTCAAGGTTGAGCTAATTTTGAGGCTAGATTTCCTGGACTCTACCTATACCAAATTATGTTTCAACTTTACTACCTAAACCTCATAGAAGTATTGTGCACATATAGGCTAAACTGGGCCAGGAGAACCTCCTGAGGATGGTGATATGATTGAGATGACACTGTCCTCCAGACACAGGATTCGAAATTCGAGCCCTGGCGGTCTGAGGCCGAGCACGCTACCTCTCGGTCACGGAGGCTCCCCACAATACTAACTTTCACACGTGGATGGGGAAGAAACATTTTTGTTTCTTTGAAACCGCCGAGACCGGGAACCGAACCCGGAACTCTGGCGTGAAAGGCAGCGGTGCTAACCACTACCCTAGGGCCCCCGCCCTTTGGGAGTAGAAACAGGCCGTAGCCAGAGAGTTAGAGATGAGACAACTGGACAGACACGCTCTCTGAAACTGGAAGAGCGTGTCTGTTCAATTTGCTCATCTGGCGAAGTCGAGGACGAATATCATTTCTTGTTAAAATGTAATGTCTTTTCCGATATAAGAGTTGACTATATAAACAATATTATGCGTAATAACGCAGATTTCATTAATTTCAATTTAGAACAAAAATTTACTTTTTTCATCACCAAATGTTGGAGAGAAACACTGCATTTTTTGTGTAAGGCGTGGTCAAAGAGAAAGACCTGTTTATATCTGTAATATATTCCTCCTCGTACACTGTACACGTTTTTATTTGCTATATCCGTGTATAAAGTGACATTGTAGGCCAAATTGGCCCGGCATATTATATTGTTATTGACCATGATATTTATGTTTATGTTGTGTTTGTATATGCATGTCACCATAATAAATAAATAAATACTTAATTAACCCTTACTCTCCACAGACCAGGCCACACTGACCGCCATTTTATATACACAGAAACCTGTGGAAAAACGACTCTCGCCCCTGCTTACCGAAAAACTCGGGTGTAATGAAACGGAGGCGATTTTTCGAGTGCCTGTTAAAAAAACTAGGCTTTTTCCAGCTGGCAAAATCTAGTGATCGTAGTAGAACTAATCTATATGTTTATTGATTTTAGTGATATAGGCTACACAGTAAAGTGCCCAGCCAACAATGGCTTACAAATCACTCTGAATACACACATATATGTGCGGGTGTTGGTGACAGTGCGGCCCAACAAACAGACAAAACGGAAGTCTCTGTGTCAGAGCCTGGCGATGTTGCCAGGGTAGGGTAGACTTACATCTCACCAAACATTCTAAAATTGATCTTATCTATTCTTTACTTTTTCTCATTACTATTAAAAACAGTTAAGGTTTCTAATAGAGGCACAAGAAATTTAAGATATAAAATCAATGTCAAGATTCTTAAAGGGACTGGCCCACGCTAGAATCATAAAAAAATCGGTGATTTTATTTCGGGTTCTTAATATGACCATATGATGTAAACATGTACATAGACTAGAACTGCAAATTTTTATAATTTTTGTGCTGCGCATTCATCAGTTAGACTAGATATAGAGACGAAATTCCCGCATTTCCTATTTTTGACATGGTTGTCAATAATTAGAAATCAGGAATTTCGTCTCTATATCTAGCCTAACTGGTGAATGCGCAGCACAAAAATTATAAAAATTTGCAGTTCTAGTCTATGTACATGTTTACATCATATGGTCATATTAAGAACCCGAAAAAAATCACCGATTTTTTGATGATTCTAGCGTGGGCCAGTCCCTTTAACTGTATGCCTATAACTGTATGCGTGCTCGCGCAAACACGCAAATAATTATATAGTTATAGCCCCTATATATGTGACATTTTTTGGCAAGAAACTACATTTCGCAGCAAAAATAGGAAATAAGCATCTGATTTTCACAATTATGATAACTACATATTAAAATTGAAATCTTAACTGTCAAACGACAACTCTCCATTGAATCGTGAAAAAACCCCACGGCAGTTTAGACTCGTAGCTGAACATGTAGACGTGTTTTTAGGAATTTATAGAAATACGACTACAGATGGAATAAATAGGGGTACGCTGTAAGAAGTGGCTAATAAGGCTCTTAGACCACATTATTATTGCTTCCGCCATGTCTCAGTACCAAAGTAAACTTAATGCATACACGGCACTTAGCAGGTACGGGTCCAGTCGTTTATAAACGGTCTCCGCGGCGCACTTCCGGCGAGTGCTTTTAAACACTCGTGCTTTTATGAACGGGTGGGCAATTTGCAATAGCCAATTTATATATAATCAGATAATAATCTACAGTTTTGTTGTTTTTGTAAGGTACATTATTGTATAACTCACCCAGGAAGAAAGATCAATGTCCGAAATCAGCGAGTTTAGCTCCTGTTTTGTGCACTAAATCGTGTGTACAAAAAAAATGGCAAATAGAAAAGGCAAATTACGCATACAAGTTGGTCATCAATATAGCTACCACCTCAAAGATTGTATCGGAAACTTATAGGCTACATTTTTTAGCAATGACACTTTAAGGAGGTGGGGGTCAGTGTTCAGAAAACATATTTCCGGCGATCCTGTGTCTGGAGGACAGTGTCATCCCATTCATCTCACCATCCTCAGGAGGTTCTCCTGGCCCAGTTTAGCGTATATGTGCACAAAGGTGGCCTGAAGCTCGATTCATTTCATTTTATTTATTTCTGGCGATTTTAAACCAATTAAACCATAGTATTTCAGAGATTCCGCTTCCCAAGTGCATTACTAGGTAGTGATGTGTTGTGTCAATTTATACATTATACCAAATCTTGTATAATTAAGAGAAAAAACCTGATATTATGGAATAAAATGTACAGTTAACCAGTCATATTGGCCGACCATTTACAAAGTCCGGGTGTTTATCAACACTTGCTGGAAGTGCGCTGCGAGTGCTCATAAACGCTTATAACACGCTGAACATGTCTAAACGTCTGGACCCGTACCTGCTTAAACCCAATGAGAGATTAATAGTTGACCATCTTTGCCGACGATGGCCCAACCTGAACGCAACATTTGATCAATGTGTCGTGTTAGCTGGGATTCTACGTAACATTTAACGTAACGAAACAAACTTCATGTATAGGTGAAAATTGATTGATTGATTGATTGATTGATTGATTGATTGATTGATTGATTGATTGATTGATTGATTATTTGATTGATTGATTGATTGATTGATTGATTGATTGATTGATTGATTGATTGATTGATTGATTGATTGATTGATTGATTGATTGATTGATTGATTGATTGATTGATTAGTTGATTGATTGATTGATTGATTGATTGATTGATTGATTGATTGATTGATTGATTGATTGATTGATTGATTGATTGATTGATTGATTGATTGATTGATTGATTGATTGATTGATTGAGTTACTTAATTATTGATTTTCGAGAAAAAAAAGGTCGATCATTTATAAGCGGTTATATATATTATATATATGTCTCATATACGTATCGCAGGGAATTATATACATATATAGAGAGAAAGGTAATTCGAATTAGATTATGTCAGAATAGATTCTCTGAATACTATTTTTAGTTTCATCAGGCCTACCTTCCTATAGACGCTAATTGAGAACATTTGACAACGTAGATCGATGCGTTTCCGAACAATGCATAGAGGTGAATCTATGTTAAACAAGAAATTATATTCGCATAAGGATATCGAACGCGTGCCTGCTCACCTTTTACATCGCACGTAGAGTGATCAATGTCATAATTTGTGTATAATGCTGCATTAGTAAGATTAGGTGTCAATCTATAGGTGACTTCCCATTCTGTTTTGCTACTTATTTCTGCCTGAACGGAACAATATCAGGAAACAATGCGTTGTTACCCAGAACATTCGTATACAAATTGTACAACGTCGGCCCAACGTCTTCGACGTTGTACAATTGTTATCCCTCAATACTGCTTCACTCTGGTTAGGATGTAATTAGATAATAGCAGAAATACATAAGAGGGAATCGTAATATTTTTTAATCATGTAATGTGGCAATGGGTCTATGCAAAGCTTTAATGGGTGGAGATTATTATTTTCCACAACAATTGATATCAATAAAAACTCATTTCACATTCTCATGAGGCATATAATTATGAACATTTTACATTTCCCACTGAAGTTGCTCGCACAGAAATTTTTACTTAACGGTTTGCCTGATTTGACTTACATGATTTACACTCGTATACATTTTATTTTTATTTTTTTTGCGTTAATTTTGTTTTGCTAACTGTATCACAGTTTACAGCTATAATATACTTGCTGCAATGTACACGAAATTTTCTTTAGGCGATAATTATATAATCCCCTCAGTGATACAATCTTATAAACCCAAACTATGTTATTAAAATGATGCATAGTAATGCTCATATTATTTATAAACTAGCTGTTTTTCTGCTATTAAATCTGATAAAATTCATTTTTAGCCGAGATAAGATGACAGATCTATTATTTTGCATATTTTTTCAAGTGCTCGAGCGTTTTTGAATGTCGAACTGAGCTATATGTATGTGTTAGATCTATTACTGAGGACTAATTGGTTGGTCCTATTTTGTTTATTATATAAAAAGCCACCTCTTGAATTCGCACTGTGAACTGTAATAATTCAACAAATCCCCGAACAGTTAATTACATCACATATGTCATAAAACATCCGAATAAACATAAAGTATGCCGCCACCCATATCATTGGAATATTCTTAAAATAATTGTTACTTCATCGAGGTCCACCCTAACATATTAAGATAATAACACACGCTGAATTATACCTAAGACATTAGCACAAAACCAACAATTATGAGCTTCATAACTAGCGTTATTTTGAAAAAAATATTTTGTGTGATTTTAAATGTATAAAATGAAGGGAATGTTAATATCACATCTTGCAGATGTACGGCCACGTGTATAGGGTGTAGGTTGGCGGCAAAAATCATTTGATATTGATTGCTTAGATCTTCTATTTCACGCTTAACGATCGCTAACGCGTGCTATGTGTTTTGATCTGTCACGCGTGTCGCTCGTGTCATATGTGTTTCCCGCTTTTTAGTGCATTCTTTTCCAGAGCTTTTTGCTATGGATAATTACGGCACGCGAGACAAACAGCGACTTCATTCTGAGTACCATCAATAAAACATTATGTTAGCACTTGTAGAAACGCTATGAATGACTGGTATCTAATGAGACATTTAGTCCAGTAAGTAAAAGTGTCATTGTGTAGAGAGGTTCAACAAAATTGTCGGAGAAGGTTTCTCAGCACAGTTATCTTCATTGGCATGTCCACGATGCGTAAAAAAGGCCCACGAAAAACATGCAGAGGAAATGTCAGAAAAAGAAAAAATCCAAGATGGCCGCCATCACAATGAAAACAATTTAAAAACTGCAATATTTATAGAACTAATTCAAATAAACGCATGTGTGAAACATTTATTCATACTGGCGTCGAATGATACAACCAATAAACGTACTACTGGTGCTGTGTCATTGAAATAAAAAAAATGGCCGCCATATTTCATAGAAAAATTGCTAAATCATATAATTCTTTATATTGCAAGGGAGTTTTTTTTCTTTGCATGTGATTTTTATTATTGGACCATGTCTGATGTATCAATGATTCCTACATGTTCACTCTGTTTGCAACCAGTAAATTTAGAAAAATCATATGACTTCTCTCGAGTAACAGAAAGGGGATGTGTCGGCATTCACAGAGCTAGTATAGCTCGAAACCTACCCAACTACAGTGAAAATGATCGCCCTGACGTACATAAAGAGTGTAGGCCTAGACGCAAACACACGCATCCAACTGCGGGCAGAGCAGCTCAACAGCATGATAAATCTACACTTACTTCACACAAAAACACAGATCAAATGCCACAGCTTTTGATTTGAAACAAAACTGTCTTTTTTGTGGTATTTTCGTCGACCAGAAAGAGTCGTCTAAACATCCAAACAGAGGAGCAGCACAATTCCGTCGTGTAATGGAAATAGAATTCGAAGTCTATAAAAAATCATTGTGCTTAAAGGCTGGATGAATGGGCTGCTCTGGTTGTGTCACGTATACTGGCTGTGTTTGACTTACCAGCAGCGGATGCCATATATCACTCCGACTGTGACAAAAATTTCCGGGCAGGAAAAAAAATTCCTTCCCGCTTCATCAAAGAAGAAGTTCCAATGAAAAAACCAAAGCTTGGGCGTCCGACAAATATGAAAAAACACAACGCATTTCTAGATACATTTGAATATTTGGAAAAATATGATGATGAGACAATTACAATGGACGAGTTACATCACATAATGAAACTGAAAACTGGGCTAGGTGACGATGATGTTTATACCAAGTTGCAGCTGAAGCGACTATTAATAGACCACTATAGGGACGAAGTATCCATCACATCAATCAGACAACAGGCCAACATTGTAACACTGACATCAAATGTTAAAAATATCATCAAATACACATCAATCCGTCTATGCCAAATTTCAGGAAGTTCTCCACCGTAGAGACAGCTGTTTATCGGGCATCTTCAGCGATCTCTACATTGAGCAAGTACTCATGGGTAACATCAAATCAGTTGGCGGACTGACCAGAGGACGAGGATTTGAAGAATCCACAAGTCTTGTTTGGTTGCTATCTAGACCAGCATGTGCTGAAGTACACAAGGCAATGCAGGAGGTCACATGTCTCTCAAACACCTATGAGAAAGCTGTCCACAAAGATCTCACACCGGCTAGAATGAAGCGTGATGCTGAAGACCTTCAGTCCCTGTTGGATTATCTGTTAGAAAGAAAACCATTTTCATTCAGCAATACGGAGCTCAGGAGTCTGTCATCGGTTATTATAGGAGAAGGATCAGTCAATGTCGACAATGCCAAGACCATTGGAGAATCCATTGTAGCCCCCATGATAGGAAAGTCTGTATCACAAAGAAATGAAATGAATCGGGCTTTAGGCCACCTTTGTGCACATATAGGCTAAACTGGGCCAGGAGAACCTCCTGAGGATGGTGAGATGATTGAGATGACACTGTCCTCCAGACACAGGATTCGAAATTTGAGCCCTGGCGGTCTAAGGCCGAGCACGCTACCTCTCGGTCACGGAGGCTCCCCACAATACTAACTTTCACACGTGGATGGGGAAGAAACAATTTTGTTTCTTTCAAACCGCCGAGATTTTCAAAGAAGGAACTGGTCAGAACTTAGGCATCTTCGGTGTATGTGGCTGTAGATGACCAAACAATTGAAATTGAATTTCAGCAACTTTACCAACGCCTTCTTGTCACTCGCATTGGTAGTATTGAACTTTCAACTTTGTTTCAGTATGAGTTTGTGGGGTTAGCGTCTCACCGTTCGGGACTGCTCGGCGTTCCCCGACCACTGACGAGTGACCAGGGACCGCCAAGCCTCGTTCTGACTAGCCCACGCCACGAATCGAGCGCCCCTTCAGCCGATCGCGCCACCAGTTAACTCGTTGCCACTGAAGCAGGCGGACGTTCCGTCGAGAGCTCAGGGGCTTAGCCGCATGGCACCGATCGCAGCGCTCCACTTGTGAACTGTGTGTTATATGAATGTCTAGACTTCAATAAAGTGAGAAATACCTGAGGAATGATTTAATGAGAATTATTTATTCCCGTCGTCCCAACGGAGGAGTTGATGGAAGATGGTGCAACGTAACACTTCAACATATTCATGTCGGCAACACGATCGATCCACCACCCCCCCATAAGTTGTGTTCATACCCTTCATCACTACTGGACTCTGAACTGTTAATGCGCCCTGCAGATAAGGCGGATCTTCAAAACTGGCTAATAAAAAAGGTGCCAGAATGTGTTATTAGTGATCCCTCACCTGGGGTGGTTTATGTCTTGGATGGAGGGTCTATGTTATGCTCCATTCACACTTGTCCGTCAAACCATCCGTCGTCCGCTTCAGTCATCAGTCGTCCGCTTCATTCAAAATCGCTCTGATAGAAAATATAAAAAACCATTCACACCTAATCCGTCGTCCGCCATCCATCGTCAGTCAAAATCGGTCCGGGAGCGATTTTAACGGACGACGGATGACGGATGCGCGGACCATGATTATGGTAATGAGCTGTGGATAGGGAATTCCTTACAAATAATCCCTCTGTCAATCACTTTCCAGGACTGTACCTATTAAAAACTGTCGGTACATTGCTGTCCACAGCTAGGTGTGAATGGTAGTGACTGAAGCGGATGACTGATGACTCAGGACGGATGACAGACGACGGAACATAGATGGTGGACAGGTGTGAATGAAGCATTACAGCGCCTACCCTGGCCTAAGTCCATCTCATTTATCAATCTCTGTCAACTTTATATCCAGTTTATTCATAGACACTTTTAAAACGTGCTTGTGGTATTTGATGGCTACAGCAGCGACCATTCTACCAAGGATGAGATTCACCAGCAGAGGATAGGCACAGAAGTTGGCTTTGACGTAGATTTTACGGGCTCAATGATACTTGAAATGAAGAAAACAACATTTTTTGGTAATCTTGAGAACAAACGGAAGTTCATCAACCTTTTGAGCTAAAAAATTACAAAATAAGGTATTCCTGTTCAGCAGTCAGTAGGAGACACTGATTACGACATTGCCATGTCTGCCCTTGCACACACTAAACCAGTGGTAGACGTAGCTGATGATACTGATATTCTTATTCTTCTGCAACACCATTTCAGGCCTGCTGAACATGAGAGCATCTACCCACAAGCCAGCTCAAAACTCATCAGCATAGAAATCATCCAACGCTCAATAGATCCAGTTCTTGGTAAATCCCTGCTGTTCATACATGCGCTGTCTGTATCTGTATCTGTAGCATAATCAGCAAACCTCCTTTAAGGAGTATCACGTTGATGAATTGTAAGGGGGATAAATGATTAAAGATTTAATCTCTAAAATGTTTTAATTGTTTTTGAAGGCTTCGATGGTGCAGCATTCTGCTATCTCAGAGGGTAGCTGATTCCACAAAGGTATGGTCTTCACAAAGAAAGAGTTCTTGTATGCTGACGTGCTTGCCTTGATGGTCTTGTATTTTAGTTTGTGGTTGGAGCGAGTTCGAGGATCTGCTGGAGTCAGAATGTCTGATGTTGGTACTTCCACCAGTTTATGGATGGTTCTGAAGAGGGTTATCAGTCTGATGTCACTACGCCGATCAGCAAGGCTGTGCCAACCGAGTTCTGCTATCATATCAGACACACTACTGCTATAGGTGTAGTCATTGGTGACGAATCGAGCTGCTCGACGTTGGACCATCTCTATGGATGAGATGTCCTTGCCTAGGTATGGGTCCCATATTGCGGCACCATACTCAAGAACAGGGCGTACTAGACTTGTGTAGGCATTTTCCTTGATCTTTTTAGGGCAGGTTTTTAAGTTCCTACGGAGGAAAGCGAGGGTGCCGTTTGATTTTTTGGTGGTAGAAGCAACATGTTTGGACCAGTCAAGTTTGTTTGTGATGTTCACACCTAGGTACCGAGCACTGGATACCTCCTGCAGGATCTGGCCACTGATGGTGTACATTCTCGTGAGTGGATTCCGTTTCCGACACATTCTGATGGATTCACACTTCTTGGCGTTAACCCCATCCACGTGTGAAAGTTAGTATTGTGGGGAGCCTCCGTGACCGAGAGGTAGCGTGCTCGGTCTCAGACCGCCAGGGCTCGAATTTCGAATCCTGTGTCTGGAGGACAGTGTCATCTCAATCATCTCACCATCCTCAGGAGGTTCTCCTGGCCCAGTTTAGCCTATATGTGCACAAAGGTGGCCTAAAGCCCGATTCATTTCATTTTTTTCTTGGCGTTAAACTTCATTCCCCATTTGTTACTCCACTCGACAAGAGAGTCCAGATCACGCTGCAGTGCAAGTTGATCACTAGCATTGTGGATAGGTCGGTACAAGAGACAGTCATCTGGAAACAACCTTAGAGGTGACATTTTCAGGTAGGTCGTTAATATGCAGGAGAAACAAGAGTGGTCCCATGACTGTCCCCTGCGGTACACCTGAGACCACATGCGCAGGGTCTGACTTCGCCCCTTCCACAAGTACACACTGGCTCCTGTGTTTCAGGAAGTTTGAGATCCAGCTGTGGATATGCCCGTTGATACCGTAATGATCTAATTTGCCCAAGAGTCTATCATGGGGTACGGTATCAAATGCTTTGCTGAAATCCAGCACAATTACATCTAACTGAGTGTTCCAGTAGTTGAGCATATATATCGTGGATGGTGACCAGTAGTTGTGATTTACATGATTTCGCACGTCTGAAACCATTCTGCAGCACTGTAAGTATGCTGTGCTTTTCTGTGTGTTTGATGATATGTTTACATATGACGTGCTCCATCACCTTACAGCAAATACATGTCAGAGACACAGTTGTGATAGAACGTCCAGACCTTACGGTATTGGGAAGATCTCAGCAGTGGGGAAATATGTGGATTTAAAAGGCGCATCTCAGATCTTCATGTTGCCAAAGAAAGATCACAACGAAGTTGGGCAAGTAGGAAATGAAGCACTTGCAATCATATATGCCTGCACACAGGATACTGATTTGAATTTAGAGCGGGCCGCCAAATTCTCTGAGAAAGTTGCATCCAGCTCGTGATACGTCCCTCCTGAGCGCCTTCCCCCAACTACAGATGCCGCCAAATTCCACAGGCGAAGGGTCTACCACCAGTTGGACAAGGTAACTCGATGGCGGCCACTGAATGCGGCTGGGAGGCATTCCAAACGCGTCTTGGAAATGTGTTCAAACCACAGAGGATGGACAATGTTGCTGGTGATGGTGATTCAACCCTAGCACCCGAAGGGTGCTGAGAGTGGGATTAAGGCATTCGAAGCTTGTATGAAAGCTGATCTCTTAGCCTATCCAAATACTTTAGTATATAATACTCATTGAAAAATGTCTGGCTGGCAAGGGAGGCAAGGAACCTGGAAACAGAAGCATTTTAGAATTTAATTAATTTTGATGCGCCCTCGGCGAGCAGAGTGTCGCGGTGGTCTAAATGAGGTGTTGAATCAGCCGGTAGCTACCCTATATCTCGTGTTTTAACTCTTGAAATTTGGATGAAAATGGCCGATAAAGTTTTAATTTTGACAGATCCTTTAAATGAACATTTGAGACATTTCTTTTATTAAACCTATGCCTCTCGTGTACACTTAAGTTCACTTAGTATGTTTGACATACTTAAAATTGCGTTCTAAATTTTGGATCAAATGTGATCAATTTACCTCGTGTTGTTTGCGACTGTCTGTGTGCCATCGCCATACTCCAGCATACCCTGAGACAGAACGTCAGAGTTATGTAATTTCATTGAATTTGAGTGGAATGGTCTAAAAGTGTCTAAAGTTGATAATTTGAGAAATAGAAAGTTCCTAGAAGCGTGTCATCCTAATTGTGAAATTAAGAAAGTTCGCTTGTTCTCTTTTCAGAGCCACCAGGGGATTTAAACCCTTGCTTTCACTCACCATTGCAGTCGTCGCGGGGGGTGACAATTATGTTGATTATTACTCCGTGCGATGACACGTGGTGAGTGACAACAGACTGTGACGTCTGTTGTTATCGTGACGCGGTGGCTGACCAACCCCGTAGGTGTTGGCCCGTCAACGCGTCAACGCTGTTATCACACTCACGAGTGCTTGTCAGCGCCGCGCCAATGCCGGCTCAGCGTTGTTAGCGCTGGACCGACATTGGCACCGCGGTAGCCACCCTGTGAGAGCACTTCGCTGTTTCTGACACTCACGCGTGCTGCCAACGCTGCCAGTGTTGCGACAATGTCGGCCCAACGCTGTTGACGCCGGACCAGCATTGACACAACTCTAGCCGCATTCACACAGCAGTCTCAATTTTCATCATAAATTTCGGCATATTCTGATATTAATTTGTCAAAAAATGTGTTTTATGCCCTCTTTTAATTCTTGAAGCTCTTAATTCATTTTGTAGTTTGAAAAGATCTGAATGCTCTTTGAGCGAATCTATGAATTTATATGTTAAAATTTGGAATCGATCTTTGATCAGATCATCTTAGCAATTTTATGAATATCTTCAGTGTGTGAAAGTGGATCCAATTTGTAGGCTATTCTGATGGCCTTATTTTGAATGATTTGAAGTTTCTTGATATACGTTTTGGACGCTCCTAAAATTACTGGAGCGCCGTATTCTAGTACTGGACGTATATAACTTTTATATAGTCTCATTGGTGTTTTGGGTTTACAGCCCCACTTTTAGCCGCTCAGGGGTTTGAGCAGACCAAGGCGTTGCCTTCCTTTCTTGGCGTTTTCATCTATATGAGCATTAAAAGTCAGCTTCTTATCTAAAATTACTCCTAGCAATTTTGCTTGCTGTACTGCAGTGAGTTTTTCGCCAAAAAGTTCTAGTTCTATATTTTTCTTAGTTTTAAGCATTATAAGCTGCGTTTTCTTAGCATTTAGTTTTATTCTCCACTTGGAGCACCATGCTTCTAGGTCTGATAAAACTTTGGCTAGCCTATAATTAATTGTTTTTTCACTTTTAGCAAAAGCTCAAAATCCCAGGTCGTCTGCGAACTGAGAGACCCCTACTGTATTACTGTAGGGATCTATTTTCCTGTCAGTTATAAATGAAGACATTAATCTTACTATTTTATCTGGTAAATTTGTATTCATTAATTTATATCTTAGTCCGTTGTGCCATACGGAATCAAAAGCTTTTTCTATATCTATAAGGATTGCAGCTCCTTTATGGTGACGGCTATGTGCTATGTGCGCATCATCAGCTAGTCTGAGAATGTGTTCCATAGCACATCTTTTATTTATATAGCCAATTTGCTATTTAATAAAGAAATTTTCTTCTTCTAATTTACTGCGCATTCTATGAGCAATTATTTTTTCAAAAGTTTGCCTATGCAACTTAATAAACTGATTGGTCTATAGTTAGTTGGAATTTTATTGTCTTTTTTAGGCTTTGGGAGCATAATTCCTTGAGCTTCCTTCCATTTACCCGGAAAATACCCTATTTTTAGGCACTGATTGTACATAGTTTTTAAATTCTCAAATACTATTTATGGACATTTTTTAATTATAGTGTATTTAATTCCGTCTGCTCCTGGAGCAGACCTACCTTTGGTCCTATCTAATTGTAGTTTTATTTCTTGAATCGAAATATCCCTGAGTAGTATACTATCGTCGCCATCTTCTACTTTATTTTCTTCAAGAGTTGAAAAAAGCTGCGATTTTTCATTTCATTTACCCTATTTTTAGGCACTGATTGTACATAGTTTTAAATTTCTCAAATACTATACATGTGGACATTTTTTAATTATAGTGTATCTAATTCCGTCTGCTCCTGGAGCAGACCTACCTTTGGTCCTATCTAATTGTAGTTTTATTTCTTGAATCGAAATATCCCTGAGTAGTATACTATCGTCGCCATCTTCTACTTTAATTTCTTTTAGAGTTGAAAAAAGCTGCTATTTTTCATTTATAGCGTTATCTATTAAATCTTTAAATTCATCATAAAAAATTTCACCTGTGTGAGTATTATGAATTTTGCCTAAAGATTCAGCGAACGTGGTTGCTTTTTCTAAGTCGTTTTGAGTTAAATTACCATTTTATTTAATTAATGGCTTGGATGCGCCGCCTGATTTCTTACCATTAATACTATTAATAGTTTTCCAAAATTCTCTAGAGTCTTTAGTTTCGTCTAGTTTTTTCGTTTGCTGATTCCAAAATTCTTCTCTATCTTTGTTTACTTGTTTACATACTAAGTTGTTTGATTGATTAAATAGAGTTTTATCCTCTGCTTTTTGCGTATTTTTAGCTAAGCGTCTAATTTGTCTCTTTAATTTAATAATTTTCATTGTTTCATTTGAAATAAAAAATACTTTATCTTTACGTTTTGCTTTAGGACACACTTTATTTAGCCCTTCTTTAATTATATTGCTTATTTTTTCGTTAGCTAAGTCTAGTTCCTCTGGTGTTTCAGGTTCGAGTCTATCTAAGTTATTTATAATTTCTTTATTAAACCTGCTCCAATCTGTTTTTACATGTTGTAGAATTTCTCTCTGAAATTGTTTTTGAATTTGCGGTGAAGCTAAAGTTAAATGAACTGGCAAATGATCTGAGCCATCGCCTACATCACATGATTGGATGCGTGACGCCATCTGGCGGCTAACTAGCGCTAAATCTAGTAGATCGCCGCTAGAGGACGTCCCTGGTCTATAAGTTACAGTGCTGTCGTTAGTGATTAGTAGGTCTAATTCTTCAATTATGTTAAATAGAATGTCTCCGTTAGTATTTCCTACTTTACATCCGAAAAAAGTATGCTTACAATTAAAATCTCCCATAAAAATTGAAAGTGGATATGAATTAATTATATACCTGAAATTCTCAATGTTTGGTTGAATATGTGGCGGGTTATAATTAGTTGCTAATGCCACTGTCTTACCTTGTGATTTGAAGTTTATTGCCAAAAATTCTTCGTTAAAATCTGAAGTATCTATTTCATTAAATTTGATATCTTTTCTAATTAAAATAGCTACACCGCCTGCTGCTTGCTGCAGGCGCCCATTAGGATTAATTACATTTCTTTCTTTTCTGATAATGTTATAATTTGGAATTCTGATTCTAGTTTGCTCTCTAAGTCTAGTTTTATTTAAAGTCACAAAATGTGGTTTATATTCTTTTAAATAGTTAATTGGTTCAGTCCTTCTTTTATATAGTCCGCTAATGTTAGCATGAATAATTTGAACGTTTTTAGTTGGTGGTAAACTGTTATCCATATTTTATAAGTACTGTACTGTACTTAGCCCTACTTTAGTTTTTCCTACTTTAGTTAGGTTTTTACTGGTGAGTACTGTACTGTACTAGACCTAGTAAAAACGGCCCTACTTTTTCTACTTTAGGTTTAGGTTGTACTCACAAGTCTTTTGGAAGTTGGAGTAAGTAGTCTCTGATGGTCAGTGGGGAGACGTTCGCTCTGAAGGCCCAGTTGACTGATTTGCTGGCTATGTGTGGTACGTCATCTGGCTCCATCGTTCCTGCGTTCATGGCTCTGGCGTACAGAATCGTGTGGGCTGAAATAAAGAGTGCAACTCGAGTCAAATCATTATCTGACAAGTTTAAAATTGGTAAATCGGGTAACTCACCTCGTGCGGCCTTCTTGGGCTGCTCTGGCTGCTCAGCACGTTCGCTCTGGCGCTGGTGCTGAGCTGGCGCAGGTTTCTTGCTGGCTGCTTGAGTGCCACGATGTCGCTGGCCTTCTCTCTTCTCAGCAATCTTCCTCTTCACCTCTATCGCTCTAGGGCATCTTCCGTCAGACGCCAGGTGATTTCCTGTACAGTTGGCGCAGTAGCTGGCTTTGGCTGTGCATTCAGCTCTTCTGTGGGGTCCGGCGCACTTCCCGCATCTCACGTCTCGTGCTATGCAGGAGTCCTGGGCATGGCCGAATCGTTGGCACCTGTAGCATTGCAGAATTCTGGTCTTCTTCTTGTACTCCTCAGTTCTGTAGGAGTGAGTACCGATGAGGAGACGGCTGTTCTTGGTTGCTGCCTCCATCTCTTCCTTCTTCTTGAAAGTGACCTTCACTTTCGGGATGCCACGTCCTGATGTTCTGTTGATGAAGCGCACTACCTTCACCTTCAGTCCTTGTTCTTCCATGATGGCAGCCTCTATATCTTCCTCTTCTGCCCTGATGTCGACGACTTTCACAACTACGCTGAGGGAGTCTTCGACCTTGGCCTCGGCTGACTTCTTTGGTGGCCTGAAGATCGCTGAAGTTCCTATGAGGCCGCTTTCTTTGTCAGGGACTCGTAGATCGTCTTGGAGTCCTCTTCTGTTTCCGGGAAGATGAGCAGGTCCTTTGCCATCGTCCTCCTAGTCTCACTTACCTTGATGTTCATGTGTCTAGTCCACTTGATGAACGTAAGATGGCTCGTTGAGTAGACTGCTCTTGGCAGGTTTACGCCGACGATTGGTTGGACCCTCTGCTTCTTTTCTTCCTTCTTTTCTGATGTTGCGGAGAGCTGTTCCTGACGCTCCTTTTTTTTCTTTTGCTTCTTCTCTTCTTTCTTTCTCCTCACTGCTGGTTGGAATTGTCGTCCAATCTGATCGTTCGCCATCTGACAGAATATCTTCTTCTTCAGCCAGGGGGGTGGCGAGAATTTATTCTGCTGGAGATATTGCTGCCTCCATCATCTCTTCTGGCATCTCAGTCTCGTCGATCTTCTCTGGGGACTCGGTGCGCTGTTTCTTGGATGGGGAGCCTCCCAGACCTAACTCTATATACTCATTCGCTGTTTTAGACAGCGCCGTCAACTTGCTGGATCTTAAGCTAAGCTTGTCTCCATCGAGGGGTCTCATCACTGCGGTTGATGGACGACACCTCTTCCTTGGCGTTTTCACGGGGGTCACCTGTATTGGCGTCCCTGGTATGCTTGCATACTTCTCAAAATAATTCGTTGTAATTTCACTGGTAATTGTGGAAAAAACACATGCTCTTGCAGAAAACATGGAGTAGAATGTACCTTAGCTTGTGTAAATAGGCAAAGTGTGGATGAGGTGTCTGATATTGTTGATTAGTTATTCATTTTATTTTGTTCAAAAGTTGTATAATTGTTAAAGCAGAAGAGGGCAGATAACACATGCCAGCTGGACACAATGTTTACTAATATTTGATGGTAACAAACTACATACATGTATATGATGTAGGGTTTCATAAGTTCGTATTTTTCAATTGACTTATCAATTATGTGAGTTTTTGATATATTTGGCAGTCTTTTTTATTCTTTTTTTAATGACATAATATCGAACATTATCACATTTACCTTTCAATGCCAGAGTGAATAAATGTATTATACATAAGTTTGCCTTTGTTAGTTCTATAAAGAAAGTTTTTTTTAATTTTCTAAATTGCGATAGCGGCCATCTTATAACATTTTTTCTGCGCGGATTGTCTGGGACTTTTTTAAATGCATTTTAAGCATGCCGATGAACATAAATCCGCTGAGAAACCGTCTCAGACAAATTTGTTCATCAAACCATGTTCCGCTTTTTCAATTGACGTATTAATTATGTGACTTTTTGACATATTTGGCAGTCATTTTTATTCCCCTTTCAATGAAATAATACTGAAAATGCGTTTATCACATTTCGTCGCCTCGGAGCTAAAGGATCCTATCTGCCACTCTGACGAGTGTCAGATAGGATCCTTTAGCTCCGAGGCGACGATTTATCTTTTAATGCCAGTACGAATAAATGTATTACACATCAGTTTGTATTTGTTAGTTCATTTTAGGCATGCCAATGAACATAAATCCGCTGAGAAACCTTCTCCGACAATTTTTGTTGAACCTTAGCACTTTGCTTACTGAACTAATTAGCAGCATTGTGATTTCAGCTAAATTATACAAAGATTGATAGTAATAGTATGTAAATATATCTAAGACTGTGATTGAAAGTGATGTGACGTGAGTGGTCACACTCCCCTAACGTGTGTGACCGACGTGCGCGCTATGCACTCATATTAATGGACCCCCACCAACTGTACTGTGGATCTAGGCAAGATTCCAATTAGCATTTTCTTAGACATTTCAAAGGTATTCGCCACAACACTCGATCACACTTATATTTTAGAAAAACTAAAATTTTACGGTAATTATGGCAATGAAATAATATTATATACATTATTCACCAAACAGAATACAATTTGTCCCGTTTAAAAAACAAAAAAATCGTAGTAGTAGTAGTAGTAGTAGTAGTAGTACTAGTAGCATACTAGAATATTGCTTAACGTCACTTTGCAGCACAAATAGTCATATAAATGAGAATGTCTTAGGCCTACGCTATAGTAAGTGCAGACTGTCGATGAAATGAATGATGTACAGATGGTGATGTGAGGGTGGGGTGATAGGGCATGGTGGGTTATTGACAGTATTTTCGTCACTCGCACGATAAAGGGTTCTGGGCATGTCTAGGGGATTAGCCCCCATACATACGCCAAGACGGCCAGATACCCACAAAAAAGCGTCTCGTGAAAACTTACAACAACAATACATTTTTATCATAAAAATGAAAGACATATCATCAGCCAGTATTTTTTAAATTTATTGATCATATACGCCGATGATGCTACTCTTTATAAAAAAATATGTTCATGATATAAATAATATAAGGCGCCCAAGTCACATTATAAACCTGGCGTTAAAAAAAGATTAATTGGTTACACCTGAATAAATTAATTGTCTATATATGATAAATGCACCATCTAAATACATGTATATTATTTTTCTTATTTTCAGCGTCAGCTAAATGTTCCTTTATTATAAATATCTTGGCATAACATTAGATAAACTCTTTATAATAGTTTGATTTTACCTCACTTGCATTATGGGGTATGCTTATGGTAAACGCATTTTTAAATTCAAAAACACTATTCGAGTCATAACATCTTACTGTGTTATTTGTATTTGCTCAGTAAAAAACTGCGAATGATGTGGTATGCATTATATTATAACTATTTTTGAATCAATCATATCAACGTTGCTACGTGTTTTTCTCAAAATGATGGCTTGTGCAAGCGACATATCTTCGTCTTAACGAGGGTCTCCTTGTCACGTTTTAAATGTTTATGTTATTTATCATAACTTCAAAAATTCATGTTGTCTTCGTCTAAGAAACACTCGAAAATACATGTGAACAAAACTATCCCTTTGTTATGAATAAGTGGGTGATGAGACATTGATTGTGATTCTTAAGACGAAACTAAATAAATACCTTAGTCTATCATGTGTGTCTTCTACAAGTGATAATAAACATGATAAGTGAAGGTGTGTTTGATGCATTTATCGATATAGCCATACTCCATTTTTTGTTGATCTTTATGTATAATGTATTGGCAACCCATTATTAGCAATTACTATATTTTCTTGTTTTGATTATTTGTCGCACGTCTGGATGAAAATGTGTTGTTGGCAAAATAGATTATGTAATTGAACTAGTTGAATATGATGCTTTAGAAAAAAATATTGTAAATACTATTGTCATTGTCACTATAAATACACTATGTTAAGATGAACATCGGCTTAAATGTTTTAGTTTATTTTTCAGTATTTCAATCGATGACCTCATAATGGAAGCCACGACAGATCAAAATGACATAGGCCTAATGACCACCGATGTAAATACTTATACGAGTGATGGCGAAGGCAGTGAAGGGAGTGACATAAGCTCGTCAGATAAAATTGTGCAAACGATTTGCATCACCACAGGAACGCTTGGAGTTTTGGGTAACAGTTTTGTTTTGGTGGTCATCTTGAGTTTCACACGCATGCGCAAGAAGGTGGCGAACTACTTTATAATCAACCAGAGTCTGGTGGATCTACTGGCGGCCATGTTGACAATAGCGACATACGCCACCAAGTCAATGTCCCTGAGTAAGTCTTTGTCGCCTTATCAGCAGGATGTCCTCTGCAGGCTGTGGCTTTCCACCTTTCCGCTCTGGTTTGCTCTCACGTCCTCCACCTACAACCTGGTAGTGCTGACGTTGGAGCGGTACTTCAAGCTGGTGCACCCCGTGACTCACAATAATGTGTTCACGTCCCGCAAGGCTCTGTTTGCCATCGGCTGTGTCTGGCTCATTGGTCCTCTCTACCACGCATCAACACTCGTTCCCACCACACGCATGGTAGACAACCAGTGCGTTGTTGGAGCCATCTGGCCCACAAGGGTGATGCAGAAGCTGTATGGCTTCAGTACCGTAATCTTGTTATATATTCTGCCTATCACTCTGCAGGTAAGTTTACCATGAAAAATAATTGATAAAAAATATGTTTGGTTTTTCTAGTAGTTTGCCGAGTTAGCCATGCATTTTCACCATCCTGCCTTTTTAATTTGCCATCTCCAGTGTTGTCATTTTGATAAGAGTCATTTTCAAAGTCAAATGAGGCATGCTATCAAAATCAATGAATTCACTCTCTTTTGCAATCTAATCGATGATATGTCCAAATGCAGGCTTACCTTAATTTAAAAAAACTAATTTAACTTTTTTTTAGCTTACTGTAGATACAGCTAAACAGCCTTGCTTGCGCCACAATTCCATGCCGTGCCGAAAGTTCATTTTTGCCTAGAAATGCTTCTTGATGTCATGTTTTGCACAAATTGAATATTTAATGATCTAAAAATCACCTTGAGATGATGTAAGGTACCTTTCTAAAATATTAACATGTAATTAAACAATTTAACATGAAGTAAAATACAGTTTTGTTGATTATCCTAGCAAGTGGCGAGAAAACACGGATAATTGGCCATGTTTGCATGTCTAGGCTAAATTTATTGTCTGAGAAAAAGAAGCTGGTATGGTATAGAATTAGATCTGGTAATTTTCCACTCTGTGACGACACAGAGTGGCAAGTCACGGAGTACCATTTTAAAACATTTGGAAAAAAGTTATTTCAACATATTTTTTCTATGTAAGTTATGATATTCTATTGCCAAAAATATAAATCATATGCCATATTTACAGTCAGGTCCTTAATCAGTGTGTGAGAAAACACGAAAGCTGTATGTTATATGGCAGGTAGGGATAGTATTTTGCCACACGGGATCACGTGGTACACTGACAGATAATATTCATAAACTTTTTTGACAAAACCACTATTAACCTATGAGCAATAAGTACAGAAGTTAGCCAACCTATTCATTCAGCCCGTCAGAAAAATTCTAGATTAAATCATCATGAATTTCCGTTTCATATATGATACATTACACAGAACACTGTGTATGAGTCTCAGACAGACACAGATAGCATGTGCGTCTCAAAGGGCCGACAGAGGTGTATGTCTCACCCACCCCTCCCCCTCCATGAGATGTGTAGCCTACACATCTGCGCCAGCCGCTCACAGAACGTTTAGCAGAACATTCGGTCAATCACAAGCTTACTACAATCGGTTGAAAGTGAACCATCCGCAAAATTTAACATGCAGGGTAGCAGTGCCTAGCAGTTGGCAGTGTGATAATACATTTAATTGTACACTCCAAGTCAATGGTACCGCCCAGGGAACAGAGTGGTTTTTTGAGGTAGCTATATATATAAAGGCCTATATTAATCTGCAGTGTCTATGGTCATTATTTATTTTAATATTGTTCATTTTATTGGTACAAATGCCGCTTTGTACTTGATGGACTCGAATGTTTCAGTATAAATCAAATGGTTATTAACGCTTACAACGCTGGCATATGTTTGTATATTCCATGTAGACCAAAGAGGTTTCTTTCAATTTGAAATCATCATAAATGTCTTAGTTAGCTCTTTCCGCTTCATTTGAAGACCTATGCTATGGGTCTACGGCCATTAGAAATATTTTAATTCTTAATTTTTAATTCTTAAGGGGATCGTCTTTATACCTCAGAATCTGAAGTCTACAGACGTCAGATTCTAACATACAAATCAGACGGTCCCCGTGCCGAAAGGATTAATTTGAGCTATTTTCTGATGTGAAGTATTTGTATGTGCACATAATGTGTAAAGGGTTATGGATGAAGTGTTTGTTTGCAGGCATACTGTTATCTGCGCATATGGTTGGCTCTACGAGAGAGATCCCGCGCTCAACAGAATGGCGCTTCTACCGCCCAGAACCAGTTCTCACGAGCCCAGGGAAACGTGCTGAAGACGCTGATCATAGTCAGCATCTGCTACGTCATTTGCTGGAGCAGTAACCAGATCATTTACCTGCTTTTCAATATGGGATTGACCAGCGTGGACTTTTCTGGTCCATTCTACCACTTCAGTGTGGTGTTGGTGTTCGCTAACTCCTGTATCAACCCGTTTATTTACATTTACAAATACGAAGAGTTTCAAAAAGGCATGCGACAATTGTTTTGTAAAAAGAAAAATCAGATTCTTCCTGATATTCCTATCACGATCAGTCGAATTGCCTGAAGCCTGCCCACCAAATCCTATCTACAAGGCTGCAACTGATCATAAAAACATGGAAAGTCATGATTTTTAGGACCAACATGAATTGTTATGAAAAAGTCAAGATTTTATCCGTTTACCATCATGGATTGTCACATTTTTCATTTTTTATATTTTTTACAGTAAAAATTATGTTTTGTCCATTAAAACAAAATGTTAATAGTTCATTGGAAGTCAAAAAAAGTCATAATATTATCCGTTCACCATCATTGATTGTCACATTTTCCATTTAAATTTTGTTTTCTAGCACACATGCAAGATCTTTATATTTACAGTAAAATCATGTTTTGTCAATTGAAAAAGAAAAGTTAATAGTTCATGGTTCAATCATTAAAGTCATGATTTCTAATTTTCAAGTTCATTGGAAACCCCGTATCTATGTATTTGTCCAAAACTGGAAGCATAGAACCTAGGCGATGACCATCGTGCCTCCAAATGGGACGTATTTTAAACAAATAATGTCCTTGTCTTATGTGTAATAAGAAACAACGCGCGGCCTGATTTATCAGTGAATGTCAAAGGGCGATTTGCAGAAATACCGATTGATGATCTGTGCAGTTAGTTTAGAATAATAGGCTGACGTCCCCTTAGATATGGAAGTGTGTATCTGTCACTTCACAAAGTGGCAGATACACCCTTCCATACCCAAGGGCAGCATATTCCTTTTAATCTGAGCCTGAAATAAACAATCCGACCTCCGACGTGGATTGGTCTACGATAGGCCTATTCTGAATAGAGAACACTGATATCTCAGTTTTTTAAGAACCAACCATTGATGCAACTAAAGTTACTGAGATTTTTTTCTTTTGTGGGCTCGTTTAGACTATTATATTAGCTGTATTTTTCTCTCCCAAGTCTTAAATAATCTGAACAACATCTTACTCTGGGGTGTTTCCACTTGAAATTTACCACCCGCACCACTGTGTACGGTAACTCTACATGTATGCTCAGACATGTACTGCAGGTGAGAATAATATTGATATCACTCTATATCTATGATTGATATGTATTCAGTTATAGAAACCCCTACTAGTATATGTCCATAATAATTTTAACAAATTATGATGTTGATCGTAAACACAAACTACATCACTGTTTTTATTTACTAACGAGTAATAGATATAGGAAAGAATTGTTCCATTATAGAAATATGCCGGCAGTTCAAGCCGTGAAAGCGATAGTATGGGGTGTGATAGCTGAACAGACTCGACAAATGAGGTGTGATATATGACAGCTCAGGTAGTGTCAACACCTATTGGCTGCAAATAATTACGCTTTAAAAAACTCAAGAAATTAAAAAAATATATATTTTTTATATTTTTTTATTTTTTATATGAAACTTTTGCTCATAGTGTCTGGTATGTATCTATGAATGATAGCCAACCCAACACCGGGACATTCACTCAGCAGCGGGGCTAATACCGATTAGCTCTCACATGTTGACAGTGCATCGAGAAAGCTGAAAACTGATCTGAAACTTGAGCGTTGGGTCGGACCTTGGACCTGGCAATGGGGTTATTTTTATCATGACTACGGTTAGCTCTGTGATTAGTCTGACCTGATCATAGTGAAAAGTGACGCTAAGCACTATTTTTACTTCCTCACCCACTGAATAATGTCTCGTCCATAACTATGGTTTTGTTTATGACTATAATGTAGCTTCGACTACTATTCTTTAATGTAGTGTTTCTTGTCATACATGATATATGACATCGCCCACTATTTAGCGTAGTTGCCTGGTAGTCGTCGCATTCTCTATTATTGCAAAAGGTCTATATTAAATATTAAATTATGCTAGACCTCCTGACACTAATTATTGTTGTGTGGACACCTGTGTTTGATAATGATGGGTGGGGCTTATTGACGCAGTGAGGGTATTGTATAAAACGTACTACTGTAATGGTATTGTATTGTGTCTACATTTTACACTGGCTCGTCTGACATTGCTCTGATAAAGAGAAAACGCCCGTAAAACAGACCCAATGTTTGGTCAATGTTGGGCCAACGTCGAAGACGGTGGCCCAGCATTAAGCCAACAGTGACATATCCAGTAACATCAGTGGACACGGGAGGTTCGATGCAATGCTAGGATAACGTATGGTGTATAGCCGAATGTAGACCTAAATACATACCGCCTGCATCATTCTGTTACGTTGATGTTGAATCATAAAACTACATCATTATATTCAATAAACGGCGGACATTACCTTGTGTTTTTCCCTTCGGATGACGTATAGCTACAAGAAAGGTGATACAGTTTTACCGGTTACAATACCATACAATGATAAACAATATTTTTGCTTCTATTCAAATGTCTTCAAATAATCTGCAATAAGCTCAGTATCACTTGCATTCTATCTGCAAAACGGACAGTTCTCTTTGCAAACCGACAGCACATGAATAATTAGGCTCCTGCTCAAAAATTGTTTATCAGTTGTTTATGAAATTAATAAGTGAACCTTCAAATGAGGCTTATTGTAGTATTATATCTTCAAAAATGGATATAACTGTGATATGTCTGATTGGCGGTCATGATTAGATTAGGGCAGATTTATATATGTGGACTATATGCGTAACTATAGCAGTGCTAAGAGGAAAATGATAGAAAGTATATCAGATAAATACGTACACAGTGTGCCTTGTATCACTGAACACGGGGAGGATCTGCAAACGCCTGAACAGTTTTTTTATTCGAGGATCAAACGCAAAGACTTTTTAGCTGACTAAATAATTTGCAAATGCTTATTAAACGCATTTTATTCTGTGAATGATGGGATATTATATAGGCGGCGTATACATTATTCGCGATATCGCATATGTTATATTTACGTCTGTTGCAATACATATTTTAATGTGAATCTAGACGTTTGATGTTAATTTGAAACGGCAGCAGAGGTACATTTACGATTTACGATACGGCGTGACAGTATTTAACCACCAGTCTAATGCTCATTGGTGCGCGTAGCGCTGCTTTTGAGATGCTGCACGAATCGGGTGCTGTTCGGTCTGACCTACAGTGTTTCTCAGTGCAGACCTAGAACCTTGCTACAGACCAGATGCAACAGTGATATGGTGATAGATAAATAGATATTTATTGACGTCGGGAAGTCTGAGTAAACGTATGCGTCATTAAATCAACAGTACATTATATGATACAGTGCATGATATAATAAAAGTAGTGTAAATATGTACAGGTAATGATTTAAAATAATTAAAAGAAATATACATGTTAATATTATATACGGTACATTATAGATAGGCCCCTATATGTCTCTCGCACCAAAACCAGAGATAAAATAACTGCTATTAGGGCCTGCTATAAATAGTAGCAAAAAAAGACACTCCGGAAAGCGTAGAGACCATTAGTATACATAAAAGTTGATATAATTGAAGTATATATTTATGTAAGAGCACAATATGTGTTAATAAGTATGGAATAAAACATTATAATGACATTTTATAATAAAGATAGACGACAATAGCTATAGAGATATGTGTGGTCATTCCAGATAAAAATGTACGTAATAACGACAATAATTTATTTACTGTTTATTTCATACCACTTTCACTCACGACCTAGTTAAGACCACATAATCGGAGTTGCCATGGAACAAAAATAATCCCGCCGACCTCGTGTATTCGCCAACAAAGACAGCTTCTCTGAAGCAGCCCTATCTGACTCAGCATGGGCTTCTGTGATCTATGCTGTAAAGTAATAGTCCAGGGCTATTAGATAATGACCCGGAACAAATTCGTAACAAGCTGAAAATTTCAGCATATGTTCTTGAAACAACATAGAAAAACAGTGCCCGAAATTGGGGTATTAAGGGGTAAATGGGGGTAAACAATGGGTATTAACAATACATTTGAAAGTATTCAACCTAAATTCATAAAATTTGTATCTAAATATATGTTTTAGCACCTGCGGAATACATTAAAATTATTTGTATTACTTTTTCGCCACTCTTTCATCCCCAAAAATGGTAAATAGGAAAAATAGGGATAATATCCATAGCTTATGAGCTATTTGACCTAGATTCATAAAATTTGTATCTAGCATCAGAGGAAAAAGCAAAAACACTTTTTTAAATTCGGCGACCTCCCTTTAATCGCCAGCAACAACTTTTTATAGCAATTTTTAACCACCCTTTCCTCCAAAAAGTGGTAAATAGAAGTAAAATTGGGGTGATAACCATAAATTAATGAGTTATTTGACCTAGATTCATAGAATTTGTATCCAAACATACCCGGGGTGTTTGATATTATCATTTGTATTAATATTTGCACCACCTTTTCATCCCCAAAGCAAAAAAATAGCATAAAAACCACAAATTGTGAGCTATTTTACCTATATTTATAAAATTGTTAGGGCCTACCTGGATATGTTTTACCATGGGAGAAAATTTAAAAGCATTTTAAACTTATGCGACAACCAGCAAAAAAAGGATATGATGCTGTAAAATCACCCTTTCATCCCGAAAAGTGGTAAATAAGGGTAAGATGTGAGCGATATTTGACTTACTTAGATTCATAAAATTGTTATCTAGATTATATATTTTAGCATCCGAGAAAAAATAATGAAACCGTTTTTAAAAGTTTTAATAGTTTAAAATTTAATAGTTTAAGCTCTTTGAAATAAACTCGAATTATCTGTTGATTAACAATCTACATTATACATAAAAATACTTTATGGGAATGCAAAGGTTGTTAAAAATGAATACAACATCATATACAATTTCGTTTTTTGAGATTAAATGGTGATGGTTGGTTTTTCTTTCAATTAGGCCTACGCTTTTTTGTTTGATGCTAGGACAAATATATAAATACCAATTTTATGAATCTCCGTCAAATTTATGGTTATTCTCATAATTTTCCATTATTTGCCACTTTCGGGAGAGAAAGGGTTGTTAAAAATTGATACCCCTGGACTATAAGACTTGTCTCTGCAAACACAATATATTGACTTATTAACTTAATATCGTTTATTGTTGGACCACCGTTTGCGAAAATGACCCGATAATAAAAGATGTGTGAGCATAGAGTTTTTTGCTAATAAAGTTCTATATACAATGATTTTTTGTTAATTTTTTTATACTGTTGGATTAGATGTCATATAATTATGAAACTAAAGGTAACGTTTATATTATGTGAGTGGGCCTTTACCTGTTTTGCCTGCGTCTGTAAGATTTAAATTGTTAATCATGTCTATAATTATTGTAGTCTCTAAAAAAAATTATTTAGGTAGGGCTTTTGTTCGTATAACATTTATTTACGATCAGTATTGCATTTATTGGTGTCATAATTAATTCTGGCACCACCTCAGTTTATCGTTACTCTCTGTATGACCCATTGCTATTGTCTAAAATATTTGTTCAAATTGATAAAATATTTTTTAGAAGAGTACCCTAGGCCTACTGCATAGGCTTACATCCCAGCAGACACACGACGTTGACTGAACGTGAGTTTACCGTTGGTCCACCGTCTACGACGCTGGACCAACGTTCAAACAATATTGTTTAAAAGTCTTGTGTCTGCTGGGATGTGTATATTTTTCTCCTGATTGTTAAATGTCCCAGGATAATATTCGCTCACACAGTTTTCAATGTTGTCTGACTTATAGAGGTCTATGTTCTGTAAAATGTTCTTGAAAATAATGCTATGTGAAACATTTATGCGATAAATAAGTACGACTTGTTTATTTGTTCTGATTAACTAATAAAGTCTTGTGTTCACTGGGAAGGGGGGTTCTGATTAACTGATAAAGGATTGTGCTCATTAGGGTGGGTTTTCTGATTAACTGATAAAGGATTGTGCTCATTGGGGTGGGTTTTCTGATTAACTGATAAAGGATTTTGCTCATTGGGTTGGGTTTTTTGATTAACCGATAAAATATTGTGCTCATTGGGGTGGGTTTTCTGATTAACCGATAAAGGATTGTGCTCATTGAGGTGTGTTTACTGATTAACTGATAAATTATTGTGCTCAATGGGGTGGGTTTTCTGATTAACTGATAATGTGATAATGTTGTATTCATAATGTGTGTTACTTTCATTTGTCTCTGCTGTTTGATTGATCAGAGAAAATAACATGTTATATTAATATGAATATAGACAAAATGTATAGTTTCTGAGTATATATTTTTTGTCTGTGTACAAACGATATAAATTGTTTTTAGTGTTGATAATCTATAATTACTGTGGTCTCCAATTTAGCTATACCCATCACCTGTTTGGCCCAGTTTGTATTAGAAAAATTCCTTGTCAATATTTTATTTATTGGTGTTACAATTAATTATTTTATTACTTCTTTCAATTGTCGATCTTAAGTCATTGGTTAAGCAATGATCTAAAAAAAATTGTTATACATATATATCCCCTATATTTGGCAAGTTGTCTTGATCAGGTTAATCCTTAAAGCGCGGGAATCAACCTTAGACGTCAGATTCTGACGTCTAAAGTTGATCCCCGCACTCGACAGAGTAAACTATTTATAATGGCCGTCAACCCATGACATAGGTGTTCAAATGAAGCTAACTAAGACATCTATAATGATTTCAAGTTGAAAACACTATTTGGTCTCCATGGTTTATACAAACATATAGGAGTGTTGTAAGGGTTCATCAGGCCTGATCCGGTGACTAGTAAAATGCTCGCCAATGAAGTTTGAAGTGATGTTGTTATGATTCTGAAATATGTTACAAAAATACAAAATAAATATATATATTTTAAGCGTTGTGTAACAGAGATCACTATTTGCTCTCGTTCTAAGACTTTTTTACGACAGATCTTTAGGATATCATAGGATATCGGGTCTAGCCACCATGTAAGTCATGCCTTAGACGCAGACGACGCCCCAATATAATACGGCTATTATATCAAGTCAGCTTCGCGACTGGATAACCTCATTTGCTAGATATCGATGCCGATGTTATAAATATCATCATTCATGTCTAATCGAACATGCACAACACGTACACAGCATAACATTGAATAATGGCTTGATATTGCCTTGTGATAATTGTGATTTATTTTTCCGAGCCAAGAGAAACAGAATATTATCTCCGATTCTAATCATATTCGTTTGTTTAGATATGATTTTGAGGGACTGGCCCAGGCTAAAATCATTAAAAAATCGGTGATTTTATTTTGGCTTCGTAATATGACCATATCATGTAAAAATGTCCATAGACTAGAACTGCAAAAGTTTTTTAATTTTTCAGCTGCGCATTCACCAGTTAGACTAGATATAGAGACAAAATTCCCGTATTTCTTATTTTTGACATGGTTGTCAATAATTAGAAATCAGAAATTTCGTCTCTATATCTCCTAACTGGTGAATGCGCAGCACAAAAATTAAAAAAAACTTTTGCAGTTCTAGTCTATGGACATGTTTACATCATATGGTCATATTGAGAAGCCAAAATAAAATCACCGATTTTTGATGATTTTAGCCTGTGCCCAGTCCCTTTAATTGTGTAGTAGAGGTGCTAAGATCCAAAAATCCACCAAAGTGTTCGGATTGTTATAAAATCACCAAATTTCACACACGGGTGCCTTTTCATTTCCTAAATCATATAAGAGGAACACCCCAAGCAATTTTCACCCGTAAAATGTCTTAATTTGCATATTTCAAAATGGCCGCAAAGTAAAACTAAAATGTTTTTTGCTTACATTAAATCTCGATTTGTTCTCCGTATTTTGTTATTTTATTCACTTCTATGACTCGTGTAACTGTATTTTTGTACATTTGGATATATTTATGATTAATAAAGAAGCTTCAAACCGCCCAATTAGAATAACGGAATTAAAAATGGCTGCAAACATCATGATTCTCTCCATTGAAGATAAAACGTACCCAAACCTGTAAGTTATCCTAATCTGCATAATTTCAAAATGGCCGCCATGACCAAAGTGGAATGAAAATATTGTGATAACATCTTGTAATTTCACTAAAATTTTCAATTATGGCATATTTTATAATTCTCTTCTTCAATAATATCTTATCATCTTTATATATACCATATCTAAATATTTAGGTTTATAACAGCTAAAAGGCGAGGCTTCACATACAAAGTAACGGGTTCAGAATTTTCAACAAAACATACACAATATGTTGCCACAAATCTGTGTTGGGCAAAATATCGCCTTACATAAAAAAAGTTCCAGATAGCTTTGTTTAAATAGCCAGCTATATAAGATGATCCTGTGGTGACATAATCACACCTGAAATGCACGATCACTTTCGTATATAAAAGATCAGCACATGCATATAGACCCATTATAAGTTCAATCTGTTTACATTTGAAGTACTCTGAACAACTAGTTTTGTGGGCAATTGGATACACATCTGGAAGAGTCATCCAGCACATGCACCCGTTTATCTCCTGTTCTTCGCCACTCCAGTCATGTGTATTAGTTTGTTTGAGATAAGCATTCAATGTCTTTCGCCAGATACGTCCATCCTGATATGTAGCAATTGGGGGTGAGGGGCTGTTTCAGATACAAGTTGTTCAGTCTCGAAGAACATTTTTTTTATTGCTGCATCTAGGCCTACACCACACAGCTCAAAGTTTCCAAATGTTATTCATAACATAAGAACTGTAACTATATGCATGTTGATAAAGATATACGTAGGACTCGTATACGAGCATCTGTATTTAGTAATCATATTTTCTTTTTGAGTTCATCATCATGTCAGAGATGTGAAGCATGATTCACGAGGATCTTCATAGCGACATTACTGTAACATCTTTACATTTTCACATGGACTGGTGCATAATACACGCTGTTGATGGTGTTGTAAAAGTAGTTTTTTTCAGATGTGGATTTGTATTTGCAACACAGTCAGCACACAAGAGAACACAACATAACTATTTTTTTCCTCTTGTGAGATTTTTTAAACTCATTGACGCATATCTGTCCACACCTTCTGTTTTCTCGATACTTTCACCAGCCTCCATATTTTGTTAGACGATACTGGGATGTACACACAGACACTGCATATCTATCGGAAGTCATAAAGGGAAAATATACATGTGTACATGCATAAGGGTTTTCTGTTTGCTTTTCCTGTCAGAACAATCTATGTACGAGTGCATGAAGGTATGTTATGTTCACGTAGACATGCCTGCTACGAGCTTGTGATATACACATTGATATTTGTTATCTCCTATGTGATATGTTATTTCTCCTATATGTGTTATACATCGAGCTTCAGCTGTCCCTGTCTGGTGGATTAAAAAGTATTATAGTAGTAAAAGTTACAAGTATATTTATGTACGTTTATAATAAATTGGCTCTCCCTGACTCTCTGATGGCTGATATAGCTGGAATTTGAGATGGATTAATAATAAGTATGTTAAGTTTCAAACGTAGAATGTTCATTATTCCCAGAATCCGCATCTCAGCTGGGCAAGAAGGCATAATATAATATATTGCGTATAAATGAGAACATATGAGCTAGACCTACACTATGTGCTCTGTAAGGCCTACTTTTTTGTTTTAATGTTGACTAACAAAACTGATGGTGGCGGAAAATGTTATTTACACTAACAATTTCGAGTAAAAAAGTACCAAACTAGTTTATTTCAATACATTTGTGTTAATTACATCGTTAAAGTTTCTTTTAAAAAAACACTCATTGTAAATTTAAATGCAATCCTACACACAGTTCACGAGCTTTTTGAGCGGGCATCGAATTTTAAAAAAATGTACCTTTATGTGTTTATGTCAGAAAATGCAGAACGCTTTACATACTTGTAAGCATAACGAAAATATCCCGGATGTATGATTAGCTACAAAATATTTAGCCTCAAATTAGGTAGTGTATGCAGTCCAATAAGCTGAATATTATAGCTTAAATTAAATCTTTAAATATGATATTGTTGGCGGCCATTTTGAATTTCGTTATTCTTATTGACGGATATTTTATTAATTACATATCTTTTAGCTATAATTAAGTAGTGTGTACAGTGCAATAACCTGTTATAATGAAAAGTATAACTTCAATGAAATATTTGAATATAATAATTCCGTTATGCTAATTCGGACGGTTTTTGGATTAAATAAACATCCAAAGATGCTGCGACACAATTATAGAAAACATAAAACCAAATTAAATCACAAAATACAGAGAAAAAAAAAGAAATTTAGTGTAAACAAACCCAATTCAGTTTGATTTCGTGGCCATTTTGAAATATGCAAATTAGGACATTTTACGAGTTAAAATCGATTGGGGTGTTCCTCTTATCTGATTCAGGACATCAAAATGTACCCGTGTGTGAAATTTGTGCTTTATCACAATCTGAACACTAAATCGGCTTAGCACCTCTACTAGTGCAATAACAGGACTCCTATTAAACCGACGCATTCAAAATAAAATTTTTTTACCAGTTTAAAGGCAGTCCACATTTTGAACAGGTCCTTTTATTTGTTCCGTGTCGCAATAGTTAACTGTTTAAAAAATCAACATCTGGTACTTAAAAATGATATTCTGACTTATGCCTTAACTCTTGTTTTATGCGTCCTCAGTTTGTTACAGATATTTTACACTTTCCACCCATAGGTGGTGCCCACTTCAATCTCATGATAATACAGCGAGAAAAGAAAAAAATATATCGTAGTACACTGACATCTGGTGACTATTGTCCGCAACCTGGTGAGTCCCTCAGAATTATTTTAAATGCTCTATACTTCACAATTTCGACCTCAGAGAATAAATGAATGAATGAATGAATGAATGGGGCTACATCTCAGCCTGCGTATATACAGGAGACGTGACAACTCCTGACCCACTACATCTCAGCACGCGTACATACATGAGACGTAATAAACCCTGACCCACTGCATCTCAGCCCGTGTACATACGAGAGACGTAATAACCCCTGACCCAAGGCATCTCAACTCGTGCACATACAGGAGAGTTAATAACCCCTGACCCACTACACCTCAGCACGCGTACATACAGGAGATGTAATAACCCCCCTGACCCACTACATCTCAGCCCGTGTACATTCAGGAGACGTAATAACCCCTGACCCACTGCATCCCAGCGCGCAAACATACAGGAGACTTTTTAACTCCTGGCCCACTACATCTCAGCCCGCGTACATACAAGAGACGTAATAACCCCTGACCCACTGCATCTCAGCCCGTGTACATACGAGAGACGTAATAACCCCTGACCCACTACATCTCAGCCTGCGTACATACAGGAGACGTAATAACCCCTGACCCACTACATCTCAGCCTGCGTACATACAGGAGACGTAATAACCCCTGACCCACTGCATCTCAGCCCGTGTACATACGAGAGATGTAATAACCCCTGATCCACTACATCTCAGCCCGCGTACATACAGGAGACGTAATAACCCCTGGTCCACTACATCTCAGCCCGCAGTCATACAGGAGACGTAATAACCCCCCTGACTCACTACATCTCAGCACGCGGACATACAGGAAACATTATAACCCCTGACCCACTACATTTCAGCTCGCGTACATACAGGAGACGTAGTAACCCCCCCCCCCCCCCCACACACACTACATCTCAGCACGCATACATACAAGAGACGTAATAACCCTCCGAGCCCACTACATCTCAGCACGTGTACATACAGGAGACGTAATAAACCCCTGACCCACTGCATCTCAGCCCATATACATACAGGAGATGTAATAACTCCTGGCCCACTACATCTCAGCCCATATACATACAGGAGACGTAATAACCTCCCTGACCCACTGCATCTCAGCACGCGAACATACAGGAGACGTAATAACTCCTGGCCCACTACATTTCAGCACGTGTACATACAGAAGACGTAATACCCCTGACCCACTACTTCTCAGCACGCTTACATACAAGAGACGTAATAACCCTCCTGACCCACTACATCTCAGCACGTGTACATGCAGGAGACGTAATAAACCCCTGACCCACTGCATCTCAGCCCCTATACATACAGGAGATGTAATAACCCCCTGACCAACTGCATCTCAGCCCAGGGCCATACAGGAGACGTAATAACCCCTGACCCACTACATCTCAGCACGCGTACATACAGGAGCATAATAACTCCTGACCAACTGCATATCAGCCAAGGGCCATACAGGAGACGTAATAACCCCTGACCCACTGCATTATAGCCCGTATACATACAGGAAACGTAATAACCCCTGACACACTACATCTCAGCACGCGTACATACAGGAGACGTAATAACTCCTGACCCACTGCATTTCAGCCCGTATACATACAGGAAACGTAATAACCCCTGACCCACTATATTTCAGCTCGCGTACATACAGGAGACGTAGTAACCCCCCCCCCCCCCCCCCACACACTACATCTCAGCACGCATACATACAAGAGACGTAATAACCCTCCGAGCCCACTACATCTCAGCACGTGTACATACAGGAGACGTAATAAACCCCTGACCCACTGCATCTCAGCCCATATACATACAGGAGATGTAATAACTCCTGGCCCACTACATCTCAGCCCATATACATACAGGAGACGTAATAACCTCCCTGACCCACTGCATCTCAGCACGCGAACATACAGGAGACATAATAACTCCTGGCCCACTACATTTCAGCACGTGTACATGCAGGAGACGTAATAAACCCCTGACCCACTGCATCTCAGCCCGTATACATACAGGAGATGTAATAACCCCCTGACCAACTGCATCTCAGCCCAGGGCCATACAGGAGACGTAATAACCCCTGACCCACTACATCTCAGCACGCGTACATACAGGAAACGTAATAACCCCTGACACACTACATCTCAGCACGCGTACATACAGGAGACGTAATAACTCCTGACCCACTGCATATCAGCCCAGGGCCATACAGGAGACGTAATAACCCCTGACCCACTGCATTTCAGCCCGTATACATACAGGAAACGTAATAACCCCTGACACACTACATCTCAGCACGCGTACATACAGGAGACGTAATAACTCCTGACCCACTGCATTTCAGCCCGTATACATACAGGAAACGTAATAACCCCTGACCCACTACATCTCAGCACGCGTACATACAGGAGCATAATAACTTCTGACCAACTGCATCTCAGCCCGGGGCCATACAGGAGACGTAATAACCCCTGATCCACTACATCTCAGCCCGTATACATACAGGAGACGTAATAACCTCCCTGACCCACTGCATCTCAGCACGCGAACATACAGGAGATGTCATAACTCCTGGCTCACTACATTTCAGCACGTGTACATACAGAAGACGTAATACCCCTGACCCACTACATCTCAGCACGCTTACATACAGGAGCATAATAACTCCTGACCCACTGCATCTCAGCCCTCGTACATACAAGAGACGTAATAACCCTCCTCACCCACTGCATCTCAGCACGTGTACATGCAGGAGACGTAATAAACCCCTGACCCACTGCATCTCAGCCCGTATACATACAGGAGATGTAATAACCCCCTGACCAACTGCATCTCAGCCCAGGGCCATACAGGAGACGTAATAACCCCTGACCCACTACATCTCAGCACGCGTACATACAGGAGCATAATAACTCCTGACCCACTGCATTTCAGCCCGTGTACATTCAGGAAAAGTAATAACCCCTGACCCACTACATCTCAGCACGCGAACATACAGCAGACGTAATAACTCCTGGCCCACTACATCTCAGCACGTGTACATACAGGAGCCGTAATAATCACAGGAGACGTAATGACCCCTGACCCACTGGATCCCAGCCCGTGTACATACAGGAGACGTCATAGGCCCTGACGCACTGCATCTCAGCACGTGTACATACAGAAGACGTAATAACCCCTAACCAAATACATCTTAGCCCGCGGACATTCAGGAGACTTGATAACACGTGACTCACTACATCTCAACACGCAGATATACAGGACACGTAATAACCCCTGGCCCACTACATTTCGGCACGTGTTCGCACAGGAGACGTAATAACCCGGTCCCGACCCACTACATCTCAGAACGAGTACATACAGGAGACGTGATAACCCCTGACCCACTGCATCTCAGTCCAGGTGCATACAGAAGAGGTAATAACCCCTGACGCACTTCATCTCAGCCCGCGTAAATACAGGAGACGTAATAACCCCTGACCCACTACATCTCAGCCCGTGTACATTCAGGAGACGTAATAGTCCTTGATCCACTGTATCTCAGCCTGCGTACATAAAGGAAACTGCATCTCAGCTCGCGTTCATACAGGAGATGTAATAACCCCTGAACCACTACATCTCAACATGCGTACATACGGGAGACTTAATAAACCCTTGACCAACTGCATCTCAGCCTGCATAGGCCTACATACAGGAGACGTAATAACCCCCTTACCCACTACATCTCAGCCTGTGTACATACATTAGACATAATAACCCCCGACCCAATACATCTCAGCCCACGTACATACAGGAGACGTAATAACCAATGACCTACTACATCTCAGCCCGCATCCATACAGAAGACGTACTAGCCTCTGACCCACTGTATCTCAGCCTGCGTACATACAGGAGACGTAATAACCCCCTTGACCCACTACATCTAAGCCCGCGTACATACAGGAAACGTAATAACCCCTGACCCACTGCATCTCAGCCCGCGTACATACAGGAGACGTAATAACCCCTGATCCGCTACATTTCCGCCCGCAGACATACAGGCGACGTAATAAACCCCCTGACTCACTGCATTTCAGCCCGGGGCCATACAGGAGACTAATAACCCCTGACCCACTACATCTCAGCACGCGTACATACAGGAAACGTAATAACCCCTGACCCACTACATCTCAGCACGCGTACATACAGGAGACGTAAAAAAACCCCTGACTCACTACACCTCAGCCCGCATATATACAGGAGATGTAATAACCCCTGACCCACTACATCTCAGCCCGCATACATACAGGAGACGTAATAACCCCTGACCCACTGCATCTCAGCCTGCGAACATACAGGGGACGTAATAACTCCTGGCCCACTACATCTCAGCACGCGTCCATACAGGAGACGTAATAAACCCTGACCACTACATCTCAGCCCTTGTACATTCAGGAGACGTAATGACCCCTGACCCACTGCATCTCAGCCCGCGTACATACAGGAGACGTAATAACCTCTGACCCACTACATCTCAGCCCTCGTACATACGAGAGATGTAATAATCCCTGACCCACTGCATCTCAGCACGCGAAAATACAAGAGACGTAATAAACACTGACACACTATATCTCAGCACGCGGACATACGGGAGATGTTATAAACCTTTGACCCACTGCATCGCAGCCTGCGTACATACAGCAGACAAAATAATCCTCTTACTCACTACATCTCAGCCCGCGTACATAAAGGAGACGTAATAACCCCTGACACACTACATCTCAGCACGTGTACATACAAGAGACATAAAAACCCATTTGTCCACTACATCTCAGCCTGCGGGCATTCAGCAGAGGTAATAACCCCTGACCCACTTCATCTCATCCCGCGCACATACAGGAGACGTAATAACCCCTGACCCACTTCATCTCAGCCCGCGAACATACAGGAGACGTAATAATTCCTGGCCCACTACATCTCACCTAGCGTACATACCGGAGACGTCATAACCCCTGACCCACTACATGTCAGCCCGTGTACTTACAGAAGACGTAATAAACCACTGACCAACTGCATCTCAGCCCGCGGCCATACAAGAAATGTAATAACTTTTGACCCACTACATCTCAACCCGCGCACATACAGGAGACGCAATAACAACTGATCCACTGCATCTCAGCACGTGTACATACAGGAGCCATAATAACCCCCTTACCCACTGCATCTCAGCACGCGTACATACAGAAGACGTAATAATTCCTGACCCACTACATCTCAGCCTGCGGGCATACAGCAGACGTAATAACCCCTGACCCACTTCATTTCAGCCCGCCGACATACAGGAGACGTAATATGCCCTGACACACTACATCTCAACCCGCATACATATAGCGGACGTAATAACCCCTGACCCACTTCATCTCAGCCCGCCGACATGCAGGAGACGTAATAACCCGTGACACACTACATCTCAGCACGCGTAAATACAGGAGACGTAATAACCCCTGAACCACTACATCTCAGTCCGCGTACATACGGGAGACGTGATCACTCCTGACCCACTACATCTCAGCCCGCGTACATACGGGAGACCTAATAACCCCTGACCCATCACATCTTAGCCCACGTACATACAGGAGATGTAATAGCCCCTGACCCACTACATCTCAGCCCGCATAAATACAGGAGACGTAATAACCCCTGACCCACTACATCTTAGTCCGCGTACATACGGGAGACGTGATAACTCCTGACCCCTTACATCTCAGCCCGTGTACATACAGGAGACGTAATAAGCCCTGACCCATCACATTTCCGCCCGCGTACATACAGGAGACGTTGCAATCGGCCCAGTGAATATGCCTGAATGCCTGAAATAACTGCGATGCAAATCTCAATGGATGTCTCCACTTTCTTAACCCTAGCATTCAAAACACTTCTAGATATATCATTGCATATTTGATAAAAAACTGAAATATAGCATGCATATTTTTAAAACTGAAGTAATATTTGGTCTAATTTAGAAACAAGATGTAAACAGGTCTAATCGCCCGAAATTAATTTTTAAACATTCCGACATGCTGTTCAGAAAGTGCACACTGTACCTTTCATGTCTTTGTAGTTGGCGATGTATTACAGAGCATGTAGTTTCCACTTTGTCATTTAAAGCATTTATAAAAAATATTAAATTGACCGCTGTAGACCTGGAAGTGATACAAAAACTTTTTTCTGATGGTCTTGACATGTAGAGAGAGAAATCTTGTTTTGAGGTTGGGCCACCGTCTGCGATGCTGACCCAACATCAAAACAACATTGGTTCAACGTCGCGTGTTTGCTAGGTAATATGTGATGGCCCTGGCATGGCTTCTTTAACCCTTACAACGCCGAAATATTTTCGTATAAACCATGGAGACAAAAGGTTTTTTTTCCAATTTGAAGTCATCATAAATGTCTTAGTTAGCTCTCTCTGCTTCATTTGTATACCTATGTTAAGGGTCTAAAACCGTTATAAATATTTTACTATTTCAGTACTGGGATCGAATTTAGGGTTAAATTTGGTTGTGTGTTTGTTTGTCATTTTGACCCCCCACAATGTTAACCATCATATATGCAATTTCGATCTTAGCTATTGCAAATATGGAATCTCTCATTTTGGGTAATTCAGATATGTTATGTTTCATCGTACATTCATCGTAAATTCTTGTATTTTTTTTCTTTTCTCGTCATTTCAACACCAATTTATTTGAGTAGTAGTCCTAAAATTCATGAGAATATAATACGCGTGTTGCGCTACTGGGATGACATATAGGCCTATCGAAAAAAATAATGATTATATATTGCTCCATACCTATGGAATTCGAGCAGCTGAGACGTTTTCTATCTTCTGGAAAAAAATAAAGACACTTGTTTGCATCTTGTTTCCCATCCTAGTAGTCTGACCTAATGTTGCTCCTACTTTGAAGACTTTGACCGAGCTTGTGATACAGGGATTTAGGTGCATTAGAGATTTTATCTAGCTATATTGTTTGTAATAAAAACACAAGCTACTGAATTAGTTTTATTGCGTGTAATGAAAACAAATTGACAAACAATTTTTAAAAAATGGAGTTATATTGTTTATTACGCCAAATTTACCTCATAGTTTCAGTTCAACTCGTGATGTCGAAAAAACGACATAAAAAAAGAAAATTATCGCAACCACAATGAAACAAGAAGAAAGAAAGAAACACAACAGAACATATTACATCGTGCATTATCGATAAAAAGTAAGTATATAATTCTCAATTCCGATGCATTCAAACTCAGTTAATATAATACGTGTGTGACAGTGTTTGTGTGAAGAATAAAGGAAATACAAGTGTAATTTGAAATGGTAATGTGTGGAGGAAAAAAAGATAATTTATAGTTATTCTGAAAAGGATTAACACCTTAAACAGGCATGATCTGACATTGATAAGATGTTTGTTTTGCGTGTTTATGTGTAGGCATATTAACGACCGATAAAATGATTAGCACCCCGGTTGCTACTTTGAGCGTAACTTCCAAGGAATCTATCGAAGCAGTCCAGCTTACTAATTCCTGAAGGACAAAGACCTCTTTTCTGTTCAGGATTCATGTACTGCGGGTTAACTATTGCCTGTGGTGGTTGTCCTTTCAGACGCCGTAGTTGATTAACCAGACGTAAGGGCAGCTCATCGCTTCTCGACGCTCCACTTTGTGATCGCCGTGCTCCTTTGTCCTCTTGGACGGCCTCTTTCTTCTCGACAAAATCGTTTTCATCCTCGGTATTCTTTACAAAATTGACGTATTTGCTGGTGACGTCATCGTAGCATGTTATTTTATCAGGAGCTCTTTCGCACAGCAGGTCTGCGAACATCACCAGTTTTCCAACGTCCACCACGGGCCCTCCTTCTGCCTCAGGTGTACGGTACGCCTTGACATACTTGGTAAAGCAGGCAGGTGGTTCTTCAGCAGACAAACAAAGAGACATGAAGTACTGGTCACGTTCCTCGTGCCTGCTAGGTGCGGTATATTCGCTCTGTGGGATTTCCTCAAGAGATGACCGTTTTCCTGGTCCAAATGTGCGTTTTCCTTCTCTGTACGAGGCGGCCTTGAGCCAGAGTGAAACGTAGTTGTCAAAACAACGAATTTGATTGACACCGGGAGCGCACAGTCGGCGTGTCAGGGTAGAATGGCCTCTCTTCTCGTCTCCATTTAGCATGGCAGCCATTTCCCCGTCTTCTTTTCCTTCCTCATTCACACGAGGTTCTATGTGATTTTGTTGGGCCATAATGTAGTGTGATAAAGAGAGACACACCTCGTCACCAGGAGGACACTTGATGATATCATCAGAGAAGTAGCGGTTGTAGCAATCTTCAAGATCATCAAGATCAGGACATAACCTCTCAATGGTGGTTCTTGTTCTTTGAGCATCACCTGTAATCAAACATATTATTATTAATATTAATATTAAATTAATATTATTATTATTATTATTATTATTATTATTATTATTATTATTATTATTATTATTATTATTATTATTATTATTATTATTATTATTATTATTATTATTATTATTATTATTATTATTATTATTATTATTATTATTTTATTATTATTATTATTATTATTATTATTATTAATATTATTATTATTATTATTATTATTATTATTATTATTATTATTATTATTATTATTATTATTATTATTATTATTATTAATAACAATATTTTAATATCATATAATTTTCTCGTGATGATATTTGTCCATCCTCTCCCATCAAATATATTATTATTATTTATGATAATATTTCGATAAAATATCTGTGGATATTCAGTCATTACGTACCTCAGCACATTTGTTCTAAGTTGATAAATAAGGTAAAGTGTATTCATTACTCTTAAATTATAAAGTATGCAGGATAAAATCTTTTTGATCAGAAATGCTAACTTCTAATTTTGGTGAATATATCTCAGAAATATCATTGCACAAAGTGTTTAAGGCATATTTGTATCGTTCATTAAAATTTTCACTCTTGTTACTGTACATGTCTACGTAATAAAAATACTATTGTTCAATGTGTATGCAATGTCCATGTAATATACGAATTTATTGATTTTACTCTTGGAATGGTTTTATTCATTATAAAAATTTGAAAAAAAGGTCGTACATTTGAATATAATGGATGCAATATAATTTTATGTTTCTTGATAATACATCTCTCTGATAATCGTACTTTCAATCTTAGTTTTAACATATCTATGTAGCCTTCTACTATCTATATATTTTCTGTAGAGGGTTTATACAATTTCGTTCACTTATTAGGGATGATATAATGCGTCTCGATCATATTTAGATTCATTATCATAATTGAATGTTTAAATGTTTCAACTAAATAGTAAAACTAGACATTATCTAGTTTTACTATTCAGTGTAAACATTTAAACACTGAATTCGTAACACCTAGAACATCGTCACAACTGAATTAGTCCGAGGAGGGAGGGGGTGAAGAATCTACAGTATCTTTTTCAGTGACATATTTTGCATATACGTAATTAATATATCAGAGGTCATTTCAAAATGATAAATTGTTTTAAAAGCGGCAACGAGGAGGTGAATGAATATATTGATTAAAGTTGACATGTCTGCAAAAAGGTCAGCAGCTAGCAGACATTCTATATGTTAGGCCTACCTATTTGTATGCCCAGAAAAAGGCCGAAGCCTTTTCCACAGCTAAGAATGGAGAACCCCGAGGGTTATAACTAACTTAAAACACATCCGACCATAATCGGATGGTCACATCTGACTGATTATAGTACCATATGCCTACAATGATAATTTGTCTATATTTGATCAACAATAACACTCTATCCCCGGCTCTGAATGTCGTGGTCGGACAAAGAAAATAATGTAGTGGTGTGTTTTAATAAGAGAGAACATGAGTGTTTGCCATCACACGTCGCTGTACGTTACTATTTTGTTCTCTTACATGTAATTTAATTTAGCATAGAACCTGTGCCAGCATATGCTGGCAAATTTTCTTCATACCTTGGCCTTTGAGCCAGCGGCCAATGGGTCTTATATTGGTGAATGTCCCCTATCATACAATAGGTATATATTTATTTATTATGCTATTATGTAATTAGATTCATGCATGATAAATAAAAGAGTTTGAGGTTCATACACATGCTTATGCGATGCATGTATAGTGTGACAGCGGCAGTCGACGCTATTTATAGCAAATATTTTCTTTCTTTAGCATGTTTAGAGGCTAATTGCCAGTATGCAGGTTAATAGTTGTGCCATAGTTTGACTATTGACGTTTTTAATTATATATGCCAATGACAAAGGGTCCAGCCCAAAATATGTTTTTCACATAAATATTTATAAGTGATATTTTTAAGGGTGAGATTATTCTCACAATGTCTATATTAAAGGCCCCATAATAAAGTCCCCAGACCTACTCTGCATCCTTCATTCTATTTTAAATGAAGTTTTAATGAGTGCTCGGCCACCTATTTTTTTCACCACAGGGATCGCTTTTCTCAAATGCAATAGTAGAGGGTGGAGCTTATCCTTGGCATCATGAGATTTTATCATGCCTGGCTGATTATAATACATGTACATTTAAATGTAGCTGTTGCTGTACTTTATAACTTTTTAAAACTGCCCAAAGTTAACCCGAAACGCCGATCCAGCGCTGCCTGAATGAAGGCGCAGCACTAGAAATGCTGGCCATCACCGCGACCGCTCCTGGCCAACGTCTATATATATAGCACCGACTCACCCTTCCTCACCATGTTGATGCAGGCTCATAAAAATGTATTTCAGTTTATGTACAAACACAGTAGTGTAGTCGTTAAGTTCCCATAATGAAACCATTGTGCATTTTATGATTAAAGCATGAAACTTCCACCATTATTAGTACATATCCTGTAGTTTATTTTAAGATGTGGAGGTAAATTAGATTTGACCCCTGGTGACCTCTAGAGGTCATTGACCACGAAAGGTCAAAATATCCAATTGCGAAACCAAAAAAAATGTGTATTACAATATCTATGAAATGTTTTTTGTATTCCAGAAGTGTGCCAAATACTCTAAGAGACTGTTGTTAATCATAAACATAACACCAAGGTCATGTCAAGGTTACTTTGGGTCATTTGAAGGGCAAAATTGCAACAAGCAGTGGAAATATCCACTTTTAATCAATTTAAACAATACTAGTGGTGCAGTCATCTATTACAAAGGATTGGTTTTGACACAGTCTTGGTCAGATATCTTTTCCACACGCTTTTTAGGAGATTTAGGGCTGTATCTAACTTGGGAGGGGGAATACACCCTAAGTATTCCCCTTACTACACCCCTTCCTGAATGTTTAATTGTACGAGCAAAATTAGAGAGTGCAGCAGCTGTTAAATATCAGTTTGGGCTCCCGTGGCAAACTATTGATGCATAATTGGGCTATGAAGTCTGACATGGTTTGGCATTATGTCTCACTGGGGTAACGTCGAAAAACAACGTTAAGGTCATATCAAGGTCATCTCAAGGTCAAACTGTCAAAAATATGTAAAAAAAATCAGAAAATTCGGCAAAAATAATTGGGTCATAGTGTATTGGTTAAGCTAGATATGACCCCTGGTGACCTCTAGGTGTCTTCGGCATAGAAAGGTCATATATTAATTCGCGATGCCAAATGTGGTGAAATTTGTGTATTACCATATTTTTAAACTATTTTTGTATTCCAGAAATATGTCAAATGCTCAAAGAGACTACTATTAATGATAAGAATAACAACAAGATCATATCAAAGTTACATCAAGTTCATTTCAAGGTCAATATCGCAGAAAAATGTGAAAATATCCATTTTTTTTTTAATTCAACTCGGTTGGTGATGCAATTAACATCAGCCTGGGCTCCCATGGCAAAATTTCAATACATAATTGGGTTATGAAGGATCACATGGTTTGGAAATGTGTTTTACTGGGGTGCCATCTGAAAAACAACGCACATATCATATCAAGGTCACTTGAAGGTCAAATTGGCAAAAATCCTAAAAATATATACTTTTACTTACTTACAACCCCGTTGACCTCTTGAAATTCAGCATTTATTTGCAGAATATATATCATATTGATAATTTGGTGATAGTGATAACACATATATGTCCCAATATATTATATTAAAATACACACTCTTGAAATTATCTTAACTTGACATTGGAAGCCCAGTTTCAGAAAGCCGAAGGTCGCCCTCTTTGTATGTCAACTGTAGCCGCCATGTACATCGATTGGCTTATATAATACAAGAGTGAAAGGCAACGTAAATCAGTATTTTTAAAAATATACAGCGATATGATGTTATTCACAGTGTTATAATCCAATACTAGTATGTTTTCGTGGTATCGTGACTAGGGTTTTATCACACATTTAAACCATTATGTATCTATTTCGCTTATGATAGCACCATTCAATTACTAGGGGGTGGGGGGGGAGGGGTAGGGTTTGAATTAGAAAAAATATTTATTTCACTTTCTATCTGCAATTACTTTTTTTTACACTCGCACAACTTATTTATTTCAGTTTGTGTGTGGAGATATATATTTATCCCACTTCCTATATTTTTCTGTTTACAAATTTGGATCCAAAAATAAGCCTAGCCTTGATCTGGAAGCAAACGATCCGAGCAAAGCGAGGCTTCACAAATGTAAAGGTCATTTATTGATGCCAGATATGCTAATTTTTTAGGACTATTAAATGATGTTGCTCAAAAGCTGAAATAATTATTTATTTTGAATTTAAAGATTGATTTACAACATCTGACAATTATTTATTTCACGAAAATTTAATTTGGAAATATAAATTTCAAGAATACTACGCCCTCCCCCCCCCCCCTCTTGTAATTGAATGTGCCTCCCCTTATGTAGGATACAAATGAGCAAGTAGATTATTACTGATCATTGTCTCATATGCGTAATGAATAGATGGTGCCATTATGTAATTATCACTGCGTGTAATACTTTTAAAGAAGGCTTTTCAATAAAAAGAATTGGCAAAAGCATAATAATACATCCGCCCAGATATCAATACAGGCGTGGATAATTCAAAGAGCAAAAACTTTATCAGCCAAGTGTTTTATTACAATAAGATTTTTTTTCAATCCCTAATAACGTGTACTAATCCGTTTTAACGGTCTACTAATCCGTTTTAACGGTAATATATTCCGTTAAAACGGTCTAGTATTTCGTTATAACGGTGGAGTATTTCGTTATAACGGTCTACTAATCCGTTATAACGGTCTACCATCCCGTTATAACGGTCTCGTATTTTGTTATGACGGTCTAGTATCACGTTAAAACGGTATAGTGATCCGCTATAACGGGCTACTATCCCGTTATAACGGTCTAGTATTTCATTATAACTGCCTACTATTTCGTTACAGCAGTCTAGCATTTCGCTATAATGGTCTACTATTCCATTATTACGGTCTAGTATTTTATTATAACTGCCCACTATTCCGTTATAGCAGTCTAGCATTTCGCTAGAACGGTCCACTACCCCGTTAAAACGGGTCTAGTATTTCGTTATGACGGTCTACTAATCCGTTATAACGGTCTACTATTCCGTTATAACGGTCTAGCATTTCGCTATAACGGTCTACTATTCCGTTATAACGGTCTACTATTCCGTTATAACGGTCTACTATTCCGTTATAACAGTTTAGTATCTCGTTATAACAGTCTACTATTTCGTTATAACGGTCTACTAATCCCTTACAACTGTCTACTAATCCGTTATAATGGTTCACCATTCCGTTATAACGGCCTTCTATTCCGTTATAACGGTCTAGCATTTCACTATAACGGTCTACTATTCTGTTTTAACGGTCTACTATTCCGTTTTAGCGATTTATAATCTCGTTATAACGGTCTACTATTTCATTATAACGGTCAACTAATCCCTTATAACTGTCTAATATCCCGTTATAACGGTCTAGTATTTCGTTATGACGGTCTAGTATATCGCTATAACGGTCTGTTATCAGGACATAACGGTCTACTATTCCGTTATAACGGTCTACTATTCCGTTATAACGGTCTATTATTTTGTTATAATGGTCTACTATTCCGTTATAACCGCTTAGTATTTCGTTATAACGGTCTACTATCCCGTTATAACGGTCTAGTATTTCGTTATGTCGGTCTAGTATCACGTTATAGCAGTCTGCTAATCCGTTATAACTGTTTACTAATCCGTTATAACGGTCTACACATCCTTTATTACGGTCTACTATTCCGTTATAACGGGCAAGTCTTCCGTTATAACGGTCCCCTATTCCGGTATAACGGTCTGATATCTCGTTTTAACGGTCTACTATTTCGTTATAACGGTCTACTAATCCGTTATAACTGTCTAGTATTTTGTTATGACGGTTTGTCATCACGTTATAACGGTCTACTATTCCGTTATAATGGTTTACTATTCCGTTATAAAAGTCTGGTATTTCATTATAACTGTCTACTATTACGTTTTAACGGTCTAATCTTTCGTTATAACGGTCTACTGTTCCGTTATAACTGTTTAGTATTTCGTTATAACGGTCTACTATCACGTTATAACGGTCTGGTATTTCGTTATGGCGGTCTAATATCACGCTATAACGGCACACAAATCCGCTATAACGGCGTACTAATCCGTCATAACGGTCTACAAATTCCGTTATAACAGTATAGTATTTCGTTATAACGGTTTACTATACTATTCGGTTATAACGGTCTAGTATTTTGTTATAGCTATCTACTATCCCGTTATAGCGGTCTAGTATTGAATTATGAAATGAATACCAAACAATGGAATAATCGGTTTTATTTATATCATGGTGACAGCTACGGTCTTAGCGACACAATCTTAAAGCGACACAAACCTTTTTGTGTCGCTTTAATTTAACGAGAAAATTTGGCAGTCATGACATCGATATTTTGCCTAGCTTTCTGACAAATTGATGTAGCCTTGACATTTATTCTAATATGCGGTATGTTTAAAAAATCACCTGTACATCTCCATATCGTGGAGAACTTGACTGTGAAATTTGACTAATTTCTTACAAAGTTTGAGTTTTTGCGGCCACAATAAATTATGAAGTTAAAGGCTCATACCCAGGCTAAAATCATAAAAAAATCGGTGATTTTATTTTGGCTTCTTAATATGTCCATATGATGTAACTGCAAAAGTTTTTAAATTTTGTGCTGCGCATTCACCAGTTAGGCTAGATATAGAGACGAAATTCCTGATTTCTTATTTTGGACAACCATGTCAAAAATAATGCGCAGCACAAAAATTAAAAAACGTTCGCAGTTCTAGTCTATGGACATGTTTACATCATATGTTCATATTACCAACAATACCAACATTTTGGTAGCATGTTTAAAAAATCACATCCCCATGTTGTTGAGAAGGTGATTTAATTTTAAAAAAAAATGACCACTAGTTTTTTTTAGTTTTTGCACCCACAAAAATTAAGTACCGCCTGATGCATCAAGCTTGATAGATCCCGGTGCGACTAAAACCCCCCTTCCCACTAGTTTTTTTTTAGTTTTTGCACCCACAAAAATTTAGTACCGCCTGATGCATCAAGCTTGATAGATCCCGGTGCGACTAAAACCCCCCTTCCCCCACGGGCGTGTGATAAAAACCAGCTCGCCACTTCTATTAGGATATTCAGATATTAAGGTCACTCTAAGAATATATATAATTCAACGTTCTAACTGGGCAGTTATAATCAGTATAAATGGCCATCATTTTCTCTAATTTTATGTGGTCTTAATTCTAACAACTTCCAGCTACCTGGAACATTAGACTGGAAAGATTAGATAAAAGTGATGGCATCAACGCCATACCTATGGCTCACATAGCTTACACTATATGCATCTATCTACAGTAGGCCTATAGATAATAACGTGGTCCCGAATTAGAAGACAATGCTTTGTTGACCAAACTTATTGAAGGAGACATGATTGCTACATGAAGACTAGTAAATGTATAGCCGACAAGCCTTAAACCAATTACATTAATGGAAATCACGATAATAAAACTGAGGCAGAGCTGTCTTTAGATTTTCAGATATTGCTCACCTGCATATAATTAGGTTGATGTAGATGGATGTGATTCTAGAAAAAGTGTATACATGCCACCAGACTGAAGCTCATGCTCCTTTAAGTGAAGACACGTTTGAAAAATAAATTGGAACAGCTCTGAAGAAGACATGGTAACTGTTTTTGCCAGTTTGACCTTGAAATGACCTTGACATGACCTTCAAATTGCTTTCGGATGGTACTCCGTTAAAATACAACCCCACTCCATGTCAAACTTTATAACACAATTATTTATCTATATTTTGCTATGGGAGCCCAATCTAATGTTCTACAATGCTGCATAATTGTAATTTGGCCCGTTCCACTAAATATTGAGGAAGGGGCATAATAAGTGGAATACCAAGGAGATAGCTTCCTTCCCAAGGTTGCTACTGCCCTTAATATCCTAAAATGTGTGTAGAAAATACATATAGGACGAAGGATATGTCAAAACCAGTCCTTTGTAATAAATGACTGCACAACAACAGCGTGGAAATTGATAAAAAGTGGCCATTGTAACTATTTTCTACCAGTTTGACCTTTAGATGACCTTGGTATGACCTTGACATGACCTTTATGTTATGTTTATCATTCAAAGCAGTCTCTTCGAGTATTTGACACACTTTTGGGACACAGAAACAAATCATATACATTGTAATATACAATTCTAACTACTTTTTGGCTTTGCCAATGAAAATTTTGACCTTTCGAGGTCAATGACCTCTAGAGGTCATCAGAGGTCAAATCCAGTTTACCTCCACATCTTAAAATGACCCTTAGGATATGTTCTACAAGTGGTAGAAATTTCATGCTTTAATCATAAAATGCACAATAGGTTACCTTATCTGCTAAACTACAGCAAACATGAAACATTGACCCGATGCTGCTTCAATGTTAGTTCAGATTTAATAATGTACGGCGTATATGTGTAAAGTAATGAATTGCGAGATCCGCCCAGCCCAAAAAAAGTGTAATTTTTCAGGGTTTCTTTATTTTTGACAATAACTGATAATTAGTATGAACTAAAATAGTTTAAGAATTTAGAGGACAACTCATTGTGATATATGCTAAGGTATTGTATTGCTAAGTATTGCTAAAGTAAAATCACTTCACATGTGAGGGCCTATGAGCTAGATAAAAAAATCAAAAACTACGATTTATATTTAAATACGCACATTACCAAAAATGTTGTAGGCCTGCGACGCGGGCCCAACAATGTACCAACGATACACTCTGGGTGACGTATTCCACCCACGTGTACCGCCATCATATCATCCCACATGCCTGACAAGTTGAACGAGACCCAGCCCCTTGATAATCCCTGTATAAATATAACCTCAATAATACAAATTTCTAATAAGCAGATATAGGCCTACAGTTGACAATCCGTGTGCGTGTAAACCAGTGAAACGTGAATGACATAGAGGCCTTGCTCGGGGCATCATTTCATTTAATCAGGTCTAGAGCAGACACAATAGACAATCCATTACTATATTTGCCGCTGCGTGGAGAATCACTGTTCTTCCACAGCACGTGGCACTGGGATCATGTTATGGATAAAATAAAACGTTATGGGCGACCGTGAATTGATACGTGCCGCTCTTAATTGTAGTGAATGGGGGAATCGCATTGTCTGCTGGATTTACGCCGGACGAGTAGATGGACTAATGGGTTTGATCTCTCCAAACAGGAGAGCGTGGAACATTGTTATAATGTACATGATGTCCTCAGTCTATGTCCTCAGTCAGCGAGCACAAGACGTTTAACCAATGCTTGCCTAATGTTGGACTAGCGTTAACGAAGTTTGGCCAACATTAATCCAGCACTGCTTTAGCGTCTCATTTCTGTTGAGCAGCAATTGTATTGATGATCTTATTCTCAGTGCCATGACCGTTCTGGGTACTTTGATTAAAATCGTTTACACTTTAATATTAACTGCTTTTACAGATACATTTTTAACTGTAATAACTCGCTGGGATATGGCTGAATAATCATTGCGCAATCACTAATTAGTTGGCTTATTTTTAATTTTGCTCAGATAAGCAAGTAACGAAAATGACAATGTTGCTGTACGTGGGGGGTTGGCCAATATATCATGGGAATAATAGTTTGTACGCTTGGTTTTTGTGCCGCTGTTTCCAGAATAATTATTTACATTTTTGCTGTAATTTTGTAAGAGCGCTGAAAGTGTAAAAAAACGAGTCATGATGAAAGTGGGCTGTAGAATCTACTGGCCACTTTCATCATTACTCGCTATTTCTATAGTGTATACATTGACAATGGAACATCCGATGGAAATTGCTAGCAAAACAAGCACAAGAACACTTTGGAAACAATCGGGGGCGGTTGGGGTACTTGAGTTATCTTGTAGTAGCCAAGCTATACATTTAAACGGACCAATGAAATGTCAGACGGGATAAGCTGAATTAAATATATCGATGGAATTAACAATACTAACTGGTTGAGAGTAGCTCAGGGCCACAATTACTTAACCTACTATTATGTTTCCATATACAAATATATCTATATTTAGAGCCAGCAGTGGGCTTACATGTACTTCTCAATGTTACAGCCGCAAACATTATTATATCCTAGATACTCTGCGTAAATTTGACAAGTTTAAATGATTTTTTTTTTGAGTTTTCATAATAATTGTTGTGTTATTGTTTAGATAGCTGAGCAATCAAGCCATTTATTTTATAAAATTATGCGATATTTTGTATGTATTTATTATTTTCCTTAGCATTGTTGTCAGCCAGACATATGCCTACTAACTGAGTAATATTATCAGAAATGCACAGCACGACATGTAGATGAGTTTCTGCTTGTATTGAGCGTGGGTCTACTCTGGGTGTTGTATGTTACACCAGTAGTTAAACGATTGAGCCCAAGGATAACCTCCTTATTTGAAACAATGTAGCCAGATAGAGAGAGAGACATGGCTAATTGTGGACCCTTTGATCCAGGTGAGGGAATCCATCATTGTCCACGAGACCCTCACACCAAACACACGCGGCACACTCATCAATCCCACCATATTTGACGGGTGACTAATTGCGTGCGAAAAATGCTTTCTCGGCACAACATGATTTGTCAATCAATAATGAGGTGACACGTAATAAACATATGACACGTAATAAACATAAACTATTTACCAATTATTGAATCTCTAATTATTTGTCCATCCACTTTCCGTTATTTTGAACAATTCCACAGTTAAAAGACATTATAAATATAAGGAATAATTCCACAGAAAATTATTTACATGCAGCTGTAGAGATTATATTGTGAGGTGTACGCTCTTCTCTGGTTGAGTTTTCTCATACTAGACTGTAGACACACGCTTTACATTGATTATAATTATCACAAACATAATTCCTAGAATTTCACAGTTTATTGACATTTCAGTTTTCTTTTTACATGCGGCTCATTTAAACGTTAATTGTAGGTGTTTCTCTTGAATCTGTTTTGTCACGAAACGGACTAATTAAAACCAATTAAGCTATAAACATTTTACTTTAAAATCACAGAATTGCGTGATTGTATTTTTACGTTTTTTAGTTGGGATAAGATAAGAATATTTCTGCTTTATCTTTTTAAGTCGGATATATTTTTGTCCTCATCTCCAGGTATTTACATGGTTGTTTTATTGCTTAAGAATAATCGTTGTAGAGCAAGTTTTATAAAATAATTGTGCATGGGAAGTGACATGCTCAATATATTAATCGTATTTTATATATAGTTCAGTTAAATAAAGACACTATATCATGCCGATTGCGCAAGGTATCTTTACTCTATGTTGGTGATTTATATTCATATAAGTTAAAATTTACTAAAAATATAAAATAAATCTTTGACGAGCCAATTATAAGCGATATAGAACATCAACTAAACAATATAAAAATTATAATTACAGTTAATTTAGTATGAACATCATGGAACTTGTATGAAAATGTATTTTTGTATATCTACGGAGCTATACATAGCCAGTTAAGAGCTAAGATACTGAATCTTCGAAAATGAAATCATTGTTTACTAATTAAATTCAATATATACATTCACTGGTACTAACGTTGATTCCAAATGTCACCCCGAGGTGGAGACACTTCCTTTGAGCTGTAGACAGACCTGGCCACACACATGTTTGACTGACACAGTACAACTACGAGGGCAGCCCGCACAACAGACCCACAAAACTGTGATCCTCGTCTCCACGTCATGGCACTGAAACACATAAATAAAGCTCTCAACAATACCATTAAAATACAGAAAAAAGGCTGTAAACAATACTGTCATATCATTAAAACACAGACACAAGGCTGTAAACAATACTGTCATATCATTAAAACACAGAAACAAGGCTGTAAACAATACTGTCATATCATTAAAACACAGAAACAAGGCTGTAAACAATACTGTCATATCATTAAAACACAGAAACAAGGCTGAAAACAATACTGTCATATCATTAAAACACAGAAACAAGGCTGTAAGCAATACTGTCATATCATTAAAACACAGAAACAAGGCTGTAAACAATACTGTCATATCATTAAAACACAGAAACAAAGCTGTAAACAATACTGTCATATCATTAAAACACAGAAACAAGGCTGAAAACAATACTGGCATATCATTAAAACACAGAAACAAGGCTGTAAACAATACTGTCATATCATCAAAACACAGGAACAAAGCTGTGAACAATATTTTCGTGATCATTAAAACACAGAAGCAAGGCTGTAAACAATACTGTCATATCATTAAAACACAGAAACAAGGCCCAAACAATACTGTCATATCATCACAACACAGGAACAAGGCTGTGAAGAATATTGTCATATCATTAAAAAAAGGCTGCAAAGAAAGCTGCCTTATCATTGAAAAAGAAAAACAAGGAAAACATCAGCGTTACAAACATCATTAGTCCGGGAGGCAGGTCGATTTATCTGACCGTCTTTCAACTTTTTATTGCATGGAATTTTGTCTAGTTTTCGAATTTCGCATTCTTACTTGCACATCACTGTGTACAACGTCACAAATTGAAGGTTTCCATGGTAACGTCTTTTTGACAAATATGGCGAAAAAATGTGTTGTAAAAGTTATAAGCTAGCTTAATAAATTTTAATATAGTTTTTACCAAATATAAACAATACCTCTTCTTGGTGTGATTTTGACTGGATAATTCATTTATGGCATTATTTCGGTGATTCCGTGTCATATTCAAGGTCAAAGATCAATTAGCAAGATCAAAAATGAAAAAAACATGATTTTTAACAATTACAAGTAGCAACAAGCAAAAGTTTGATGTGATTTTAATTAAAGAATCATTACCAAAAATATGACTGAAGCTTTATAAGAACAAATGTAATACCTACTTTTAGTGTAAAAAGAGATAACCGACCTAACTTAACAACTGGAAAATCCACTTATGTTCAACTTATTACTATAATGATACAAATTCATCTTAAAACGTCAATTCCAAGGTAGCCCTTTAGCTTCTCATCGTTGCCCTTTGAAACTTCGTCGTCGCCCATTAACGCTTATGCATCGCCCTTTAATGCCTGAGCATCACCTTTTAACGCACTTTAATGCCCCTCCTTCAGCCTCCGTCACCCATTGCCGTTTAGCGCCTGTCTGTCACCTTTTAGTGCACCTTCGTCGCTTTTAGCGCCTCCACATTGCCCTTTAATGCCTCTAAGTCGACTTTTAACGCCTCTTCATCGATATTTAGCAATGTTCCGTCATCCTTTAACGCCACTCTGTCGCCCTTTAATGCCTTCTTGTTGCTCCTAAACGCTTTCTCTCCGCCTTTAAGCACCTCCCCATCACTCTTTAACGCTATCCTATCACCATCTAACGCCTCTTCATTGCCTTGAACGCCTCCCAATTGCCCTTTGACGCCTTCCCATCGTCATTTAACGCTTCCTCGTCGCCCTTTAATGCCTCGCTGCCACCTTTTAACACACCCTGTTGCACATTAACGCATCATCATCACCCTTTAATGACGCTCCGTTGCCCATTAACAACTCTACGTCGCCTTTTTGTTGCCATTTAACGCCTCCCCATTGCCATTTAACGCCTCTATGTCGCCTTTTTAAGCATCTCAATCGACATTTGACGTTTTTCTGGCGTCCTTTAACGCTTCGCTATTGCCCCTTAATGCCTTCTTGTTGCCCTTAAATGCCTTCTCGTCACCTGTTAACGCCCACCCATCGTTCTTTATTGCCCTTCCATTAACATCTGACGCCTCCCAATTGCCCTTTAACGCCTCCCCATCGCTTTTCAACGCTTTCCCATTGTCATTTAATGCTTCCTCGTTGACCTTTAATGCCTCTCGGCCTCCTTTTAACGCATCACTTCGCATCTTAACGACTCTGCGTCGTCCTTAAATGACTCCACATTGACCTTCAACGCATCTCCGTTGGCATTTAACTCCTTCTTGTCGCCATTAAACGCATCCCTATCGCCTTTTTCTCGTCACCTTTTAATTCCTTTTTAGTGCCATATTTAACACCCCCCCCCCTTATTGCCATTTAACACCTCTATGTCACCTTTTAAATCCTCTCCATCGACATTTAATGCTTTTCAGTCGTCCTTTAACGCTTGTCTGTCGCCCTTTATCAGTTTATCGCCTTCTCGTTGCCCTTAGACGCCTTCTCGTCGCGTTTTGACGCCTACCCATCACTCTTTAATGCCTTCTGATCACCATCTAATGCCGCTCTATTGCCATTTAATGCATCCCCATCGCCGTTTACTGCTTTCCCATCGTCACTTATCGCTACCTCGTCAACCTTTAATGCTTCTCCGCCACCTTTTAACGCACCACGTTGCACTTTAACGCCTCTTCGTCGTCCTTAAATGACTCCCCATTGCCCCTTAACGCCTTTCCGTTGGCCTTTAATGCCTTCTCGTCACCCTTAAATGCCTCCCCACCGCCCTCTCCTCGCCCTTAAACGCCACCCCATCGCACTTTAACGCATTTATATTGCTTTCTAACACATATACCATCTCCATTTAACGCCTCTGCGTCGCCTTCTATGCTTCTTTGTCGCCCTTTAAATAACGCCTCTCATTGCCCTTTAATGTATGGAATACGGCGCTCGCTAATCGGTGTCTGCTCGATCACAGAAGTTAAGCAACGTCGCGCCCGGTTTATAATTGGATGGGTGACCGCCTGGGACTGCCAGGTGCTGTATACACTTGTGGGGCTCAGAGAACTACGTGAATCAGATGGCTCGTCTGACTAACTTTGAATTGGACGTAAAAGAACCTCAATGGACGTAGGCGCAGTTTCCATCCAGCGAGACCCCAGAGTTCCACAATATGGAGTACTTATCACATATGTAAGGTCATGATTGATATCATGAATGATAACAGGCCTTACTAAGCTACTCTCGTGGCGCGATAGCACAATAGTGCGTACTGCCACGTAATATACAGATACAGATACAGATGTCTCTATGATGCCAGTTTACGATCCATCGACCGTTAACGACTCCCTGTAGAAAATTTAACACTTTCTCGTCGCCCTTGAACACCCCCCCCCCCATTTTCTCTGAGCGCCTCCTCATCGATCTTTAACCCTGTCCCAACATCATTTAACACTTCCTGGATACACTTTAATGCCCCTTTGTCGCCCTTTCAAGGCCAATTAGCACCTCAAGCTTGGTCACCTTTTAACGCCTCTGCATTGCCTTTGACGCGTCCTCGCCTCTCCAGCGCCCGTTAACGCCTCATCCCCAATTCCAATTAACGCCTTCCCATTATTATTCAACACTTTCTCATCGCCCCTTGATGCTTCCCTGCCACTTTTAACGCACCTCTTGCACTTTAACGCCTCTTCGTTGCCCTTTAACGTCTCTCCATCGCCCTTTAACGCCTCTCCATCGCCTTTTATTGCATTTTTATTACCCTTTAATGCCTTTAATGCCTTTAATGTATCTCTGTCTCATCTTAAACGCTTTTTCATAAATTGTTAACACTTTTCTGTCGCCCTTTAGCGCCTCCGGATATTTCTTTAACACCTACTTGTCACTCACAAACGCCTCCCCATCGCTCTTTAACGCCTTCTCATTGCTCCGAGACACCTTTCCATTTCCATTTAACGCCAGCTGCCCTTTTACTTGTATTTTTTTGTTGTTCCTTGACATTTTCATAGTCAACTTGATGTTTTCACCTTCAGCATGTTTAATCATTAAATTCCCAAGAGAATTAGATTATCCAGTCGATATCACCCCAAAACGAGTTTATCTAGGCCTCGTCAACAAAATAATACCGGAAATAAGGGATTTTCATGGCAGAATCACACGAAAAAGGTATTACACTTCTTCCTTGCTTTGTTTCGTAAAAGTTATATTTTCGATCACTTGATCTTGAAATTGATCTTTTGACTTTGAATCATGAAAATAATATCGGAAATGAATTTGTCAGTCAAAATTACACGGAAAAGAAGTATGTGCTACCACATATAGATATATCTATATGAAGATATATAATATCTATGTTTACATTCCAGAAAATTGCAATTGTATACAAATTAAACGTTTAAAAAAACAACTTGTGCTATATTCATGGCATACATATATTGCAAACGATTTATTTTATGAAAAGTGGTTCCCATGGTAACCATATTAACCTTCAAACCTTGCATTCCCACTGTATTTGTGATCATGTTTGAGGGAAGATGTACTTATTTACATTTTGAATTGGTTTTACATATCTACTGTATTTTAAAAGTAGTATTATGCTAGCTTATTACTTTTACTTAGAGATACACCACATTTTTTCTCCATATTTGTCAAAAAGACGTCACCATGAAAACCTCCAATTTGTGACGTTGTGCATAGTGATGTGCAAGTAAGAATGCGAGATTCGAAAACTAGACACAATTTCATGCAAGAAAAAGTTGAAAAACTCTACTGACTAAGACGGTCAGATAAATCGACCTGCCTCCCGGACTACATGGGGCAATGTCTAGGATTTTATTGCGAAATGGAGTGCGAAATATGATTTAGTATTATATAAGACCAAACGATGCTATTTTTCATCAGAATTAAAAATAATTTCTACATTTGCAAGCAATTACATGTATGCTGGCAGCTATTTTCAACTTTTATTTAAATAAAATGGTATTTTAATTTTTTTAATTTTAATATTTTAATTTTATGTATATTTCTGAAAACGTGTAACATGTTCAGTAAGTAAATACAAAAATAACTAAAGGTTAGTCACGAAAACTTGTTTTTATATTCTAGCAGTTCTCTGCCATCTCTTTTATTCTAAACACGTAAATATGCCTATTTTTCATAACTAATTTAACATTGAATTTTGAAAAAGAGACCAGTAAAAGGAGAATGATTCCAACTTATAGTTGAATACTCTACATGTGAACATTGATCAAATACAGTATTACATGACTATAATGTTTGCGATAATCACACAACAAAGTGTGTCAAAAAGGGAAACGATTTTATTTTCTGTCGATTGGACAGTTCACAAATGTCACTATATACGCAAGAAATTTGTCGTGTGACGTTACGAGTCTTATTTTTATATGTCATGGCCAACCTCTGACTTCAATCACTGGCTGATCTATACTGATCTGAAACTGGAGACATTGGATATCTATCTCATTAGATGTGCGCGAGGTCGTGGTAATTTGTGAATGTCAAGTGCGCATGTGTACCCCAGAAAACACAAGACGTTAAGCCAATGCTGGTGAAATGTTGGCCCACAGTCTACGACCCTGGATCAACATGAAACCAACATTGGATAATGTCTTGTGTTTGCTGGGACACACCCGTTTGAACTTGAACAAGGAAATTTAAAGGATAAAATTACATTAAATTTGCAGGATTTTCATATATTTTGATTCAAATTGTATTTTTTATCCACTTGAAATTGTGAGTCGCGACAGCGAGACACAACTTCAGATAACGGGAAAAAATAAATTCAATAGTTTAGCTGTGTTAATAAATCACAAGCAAAAGATCACATACCTTAAATATAAAACAAATAATTCAATACGACAAACAATAATAAATGTCATAAATTCATTGGTAAATTAGAGTTCGATCCGTCAATTAGCTTCGGCGTAGAGGAGAATGAGATAAGCCCTATTTGTGAATATAAAACACGGCAAATCAGAGACAGCAAGTTTCAGTTTCTAATATTAAAACTGACCGTTTTCTAGTCGACACATGATTGGGTTCCTGTGTCAGTTGGCAGGTAATTTAATTGTGTCTGATCAATTTTCCTGAATCTTGATAATTAATTGTGCAGCAACAGTGCGATAAATTAAAATTTATTTTAATTAAATGTGAACACATTATGACTCAAATGATGGGATATTTTATTAAACCATGCCACAATAAGCATGACAATCTTGTCATCAAACAAATTAGGCTTTTTCATTACGTCATCCTATCTAAATTGAGACGTTGGCCAAACTTTCAACCAACGTTTTAAATCTAACTATCAACATAATAACTCTAAGGAATATAACACTTACAACTGACAGACAAAATTAAAACACAGCGGAATTTGTTTATGAATTAAGCTATACCGTTACTTGCTACTGATCATTCTGATGAGCTTTGCGGTTCTTGGTTATTATTTGATTCAAGTTATTTCTGCAGCCTCAGCTTTATTGTGCTGCTTTGCAAATCCAAAATATCATAAATGTGAACTTGCAATAAGCCGTTACTGTCTTTGGCTCTGCGCGGCTGAATAGACGGTCTCAGCGTCGTTCCCCAGACCTGATTCTCCGCAGAAACCCGCTATACGTTTGGCTAATGAGAAGACAGGTGACATTGATCATGACAGGATCATAACAACTGATTTTAAAACGCCCGATGGTGACACATGTTCCCAAACAGATAACTGATATTACCATGGAATACGCTTACCTATTAGCTACATCATGGAGATCATTCTGACCTCAGGGTTTACCTGAGCGACATCTATATGTGGAGAATGCATGGAGATAGTACTTAATGCTATACTCTCCAGTACTATCCATGGTTACATGACAAGTTATTGCACATCTGATCATGCTTTTATTGGATAATACTATTGTCTAAGTATACTATAAACTGGGGTGTCATTTAAAAATCGAATTAGTTACGGAATGATGACTTTTTGAAATGATTTCGCCATAAATTTGACAACTATTAGTGATAATCAAATTTGTAATTTTGCGGTTGTCGGGGAGGTAACATGTTTTACAAACCAATCTTGAATATTGGTGGCGCCACAACCATTACGAAAATCACTTAATAAAGTGATCAGAGAACAAAACATGTTTTCAAATAAGAATGATTAAATTGTCATGATCCGTCACTTTCATAAGGAGATCAACGGACAATCACGGGGGTTATTTGTGTGTCTGATTTAATAATTATGATATAATTGTGCCACGATTTAAAAGTGTTTTTAATTCATCTAGCTTCAAGCTGCAGGTTGAAAAAATAAACGAAGAGGAAGTAGTCCAATTAGCTCCCAATTTGTTATCACTTGCGAGAAGGAGCGCGCAGCGCGTGGCCGAGGCGAAATTAACATGGATACAATCACTGGTCTCAACCGTAACTCGACGAGGCATTAACGCGACCGCCCAGTTAAAAGATAGGTCGGAAACAATGGCATTTCTCTGAAAGACTCACGTAAGATCAGCGGGATTCAAATCCGAGACGCACGCATGACTGGCGAGGCAGTCAGGCGCTCTATCAATGCACCACGCCCCCTCTCTTGTCATCATTTGTTTTTGCACCACACCTATTTATACCGAGAAAATATTAGGTCTTTGGTGCCTGTTTATTTTATCAATTGCTGTCAGAGGAAATACATACATGTAGGTTGTAATTATAGCATTATTAGGACCAGCCGTAGGTATCTTATTAAGTTTATTTTGTCTGAGTTTGTGTCCTATTTAGGGGGAGGAGGGGTGCTGTGTGTAGGAAAGGATTCACATTTCTGTGTGTAGAAGTCCTTATAAAGATGTGCAATATAACGTTTCAGGTCCTTAGGTCAAGTACTTTGTCTTTGACACGTTTTTAGAAAAAAAAATTCACAATTATATTAGTGGTTAAGAGGTTATAGGATTTTGATTGGAATAATGTTGGCCCAGCGTCGCAGACAGTGCCCCAGCATTACATCTGCATTGGGCCAGTGTATCGTGTTATGTGGTGTTTCTGGCGCCCGGGTGTTAAAACGTCACCAGCATAATGCAGCCGTCAGTAAACAAGGTACAATCACCCAATGTTGTTTCAATGACGGGCCAACGTCGAAGACTGTGGGTCAACATTGAAACAGCATTAGTTGAATACCAAGTGTTTGCGCAAAGTATACAACAGACCTGATAACAGATTAGTTTTGGGCCAGCGGCCTAGATTGACCGGCATTGAACCAGTAATGGGCTGCAGCGCTGGCCCAACCTTGAACCGGAATTTGGTGGATAGGCCTACATCCTCTGTACGAGGTACATGATACATCGTAGGGAAGTATTAAATGAATATTAGCCAGCACCGGCGCTGGTGGTGGAAGGAATACGTATCGAAGATATATTTGAACTTGTATTCTTGGTTCTTTCCTTAATTATATCCCGGACATTTAGGATTTTGGCCCATGAGGAAGACCAATACACTTTTTGTCTATATCACTCAAACAGACTAAAGCCGGGCCTTGGAGTTCGGGAACTCCTTTTCTAATTATAATTAACCTGTATATTTTTTGCCATAGAAATATTAACTTGTTCGAATACAGATTTGCATCCACCGGAAAAACTTCAACATACCTAGCCATTACAATACATAAATACGTGCATAAATTAGTTATAATTGTGTACTTTTAAAATCGAATTATATGACTGAATAGTAATTTTAGAACATTGGGTGCTTTCACAAAGTGTGAAAAACAAGCCTACCTGTTCAGTCAAAAATATGTTTGCTACTTCTAGATCCGTTTACTTTCTACAACCTTTGTTGTGTTATAAAGACGGTAATGCACCCGTTAATCTGTCATGACAGTGACAGACAAACTAAATTGGTGCGATGTCACACGACTGTGTCGTTGGAAGAGCTGGAGAAACAATATGTGGTCAATAAATGTGTTGGCATTTATACTGTGGGAAAATGACCCCATCTTCAATAGGAAGTAGGCCTACAGTTATTTAGTGCCCTCTTGAAAATATTAACTATTACAACGATCGTCACCTGTTGATCACACACATCCGTGTCAATATGAAAATGACACAGTGTCAGTAATAGATTTCGTAAGCGACACTACAGTGACGTCTGGCACAGCCGGTCTGAAGTAAATTATGGGAGATTAACCAACAAACAAGGGACGTTTAGTTTATGATTGTTTAAAGCATGCGTCCCAGACGTTGGCTCAGCATTGAGCTAACATGTGTAGGCCTACGCTTACTGGTTTATCTATAGTGGTATAATCAGCAATCCGCAGAATATCACCAAGAGTAACCTTATTGGTTGACAAATCACTGATATAAACAAGGATGTAGTGGCACTAAAATGCAAGGAAGCCCTCGCTTTTTTACAGAGATATGAGTGATTTATGCCTTTAAACTCCTAACCCGACTGGGGTCAAACCAATCATAAGGTAGTGGTTTCTATGTCTGTAGAGACGTCCCGTAGCAAGGTTAAAATAAATACCGATAATATACATTTTTAATAAGAATTTATATATATGATGAATCTCATTCGGGGTTTTTATTTTCGTGGAAACATATCGACCCAGCACGCAGCGATGCGACTCTATTAAACTGCTCTAATGCCAAATACTAAGATATAACGTTATATATGCCAACCTCATAATATGATATGTACATGTATCTGCAACTCAGATTTGTTTTGTTATATTTAACTAATTGTGGGTGTTGGTCGACACAGTGTGCCAGCTCTTACAAATAAAGATTTTACTAGCGTTATTCCTGGGTCAATGCCATCAACGGATTTTAACCTATTACAAAGTTACTTTAATAAATCATTCAGAACGAAGGGAAGTGACGTGTAATTTACCACTACTACTGGATCATAAGTCCGGAATACCTTTCAATATGGAGGATATACGTAGACGGAAGAAATAATGCGTATACAACACGGAATCGACACGGACTGAGTGCCCCAAAGCGGATTTGAAATGGATGCGACTCGTACTTGCGCGGAGTAGGGCCTACTCGCGGTCGTTGCCGGACATGCTACGTGTTCTAGTGCAGATGTGATACTGGATAGAGAGCCATAACTCACAGGGGTGGATATTGTAATATGTTCGCTTTGGGGATTATTAAGTGTTCTCACTGCTGCTAGGACACGGCATGCATAACATACGGTACGTTAATAATGGTATTATCAATTATATTATACGTGTGTCATAAATTTTAAGAAACGATGAACATAGCATTCGTATCATGGTTACCATGACCTGAATGAAGTCCACTTATGATCGCAAATAGGAAGAAAGGCCAATATCCTTACATTATGATGCTATACCCTGTATCATATGATTTATTATATAAATATGTTATCTTAACATATTAAAAAATTATTTTGATCAAGGTAACTTTTTTCAGGGTATATACCTCTCTGAAACCAAATTTTGTTTTATGGTGATGGTTCGGCCATCTGGCACAGTTTTCCTGATATTACCCATATGAAGTCAATAATGGCCTCAATTTGGACTTTTTAAATTTAAATGAGGATTTTTTTGTAATGGCATATCCCTCCTTGAAACCGCAAGTTCTGTTTTATAGTAATGGTCTATTTATCAGGCACGGTTTTCGATATATTTAAAAAATAGTAAAAAAAAATTCGATCATTTTGAATTCTATCGAGTTGACATTTTTCAGGGCATATCTCTCCCTGAAACTGCACTTTTTGTTTCATGTTAATGGTCCAGCTATATGACACGGTTTGCCAGATATCAGGCATAATAAAGTTAATTATGGCTGATAGTCTGCCATTTGGAATTTAATCGAGTTGAAATTTTCCAGGGCATATCACAACCCGAAACTACACATTTTGTTTTATAGTAATGGTCTATAAACTATCTGGCACGGTTTTCCAGATATCAGGCATATTAAGTTAATTATGGCCAATGGTCGGCCATTTAAGTAGGTCAAAGTTCAAAAAGGAACGTACACACCCCCTTAAGGAATATTATATTATATGTGTGTGCAATATGAAAAAAATCCCCCCCATGGATTTCCGAGATTTGTTCCGGAAACGAAATGCGGAGAGACGGTCGGACGAACGGCCTAACGGCCGGACATCCGAGGCGACGCCATATCCCCACCCCCAACTTCTTCTGGCTGGAGATAATAAATAGATCAATTAGATCCCTAGTAATTTTGATTTTGATTTTGTATAATTGGGGGCAAAAATCGAGCTGATATCTCCATTCGTGGAATTTTTGGCGAGTAAAACACGGGAGCATTCGCCACAACTCGTGAGCCGAACACGTCATAGTGTGAGAGGGTTTTTAGTACCTTCCCAGCAAGCACGTCCTTGCTGGGTTGGGAGATATTGATAAAGCTCAGGGCTCCAGAGTGGGGGTGAGTGGGTCGGTGATGTGCACTTCTAGATGGGCCAGGCATCAGAACAAATAAGGTTTAATTTTACATATGTACAGGAATTTGATATTTCGTTCGATGAACTCTTCTCCGGAAAAATAGGAGAAAGTCTATCTATTTTTGAAAATACATAAATTCCAGTTGCTGATAATCGGATGATGAAACCATGCTTAATTCAATATTGTCATGGTCAGTAGACAATGACAATGAGTAAAATATCAAATTGATCTAAGAGACCTTTAAAGGGAATCTTTTTATTCTCTAGCTGGTGGTCAGTGACAATACATGACATTATTAACTACGACTGTGTAAAGCAGGAAATACTTGGATCATAATATAGGATCACTTACATATTTGAGCTGCGACACGGCTGTTATCAAGGAGATCTGGTCACATATCACGAAAATACCAACAACAATAAAATCACAACTCTTCGTCAGCCAGATTACACAGTACACAGTGCTGAATTGATACAGGTGCACCGACGGGTGCACCTGCAATCATTCTATATGTTGGCCCCGCATACCGATCCATGTCAGTGTCAAAGCAGGGGAACTCCAAACAGTTCTCCAAACATTCGGGACCATTGATTCAAAATAACATTTACGAAGCATACCCGGCATGACCGGGCCGCCTAACGTCGCCGTAGGCCCGGTAACACTGACCGCCATTTTATATCCACAGCCAGCTGTGGATATACGTTACTCGCGCCGCCCACCGAAAAACTCGGATGCCATGAAATTGAAACAAATATTTCCAGGGCCTATGAAAACTTGGCAATTTTCAGCAGGCGTAAACTTGTGATCTTTTTGAACTATTACATTTAAAAATCGAGGTCTCTGTGTCAGAGCCTTGCGATGTCATCAGGGTATACGAAGAACTAGAAATTACAACAAATCTGCCAACGAAAACGTTGGCCTAAAATTCAAAGAGTTTTGATTCCCTGTTGACATTGAAGCAGTTCATTCGTTTTTCTTCACTGTTCAAGCCATAATATTTACATTGCGGCGGACCCCACTCATGTGGACGTTGACCATGCTGCGCAGCTGCGCATGCGGGTGAGCCCAAAATGTGTACTAAGCGAATCATAACGACCCACCTACTTTAATCTGGTATACTTGTTTCGTGGTGTGTTCTGCATGAACGTGGTAAGCTGTGATGTAGATGATGGTGCGGGGTAAGGGCCTATATAAGTAAGTCTAAATGGTCCTTAGTAAATAATATTGTCAAAACACAATAGCTACGCAAATATTATTGCATCCTGTACAAATTATGTTCTTACGAGGACAAAATTGAAAACTCTTCTAAGTCAAATATCGTTTGATATTAAACTGTGCTTTAAAAAGGAACGTTTATTTCCGAGTTCAAACAATCTGATAACATTTTTTGAGTTACGTTGTGAAAATAAATATATCGCCTTTTGACAGGTTTGACGACTATCTCCTTCAACATAAAGAGTGAATCAGCTAAAAAAACATAGCGCCTAATTGCTACGACTTTGTATAGTAGCTTTTACAGAGACATACCAAATGAGAGTTTTTCGCGCTTGAAGAAACACCGCGATGTCTGGATCGCTCTTCTGGAGAGCTTAAATCATGGCCATGTAAGCATGATTAGCGTCAGACTTGACGGATTCACAGCGTCCCGGGCGATCCCGGCGATCCACGCAGTCCACCCTCGTGCATTATAAATGCTGATAATCTCATGGCAATTGTTGAAAGCAGAGAATTGCATGTGACCAAAGCAGCCTTCACAATGAGCTGTTCGGGTCACGCTTACACACGTAATTTGCGAGTAGAATTGTAGCTCATAAATACTGCAGACAAGGTTCAGCCGCAACGCTGGCCCAATTTTGGACCGCCTTCTTAGACTTTGGCGCTATATTGTTCCACACCTAGATAAACTGGATGGCATCATGCACAAGTGGACTAACCCACATTAAAAAAAACAATGAAAATATGTGTCATTGATTGAAACAACTTGATCAATATACTAGTTTCACATTCAGGGTTAGACCATTTGGTCACTGAATTGGTTATCTTTTTGTGTTAATTTGTATTTATTCGTTTTATCCTATACTTTATGTTGCAGCGCGATGTTTTCTCAAAAACGGCAAAATGTGGGTTAGCCCACTTGTGCATCATGTCATCCAACTGTTCTGCTTTCGACTATTCATATATTGAGATTATTTTGCCTTAGTTTGTGTCCTATTTAGGAGAAAGAGTGGTGCTTTGTGTGGGAAAGTTTCACATTTCTGTACACCAGTCCTTATGAGCATGAGCAATATAACATTTCAGGTCCTTAGGTTAACAACTTTTGTCTTTAACAAGTGTTCAGAACGAAAAAATAGTCACGATTATATTTGTGGTTAAGAACTTAAAGGGTCTTGGTTGGAATAATGTTGGCCCAGCGTCGCAGACGGTGGGCCAGCATCACATCAGCATTGGGCTAATGTATCGTGTTATCTGGTGTTTCTGGCGCTGGGATGTAAAAGCGTCACCAGCATAATGCAGCAGTCAGAAACACGGTACAATCACCCAATGCTGTTTCAATGACAGACCAGCGTCGAAGACTGTGGGCCAACATTGAAACAGCATTGGTTGCGCAAAGTATGCAACAGACCCGGTGATAAATTAGTGTTGGGCCAGCGTCGTAGACGCATTGAACTAGCAATGGGCTGCAATACTGGCCCAACTTTGAACCAGAATTTGGTGGGTAGGCCTACATCCTCCGTACGAGGTACATCGTAGGCAAGTATTGAATGACTGTTGGCCATGGGTAGGCCTACATCCTCCGTACGAGGTACATCGTAGGCAAGTATTGAATGACTGTTGGCCAGCACCGGCGATGGATATATTTGAACTTGTCTCCTTGGCTCTTTACTTAATTATATCCTGGAGATTTAGGCTTCTGGCCCATGAGGAAGAACAATACACTGATATTTTGTCTATTGCTCCCAAACAGACTAAAGCCGGGCCTCGGAGTTCGAGAACTCCTTTTCTATTTTATTTCATTTTACTTTTAAGTGAAAATACCATGTATATAAATTTTATCCTGGATGTCGAGCTTAGTTAGGGTCATGGTCACCTGTATTCGACATCCTGATGTACACAATTTACTTACAATTGCATATTTGTACGATTATTGTATATATTTGTGTATATAAAGCCTAATAAATAATTAAATAAATAAATAAATAAATGTAAACGTCTTAAACATCATAATAAACGATCTCACAATATACAAACAATCATCCGGCTTGTAGAATTGGCATATATTTAATTGAGTCATTATTATAATTTGTATATATTTAATTGAGTCATCTATTATTTTTCATATCCCTACACGTTCCCTACGCTCTGGAGAAACATGTAGGCTTGTGGTCTGGATGATTATGAAGGGTTTTAATGAAGCAGCGCCCTCTATCTGGGAAAACATGTCAAGTTGATAACGTCAGTGTTCATCTGTCTATATTTTCAAACATCACCGAAAACATTTCTTAAAATTTGAAGAAAGGGTTAACCATTCACAGCATGATGCTGGGGAACTAAGGACAGATTAGAGCAGATTAAACAACTCGATCAAAACAACATTTGCAACAACAACAACATTTAAACAACATTTAAATGAAGACATTTTCATTAATGAATTATTGTTCAAAGCACTAGACAAATAAGTGAAATAGATGATTATGAAACGGAAGCTTAACTAGATGCGCATGTTGACATGCGCATGGTGGTTAAAGATTAAATATTTCCTTGGCTTGGAATGGAGGAATAGTGTCAAAACATTAATAGAAAACTGCAAGACATAAACAATAAAATAACAACAGGTCCTGAGCATTTCTTGAAGCTACAAGAACATTGCGAGAAGTCATTATATTGAAAGGATAAAAACGACAGAAGAAATATTTGAAATATTTGAATTGACAGAAGAAACATTTTTCTCAAATGCGCTAATAACTAGAAAAACTAGAAAGAGGTGTTCGGATACGAACACAAAATCAGCTTTCTGTTACCGCCAGTCGTCTATTTTGGCCTTTATATGTAATTTTAGTTGAGCTCCTATTGTGTAACACATATTTTGTAAAAACAAAAGTTTGTTTTATATTAGTACTCCATTTATTATACAAGGTTTTTGAGACATAAGTGAAATTGAGATAAAATGGTCGCCAGTCGTCAGCCATTTTCAATTTACATGTGCAACATTTGTGTTATTCTTGTTTAACAACAAACATTTGATTTCATAGTAATGCTCTAGCTATCATACAAGGTTTCCCAGATATTGTAGATGTCGGCTATTTTGGATTTTATTAATATTAAATTTGTCATGGCTTATCCTTCTGTGAGACCGTACATTTTGTACTAAATTCATGGTCCAGATACGTGAATATCGCACACTATCGAAAACAGTTTTCTCTAAGTGGTTATAAAGAGTGTTTCTTCGTTATTTGCCAGAGTAGTTAAAAGGTTCATTATACGGGAATTAAAATATCATCAAACAAATTCGCCAGTGGCATGGGCTATGTGACGTATAAGGAAACTGGAGTTAATAGATTTGTTGTTATGTTGAAAACAAATAACTGTGACGGCGGTGGCGTACCGTGTGGAATATAGTGAGCGGCCCTGACTAAGATGGGAGCTATAGGCTACATGTAGTGCCTCTATAACGAATTAGGACTGGCGCTGAAATGATGGTCTCAACCGAAAATTGTATATAACATTTCGAAATAAACTCAGACCAGTAGCCAACTCTGGATTTTTAGGGTAACCTTGTTTCAGCTGATAATTTCTTTCTCCTTTAATTATGCATGTCTAGCAAACCTATAATGATATCTGATTCAAATTACAAAATTGAAAATGGCCGTCATGAAATCAATAAAATTATCTTAATCTTCGTCAATAATGGGGAGACTTGATTCTCTCAACAAATCATATGTTTTTGGTGTCAGGGAATACAATAAAACAAACTATATCTTCCTTCGACGTCAGTAGCATACTTAAAATGATATGTTAACCTTTATTTTACCATTGAGCAATAATGTTAACTACACAGCAGCAGGTCTAGTTACAGTCATTTCATTCGAATGTAAAATCAGAGAAAAATCCTAATAGGCCTAACATCTGATTTTCACGTTTGGTTACATATAATATATTGGTGAATACAATGACTGCGTGCATCCCAATCGGCAAATTATCTGTTATGCACAAAAAGTGTGAATTTCAAGCAGTCACTACGCAACTAAGGGTTTTATTAAGCCTACTCACTTCAAATTGTTTTATTATTTATAGTTTAAGACAGTTTTGTGGTCAAAGATGTTAAGTAAATGTCATGTTACATATCAAACTAAAATAATGGGATAATATGTGAATATTTCTATTTTTGAATGTGTATTGCACTGGAACAATCGTGGTATTATCTTAATATGAAGTGAAGGTCATTTCACAGTATTTCCAATGTGAAAAATATGTAAAAAAAACAATTGTCTTTATGTCATTACAAATGACTAAATCTTATACACATATTGGTTATTTACATATTTTAAACACATCAATAAATTCGCATAGTTATTAACAACTCCGGCTCTTATATAGATTAACTACGTGATGTCAGCAAGGATATACCATCCTGCTTTTTTATTATCAAGCACTACGATACAGACGCTACGCTACACATTTTATTACTTAAAACCCTTTCTGAATGTTCCCAGCAATGTATTAGTCATTCAGGGTTTCTTCAATAAATAGTCATTACCCTAGTGACCTTCTCTCTGGATAAATAAATAAATAAATAAATGAATAAATGAATAAATGAATAAATGAATAAATGAATAAATGAATAAATGAATAAATGAATAAATGAATAAATGAATAAATGAATGAATGAATGAATGAATGAATGAATGAATGAATGAATGAATGAATGAATACAAGAGAAAATGAATGAATAAATAAATAAATAAATAAATGAAAACTAGGAATAAACGAATACACGTATAAACGATAAACAAATGATCTAATGAACGAATGAATGAAGGAATAAAGAGATGAAGGGATGAAAAAATAAAGGAATAAATGAATGAATGAATGAATGAATGAATGAATGAATGAATAAATGAATGAATGAATGAATGAATGAATGAATGAATAAATGAATGAATGAATGAATGAATGAATGAATGAATGAATGAATGAATGAATGAATGAATGAATGAATGAATGAATGAATGAATGCATAGTTACTTAAGTCACATTTGTGCAAATACAGGCCGAGCTGGGTTAGATGAATCAAATGAGTCCGAGTACACTACCTCTCGGTCATGTACGTTTGCCTCATTACTACTAAATCGTTACGAATGGGAGGGAAGAAACTTCTTTAAAACCTGAGCACCAATGCAGATAAACAATCCGTGAACTCCGGCGTCACAAACAGTCAGCTTAAACCATGCAATACACGGGGGACCGCGTCAAGCTCATATAACATAGAAAGAGAAAGATGAAGATTTACAGGTTAAACACTCCACTCATAAACCAATACCAAAGATGTGGAAGCAAAATGAGCCGTGTAGCTATTTCAATAATAGATTATCTATTCTTTCTGTGGCTAAACTGAAGTATATCTAATCTTAGCCCTATTATCGACAGCAGCGCTCGGCTAATTCAATCCCATATGTAGCCTTGCGACGCACATTATATGAATGTCAATGTTAATGGCTCTCTTGCTTGCAGGATGGTTCCTGATATCATGCATACGTAGGACTTATCCCAGTAAACAGAATACGTCCATCCAATGTTGATATAATGTTGGGCCAGCGTCGTAGACGATGAGCCAATTTTAAGCCAACATAACTCATTGACTCATCGTTTCGCGTTTTCTGATGTGACACCTGATATCGACGATAGCACTTGGACCACTCCTTGCTTGGCATCTACCGGAACACAAATTAATTAAGATATAAAACCAAATGATAAATAATTAAAATTAGAAGCTAAGTTGATTAAGTTTGCATAGTAGTTTTAATTTTCGGGGTCAGACGGAGACCGGTTTAGTCTGAAGTCAAACGACAATATTTGCCACCACCCATTTGTGTGGCTCTATTTTTGTATATTTGTCAATTCTTACAATCACGAAATTGCGTCTGGAAATGTATACTAAGATGAAGCATGTTATTCTAGGTCGCCATCCTTTATAATTCATTCATAACTATGAAAAAAAACAATGTAAAAGTAATTAAATATTTAAAAAATAATACTTTACTCTTATCGTATTTTATTTATATTTGTTTTTTGTATTCAAAGTTAGTATTGTGGGGAGCCTCTGTGACCGAGAGGTAGCGTGCTCGGCCTCAGACCGCCAGGGCTCGAATTTCGAATCCTGTGTCTGGAGGACAGTGTCATCTCAATCATCTCACCATCCTCAGGAGGTTCTCCTGGCCCAGTTTAGCCTATATGTGCACAAAGGTGGCCTAAAGCCCGATTCATTTCATTTCATTTTTTGTATTCAAAAGACTGCATTTGTAATTATTTTTTTTGCTATGCTTAGGCTTTGTATGTGTATAATATTTGTATTTGAAAAAAAATAAGACAGCGTATACGTGTTTCATCTAAAAGTATTTTATCCATCTCAGTGAATAAATCCGCTTTTTTCAAAGAAAAAGACCCAAAAAAGGGAAATAGAGGAAATCAGCTTGAAACATTTAGGTTATTTAATTCCCAAGGATATCGCAGAGTAGGTATATTGGGAATTGACGCCAGAATAAGTAAAGCTACATGTATTTGTAATCAATCAAATGTAATGGTGCAGATAAAATACATTTGATAAGCTGATATCTGCCTGCCGCATGCACGTTTTCCAATTCCAGACTAAATATCCCTTAGAGCAATCGGATCTAAAAGTATACAACCAGTGCTGCGGACAGACATTCTCATTTTACTGTACAAGCTTACACATTTTTTATTCTTTTTTATGCCATTGCAAATGACCAATCGAAAGCAATTCAAGCGACAAATACCTATTAATTACATTTCAAGATTAGTGTTGTAAATAAGTTTCACAAGAATACTTAACCTGATGGCACTTTCACCATCCTGACGCTGTACCCGTTGCCCCGACACACATTAATAACCCTTTCTCATTTCTGGCACAGCTCACTGTTAATATTGATTGTTATTTGTATTTTTTTTGCAGTAGAATTTAAATTCGAATTTCTGATTAAAATTTTCGCCCAATTGATGTTGTACCTCAAGTGGAATTCACGTATGGTTCAATGTGGTTGATTCTTGACAAAGTCCACTGTCAAAGTTGGTTGTTGTTTTCATCTTATTGTTTTTGTTTGTGTGTGAAACGCAGGAAAAAAATGTACCAGCCGGAAATGAGGATTGAGCCTAACCCTCTGGGTTGTCTGAAAAACGAACGTGTTGAACCTACTTCACTGTTTTTATTTCAGATTGTAAACTAATCGTGTCATTTGCTTCAGACCATTACAGCAGCCTATTAATGAATTATGTTTTAACCCTTTCAGTACGGGGACTGTCTTTATACGTCATAATCTGACGTCCACAGACGTCAGATTCTGACGTATAAAGACGATCCCCGTACTGAAAGAATATTACAAATATTGTAATGGCTGTAGGCCCATGATTCAAATAAACCGAGCTAACTAAGACTTTTATGATGACATTTATGATGATTTCGAATTGAAGAAAAAACTTTCTTCTCCATGTTTTAACCAAAAAAATGCAGCGTTGTAAGGGTTGAGAAGCCCCGCACCAGATAATTTGTTGTAAGAATTTGATTGTATGTATGAATGAACTTTGATATTATTTGAAAAAACGTACTCACATGAAGCAAAAAATACACGTTATATTATTTCTTACATAAGATATTTTTTAAACACAAATTGCACGTCAACGTGCAGCTTAAAACGTTATTGTTTACATACACTATGACGTGACCGTAAATAAGTAACATCCCACAAAACACACCCTGCCCAGTCAGGTCAGACCGTCAGACTACCAGTCTGACCTTGACAACAGGTGTGTGTAAGGCCTGTACGAAATGGAGGGGGTGCGAGCATCATGAATATTCATTATGACGTCACCGGCTGACTGACTGCGGTATGGAGGTCACACTCAGGTCAAATTGTCTGGCCAGCAGGAGTTGGGCAGGGAAGAGGGGGGTTCTAAACACATAGCACATATACGTGATATCAAGGAGTCTGCCGGTAGCAGACAACTGGATAGATGAAGATGACAAAACACGACGTGCTCACTCAATGTTTGATCAATATTAGATCACCCTCTGCGACGCTGGGCCAGCACTGGGCCAATTATTGGGTTATGAATAGTAATCGGATTCAGCATGGTTTGTCTGTTCACCAGCAATAGACAGTAGAACAAAGTGCATAGTAATCCATTATTAAAATGATAAAAATTGAGATGTTTTTGTATTGACCCTTTGTGAATATAATCTTGTTCGTGTAAGAATGGGGGTGCAGAGGAGCTGAAAAAGCCGAGCTCCGCCTGTTGTATTCGTTTCTCCCAATCTGCCCTATGGCCCGAAGACATTCTTTGTTCATGTGTCATGGGGATAGTAAAATAATTCTTGCTTTACAAAGGATGGAATAATGTAAAATGAGTGTGTCACCTAGGACGTCTTATGCCACTGGGCACACGACGTTGTAGCGACGTTGAAACAACGTCAGTGATGTTGATTTAACGTCGCAACAACGTCTTGTGCCCAATGGCATATTATCCCCGCATGGCTCTACTTTCATTATGGATTAGTAAGGACAATAACCTCAGGCTAAACGTATACATTGAAAACATATGTATCATAGAATGTTTAATAGTGTAATATTATTTAATTATGACAGGCGTAAGAAGATCTCTTTCCATTTGTAATAATTAGGATACAAATAGGTGCTGTTCATAGTCTGTTTTAATTGTGTCATATTTATATAACAGACGTAAAAAGATCCTGAAAATTATTTGTTTCCATTTGTAATAATTAGGATACATAATGCCTGTTGTTCATAGGCTGTAATTCAAGAAACGTGTGGTGATGTAGCAACCGTAGGGCTCATACACATCAATCACAGGACGACTATATTACTAAATGTCCCTGAACGTTATTTGAATCCCAGTGGTTTTTAGAAACTAAAATGCGACCTTAAAGTTGAGTTAACATTGTAATACGAGCCAAATGTCAAGAGATTGTAATTATATTTTGACTTGTGGTTTCAAAAGGTTATCAATCAGAACAGGTGAGACATTTCGTAATGTCGGCAATGATTTGTCATCGTGACTGAGCTTGGGAAAGCAAAATTTACCTATTGATAGCAGAGAGGAGTAGAAAATGCTGGAACAAAAGTGTAACAAGTCACTTTTATATTAATCTCTATAATATGTACTGCACAATGTGCCCCTTGGAACGCAAGTGTCGTTCAGTGTAAAATATTAGCAACTGGTATATTAGAAAACCAGAATGCAGTATCTGCTTACTTGTAAAGTAAGCAGATACTGCCTTGTGGCTATGTACGGTAGTATCCTTTTATTTGACACATTTTGATCTGTAGCCTACTTCAAACGAGAGCAGTAGAATAATAGGAATGTGTCTTAAAACTTTAACCTTTTAACCGCCAAATTAATCAATTTGAATTTTCACCCATTTGAAGTTGTGTCTCGTGGCGCGATCCACAACTTCAAGTGAGTGAAAATTATTCAGATTTGACAAAATGGAGGTAAACTCTTTTCAAATCTTGCTGGTTGATGTCACATTTTATAGTTAACATATTTTAAATGTGGTACTTAATGTGCTAATAAAAAATGGAAACCCGAATATATGCGGCACTAGCGGTTAAAGGGTTAAGCGACAAGCACGACTATAGTCAGCTTAAATCTGTTTTATTAGCAGGTTAAATCACAGTTATTGAGAATGAAGGGAGTGTTTAAACATCAAGGTTTACAAATGTTTGGTCTCAAATTCAACAAATACGAGTAATGTTAACCCACTACCGCGACCCACAGATTCAAATGGATGGAAATTTAAATAAGAAAACTTAGCGGGAAACGGGGTAAAACATTATTATCAGCATACTTCAAACGAGAGACGTATAGAATTAGAAAGCTTGTTTCCAATATACCCCATAATAGCATTAATATTATCATATCACCGCTAAAATAAGTATTTAATTGTCAAGGTAAAACATAACATCTATATTTGAAACTGTGATACGATATTCGTTTTTTAAAAAGTCGTTATGTTAATCAACTGAATCACATGTCATCAGACAAACCAGAATATATCGTGGCATAAACAAGCGGTGTGCAGCCAATGTTAGCTCCATGTCATCGTCGCAGACAGTGGCCCGACACTAAAACGACAGCTTGTATTTGCTGGGAAGCCTGGTTTGACACCTCCTCTTCTATCAGTCTCACCCACACACGTCAGAATAGTGGAGGCGAAACCCGCACAGCTTAGGTTTGTCTCCAACTGAATACCCTTCATACCTACGTCATGAAAATTTCATGGGAGGTGACAAAATCATGTCTTTTCAATAACCTGAGTAGGCCATATATTTTGGTATTACATTCTAATATATGATGTATATATAGGCCTAGCAAAGACAGAATAAGATTCATGTCATAAATGTACTGTATCTATGATATCATCAATTTGTCTGTTGTATGACACATCATGCACCAATATTTTTAAGTTGTGCTTAAATTGAGACTGTTATAGCTCAGTTACCATTATTATCATTTGCGCTCTAGAAAAAAAATCTGCATAGCAACGTTGTTTCTTTGTTGGTTTCCAAACAACGACCATGCTCAGGTCAAGTACATGGATGTCCCATCAGCACAACACGGCTACTTATGTATATCTCGGGATGCATGTAGGCATATGTGTTCATGTATGTGTTCATGCCGCCGCCGCCGTCTGCGCCGCCGTCCACAGAGATTTGTGAACGACATATTTCAATAACTGCTAGTCCGAATCACTTATGATTTTGTATGCAGACAATCACATTTCTGCGGGCTAAATGAAAAGGTTTTTGTCACAGTTCAGCGCTTTTGAAAAAATGCGGCAATTTTTAATTTAAAAGTTAGATTTCTTGTAAATGCGATATCTCGAGAATTGCTAATCATAAATCTCTCGTGATTTTATTTGTAGACACTTACCAACCCGGTCCACAAAACGAAAAGGTTTTGGTCGTAGTTCAGTTATTTTCAAGAAAATGGCAGACATTTTGATATCTTATGAATTGTGTAAGCACTTAATACATCCCAGGCCCAAGGCTTTGGTGGTGTTCTAGTGATATTCATGAAAATGTTGTTTTTTTTTCGAGTTTTTGTAAACGGCTTATTTCGTGATAATTGTTATCATCTCCAGGCTTAGTGAAAGTTTCTAGTGGCCTTTGCATGCATTATAAACAGTCGCGATCCTGTTGCCAAGTTCTCGGCAGAAAAACATATAAAATAGAGCTGTAGGTGACTCTAAAAGTGGGGTACTCTATCATACGTGTTTTGTAGATAAAAATCACCCACAACATCTAAGTTTTTTCTGCAATTGTTAAAGGTGATCTATCACCCCTTATATAGTATGAATAATTTTGTGACAAATAAATCAAAGTCGCCAGAAGATGGGGCACAAGTATTTCCTTATATGGGGTGATTGGCTATCATGTGACCCTCACATGATAGCCAATCACCCCGTATATGGGGTGATTGGCTATCATGTGACCCTCTCAGAGGGTCACATGATAGCCAATCACCCCATATATGGGGTGATTGGCTATCATGTGAGGGTCATATGATAGCCAATCACCCCATATAAGGACATAATTATTCATACCATATAAGGGGTGATAGATCACCTTTAACATATTGCCGTTGATGATGTATTGCTGGGTGAATGACACACCTCGCGTCTGAAATGACTGATCACTGGATCCTGATGTAATGTTTCACTTGACAGCTTATGTCACTCGATAGCCAATTTACCTGACCACAACCATTCTACCTACACATCCTTTTCCTTGTTTATTTGACTCGGTGTCAGTTCATTAATCGGGCATTATAGCACGTCGATTGTTAATGGATGAATTATTACGAGGATAACGCGAGAATGAATGACAATGACCAAGTTGATGACGACTATAAATGTTGATCCAATGCCGCGTCAATTTTAGGCTAGAGTCGTAGGCCTCTGTCATCATTTGCATTATTTGGCCAAAGATGATAGTGGGTGTTTGACGGCATATGTTGTGCGTCCAGCCCAGCCCAGCAAAACTTTACGTTTACAGTTTTCATTAGGGCCGGCCTACGGCCGGTATCCTATTAAGTTTATCTTGCCTGAGTTTGTGTCCTATTGAAGGGAAAGAGGGTGTTGTGTGTGGAAAACGGTTCACATCTATGTACACCAGTCATTATGAACATATAACATTTCAGGTCCTCAGGTTAAGTACTTTTGTCTTTACCAAGTGTTCACGATTATATTTGTGGTTAAGAGCTTGAAGGGTTTTTGTTGGAATAATGTTGGCGCAGCGTCGCAGACGGTGGCCCAGCATTACATCAGCATTGGGCCAATGTATCGTGATATCTGGTGTTTCTGGCGCCGGGATGTTAAAGCGTCCCCAGCATTATACAGCCGTCAGGAAACACGGCACAAACATTGGTTGAATGTCACGTGTTTTCGCAAAGTATACAGCAGACCCTGTGATATATTAGTGTTAGGCCAGCGTCGTAGACGATTGACCGCCATTGAACCAGCAATTGGCTGCATCGCTGGCCCAACATTGAACCGGAATTCGGTGGGTAGGCCTACATCCTCTGTACCAGGTACATCGTAGGAGGTGGAAGGAATACGCGTCGAAGATATATTTGCGTCGCAGACGGTGGCCCAGCATTACATCAGCATTGGGCCAATGTATTGTGATATCTGGTGTTTCAGACGCCGGCATGTTAAAGCGTCACCAGCGTAATACAGCCGTCAGAAAACACGGTACAAACAACATTGGTTGAATGCCATGTGTTTTCACAAAGTATACAGCAGACCCGGTGATAGATTGTGTTGGGCCAGAGTCGTGGACGATTGACCGGCATTAAACCAGCAATTGGCTGCAACGCTGGCCCAGCATTGAACCGGCATTTGGTGGGTAGGCTTACATCCTCTGTACCAGGTAGGCTACATCGTAGGAGGTGGAAGGAATACACGTCGAAGATATATTTGAACTTGTCCCCTTGATTCAGATTTTTTGTTTATAGCACTCAAACAGACTACAGTCGGGCCTCGGAGTTCGGGAACTTCTTTTCTAGTTTTTAAAAATAAATGCTAATTAGTGGACTGGAATATTTTGATAATTTCTAAAGAAAGGTCCTTGAGACATATACTTTTGCTATATAATGCTAAACTGAAATAATTTAACTGGGCCTTAATTGACAACATCATTCTCCACATGCTCTCAATCAAAGTCACTTAATGCCATTACTGGGAATATTAATTGATCGTGAATTAAATTACTCATTTGGTAATTATTCTTAACGAGCTAGCTATTATCTCTAGCATCAGTGTTTTGAGAGCAGTTATTTTTAAATGTGTGCCATGTTTCCGGGGTTGATCAATGAGAACAAATCTCTGGTGAGTAGTATTTTCAGATTAATGTAGGTGCATGTGGGCTACACTCAGCGAAAACCCCTTTCATTTGCTTTGTGTTTCGCCTTTTACAACGAGTCTGTCTTTGATCAGGATGTCGGCTCATACAGCGTGGGCTCTATATGTATCTATAAGTACTAGGTTCTCCAAATGTTATATTAATTGGGTTAGGTTATTGAGATTGAGAAAATGTGTAAGTGAAAAAAACTATTTAGTCTGGCTGTTCAAAATATTCATCTTCCTAAATTGACCATCTCCTTTTTACCGCGTATCATCTTGCCACTCTTGTAAAACGTCAAACCCATCTTGGTCCAGCGAGAGGTGTTAAAAATGGCCATTAGCAGATAAATGGCTTGAAGGTGAATGACGCCTGTCCGCCATTGTGTTTGTGGACCGACTCCTGCAACTGAGAAGCCAAATCATTTACCGTGTGGTTTGAGCCACAAGTGTTGTGAGGCCATTGGGGCCGTAGAATCTTCTTAAACAGATTATAGGCTGGCAGAGACTGCTGATGTGAGAAGTCCAGTAAACCTACACACTGCTACACGCTGGCAGTGATAGTGGACATCTACAAGGAAATGGGGCTTTTTTTGCGCCGAGGTGAAAATGTGTATGATTAGTTCTTCTTGGAGTTTTTTGTTTTGTCTAGCTATCTGCGCTCATCACAAATAAATAAGTGAATGAATGAATGAATGAATGAATGAATGAATGAATGAATCAATCAATCAATTAATCAATCAATCAATCAATCAATCAATCAATCAATCAATCAATCAATCTGAGCCTTCTAACCGGCTATACCTGTGTCCGACTTTGCACGCTGGATATTATTGAAACGGCTATACTACGTGGTATCCTTGAGTCTGAGCCTGCTAACTTTTCAGGTACAATTTTTTAAGTGGCAGTCACAAGAAACGAACCATTTTGCATGAAATATATGTAGAGAAACAATATATCTTCGCGTAAGGAAAATTGATTTTTGAGTTGAGATAGAGATAACAAGGTATAACAATAAATCTACACGGAAGATCTAAGCTCTCAATAGGAGGATGCTGATGATACCATTAATACAGTTGCTTGTTTACCATATAAGATCGTGTGTTCACCATGTGTACATTTCCATTCTACCACGAAATGTGTAACATCCATGATCATGGCATTTGAAATACATCACATCTCAGTCATTTATATCTAAACTACATTACAAATCTGTCATTTATGTCGAAAGTACGGTCACTCTCGTATTATTGCTGCCAATACTTCCTCGAATCATGGTATTTCAAGTGAAGATATGCATTGCATCTGTAAAAATTAACGTATTTAAAACTTCTAAGTTGTTTTACTCTCATCATTTGGAAACTCCAAAACCCATTGACTTATCCAATGGTTCGGCCAAGGCGACTGTTTTATGCGCGCAGATTACGGGCATTTTTTAATTGCAAATGAATCACCAGTCGAAACTGGACCCATATATCAAGGAGTGTCTCATAAAAGTCAAATCAAAAGGTGGTGGTTTTATATTCTACCCTAGTTTCACGTACTGAACTGACATTAAAGTACGAATACGTTCAAATTGCAGTTGTTGTGAATTTCACGTAGGAACTAGAATGGTTTGAGTTCGGTGGAAAACCCTAACGAGACCCGTCAGCAACGGAAAAAGGCATCAGCCTCTAATTATCGTTCAAAAGTGGTAATTATTTGAAAAACAATGTGTGACTTCCCGCCACAGGTGTTACACCCACTTGTTTAATCCAATAAGTTTAACCCTTTGAGCCCTCACGATGCATTAAAGCATCATTTTACATCCATGAAAACATACTTGACTTTCCTAAAACAAAGGGTTTTAGAACGAAAATTTCTATGAAACTGGTTTACCAATACATGGCTATTTTCTTTAATTTTTAAACCACATCAAATCATTTTCATCCTCTACAAGTCGAGAATTGCGACAGCAATTCGCGGCTTGTAGTGGATGAAGATGACTATGGTAAACCCAGGCTTGAAAGGGTTAATAGATAAAACTATAGCTTTGAAAATGTTGACTCTATATCCCAGGACCATTTATTTCAAAATTACTTTCTCAGATAATCTGATAATATGAGAGATGATTACAATTTTTACAGAGATGTAAATATAACAATGGCAGATTTGACTTATTTTTTTCAGCCTTGCGCTCATGTCAAAGCTTATCCGAACTATTACCAAAATACATCTGTGGAATAAACTGCGGAGCGATTGTCCCGAAAATGTTGAATGTATATAATATTAACGCGAAACAATGCCGTAGTGGGCAAAAAACTTAATTGTACTGTATCCTAGAAAATTAAAATTGAAGTATTTGCCCCAAAACGGGCGATTGACAGCTATTTTAAATCAGAGCGACACCAGTTTGAACTCGTCCATCGCCCCTGATGTTAATACTGTTGGACTTTAGCGTACGACGCTGACCCAATAATAAACCAACATCTGGTGAACGTTATATTTATAATGACAACAAATTTATACTACCAGAGCCCGGATTTCTTAGCACCACAAGCCCCGGAATTTTCTCATGGACCATATACTGTTAAAATCACCACCTCGGAGATACTGTTATTGACAACACACCAAACCCACTGGAAAAATTGAAGCCCCCACCCCTTCCGAAATTTAAAAAAATCTGTATACCACCGTCACCGAAAAAAAACGATTGTCGTCCTTGAGGTAGGGGGGGGGGTCTACTGGAACAGCCCTAACCGATTTCCTCGCTGCATAGAGTTAGCAGATAAGACACACACACCGTAGAACAAGGATGACACCACACTCACTAAAACGCTGTGTAAACATCTCTATGTTATCTGTGATGTCTAAGCAAAGTCTTCTTTATCTCAGAGTGTTTATTTTACCAAAGCGGACCGTTTACGTTGTGTAACAACATTCCCTGGTTTGCCGGGGTGTGTAACATTTACATTGAGCAGATTGGTGGTCAGTAGTTTCATTCATTTTGCATATTATTAAGCTTTATTTGACAACGCAGGAATAGCACAAAATCGCTCCTGTAAAATATATGGCATATTTGAAATTGCTTGAAACCATTCAGATATATATTTGCATTGTAATATGTCTACTGATTAGGTTATCTAATTAGGAGATTAAAAGCTAATGTAGCTATTGGTATTGATCACGCAGTAGGTCTCTCTTGGGACTCGTGCTCGCCGCTCCTCTAGTTCAACATAATGCTCATGGTGAACTGTCTGAGCACTGAAGAATCAATGCGTCCATTTTCTAAAAACTGTTGAGAGCAAAATTGATCAACAGCCCGACAAAAACATATTACATCGAGTGGCTGCTAGATTTAGCTGTTTTTTTGCAAGCGTTATATATATTAGTAGGACAAGCACTAGGGAAAAATACAGTGTAATCCATCGGCTGTAAAGTGTTGGTTAACACGGGCCGTAGTCAGTTAGCCACCTGACTGATCTTGGCTTCTGTTGATACGTGCAGGAATCTATCGAGCAATGGCATGCCCCGACAGTTACATGCCGAGCAAATGTTCTGTGAAACAGTAAATCAACCCATTAAAGACGAAGCCTACATTTTATCAGCGTTGGAATATAGCCTACCATAATTCATCACCAAATATATATAATCAAGAGGAGAATGCTAAATTGTATACATATGAAGAGAGTAATATACACTATTTATCTTGTTGGTTTTAAGAACAATACAATTGATGAACTCACGACATCATAAAGTTTGTCTGTTGTTCTTGTTGTGTTGAATTCCACACTGTGATTGAGATGTTACACGTACCTTCTCAAATTAACGTTGTTTGCCCACATTGTACAAATTCCACGAAGTGTTTTCTCCTTCTGCACATATCTCAGAAGTAAGAAATGTCGGAATTAAAATTTGGCAAAGGTCTGTGCGTAGGCCATGAACATCTGAATGTCAGATGACGTGTAGAAGTACATCATTAAATACGCTTGTTTGGTGAATAATTTATAACAAACCTTCATTATAATAATCATCCAAGAACGTAATTTAGTGACTTGTCTATTATTAAACCGCTTCCCACGTGTGACCTTGACGGCATCGACCGAAAAACAACAACTTGTATTCGTTCGGTTGGCTCAGATAATTATATGAACATGTAGGCCTGCACATTATTATAGGCCCCCTACATCCGGATTTCAATGCGATCGTGTCTTCTGAATTTTTTAAAAGTAGTTTAAGGCGACAACAGGTTTCAATCAACAGTGAAGAGAAAAGTCTCACTACGACATTAGGGCGTACGTTTGGGGTGTTTTGGCTTCAATAATGCTGATGATAATTAGTCGGTGATCGTCGGTCAGCGCTAATGAACGTCGTTTTACTTGAAAAAGTAAAAGATGTAGAGAATTTTACAAAAGTTGCTGAATGCCAGTGACCGTCAGCTGTGACCGTGGACTATCTATGTTAACTTGTGTAAAACCTACTCTGCACAATGCCATATTTCATACTATTTCAGATGACTTTTTAAATATTAGAGTGCTCAGCTCACTGGGAACGATTTTCCCAAAGGCAAAAGTAGGGGGCAAAGCTAATTCGTTACGTCAAAAGGTGGATACATGCTTGGCTGGTTATAATACATGTACATGTATATCTGATGATGTATTGCATGATTTTATAAAACTGACCAAAGTCAACACGGAACGCCGGTCCAACGCTGCCTGAATGAAGGGGTAGCACTAGAATTGATGGCCATCACCGCGACCGCTCCAGGCTAGCGTCTATGCATTCACTCGCCCCTTGTTCACCCTGTCGATGCGGGCATATTGAAATGAATACAACTTCTAGTTCAGCTCATGTACATATACAAGATACATGAAACATATACCCGATGCAGTTTCATTGTAAATTCAGATTCAATAATGGGCGGTTTTTGTGTGTGAAGTCATGAGGTCATGAAAATAAGTCATGAGAATAACTGATAATTAGTGGACTAAAATAATCTGTTAAGTTATAAGATAGTTCATTGTGATATATAGACCATTTTAATTATATTGCTGAGCTGAAATCACTTCACAGGGCCTGTAATTTAAACTGAGATGTAACCTTTGCTCTGTGGGTGTCTGGGACGATATTTAAAGACGGTCGGGTTTAAACGTTGTAGGCCTATACATTAAGATTTCTTCAGCATATTTCAAGATTGAGAATTTTCAGTGGCGAATATAGAAGTGTAGTCGACACAGAAAGACGCTGGGGAACGTCGTCCCATTGGATGTGAAAGGGTATATCTGCCACTTTGTAAAATATACAGCCTTTACCGTCGTCTGCTAGCCACAAGCCCAATGTTCGCTCCAGATGTGAAGAAAAATAAGAGCCGGGAAACGCGAATCTCACAAACGTCGGGAAATGAAATGAATCGGGTTTTAGGCCATCTTTGTGCACATATAGGCTAAACCGGGCCAGGAGAACCTCCTGAGACTGGTGAGATGATTGAGATGAAACTGTTCTCCAGACACAGGATTCGAAATTCGACTTTCACACGTGGTTGGGGAAGAAACATTTTTTGTTTCTTTCAAACCGCCGAGACCGGGAACCGAACCCCGAACTCAGGCGTGAAAGGCAGCGGTGCTAACCACTACCCTAGGGCCCCCGCCCACAACAAACGTCGGGAGGATGTGTTAACTCTTGTCAAAACGTTCCAGATGTGAATACACAATTAGAAGAAAATTACCATAATTTAACTGATTATAATTTGCTAAATGCTGGTATTTTTCACAAGGAATGCAGTTTACTTTAAGTATATAGTTTACTTTAAGCTCAGGTAGAAAGAGATTTTAATCTTACTAAGTGTCTCCTTTCATTTTCAAGTTATAATTGGAAATATTTTCAGATATTGAACTGCAGCTAAATCTTTTGAAGACGTAGCATTATTATAAGCTCACCCACATAAATTTGTGTCCAGCTACTGTAGATTGCAAATTAATCCAAATGCATGTATTCTCCAAAATTCAAAGAGCACTGTAATGAGTACAAAGTGCGAAATGAATGAATGAATGAATGAATGAATGAATGAATGAATGAATAAATAAATGAAAGAATGAATGAAATTAATGAATTATTTAATGAATTAACGAATGAACCAACGAACGAACAGAAGAACGAACGAATGAATGAATAACTGAATGAATGATTGAATGAATAAATGAATGAATAAATGAATAAATAAATAAATGAATGAATGAATGAATGAATGAATGAATGAATGAATGAATGAATGAATGAATGAATGAATGAATGAATAATTGAATGAATGAAAAAATGAATGAATGATTGAATGAATGAATGAATAAATGGATTAATGAATGAATGAATGAATGAATGAATGAATGAATGAATGAATGAATGAATGAATGAATGAATGAATGAATGAGTAAATGAATGAATGAATGAATGAATAAATGAATGAATGCATAAATGAAAAAATAAAAGTGCGAACAAACGCGCGTGCGAACTAATGAATGAATGAATGAAATTAATGAATTAATTAATGAATTAACGAATAAACCAGTGAACAAACAGAAGAACGAACGAATGAATGAATAACTGAATGAATGATTGAATAACTGAATGAATGAATAAATGAATGAATGAATGAATGAATGAATGAATGAATGAATGAGTGAATGAATGAATGAATGAATGAATGAATAAATGAATGAATGAATGAATGAATGAATGAATGAATGAATGAATGAATGAATGAATGAATGAATGAATGAATGAATGAATGATTGAATGAATGAATGAATAAATGAATGAAAAGAATGAATGAATGAATGAATAAATGAATGAATGAATGAATAAATAAATGAATAAATAAATAAATGAATGAATGAATGAATGAATGAATGAATGAATGAATGAATGAATGAATGAATGAGAGAATGAATGAATGAATGAATAAATGAATGAATGAATGAATGAATGAATGAATGAATGAATGAATGAATGAATAAATGAATGAATGAATGAATGAATGAATGAGAGAATGAATGAATGAATGAATGAATGAATGAATGAATGAATGAATGAATGAATGAATGAATGAATGAATGAATAAATGAATAAATGAATGAAAAGAATGAATGAATGAATGAATGAATGAATGAATAAATAAATAAATAAATAAATAAATAAATGAATGAATGAATGAATGAATGAATGAATGAATGAATGAATGAATGAATGAATGAGAGAATGAATGAATGAATGAATGAATGAATGAATGAATGAATGAATGAATGAATGAATGAATAAATGAACAGATGGATGAATGAAACAATAAAGTAATGAGTGACGAACGGACAAACGGAAGAATGAATGAATGAATGAATGAATGAATGAATGAATGAATGAATGAATAAATGAATAAATGAATAAATGAATAAATGAATGAATAAATGAATAAATAAATGAATGAATGAATGAATGAATGAATAAAGGAAACAAATGGAGCCTTATGCCACTTTTGAGATGAATTAGATGGTACTTGCACACATACATTGAAATTTAAGTCATGTCGGTCTGTCAGCCGACAATGTTAAATCATCAGGTAAATTGCAAATTTGTCAAGACACGATCTGTGATCGACACACGAATGGTGTGGTGGAGCCAACCATTTAATCAAACATTGCCTCTGCGAAAGAAGAAAATAGTTAATTGCGGATAATTCTAAGACTATATTTAGAGGTCATTAAAAATAATCACGAAAAAAAGATAAGACTATCACAAAGACCAATTTATCAAATTAGCACATTCAGTTGGCGTACTCGTACTAGAAAAGACAAAAAATTCCACGTGATCATTGGAAATATATAATATGTAATATATAATATGTAGTATGCAAAACCGTGTATGAAATAAGGGAGAATTGAACATAAGCGATAAAGAAGAGGGAGATCGCCATGGCAATAACTGATTATTAATAGAAATGATAATTATTTCTAAATCTTGTCAGTAATTGGAACTATATATGTTTTACTGTGTATCATTTTTCAAGATTCAAAACTCAAATAATGAGTTGGTCACATGATCAAAGTTGACCTTGTAGAAATGTATGTATACGCCAAAATATTACCACAAAGATGGCATTTTAGACCAAAACTACGATTTGATCCATTGTATCTGGCGATCATTGATCTACATTCCCCAGTGTGTTTAAATAGAACAATCAGGTAGCCCACGCCCGTAAAGGCCCAGTCACACATACAATCACGCACGTCCAGCGCATTATAAAAAAAAATTCAGTCAATGTGTTGTGATTCGCTGGGCGTTCGTCAGAATTCGTTGATGATTTGACGTGAACGTCGGATGCATGCTATTCATTTACTGTGTGCGCCAACCTCTGCACACATTTTCTGCATGTTCAAAAATGTGATTCATTCTCCACGTGTGAATGTAGAGGGTAGGGAAGCGTCAGAAAAACGCCAGTCTAAAGGCCAGTCACGCATACCATCACGCACGTCCAGCGCACAAAAAATGAGAAATTTTGGTCAGTGCGTTGTGATTCGCTGGGCGTGCCTCAGAATTCGTTGATGAGAACGCCGGATGAACGTTATTCATTTATTGTGTGCGTCAACCTCTCCGAAAATTTTCTGCATGTTCAAAAATGTGAGCGTTTTTCCACGTGTGAATATGGACACCAGAAGAACGTCAGACAAACGCCAGGCTAACGCTAGGCACAAGTAGAGCTCACGCTCTAAACTCGTTGTGTTTTCATTGACCGAGGTTTGTTCCAGTCACATGTAAACGACGCACAGTCCACGCATAAAAAATAAAAATTACAATTTTAGTCCGGATTGTGAAAAACGTTTTTAACACAAAGGGCGAATGAACAGCGCGTTGTTAACGCGTTGGACGCATACAGTGCGCATTAAACCCTAGGATGGTAATGTCGAAGATTATAGTAAATTTTATCAGTTTGTTTTGTACATATGTAACCATTTGAAAAAGAAAAAAATGTGAGCTAAATTTATGAAAACATTATATGTGTGGACGCAATTTCGATAAATTGATAACAAATTTGGCTCTTAAAGCCGTATAGCATGTGAAACACCACCTCAAATAAATAAAAATAAAATGACGTTCATCAGAGCTCCAACGGTTAAGCTGCTGAAATAACATAGTCACAGCGTGTTGCTCGAGCGCTGGACGAGCTGCGAACAAGTGCCCAACGTTTGCTTCGAGCGCTCATGCAGCGCAGGGCAAGCGTGTTGCCCGCGACTGCCCGGCGTCCTCAACGGGCTGCAATGTGATACATAGCAAACGTATTTGACGTTGATAAAACGTTGTTCTAGCGCGCCTTACGTGTTTCTGGCGATCTTCTGACGTGTACATTTATGCGTTCATATGCGTTCAATATTTTAAACACACCCAACTTCCTTTGACGATTACACTGCGCACAAAAAAAGGCGTAGCGTTAGTGAAGCGCCCTCCACGAACAAGTAACGAATGCTGACGCACGACCGACGCACGACAGACGCTCTGGCAAAAAAAAACAATTTTCAGTGCATGGGTCGTGCGTCGACTATGTGTGACTGAACCTTACGGTCAAAAGAAAACTCAAAAATGCCGGCATTGAGCGCGCATATAGCGCCCATCCAACGTGTTCCTAACGCATGTCCAGCGAACACATAACGTATATGGGGTGTGCTTGATGCTTTCTGACTTATTCGTGCCTCGCGCTGGCGATGTGCGGTGTATTCGTTAACTCTGTCGCCCTGCAAAAGCGCAACGCGGTAGCGAAACGCTGTGTATTCACTGATTTATAAACCTGATTTATTTATGACACGCTGTATATTCGTCTTAAACTCGCTTGCTTTTCTCATATCCTGACAAAATTCATGGACGCACAACGACGCACTGCTCTAATTTTTGTCACTCAAGGCGTGGGCTGTGCGTCGTGTATGTGTGACTGGGGTATAAAGTCCGTGTCACACTACAACGTTCTTGTCCAACGCCCTAACTGAGCTCGTAAAAATGTAACTTCCAAGCAGAACGGTGGAGAACGTTTCAAAATGCTGCAAAAATCTTCCAATACGCTAACCTGATTGCGTTCATGTACAATCCTTCCACCGTTCCCGGCGTCTTATATACCGTTCCTGTAGTGCCCAGTCAATGTTCTTACTGCGTCCTACAACGTTCTCCTGCCATTCTTCCACCGTTCTTGACGACCTTCATCCACCCGTCCTCCGTCTGTGTACACTCCCCACAATATCGATTTTTTACGAGTGAGCAGAGAAGAAACATTTTGTTTCTTTGAAACTTCAAGGCCAGAGTGGGGTTCGAACCACTTTAACCACTGCACCAGGGCCCTTGCCAAATGGGTGACGAAACTGTAGGTGACTATAACATGCCCAGTGTCATTTTTTTGGTATAAACTACTCAAGGCTGGAGTATATGCAGTAAGAAACCAAAAATCGAATATCATTATTATATTAATATTATTAATATTATTATTATATATTTAGTATGTCAAACGTAATAAGGGTGCTTGGCTATCTGTATTTAGCATCCCAATGCACCAAACAATTTCATTTACAAATGTGTTTTGTACAATGATTGTATTGTTTGTGTACATATTGCTTAATAAATTAATCAATACAAAATTAATAAAGTGTGGGGTTTCTATATAAAGCCGCAACAATGTAAAGAGAACACACATCTGTATTACACCTTAAAGCCAACACAGCAAATCATATTGTCTGGTGAACTCGACAGAGCCCCTCTTATAATTGAACGTCACTTAAAAATATTGAACAATAAACATAATCACTAGTGTTTTCTGTGTATATATAGGGTTATCTATCAAACATGTGAAGTAAAGACAGAAGTTGCCAATTGGACCTCATTGCGATTGGATGATGTTGGTTTGTCACAGGTGTGGCGGCAACAGAATTGTGGCGATACAACTTTATTTTAAGTACATACAAACAACGACTGGTAGACCAATTTTTTGTGTTAATAGGACCCTGATACAGACCTGTCACGTTTTATCAACATATTCGGGCGGCGCCAAATTATAGCTTGATACTTAAGAAAATAGACATTTATAAATATAAACACTGTTTTTCAACATTCATTACGCGAAATCTCAATTTAGCCGTTGTTGCTGGCACAAGCCGAGATCAATAACATATAATGAACGATTATGTATCGTATGTGATTGTCAACAGTTAAAAGATGCATACTTTATTTTATAATGTAAAAGGTAGCATAAACTTCGGTAAATATATATTCCCAATTTTTATCGATCAAAACTGCCCATGTTTAATCTGATTCAGTTATTTTGCTGTACAAAAAGAAAATCTTCATTAACCTATCTACGTTTCTATTTAAAGCCATGGTTGGTTGACAGATTACATAAAATGGTAATGTCTCTCCTGTACTTCCACTCACCTCTGATGCACTAAACAAATATATGAATATTAAAAGCTTACAGCTATCAAGCCAGTAGTCACGGGCTCGATTCCAGCCGACATTGCTTCCGTGCACGTGTACACTCAATGGTGACACTAACTAGTCAAATACATGTGATAATTAAAAAAAAATACTTGCCTGGTACACAACATAAAAATATCTTAACTATGTATTTTGAAGACAACCAGTGATGAAAAAGGAAAAAAAAGATTATTAAGATAATGGAGAGACACATTCAGTTGTATTTCATATCTCTATTGAGAATATTTCTTTTATTATAAAACGTATCTCACCTATGTTAAGTTGCGGTGTCCAAGAGCTTGTTTGTTCTTTGTCGGGGGTCAAATCTTCGTTCCTTATTCTCCTATTCACCACTAATCTACGTTGTCTATATCTGACATAAATCCTTTACTTTTTACTTCTTGTAATGCTAGCAGATGTATATTTTCAATTATTGAGAATGACCTATCTTTTTAAAGTTGAGTTGGTGACTGTCAGGTTATATCTGGCTATGACTGACAGGCAGCAGGTAGGCGGTGGTAAGTGTGATGACTGACTCACTCAGAGCCACTTTACCTCCGCTATCCCGCCTACAGGAAGGATGTGAGGGGCTCCTAAACTAGTCCCGGCATCTCTATATCATCCGGCGAATCCGCATCGCCATTCAGGGGGGTCGGTGGCTGGCCTTTTTTTCACTCGGCGATTATCAGCGGCGCCCACTACTGACTGGCGCTGAAACTTTGCCTCGTCGCTATCAGCGCTGCTGCGGCCAGCGGCGGAAACAGTGATCATTGCTGGGAACGTATCCATTGTTGTGGATGCTGGTCATTTTGCGGCATCCCGCCTGAGCTTTAAGCCCTGCAAACACGAGGTGTTGTTCCGATGCTGCGACGCTGGCCCAAGATTAGAACAACATCGGGTCAAGGTCTCGTTCTCGCTGTGAGCCCAGACCCCGCGGTGATAAAGTCAGGAGAGCAAAACAAGACGCCACGGGCGCGAAGCCCACCAAACGCTGTAAACCGATTCTCACAGGTTGTTAGGTCCTACAAACTGACACCAAAATCTGGGCCAACATTGATTAAACGCTGGGCCAACGCTTCAGATCCTGGCCCGATTTGTGAAGCAGCGTTTTGACATCTTCTTCTTTTGGTTGGTTTTCTCTCACTTGTTCTTCTCAGATGTTGTGCACAGGGATTTCTACATGTCCCTGTCGATGTAGTGTCCACCCTTTAGGTGTCAATTATTTCACTCTCACTTCACAGAACACCATAAAGTAATTAATAGACCTAAATCCCACATAGTGCATTTTTTTAGTTCCTAAGATTATCTTGCGTTTTTTTGATTGATTGATTGATTGATTGAGTGAGTGAGTGAGTGAGTGAGTGAGTGAGTGAGTGAGTGAGTGAGTGAGTGAGTGAGTGAGAGTGAGTGAGTGAGTGAGTGAGTGAGTGAGTGAGTGAGTGAGTGAGTGAGTGAGTGAGTGAGTGAGTGAGTGAGTGAATGAGTGAGTGAGTGAGTGAGTGAGTGAGTGAGTGAGTGAGTGAGTGAGTGAGTGAGTGAGTGAGTGAGTGAGTGAGTGAGTGAGTGAGTGAGTGAGCGAGCGAGTGAGTGAGTATTATGGGAATACCAGAGTGGAAATAGGCTTAAAAAAATTATTCAAAATAGAATTAACTAAACACTTCCGGTCCCTTGATTTTATATTATGGTTTGTTTTGTTACCGCTTAAATATACAAAGTGCATACATATCCACATGGCAGAAAAAATATACCCTGAAAAAGCGTAGAACCCAAACATAAGCAAAAATTCCGAAGATAGATGTTGTTATAAATATAATACATGTAACTGGTATATGTTAAATACAATATTTAAAAACTTACGTAATTTTAGTCTATGGACATGTTCACATCATATGGCCATACTAAAAAGCGAAAATAAAAATACTGTTTTTTTATGATTTTAGCCTGATTGTGTCCTTTTATGAATAATTATGATAAGTAAAAACCTAATATAATACCACTCGCCTTTACATGGCGGTGGCTATGAAGAAATATATTTGTTCAATAGTAGCTTACTAATATTTTTAAATACATGTATACATAATTACTAACTTTTAAAGTGAAGTAGTGTATCTTTTTCGTGATATGTGAGTATTTTGAAATATACAATCACAAAATCATAATGGCATTATAATGAAAATATCATAGCTATATAAGATTGTTCTCGCAGTCCAGGAAGCAGGCTAAAGCCTCGGTCACAAATGTTTTTACGACAAATAGATTCGTACGAGTTTTCATTTCCTAATTTTTTTAGCTTTCGTACGGCGTCATAAACGTTTTCAAACCCTTCTTACGAAATTTCATATGAACACCTTACTTGGACATGTCAAGGGATTTATACCCACAGACATGACAGACATGCCCAGATGGCCGGCGCCTTCGTGTAAAGTTAATGCTGAAACGCCGTGACCTTTTTCTGAGAGTTCCTCTCTCCTCGGTCCAATAGTCCCAAGAGTAACAATGGTTGTGTGTTTGGTCTAATGTCAAACTCTCTATAGCCGGACTATTAATACATTTATACTTAATTAGTAAATTTTAAGGTGAGGAATAGTGTATGTTTGTCGTGATATGTGAGTTGGCCTATTATTAAATATACAATCTCCGTTATGAAAATAAATAAAACTAGAAGGGTCTAGTTTTTGTAAACAAAAAACTGGAGATGTCTCCCTCCAGCAGCATAAACATAAAGGTTGATAGTTAATAGATGTAGTGTCAATGGCTTTTGTAATTAATTTTATTAAATGGCTCCTGTGGACAGTAGAGACTATGTAATAAGCGGAATTTATTAGTCCGTTTTGGAACCACGCCGAAACACAATGTTAACACTCCTAGCAAACACAAGACGTTGATCCAATGCTGGTCCAATGCTGGCCCACTGTCTGAGACGCTGGCCCAGCATCAAACCATCACTGGTTCAACGCCTCGTGTTAGCTGGGGCTGCGTTCAATAGCACGCTGGTCTGGTAGTGCCAAGGACGTTATATAACCTCCTTGGTACTGCTTACTGATGGCGACGAGTTCAAGCAGACACAGACCCAATGTCTGGTAAATGTTGGGCCAGCGTCGCCGGTGCTGGCCAGTATCAATTCAGCCCTAGTCAGTTCTTCATGCTGGCGGTACGGGCATGTTGGAGTACTGGCATGATGCTTTGAACCAAAGTTCGGTTAATGTTGGCCAGCCGTCAGTGACGCTGGCCCACAATCAGCGTGACACCAAGCACAACACGTTAACCCAATCCTAGGCTAATGTTGGCTCAGCGTCGTAGACTGTGGGCCAACATTAGCCCTGCATTGTGTCAACATCTCGTGTTTGACCGCCTGCACGATAGAAAGTGCTGTACAGAAATGAATGGGAGACACAGACTCACAGAACGTGACAGAAACACTGAGTGGACAGAGGCTCAGACTCAGAATTATACATAAACAAAAACAATTTAAATGTATTACGACCAGGAGACCCGTACTAAGACGCTTTTAGGTCGCTAGCGCACGGGCCACCCATGAAATTAACAAAGAAAACATGTATTTTTTTATAATAATTAGGCAGAAAAATCATCAAATACAGTAAAAACAACAAAACATTTTCGGTACAATATAGTATCAGCATAATAGTAGTCTACAGAAAAACTTATGCAGACAAAAAACCAGCATCAAAACAACACCTATGCAAGAACTACCCAGCAGACAAGCGACGCCAAACCAACGTTGGTTCAACGCTGGTCCACCGTCTACGACACTGGAGCAACGCCACTCCAAAATCGATTCAACATCTCGCGTCCGCCGGGCACCCACATTTGAAAATCCCACGGCAAAACTCGAGACCACGACCAAAGAGGCTCCATTGCTGGGCCACCGTTTAGGACGCCGCCCCAACAATAAAACAACATCAGTCTGCTGGACGAGTCCCCCGGGCAATGCAGGCATCAGCAAGCAAAAACCTTGACCCAATGTCGACCCGGAGCTGGCCCATCGTCTACGACGATGACCAAACGTCGCGCCGGCACAGGCCCAGAGCCTCCACAGCAAACACGAAATGTCCAGTCAATGTCGGTACAATGTTGTCCCATCGTCTTCGACGCTGACCCAACACTGCACCAGCACCGGCCGCACGCTCACACGGGGCCTACAAATGCAGCTACACGCTGAAGATGAAGTGAATAACTCAACCACAATACTAGACAAAAGCGGGACAATGCCTCACTGAAGATAAGACACAAAAGAAAAATGTTGACACATTTAACCATCTATTTACCAGGGACTCATATGAGCAAGCACAACAGAATAAATCTTAATTTTGGGGTTGAAAATTATAAATACAATTTTAATTTCCCCTGAAAAATAGCCCAGTATACACCTAACGCATTAATGTAACAATTTTACAATAGTAAGTAACATTTCTAGAAGAAATCTATCTATATACATTGTTGGTTTTAACATCTAACCTGCAAAGCGACAGTCTGTGACTTGATTTGTAATGCATGATTATGAAAACAAAGTGCGTTTTAGGCAGTAAGAGTAGAAAAATAGGTTGAATAACCATGTATATTTAAACAAAAAACTTACATGGCTGGCATAACTCAAAGGTTAAAATACACCGATATTTTAGTAATAATAATAATAACGCTAAAATCCAGAGAAATCTGGTAAAATCAGCTGATAACACCCAGGACCGGAAACGACGCTCGATAAGATCAGACATCTCCCGGTTGACTCATCAAATTTATCCTTTTTTTCACTATTTAGAACCACTTGACCGTTGCTGCCTTGTTTAATCTAAATTATTAAACCTGCGTAGAAGCTATAAATTAACAAATTAGATTATTTTTCGATCCTAAAGCTGCTAATTTTTGCTCTTTTATTGATACGATTTTCGCTGGCTCATTTCGAACAGTGCACCGTGTGATCAAATGACACCCAAAAACAAAACGGCGGCACAATATGTAAACATCACCGCCGTCATGAAACATTTTTTGGTTGTGTTTCCAGCCAGTTTAGTCCTCACTCGAATTGAGTCAGAGGACATTAGAGGTGTAAATTACCCTCACGAAATTCCCTTTCTCCATGAATACACTCTGTACAGGGAAGATGATATTCTTTTTACATCACCGGTACTTGATTTCGGCCCCCCGGCAATACATGTTCGTGTTTTTCTCAATTCTCGCATTTTTCGTGGGGTAAAACCTATTTTCAGGCTATGTCCTATAGTCTTGTATCAAGTCAGCCCAGCCCACCTAAATTAGATTTTGATTCAGCCTTATTTTTAATTTTACTTTCTGGCCAGGTCGAAGTTAAAGGTGTAGTCAACTGTCAAAAATTCGCAGGACAAGGGTCCCCCAGAAGGCAATAGTGCCCGTGGGTAAGCCAAAGCCTTATTCCATAATAATACTAAATATGCGTTTCATACCCAAGCCTCATTAAGAGCAAGTTCTCTAATCACAGCAAGTTCATATATACTTGAGCGACATCTATGAGTTAATAATTCAAAGCCCTTGTCTTTTGCCCCTACTTGGTCGCCTACTTGCAAACAAACTGACTGTATTACTGCGGGGATTTGGAAACTGCTTGACCCCCAATTTTGTATTGTCACCCAGTAAACACAAAACATTTGTATGACTTTATGCAATGTTGGACCAACGTCGAAGACGTTGGGCCGACATCGCATAAATGTCATACAAATGTCTTGCGTTTGCTGGGCAGGAGGACTTTCTCTCAAACATTGTACATTTATCTAATGTTGGTTCAATGTTGGGCCAGCGTCGCAGACGTTGGCCTAACATTAAAACAGCATTGGATCAATGTCTCGTTTGAGTAGTATCTTGTAATCAGTTCAGTGGCTATATTAATGCCGTCAATCTGTACTCAATAGGCTACTGTTGGCCTACACTTGACCGTCCCAGGCATGCGCGTTTTGAAGCTGAATGATTCTTTAATTCAGGTCCTCCCATGTCTGGAAGCCTAATTTTGTCATCGATCTTCCCATGTGGCTATTGCGTAGACCCGGTCACATGGGAGCAGCGTGGAATTTGCTGTGATAGTTGTGATATGTGGTTTCACAAAGATTGCGTCGACATGGGATCCTTCACCTTCCTGGCATATTCCACAACAAACGTCTCGTGGATATGCTGTCGATGCAATCATCCAAATTTTGCTCGAAATTTATTCCATTCGTTTGAAATTGAAACCACTAATAATTTTGACAATCTAAATTTTAGTGGCTCTGAGAACTCCAATTCACCGAATTCAGATTTCGCTCCCACACAGCACAGTAGTCCAATTCCCCCCTTTAGGCCTATAAACCGTCAAAGAAACTGGCGTACTTTATTAATAAATTGCAGAAGCCTAAAGGGGAAAGTAGCAAATTTTTGAGCATCTCTAAATTACTACAAACCTGATAGTATCCTCAGCACTGAATCTTGGCTTGACAAGGATACCACTACCAGTGAAATTTTCCCTCCTGAATACCAAGTTTTGCGTAAAGATCAAAATTCGAAAGCCCGAGGAGGAGGAGTCTTTATTGCTGTCAGAAAACATTATGACATGACCCTCCTCCTCGGGTGTTTTTATAGACCTACTGACGCCAAAATTAGTACATTAGAAGAACTTGTGAAATCTTTAGACCTCATGCCAAAAAATTCAAATCAGACCATTGTCCTGGGAGGTGATTTCAACCTGCCTGGTATTGACTGGGACAATGGAGTAGTAAATCCTAAAGCAGCAAACAAATCACAATGCGAGCTGCTTTTGTCAAGCCTAGATACGCATGCCTTGGCCCAAATTCATAAAGAACTAACTAGAAAAGAAAATATTTTGGACCTCCTGATCACAAATAAAGCCGGTTTGATAAAAGCTCGGATCACTGTGCTGTTGTGACCGAACTGGATATTGACCCACCCTACCGTCGTACAAAACCCTACCCAGTGCGTCAGTTCAAAAAGGCTAATTGGGAAGCTATCAGGCAACAAATTAGGAGCTGCTGGACCTTCTTTTCAGAAAACAGTCCCAGCCGTTCTGTTAATTAAAATTGGTTGAAACTTAAATCCATCCTAAACTAATGCCTGGACAAATTTATACCAACTAAAATGACTTCCCCTCGGGAAAATCTACCTTGGCTATCCAAATCACTCCTTGCATCTATTCGGAAAAAAACATCTTTATATAGCAAAGCCAAGCGTACGAATAAAGCTGACCTTTGGGCAAAATATAAATTATGCAAACGGCAGACCCAGCGTGCCATCAGGTCTGCCAGGTGGTCTTTTTTGAAAAACAAACTTTCTGAATCTTTAGAACAAAAAAAATCAAAACCACTTTGGCGTTACATTAAATCTAAACGTCAGGATGGAAATGGTGTCTCTCCCTTGAAGGAAAACGGCCAGCTGCATTCAGATAGCAGACGTAAGGCCGAAATACTAAACAACCAATTTTGGTCAGTTTTTACCTCGGAAGACACCAAGAATATACCTAAATTACCAGGACCGCCAAATACTGAAATGCCTAAATTCGAAATTACCGTCCAAGGTGTAACTAAATTACTTGAGGGTTTAAACGGCGGAAAGGCATCCGGGCCGGACGAGCTCCCGAACTTGATTCTGAATAATGCTGCCAACGAAATATCTCCCTTTCTAAAAATTATTTTCGACCAATCTCTAAAGACGGGCAAATTACCAGATGACTGGGTAGAGGCTAATGTTGCCCCTGTCTTCAAAAAAGGGGATTGGCACTATCCGGCAAACTACAGGCCGATATCCCTCACATGTGTTTGTGCCAAACTACTCGAACACATCATTTGTAAACAAATTATGTCCCATTTTTCGGAAAACAAAATTTTAACACCTGTACAACATGGCTTTCGATCAAAACACAGCCAGCTTTTGATTACAACTGATGAATTCATTCAAAATTTTGGAAGCAAGACACAAACAGATGTTGTTGTCTTGGATTTTAGTAAGGCCTTTGACGTTGTCCCCCACCAACGTCTCTTGCACAAACTTGACCACTATGGAATTCGGGGAACAACTCTTAATTGGATTCAAAATTTTCTGACCAATAGAACCCAAAAAGTAGTAGTTGATGGCAGCTCTTCAGAATCAGCTCGCGTGAGGTCAGGTGTGCCCCAGGGTACTGTTCTCGGACCCCTACTCTTTGTCACGCAAAATTATAGACAAACAACCAGTGTGACATCTCTCATTCAGAACCTGGGCTGGACTGACTTGAAAACAAGACGTAAAAATTCTAGACTTGTAAGCATTTTCAAAATTTTAAATGAGCTAGTCGAAATTCCTATCAATGACCGTTTAATCCCAGCGGACAGAAGAACACGTGGTGGGCAAAATCAGGCCTATAAACATCTTAGAGCTAACACCACACTGGGACAAAATTCTTTTTGGCATCGAACTATCCCTGATTGGAATTCTCTTCCGGCAGCTGCCATAGAATCAAAAACTATGGCAGCGTTCAAGAGTCAGTTGGTTGACTAAGTCCACCAGCCCTTCCCCCCTCCAGCCTGATACTCCAAAAAGGAGGTGCTGCTGGAGTACCAAGTCAAATAGACTTTAATTTAGTCCAACCGTCCAAACAAATGTGCAGCAGACCATTTAGTTATTCATACAAACATAACAATTTTCAATACTATAGTGAATATTGTAATTTGTTTTGATTTTTTCTTTCAAGTTAGGGTGGCAGCTGTTTATTATGATAGGAGTACTGTCTAGAAGGCTCTTTTTAGCAAATTCATGATATATTCGAATAGGCTGTAACTCATGCCTTTTTCTAGTTCCATATTGGTGTATATTTTCTGAGAAAGATAATGAGAGAAAATAATCAGGTAGAGTGACAATAAGTCGATAGTAAAATTTAAGTTGTTGAAGTCTAAAAATATCTTCCACTTTAAGTATGTTAAGATTTTTAAATAAGGGTTCCGTGTGGGCGAGATATTTACTTAATGTAATTACCCGTATTGCTCTTTTTTGTAACTGTGTTATGCTTTTATGGTGATGACCCCATACGAGTATCATGTAGTTTATATGTGGCAAAATAATAGTGTTATATAACAAAAGTGAAATATTCTGTGGTAGCACAAGTTTCAATTGATTTAAAATGCCAATCTTACTGGCAATTCTACTTGCGATCTTGGAAACATGACTTGTCCAATGTTGTTGTCTTGGATTTTAGTAAGGCCTTTGACGTTGTCCCCCACCAACGTCTCTTGCACAAACTTGACCACTATGGAATTCGGGGAACAACTCCTAATTGGATTCAAAATTTTCTGACCAATAGAACCCAAAAAGTAGTAGTTGATGGCAGCTCTTCAGAATCAGCTCGCGTGAGGTCAGGTGTGCCCCAGGGCACTGTTCTCGGACCCCTACTCTTTTTGACCTATATTAATGACCTCCCTTCCACGGTCTCCTCGCAGGTTCGTCTTTTTGCAGATGACTGCCTCCTGTATCGCCCGATAAAATGTCGAGCAGATCAGGAGCAGCTGCAGAGAGACCTATCTGCGTTACAGGACTGGGCAGATCGATGGGGGATGTGTTTCAACCCCTCGAAATGCTCGGTCCTGAGGGTGTCCAGGCCGAAATAAAAAAATCTGGAATTTGAGTACACCCTTAAAGGCGAAACACTAGTGAACGTTTCATCAACACTATATCTTGGTGTTTGCCTTAGCGAGACCCTGGAATGGGAGGCCCACATTAACAGAATTACAAGTAAAGCAAATTCCACTCTGGGCTTCCTTCGGAGGAACCTGAAGGCATGACCCCCTAAACTAAGGGAGACTCCCTATTTCTCCCTGGTCAGATCATCCTTAGAATACTCTTCAGCAGTTTGGGACCCCTTTAGACAAAAAGATATTGAAAGCTTAGAAAAAATTCAAAGATCAGCAGCAAGATTTGTCACCCAAAATTATAGACAAACAGCCAGTGTGACATCTCTCATTCAGAACCTGGGCTGGACTGACTTGAAAACAAGACGTAAAAATTCTAGACTTGTAAGCATTTTCAAAATTTTAAATGAGCTAGTCGAAATTCCTATCAATGACCGTTTAATCCCAGCGGACAGAAGAACACGTGGTGGGCAAAATTAGGCCTATAAACATCTTAGAGCTAACACCACACTGGGACAAAATTCTTTTTGGCATCGAACTATCCCTGATTGGAATTCTCTTCCAGCAGCTGCCATAGAATCAAAAACTATGGCAGCGTTCAAGAGTCAGTTGGTTGACTAAGTCCACCAGCCCTTTCCGCCCTCCAGCCTGATACTCCAAAAAGGAGGTGCTGCTGGAGTACCAAGTCAAATAGACTTTAATTTAGTCCAACCGTCCAAACAAATGTGCAGCGGACCATTTAGTTATTCATACAAACATAACAATTTTCAATACTATAGTGAATATTGTATTTTGTTTTGATTTTTTCTTTCAAGTTAGGGTGGCAGCTGTTTATTATGATAGGAGTACTGTCTAGAAGGCTCTTTTTAGCAAATTCATGATATATTCGAATAGGCTGTAACTCATGCCTTTTTCTAGTTCCATATTGGTGTATATTTTCTGAGAAAGATAATGAGAGAAAATAATCAGGTATAGTGACAATAAGTCGATAGTAAAATTTAAGTTGTTGAAGTCTAAAAATATCTTCCACTTTAAGTATGTTAAGATTTTTAAATAAGGGTTCCGTGTGGGCGAGATATTTACTTAATGTAATTACCCGTATTGCTCTTTTTTGTAACTGTGTTATGCTTTTATGGTGATGACCCCATACGAGTATCATGTAGTTTATATGTGGCAAAATAATAGTGTTATATAACAAAAGTGAAATATTCTGTGGTAGCACAAGTTTCAATTGATTTAAAATGCCAATCTTACTGGCAATTCTACTTGCGATCTTGGAAACATGACTTGTCCAATTTAGATTTTCATTTAAAGTTAATCCCAAATAGGTAAAATCTTTGACATGTTTTATTGGAGTATTACTTATATTTAAGTTCGGTATAAAAATTATTTTCTGTGCACTATGAAATATAATGAAATTTGATGTTTAGTGATATTTATAGAAAGCATATTCAAACACAATCATATATAAATTTTCTTTAATTCAGCATTTAAAATATGGACATCCTTATTGTTCTTTATATTATATTTGCTAATGAAAGCCGTATCATCAGCAAACAAAATAAAACGAAAGAAATCACTGGAATTAACAATATCGTTTATAGAAATCAAGAATAAAAGTGGACCCAGAATTGACCCTTAGGGGACACAGGTTGTGATGGGCAGCATGTTAGATTTTACTGAGTCGATCTCGACATATTGTTGTCTAGTTGACAAATAACTGTGGAAAAAATCGTGTGTAATATTTTCAACTCCGTAATATTCAAGTTTACGTAGCAAAATGTTATGATTTATGGTATCAAATGCTTTGGAAAGATCAATGAAAATAGGTAAACCAACATGTCCCCGCCTCTGTGTACAGAGGGGAGACATAATAATACGGATGCCGGCCATCTTGAAAATAGGTTAAATTGAACGCCGTGGGACATTGTTTTAACTGGTAACACGTGAAATGTCAAAATATACATGAGGGCCGCTACAACTGGCATTGGAATTTAGTTTTAGGGGGGGGGGGGGTTGCATGGGGACCTAGTTTGGCTGACAGACTACAGCGTTGTTGACGGAACTAATGTACGCCGCTGGCTACTGCTCACAGATTATTGCTAGGGAAGCTAGGTGACCTCACTAACAACTCATCGTCACGAAGTTGCACCAAAAATCCGGTACACTCTTTGGCAAACATATTTTAGTGCTTGAAGTTGATTCAGCTTATCAAAAATGCACGCGAATGAACGAGTGAATGAATGAATGAATGGTTTAAAGCACCTCTGAGCTTGTCATACAGGGATTTAGGGGCATTAGAAGTTTTATCAATCAATCAATCAATCAGGTATGGGTCAACTGGTGGAAGAACACCGGTCATGATCTGGATAGTTGCAGACCAAGGGCCCTATACCTGTTTTGTGTGAACGAGTTCGCTGTGCAAAAAGCGCAGACAGACTGTTATTTAATTTGAATACACTCTCGACTCTTGATTTATTGTGTTCTCTGCTGTGAGAGCCATTATTCATCTTCACCCAGAGAAACCTAATTGTCCCTCCAATTCTCTCCCTCACACACAGTCCCGGGAAGCATGAGACGCTGACCCAATGCTGGTTTAATGATGGTCCATCGTCCACGACGCTGGCCCACCTTTAAACCAGCATTGGGTCAGCGTCTTGTGTTTTCTGGGGTGTATTCTGACAGGCTCTGGGCGTACGGAGATAAGATCAGTCCATGCGGCCACACCCTTATACCCATTAACTGTTTCAGTGCCGTGTTATCCCCTAACATTTTCCCTCACTGAATCGTTACTGTACATTAAAATGACACACAAAATTGTACGAATGAACTTTAATGCTTTCATCATGCAATGCCATCAATTATTTCCAGCGATCTTTTTCAATGAAAATAATCTAAAGATAAATCTTCGGAATAAGGAATGAGTCGTCCCATGGGGATGGCGATAATCATATGAAACCTGGTTGTGATGGGCAGCATGTTAGATTTTACTGAGTCGATCTCGACATATTGTTGTCTAGTTGACAAATAACTGTGGAAAAAATCGTGTGTAATATTTTCAACTCCGTAATATTCAAGTTTACGTAGCAAAATGTTATGATTTATGGTATCAAATGCTTTGGAAAGATCAATGAAAATAGGTAAACCAACATGTCCCCGCCTCTGTGTACAGAGGGGAGACATAATAATACGGATGCCGGCCATCTTGAAAATAGGTTAAATTGAACGCCGTGGGACATTGTTTTAACTGGTAACACGTGAAATGTCAAAATATACATGAGGGCCGCTACAACTGGCATTGGAATTTAGTTTTAGGGGGGGGGGGGGGGTTGCATGGGGACCTAGTTTGGCTGACAGACTACAGCGTTGTTGACGGAACTAATGTACGCCGCTGGCTACTGCTCACAGATTATTGCTAGGGAAGCTAGGTGACCTCACTAACAACTCATCGTCACGAAGTTGCACCAAAAATCCGGTACACTCTTTGGCAAACATATTTTAGTGCTTGAAGTTGATTCAGCTTATCAAAAATGCACGCGAATGAACGAGTGAATGAATGAATGAATGGTTTAAAGCACCTCTGAGCTTGTCATACAGGGATTTAGGGGCATTAGAAGTTTTATCAATCAATCAATCAATCAGGTATAGGTCAACTGGTGGAAGAACACCGGTCATGATCTGGATAGTTGCAGACCAAGGGCCCTATACCTGTTTTGTGTGAACGAGTTCGCTGTGCAAAAAGCGCAGACAGACTGTTATTTAATTTGAATACACTCTCGACTCTTGATTTATTGTGTTCTCTGCTGTGAGAGCCATTATTCATCTTCACCCAGAGAAACCTAATTGTCCCTCCAATTCTCTCCCTCACACACAGTCCCGGGAAGCATGAGACGCTGACCCAATGCTGGTTTAATGATGGTCCATCGTCCACGACGCTGGCCCACCTTTAAACCAGCATTGGGTCAGCGTCTTGTGTTTTCTGGGGTGTATTCTGACAGGCTCTGGGCGTACGGAGATAAGATCAGTCCATGCGGCCACACCCTTATACCCATTAACTGTTTCAGTGCCGTGTTATCCCCTAACATTTTCCCTCACTGAATCGTTACTGTACATTAAAATGACACACAAAATTGTACGAATGAACTTTAATGCTTTCATCATGCAATGCCATCAATTATTTCCAGCGATCTTTTTCAATGAAAATAATCTAAAGATAAATCTTCGGAATAAGGAATGAGTCGTCCCATGGGGATGACGATAATCATATGAAACCTGGCCTGGAAAACCCACGGTAGAGGCATGGATGTGCAACGGAATTTTAGAAATACATAAGCGTTGTATGCTGCACATGTACTAAAATTTTAAAATCTATCTTAAGCGGATACGTGAGCTATATGTAGGCGGTATATATCTGGGTAGTTTAATTCCATGGCGATCTGTGAAGGCTTGTTCTACTGGTATGATGTTTGTTGATTGATAAAGATTAAGTTTTTGATGTTATATTGTAATTGTTGAGGGACTTCTGCTGGTGTGGTGTTTATTGGGTGTGGGTATCCTCGAGTGTTCATTTGAAGAAAATTTAAATTTTAGCTATTGTCATTCATTCTTATCATATTGATGAACAACACTGACAATGACCAGAAGAGACTATTAATATATAGTACATACTCGTAGATCCTTTGTTTCACCAAGGGTACGTTTTATACAGAACGTCTTTAGCGTCACCATAACTTAATTCCCCCTCGATATTTAAACACACGTTTGAGTATTGGTGAAATAAGTAGTTTTAATGCTACTTGTACTAGTCTTATACATCGGTAGATAATTTTTGCTTGGCCTTTGTTTGGCCATTGGTACCACGATTTCGTTGAGAATAGATAACCCCCGGAGTGACATGCAAATGTCGCTGGAACCTATGAATGCACCACGGGATATTCCACAGAATATGGACGCGAACCAGTTTAGCTCCACGGTATAATGGAGGTTTCATTCTCCTATCAGCATGGCTGCTTGACTTGATAAAAGGCACCATCTTGTCGTGTGCGGGGCCTTTAGCGTTAGTCACCGGTTTTACCAACCCCCAGTCAGTTCGTATTGGGAAATTTGATTAATTTTATGACCCTTACTTTTGTGTGCAGATCAGTGTCCATGTTGTTTTGTTGGGGATTGGCGACTTATATGTTCGACAAACATGAAATACTAGATTTACAATATAATCTACATACCAACTACGAGACACATACAGCTGAGCTGAAATGCTATTTTCAAATTATTGACACAATTATACTCCATGACTACCAACTACAATAATTATACTGAATCAACAATCGAGTGGTTTGAAACAATCCAATTGTATTTAGCGAATGTGGGGTTAGCCTATATGTCAAAGTTCATCTGAACTTAAAGGGACCCCTTGGGATGAGACATTTTCAATGTTGTCAATTTTGAAAATTTAATTTATATGAAGCTATATAACCTACTGATCTTAACTGAAAATACAAAAAAGTCATGTAAACAAAACAAGTCAGCAATATACGGCACTTTACACCACATATTCCCACGTCTTGGACGGTAAGATCAAAGCAATTGCCGCTAATTGGTGTCTTATAGTCAGGACATTGGGGGACACACCTGCAGCACTGATGGTCTGCTCAACGCTGGGCCGACGGCATCAACTTGTGACCCAATGCTGTGCTAGCATTCAACCATCTTTTAGAAGAACTCATTGGGTTTTGTCCGAATTCTTTTAAATAGTGTTAGAAAAGGTTTTTAAAAATCTAAAATTCCTGAAAAAATTAAAGAATGCTCTGTGGGATACACTACTTCATTACAACATTAAAAACGAAAATTGATGTCATCATACTGAGTCGCTTTAAGTGCCAACAAACTGATTGTCTGTTAACTTATTCTCTCATAAATATTAATAGCTGTTGCACCATCATGTTAACCCTCTGCTACGTTATCTTATTTGAATTTTCACCCACTTGACCCCACAACTTCTAGTTGGTAAAAAATAATCATATTTATGAAATTTGATAAGAAACATCTTAAAGCTAACATCTTAAAGTCTAAATGCTAATTTATTTCCCAATATCAGTGATATGATCGGTTAATGCTAAAAATTAATACAAAAAATAATAAATTATCACTGAAAATGCATTGACCCTTTTTTCCAAGCTTCAAAATCCCACATTCGGCAACTCTTGAATCCTGGATGTGATAAAATATTAAACATGGCATAGTAGCCTACATATATACTTGGTAATTCAATCACTTTTATCTCCACATATATATTAAAAGCCTGCACATAGTAATTCTCCATTTTACTTAAATATAATTTTAATGACAAGAATGCTTGATCGAAATTTCTTTTTAGCTAACTCGGATCGACTTCCTGGATCAGAATTAAGTGTGAGGAGCGCGCAGCGCGGGGCCCTGCGCGAAATTAACGTCAATACACTGGTCTCAACCTTAACTCGACAAGGCCGCCATTAACGTGATCACCTGGTCACATTGAGAAGAGAGAAACAATGTTGTTTCTCTGAAAACCCCACAAGTGAACAGCGGGGTTGGTAACAAGGACGCATGCATGACTGGTGAGGCAGTCAGGCGCCCTAGCCATTGCGCCACGTCCCCTTCTCCGGAATTAAGTATTGGACAGAGCTTGTTTTATAACGTGTTTTTTCTGATGTAAGGTGGTGGCATTGTGCCTGATTGGTGTTAGTACATGCACGTGTGTAGCTGTGGTTCATAGAAGTGGAGAGACTGTTGTACAGCCCGTCTTAAAATTTCATGAAATCACAAGGAGTTGACCCGGTACCGCTTTAATATTGGATCAGCGCCACAGACCACTGCAGGATAACTTCTACTATATTGGGAAAATTTATTATATCATGGGAGCACATTGAGTGTAATATCATCTATATTGAAAACAGCCCAGAACTAGTGTAATTTCCAGTTCTCATTTTTACAATAACTGATAATTCGAAGTTTAAAATGTTATGATAATTCATAGAACAGGTCGGCGTGACATAATTATACTCCGATTATTTAGCTAAACCTAAATCACTTTACTCATTTTATCCATTATATTTTTCAAATCATAGATCAAAATGGCATTAATTATTGTGCTCCATTACCATTATCAATTAATTATCAATATCATCATTGATTATTGTACACACTTATCAATATATTATCATTATATTATAATATCGTACCACACAACAAACATTATACCCCAAAAATTATATAATATGTGATGACGGTCGTGGTGAACCATTAGTAAAGTGACAGTTGACATTAAGGACAAGGTCAGTCAGTTGTCAAATCTTCAGAAAGCTAGATAATTCGTCGATGTGGGTTGGACTATATAATTATGTGACCGATCATTTGACATATCGAGCTCCTATTCCAGATTATTTCCTCGTAGTGCGCGGCAGTTGTGAAGGTCAATGAATTAGACCGTCTGATCCTTATAGCCATTAAATGCTAGATTGTGTTGAATTAATGTAATTCAGTTATTCCACATAAAACAAATCTCCTCAGTTTAATTGTTCAGCCAATATAACTCAAATAAATCCTTCATTTGACCTGCATAGTCCGTATACATGACGGAAAGTGTTGCTTGTCATCACTTGCGTGGTACAATAACTGTATCATCGTATACCAGCTTCTAATCCTTTATAAAGTCTATCTAATAACTTTGAATTTTAAACTGCCGCCCTATTTGAAAATTATCATTATTCGGGAATATGTTTTACTTCTTAGACTGAGAAATGATACATTTTTTGATAAATTATGTCTCAATAAAAATACTCTTTGGAGATTAAACTGTACAATCTGGAAAGCGTTTCCGGTGAACTCCCACTTTCTGGAAGCGTGACATGAATGCCTCTTTGTTTTTTGAAGTGGAACCTTTCATCGCTATGTTTGTGGGTAACAACATATTATTTATCTAGCTCGCGACATATTGATTCTATCGTAGGACTTGGAGAAACAGGAAGCAGTTTAAGTGAGGGATTAATCCTGAATCTTTTCATAAAATATGCCTCGAGCTAAAATATAATCATATTAATCGAGATTCAACAACAATTCGACGACAAACAAATTGACATTTCGACTGACCAATCTGAACAGCTGTATATACGTTTCACAAACAGGATCTTTGTGTGTTAAGTATGACGTAGGGGAGGAGTGAAGGAGGCGTACAATTAGACTTCGTCTGAGATTTATCCGTGAAATTAAGATACTGCATGTATTGGCAATAAGTGTGATGTCGGATAGGTCACATGGGAGTGTAATCTTAGTGGGACAGGCCAGTAAGTTGTCTCGGATGTGTCACTGGTGACCAGATTACGTCAACAACTCGATCCACGGTAGTGCTCCCAGAACTACGTGCGCTGAAGTGCAGAACATCAGTAGAAAATAAGGTGAACATCTGTAGGAAATTGTGCGCACTATTTATCATCTGATTAGGCTATATATGCAAAGTCATTTTTACAGCTTCCCGGCAAACATGAGACATTCCAGTTTATTTGATGTTGGTCTAGCGTCGCAGACGGTGGGCCAACATTACATCAACATTGGGCGAACGTCTCGTGTTTGCTGGGTTTTAGTTTAACTTCGTATTAAATTATTTGTTCACTTCTTAATATGTTATACAGGAAATATTATGCTTTATTTGTGAGGTGTGCTGAACATTACCCCATTTAGAACAATCAGTTGTAATGAGGTCCTTAGAAAACGTATTTTCGCGGCGTAGGAGGTAGGCTGAACACTAAAAACGCTGTGCTAATGTCGTCGGTCAACAGTTGGGTCCACGGTATTAATTGAGTTATAGCGCGTTGTTTATTTAATTTTGAGCATGATTATCCCGCGTGTTGCTGGCCATTTGTTAATATGACCTTATAGTTGACGTGGACAGTCTCCATGTGGGATAATTAGCGAACAGTCTTGACACCAATCATCAGACGTCCATTCTTATTATTATTAAGTGTTGACCTTTATTTCAAGAGCAGATATGGAGAGCTCATCGTCGTCACGCAACCTCCTCATTTTGCAATCCAGTTTGACCTTGTTCTATCGAAGAAGAACACGTAAACATGAATAATATACCGCTTTGCTGCTAGACTGTCTTTATAAAATAAAGATAACAACCTTTAATATCCATTTCTACAGATTGGATGTAATTTTGCCACAAAAATCCACACTCGACTTGTCGATCGGGCAAAACGAGATATAATGATCATAGTTATAGGCCTATAATATCCTGGATTTAGTGAAGGACGGTTTAAAAATAAGATTAAATCTATACATTATGTCACTATAGCCTACTAATGGCGGTTGTGAGTTTAATATAGTTATAATTAAAATAGCTCTAAACAGGAAAATGATTAATTGAAAAGGACCTTCTACCGCAGCTGAAGGTCTAGCGATGTAACCGCAGCTTTTTTTTCAACATGTTTAATCATTTACTACATTATTTGTCAATCATTTTTCTTTGAATTTGATATAATTTTGTTCTTTTGTGGCCTATCATTTGTGGATATTTTACTTAATCCGACAATAATAGATAATCAATGTTTCGTAAGTGTACTTTCGTAATCGCTCACATTTACTCATGCATCACTGAAAACAAAAAAACGTTGTGACAACAAGACATAATTCAAATGCAAGAACGTACAGTTTTGTATTTTCATCCATAATCGTCTCCTTTGATATGAAATGGCCTATCTGCCACTTTACAAAGTGGCAGATACACCTTTTCATATACAAGAAGACGCATTGTGTCATCAATTGTTACAGAGGACGCTGGACCGATGTACAGTCTATGCCATTTGATTATGACATTGTTTATTTGTGTTTATCAATTCTATTTTACAATTTTCAACAATCGTCATCACAAACGAATTGATCACAATAATTTAATAATACGATATCAAAAAAAGTAAATATGAGTCCACAATTTTTCAACTTATTAACTTAGAAAATGCCAGTAAATGATTCCTATATGTTGCAATAATTGTAGTTTCAGTGATACAATTCGTTAGATTATTTTGTATTTTATATCATACATGCATGTATTTTCTTTTTTTCTTTTTGTCAACCCATCAGTTTTCACTGTTCTCATCCTTAATGCTTCTTTGATCGGTTTGTATATCTCTCTCTTGCCATGGGTTAGAGTTGATTGATATCTTATGTGAATAAACACACTTTATTGTTTATTTTATTTGTATTTATAGCAGATAAACGATGGACATACATTATTATTACTCCATTACATAGTGTTATTTTTTTAATAACTCAAACAGTGGTGAGATTATAGACTATGTACAGTGAAACCAAATTTCCACGTGTGTATTGAGTTTCGTTCCACTACTTTTGTCATGTGTTAGCCCTTCGGAGCTGGTGACACTAATAAATGATTTAAACTGTTTTTTCCAATCTTTATTAAAAAATATTGACCGAAATTTACTAAAGTATGTTTTTTTTATATTATTAACCAGCTGTCGTTTGCATCAGCAATGTCAGCTTTAAATGGGTGAAAAAATACAAGGAATTCTGCCCCTTTTTAATCGCACTGAAGAAGATCGACGTCACTATTTATAAATGAAAATATTATTACAACGACAGTGGTTTGTGCGAAATTGCATGACACCTAACATATTAAAACACATTTGTTTGTTTTCGAGCATATCAATACGCTAATTGTGGGTTGCTATGGCAACCATGTTTGACATAGCATAAATATTTTTTTTCTTTTGAAACTACTGATGTAAAGATTTATTTATGGTCGTCAACATTACTTAATATTCCCCATGTTTATTTAAAATAATGTAGTAAGTGAATAGACTGTTTCAATGGAGTTTTAAAACGCGAAATCAACACTTTCAGATTCAGTGAACAGATTAGCTATTAGCTATATAGGTTCAGAGTGGTTTTGTACAGTAACCAGAGTGTCAATGACACAGAAGCTCACCCTTAATTAGTGCAAGTTGATTAAGACTTAAAATTTCTGAAATAATCCGTGAGGCAGTTCTATACACAGGCACAAGCTCTTTCAAATAAACCGAGCAAAATTTAATTCGGATAAGAGGAAGGAGAAACATTTATTGTGAGTTTTGGACAGAGTGCCCTAATTGTGTCTCAATTAGGTCATAAGCTAATTAATAATTAAAATTTCTCAAATTCGTGAAGCATTTTAATGCACAGGCCCAAGCTCTTTTAAACAGACCAAACAAAATTGAAATCGGATAAAAATTGAGGGAGGAGAAGCATTTCTTGTGAATTGTGTACAGAGTGCCATAAGTGGGTCTTAATTAGGTCATAAGTTATTTTATAATTAAAATTTCTCAAATCCGTGAGGAAAATTTATTGCACAGGCCCAAGCTCTTTCAAACAAACCAAACAGAATTGCAATCGGATAAGAATTGAGGGAGAAGAAGCATTTTTTGTGAATTGTTGACATACGATAGACGACAGACGACAGACAACAGACGCAACACGATGGCATAAGCTCATCTAGGCCTAAAGGCCGGAAAAGGCCGGATGAGCTAACCAGAGTGTCAATGACACAGAAGGTCATCCCTAATTAGGGCAAGTTGATTACGAAATACAATTTCTGAAATCCACGAGGCAGTTCTATGCACATGCACGAGCTCTTTCAAATAAACTAAACAAAATTGAAATCGGATAAGAATTGAGGAAGGAGAAGCATTTTTTGTGAATTGTGGACAGAGTGCCCTAATTGGGTCTCAATTAGGTCATTATATTAATTAATAATTAAAATTTTTGAAATCCGTGAGGACATTTAATGCACAGGCCCGCGTTATTTGAAACAAACCAAACAGAGTTGATCTCGCATAAGAATTGAGGGAGAAGCATTTCTTGTGAATTGTGGACAGACGACAGACGCCAGACAACAAAAGACTGACGCCAGACGCAACACGATGGCATAAGCTCATCTAGGCCTAATGGCCGGATGAGCTAAATGAGCTAAAAAGTGATTCGCGTCTCAAAAAGCGGGAGTGGTTTGCTATAATCAATTGCAATGATAATGGTAAATGGTTAAGCAGTAGCCTGTGGCAGTGGGGCATACATTGGGACTGGGGTATGTGATGGGGGTCATTGAGGTGGTCCCGAACCGAGACTGTTACACATATGCCTATAATCCACATGATAACAAAATGGCTACTAGTATAGTATCAGGTACGTCTACAAATAAAACGATATAGCACATTTAAAGCTATAGTGTGCGTGCGTGCCATTAATATAACGTGATCGCCTAGTCACATTAAGAAGGGAGAAACAAGAATATTTCTCTGATAAACCTAAGGCCACTTTTAGTCCAGGGGTGGCATAAATTCGTAACAAGCTGATTTATTCAGGATCTACTCAGAATACAGTCCTTAAAAACATATTAAAAGTCTCCAAGCATCCGAGCTCGAGAAAGCACCCAAATTCAAGATGGCCGCCAAAATCCGGTTTCTGATAAGCGAAATGGAATAAATACAATCATTTCGTTTAATTTGCACCGTGTTATTGATATAAAGAAGACACCAAATAACTCGTATATCTTTGTGTATATATAGTAAAAAGAGGGAACAATTAATTTTGTTTTAATGGCACAATAATCTATAAATGACCCATTTTTTGTTAAAAACTGAAAAAAATATAATTATAATTCCCTGCAAACATTTAATTTGGCAATTATTACTATTGTCAGCAGAATTAACATAACAAAATTAGCCGTGAATACCACCTGTGGCATTTGCGAAATACATGAAATCCAAAATAGCCGCCAAATACAAACAAACAATTACTTTGGCACACATAATAATTAAAATAAAATAATACATATATGGATCTATGATATATCGGTCATATGATACATTTATAACACTGAACGCATTTACACAAAACAGCTTGATTTTAGGGAACAACAAATCTGGTTTCTGGTAAGTAATTCTCCGACATAGTTGATGTGATGACCTGATCCAAATATCTGAAAAAGCTTTAGAACCTGTATTATATAATTAAAATAATAATTATAATCTATTATAAAACTAAACTACTGTATTGGCCAATATTTTAGTATAACATTTTCATCATTGTAGCCACATTTTCTTTCACAATTGTAAATTATTGACAAGCTAATGGATGTGGTAACAATAATAATAATTTTATTAATAAACAGGCAAAATTATCAGTATGACTGCACACAAGAGGCGTAGTGACACTAAGGCTATCCCCATACTGCTTAAAATGTTTCATTTTTGTAAATCCCCATAAACTTAAACTAGTGTTCAACTGCAAAATGTGCATGCCTGGGACGGTCAAGTGTAGGCCAACTGTTGCCTATTGAGTACAGATTGACGGCATTAATATAGCCACTGAACTGATTACAAGATACTACTTAAACGAGACATTGATCCAATGCTGTTTTAATGCTAGGCCAACGTCTGCGACGCTGACCCAACAATTATCCAACATTGAATAAATGTACAATGTTTGAAAGAAAGTCCTCCTGCAGCCCAGCAAACACAAGACATTTGTATAACATTTATACAACGTCTGCCAAACGTTTTCGACGTTGGTCCAACATTGCATGAAGTCATACAAATGTTTTGTGTTTACTGAGTGTCAATACAAGCTTTTGGGGTCAAGCAGTTTCCGAATCCCCGCAGTAATACAGCAGTGTTATTATGGAATAGGGCCTTGGCCTACCCACGGGCACTATTGCCTTCTGGGGGACCCTTGTCCCGCGAATTTTGACAGTTGACCATACCTTTAACTTGTTCTGATCTCTGTATCAAGGATAAAATTGTGATCAACCTACTGAATAAACGAGATTTGCATAGGTAGGCATACCTGTCTCCAACTATTATACTATTTAATCAAAGCGCTAGATATTGGCACATCTACTTATACACATTAATTAAAATAAAAAAGTAATAAATAATAATAAAATAATAATGATATAACTATCCGATGCCTCCGTCAATTTTCACAAATAATCCTATAAAATGTGTAATAAACCTGTTCTTGAAACTTTATCGTATTTAGCAATGAAAAATGTACTGGTGAGAGTGTAACAACTCCTAATTGAATACGTAAAAAATCCTGCATAAGCTTTTGTAGTAGAAAGAGCAGCCACTCTTATGGGGAGTTAGCCCGCCTGACCCCTCCCCAAAATGGCATTATGTATACGAATGACAGTGACGAGTCCAGAAATTGAAAATGGGTGGGGAAGGGGGGGGGGGCGAATTTTTACAATAATTTATAGGCCTACACACCACATCTTTGTGGCACAGCCACCTTCTTAAATGCTTCAGAGACATCTAAAGCTTAAAATAGGGCATTTTTTGTTTGTTTTTGGAACCGTGAACGAGGCGCCTCCGGATCCGCCACTGAATGAGCCTCCTATGAACAGCCACATGTCTTGAATGGTCACTGTGGCCCAAGGGAGGCTATTCTTAGCAGGTTCTACTGTATTGTTTTTTCAGAACAATCCTTTTTAAAAAGGAGTAATAATGGGCCTAAATTGTTATTAAAATATGGAAAAGACACAATATGACATTATAGATGGTAGACTTAATCAGGGATAGCAGGTGAAGCGCAGAGCTTGAGATCAAATTTCAGCCCATACGTAGAAACCCACCTGCAACCAAAGAAACCAAAGGTTGTTTTCATGGTATGTGTATAGCCTGATATTACAGATGTTGTTGAATCAATAAGATAAGTGAAGATAATTGCTGCTCTAAATATAATCTACTGTTAATAATGGGTAAGTTTAATTTTAAATGGTTTAATGTGTCTGTTGGATTAATGGATACAGTGTACTTCCCTTTTAGATATTTTGTTATCAATGGGATGTATACTATGCATAAGGATCAGTAGCGTTCTATTTCACTTCAGATTTAGTCAACATTCATAAGATTTTATCTGTCTCCGCACAACTGTGACCCTACAAACCCGGTTGATTGTTATTTTTTTAAGGTCAACATAAATTTAGAAATTATCGAATATTCTCATTTTCTCTAACAAAAATTGACAATTTCATACTATTTTAACCTGCCTAAAGCAAACAAAAGATAATTTTATTAACTTTTCAATTCACACTGACAAATATACGTTCATTAGCATACTTTGTGCCACCAATGAGACCATGCACAAAAAAATATGTATGTACTTAACAAGTTTTGCTCATTCAAAACGGCATTTTGGCGGCCATCTTGAATTTTACTACTTTCTCTAACTGGGATTTTTGGGGACTTTCAATATGTTTTTCAGGACTATTTTCTGAGTGGATCCTGAAAAAATCAGCTTGTTACGAATTTATTCCACCCTATAGTGTATTATCAGGCGAATGTTCCTGGACTATATCGATTTAGCTTAACTGTGCTCCAGTCAGAGTTTGCCGCAATCACATGGATTATTACGGACTAACTTTACTTAGGCCTACTTAATCGTCTCGGAGCTAAAGGATCCTATCTGACACTCGTTATAGTGGCAGATAGGATCCTTTAGCTCCGTGGCGACGTTATGTACTATGTAGCAAAGCTTCTAACGCGTATGGCGTATAATTATATACGCGGTAGCAAAATTGCGTACATGCGCATTAGAATGATGATATTGCCTAAGTAGGCACCTACGTGATGGTTAGCAGTTCTAGGTAGTATCGTGTAGGCCTACATACGAAGTATCGTAGTTCTAATGTTGAAAAAAATGTGTGAGCAAAGCAGGTCGTTTCACTTCACTGATTTAAAATATTGACTTATGACAGACCCCAATCTTTAGAACATTGACCATGCTGCGAATCCGCGGGTGGGCCTACCACCAGCTCTGGTTGTGGTGCGGGAACCTGATGACAAACAATTGTAGCTATTGTCAGTTATCTTTATTTCATGTGTGGGCCTACATATCACAAAATGTATCATCCACTGTGTATATTTTCAAAATAACGTTGACACAAAAAGGGGCCGTTCAACAATTACGTAACGATTAGAGGGGTAGGGGGGTTGAGCGATATGTTACGGTTAAAAAGCGTTTCGAAGGGGGAGGGGGGCAGTGGTTCAAAAATCGGCTAAAAAGCATTACGCAATTGTTTAACCTCCCCAAACATTACTATTTTAAACTTCCAACCCCACGTTGTCTTACATGATAACTATGCCAACACCATTATAACTGGAGGACAGTTGGTTTTATATTTAGTGTTATATATACATTGTATTTTATTATATAATTTAATTCACTAAAAAGTTGACAGGTCTCGTAGGGGTCGTCTTGACCTGTTCCCGTCAACCAAAGTTTATAGCATGTTGGCAAAAATGCATCCAATGAATAGCCTAATAATGCTATTGTACCAATTTTTTGCAAGTTTTCAACTGGAAAGACAAATACTGTAGATCTGGTGATTTTTGCGTGTTTAAATTTTCGTAAATTTCAGATTTTGGGACTTCTCACGAAGTTTAGAATTCGTGAATTTTCATTTTTCTTTAGTAAATTCCGCTATATTCTTGAATTCGCGAATTTGTTCTCCTCGCGAAATTCGCGAAAATTAAATCCTCACGATTATTACCAGATCTACTGTAAATAAATTAACCTGTGCTCAGCGAATCGTAGCGATCCACCTACTTAAAACAGGTCAGTCGTTTCGCATCACTGATTCACAATATTTACTTCTCATGGACCCCACTCATTAGAATGTTGATCACGCTGCGCATGCAGGTGGGCCTACAACCTATGCTCAATGAATTCTGAAAAGAACCAACTAAGACGTTTATGATCATTTCCAATTAAAAACACCCTTTGTTCTCTCGGTTTATATAAAAATATTTCAGCGCTTTAAGGGTTAAGCTGGTTGGTTCTTCGGTGTTGTTCAGCCAGGGTCGCTACTGACGAGAAAGTTATTTGTGAATTACTAAAATTATATGTGTTATTTTTGAACTAGTGATGGTCTTCTGATCAGGCGAAGTTAAAGTATGCAAAACTTATTTGTGAATATTTTATATCGAATACAATGAGTCTGAGACTAGGTCTATCAGGCGATTTTGCAACGTACCGCATTAATAGTTTAAATATTAATCAGCGATTTCCATTTCGTGTGAAGATGGAATTGCTGGCGCAATTTCCAGCATCAAATGAAAGAAAATATTTCATACACTAAAAATATTTCATACACGAAAATGTATTGCTTTCTTAATTAACTTCACTGGCATTATAATGTATAATGTATTTTGACACCTGCTTACGGCTTTCACAACAACATGGTTATTTATGAATCAGAGGCGACTGATCTTATGTGACATTTGACACGAATCTTCCTCTCCATTATTAAATAGAGTCATATTTATTTTCAACCGACGGTATTTGGTCTCACTATTCAACGAATATAATGTATATCAAGGATTTATCTATTCAGACTAAAACGCCCTCTCTGAAAAGTTATTAACATTTGCATGCCATATTGTTTATTTGCTAGCTTTAATAAATTTACCCATAGTATGTGCTTTTATAATGGATATATAATTATTCGTTATATTTTAGGTGTCATGGAAGTAAAGTGGGGATAATTTTTGTTGTATCCTGTACCTATAAATCATGTCGTTTTTTTGAAAACTGATAATTAATTGCTAATCTATGAAAAGGATATTTTTACCGTTATGTTAAAATAGATACTTCTACCTTTTTAAAGAAAAAAAACGAACACAGAATGACACAGAATCGATGTGCTGACTGACGTTATACTCTGCTGATAACTTAAAGCGATTTCAAATTATTTCCAGCCTGTCACACAGAATGAAGCTCAACATTTACACAGATTTGAAGGCGTACACTATAATTTAGAGAATAGTTGATTTCTTAAGGATACAAACGAAACGTGGGTGGACCTAAATGTCTATAAACAGAAAGTAAGTGGGTCTAAAAACGAAGAATTTTGGGAAACCTATTATAATTGTCAAATAAAAAGAGATAGTCGCATAAAGAAAGAACCATTCATGCTTTTTGACTCAGAAAACAATTAAATGTAAAGTTGTATTGGAAATGTATAAATAATTGTGTGATTACTTAAACAAGAGGCAGTTATCCCTCCCACGCCACAGACTTGCCGGCTTGCCTTTCAGCTTCGCGTGTAACAGCTCCACGGAAAAAACAAGACGTTGACACAGTGCTAGCCTTATTATGGCCCACCATCTAAAATACTGGCCCAGCATTAGCCCAGCATTGGACCACCCGTATATTGGCATTAACATGACAAACGTGCTACTAATGCTAGCTTAATGCTGGCCCATTGTCTACAACCTTGGCTTAGCAGTTTGCAGATACTGTCTATTGAAATAGGTCTTACAAACAAGAAGGAGGCAGTGACATCAGCGAAAAGGAAGTATGTACTTGATTTACAAGTGAGCAAATACGGCCTTTTGGCAGCGCTATGGCAGGAAGAGCCAGTTAAAAAGCAGTAAATGACTAGTTTACCAGGCAGCAGATAATGCCTTTTGACTTAATTTGTCTCAGGCAGAACAGATAACGACTTCCGGTTAACGACAGACGTTGTCCCTGAAACTCAGCCTAAAAACTTGGAGACTCTGTCTCCAAGCTAAAAATGAATAAAGCTGACGGGCTTTGTAAATTATGTGAATGTGAAGATTTAATGCATGTTTTATGAGATCGTAAGATCATTCAAGAGTTTTGGAAATGTGTCATTGATCCGATCGCTGTAAATATTGATAACAATAAATATAGATATGTTGAAAATGATGTGATATTAGGATGTCTGGATAACAATTCAAATCTGAAAGGGAACTAAATTTTAAATTTCTTTATTTTAATGCCACATGGATTGTTTGGAAAATATGTTGTATACAATTTGAAAATGATTGGATAAGCAATCAACAGACAAAACAATGGTTAGATGCTTCTTTAAAATTTCGAATACAAATACTGATGTGCAAGGAGGAATTTCAAAATACAAACTATAGCTACACATTTTGTTACTGTAAAAACATTACATATATCAATGTTTGTATATAACCTTGTATTTGTATACGTATGTGACACATACTATGTGTACATAACCTTGTTGGATAATAAATGGTGTAAAAAAGTAAGATAGGGGTCTACACCAACATCACGAACGCAGGGCGAAAATGATCAAATACACTAACGTTATTTTATAATTTCCAAAACACCAACGCATAGGCAAACGTGAATTTTCGCGTTGAGTGTTTTGGAAATGATATTTTTGTTTAAATAATTTTGCGCTCGCGTTCGCGTTCGCGATTTTGTGTTCTAAGCTTTAAACATATCAATTACAAATGCAATCTTTCAAATCATATGAATATATTGATATGTTTCAGGTTTGGAGATTTAGATGAAATCCGATAAACGTACAATATGACGTAAATTATTATTTGCTATTTATTAAGATTTTATTAAAACTCATTTCTTCGATTTGGCCTTTCCGTCCTAGCTCTTTTGCGTCCCGGTTTTATTAAAACGCATTTCTTCGATTTGGCCTTTCCGTCCTAGCTCTTTTGCGTCTCGGCTCCCTGATGACGACAATGCTTATGTCCCTCGACTCTTCTTTGGAATTTGATAAGGATGGATTGCCCCTCTGAGCTCTGTCTTCCGACGAGTTAGGCGTTATAGAAGTTTTTATTTCATTTCATATCAAATTTATCAAATTAGCAGTAGATAAAAGACTTTTAAGAATTATATACAATTAAAATGGCTTCCACAGCACTGTTAGATTCTATGGCCTTTTTTCTGAGTGGTTTATTCTTAAACAAGGTAGGCCTATTCACCAAGGAGATATTTTTCCTATGTTTTTATAATGTGTTATTAACAATAAATTGCTAGAAGATCTCAGAAATATCCCGTGTGCAGTTAAAATAGGGAATCTTAAGAGCAGTGGTGTAGGTTTCGCTGACGATATCTCAGAAATGTCCTCGTCATTATACACATTACAGCACTTAACTGACGTGTGTGTAAACCATAGTAGAAAATGGAGATATGAATTTGGCCCGAGTAGGGTAAAGATCATTATATACGGCGGGCAAGGTGGTCAATTAGTAATTAATAATCATGTGATATAATAATGTAGAAGGTGCTAATCATCTCGGGGTCCCTCTGTGCAGAACAAAACACGCTGAAAAAATTGCAACAGATGCACGAATTCAAATTCATAAGAAAATATCTTATATGAGCCAAGGTATCTGCGCCCGTGATGTTGGAATAAACCCTATGAGTGCATCGAAGGTGCATTTGTCTGTAGCGGGTGTCAAGTGGCCTATAAGTGATGATAATGTTGAGTTGATGGAGCGGGCACACCAGAATGCGGCTCGTAGACTGCAGGGGTTGCCGCAGCAATGCGCTGGTCTAGCAGCTACAGCCCTAATGGGATGGCTCAATGTACAAGCTATAATATATATGTATAGACTGGTCTACATATGGACATTGTTACGAATACCTCATCACAACGATAAAACTCTAATTTTGGCTATTTTTTGCTAATTTGACCTTGAAATGACCTTGAGGCTACTTGGTATGACCTTGAGGAGATACCTAGTTAAATGTTATTATTTGCGACTAGACATTGGTCATGTTTGCAAAATCATAATAATTATGGGTTACAAAATACATGGGTTACAAAATGACATTTGAATGCTCCCCAACACAAATTGGAGGCAATTCACACACATGACCTTGTCAGTACTGGAATCACAAGTGATTATACCCTGTAACTTTACATAATCCCGGCTGGGGTCCGGGAGCCACAAATAAGGAGTGTTTTTGTATCCCGGCTGGGGTCCAAGGAGCCGCATGGAAAGGGATATATAATAGTATAATATAAAATCAACTGCTCACCAGCTATAGGTGCTGGCATACTTATATCATTTAAGACAACGTCAGATTTAGAAGTTTTTGTCGCGGACAAATTATTTATTCTAACCCGGTTTAATTGGCGGCACGCTGAAATTTTAAATTTTATTACATGTTTATATAGAAAAGTTTTTGAAGTAAGTGATTTATTTCATGCAGAGTCTGTCCGAAATTATTCTAAAGATTTAGAAACATAAGTACACGTAGTTAAGTATGCAAACATCATCGCCAGCTCAGGTTCAAGTGAACTAAACATGATCAACCATCGCCAGTGTGTAGAAGCCTGTCATCAGGCATTACGTGATAGGTGTAAACAGGTGAGCACGCCATCGCCGTGAATAAGCGGTAGAATTATATTTGTACGAGCTCTTACCGCACGTAGCCACATACGTTATTCTGAATTTAAACGGTTAAATTGGCTCTTCGTTACAACGAATTGTTCTAACAGCATGCATTATATAGACTGTTCCATGGTAATGACCCATCTTTTAACCATTTTTAAGAGAAAGCATACCAGAAATAGTGTTGTGTCATTGGGAAAACCTAGGGTTATCTCGATCGGAAGAAAATTATTTGCATACCATACTGCTCATTAATGGGATTCCCAGAAAACACGATACGTTAAACCAAAGCCGGCATTGGTTTAACGTGTCGTGTTTACCGGGCAGTTGCCGATCTACATATATTGAAGATCCTTTTCATTTTCAATCGTTAGTAAAAAACACTTCATAATCAATGGTAAAAAACGAAGAAGAAAACATATGTATTTAATATTTGCCTTGATATCACAGCTATGTAATATATCCGAGTCTGTGCTATTAGGGCATGTATATTTATTATTACTATAATTACCACAGATAACTTATTCTAATCTTTAACTAACTTACAAACTACTAATTTATTGCTTGGGTGGTTTAAATGCGACGTGGCAATATTCACAAGACTCAACTGGACATAATGTCGCCTTCAAATATTGGATAAGTTTTTTTTATAGTTTCAACAATGATATAATCCACCGTTTTCCGTGTTCATGCTGAAAATAGGCCTTAGGAGAAGAAATGTCAATAAAGAGTGAAATGTTCCGAGTCAGCGACTATGGTGTCACGAATGATGATTTTGCGCATTATCAAAGTATCACAAATGATAATTTTCCGCGCTATTAGTCTAAAGTTGAAAAAAACCAGATTTATTTCTGTCCATTGGGAAACACCCGAGGCCTTACTCGTTAGAGACGTAGACCATTCTATTTTACCAATAGAAGTTGCTGGTAGGCCTACCGTAACAACTAGTAGCTCAAATGTCCCATATTTAGAATAAAACATTTAATTTGGTGCTCAAAAAAATCATTACAGGTAACATTAAACACAATACAATTTGTTGAAAAAATACCTGCACTTAATAAACACTACCCGGTATATATATAGCCTATATATATATCATGACAATGCTTAGCATGGTTTTAATTTTAGATACGATAAATAAAATAATTATGATTTTACCAAATTAACCATCTTGTATACATGTAGGCTCATATATCTATGGGAAATTAGTCAGTAATGACTTTCATCAATGTCAATAAAACATCTGTCTCCCTGCATATATGCCTGTCCATCACCTTAGGCTGCTAGGCCGGCATCGCACCAACTACAGCATGCAAGACACAATGTTGGCCAAATTATTGAATACAGCTCCCACTTATACGGTGTCCCACGTTGGTACGACGTCCACCATCTCCAGATGCTAGCCCTTCTTCTTCTTCATATATACCTAGCAGGAAGCTTTCGGCTATCACGGTACGGGGTAAGGTGGGGTAAAAAAAATGTATATTTATTGTTTTTTTAATTTGGCAAGTCTTGATTTAAATGCACCAACACTTGAAGCTGATTTTATTTCTTCTGTAGATTCTTCCACTCTGGAATAGTTTTTACAATGAATGAGTTCGCAAAATTTGTCTTGTTGGCGCGGATGTGCTGGTAGTTGTAGTCAGCACGTCGAGTTCTGGTGCCCAATTTTGCAGCTAGTTAATCTATGGGTATGGCCACGTCACCCTTTGTCGCCTTGCAAAACATAGTCAGCCTAGCGCTGGATCGTTGGCTGGACAGCGAGTCCCACCCTAGGTCTTGGATTATCTGGTTCACACTCATTTCAGGCCCTCCCCAGCAAACACGAGACGTATTCCTGATGTTGGGCCAATGCTGGGCCAGCGTCGTAGACGGTGGCCTAGCGTTGGCCCAACATCGGGACAATGTCTCGTGTTTGCTGGGTCGTCTGTACTCTCCTTTCCCTTTCACGAACCTTGCAGCTCTGCGTTGTACTCGTTCTAAGCTGTCCACGTCTTTCTGCTTCAATGGATCCCACACACACGCCCCATATTCAAGACCAGACCGCACCAGATCTGTATATGAAAGTTCTTTGAGGCGTTCTGGACATTTATGGAGGTTTCTCTGTAGAAAGCCTAGCATTTTGCTAGCCTTTGTTACTGTTTTTGCGATGTGCCGCTCGAAAGTCGTCTCTTCGGAGAGCTCAATGCCTAGGAGGCTAGGTACGGGGTAGACTGTACCTGTTGGAGGACTTCGTCTCTCATTTGGTAGAAATATGAAGGCTTATATCTGCCTGGAGTACTCATGGTGTAACATTTGTGGGGATTAAACTGCATACCTCACTTTATTGACCTCTCATGCAACGATGTTAGGTCTTTCTGTAGCTGAACACAATCCTCAATACAATTTATTAGTCTATATATACGAGACAGTCATCTGCAAACAGACGGCAACTGGATTTAATGCAGTCTGGCATGTCATTGATGAAACACAGAAACAATAGAGGTCCGAGTACCGTACCTTGTGGGACGCCAGATGCTACTTTGATGGATTTAGAGTAGGCCCTACTGTCCCTCACTGACAACCTGTTGAGTACGGTTTACCAGAAAGTTTCTAATCCACGAGTGTAGGTTGCCGCGAATTCCGTAATGGTCAAGTTTCGCCATGAGGCGTTGATGAGGGACCGTATCAAATGCTTTGGAAAAATCCAACACTGCAAGGTCAATGCGTTTACCCGCATCATGAGCTTTTAAAAAGTCATGTGTTGTTAAAATTAACTGTGTTTCACTACTGTGCCAGGATCTAAACCCATGTTGGAATTTGGTTAAGATGTTGTGCTTTTCGAGATGTTGAAGTATATATATGCTTTATCACAATATGTTCTATTAATTTGTAGCACACACACGTCAAGGACACAGGACGATACGTCAAACCAACGATTGTGCAGGAGACAATATTAGTCCAGTTATTATGCTACCTGTATTTGACCCATTTCCACAGCAATAGCTTTCTTACAATAGGAGCAAGGCGTTGGCTCAACGCAGGGTCAACGCTACTAATTTGTCTCAGAAACAAGGCGTTGGCCTAACACCGGATCAATGCCTAGTCTAGCTACAGACTCGTCTTTCATTTATATATATTAACCTTCTTCCAACTGACATCTCGGAATGACCGAGCTGTCAAACGGAGGCCATCTTGATAACAGCAAACCCAATTGGTTTTGACAGGCCTTACTAAAATCTAGGACAACAACATCTAGCCGTCTGCATGTGTCTTGCCTTCAAATTTTAAAATAAATTGATCAGTTGTAGCTACCGGTAGTCAAAGTCAAGTGTTTTTATCCAAAGAGCCATATGTTGTACAGCTGTTGAAATTTTGTTTAATGATGTGTTCGAGCCTTTGCCTGACCATGCCATTTTTTAAATAAACTTCTAAATAAAAATAATATGATTGCAATAAATCTATCTCCCCACCTCAAGCCGACACATCCTGTTACCAGAACAAATTGTTATTCTTTCTTTTCCTACAGATGTAAGCCTAATTCAGAACCCTTCAAGTACAGCTTCTTTCCAAGAACAGTCCCAAAATAGTTTTAAAACTGCAGTAGCTCAACATATCTGCAGTCTCCCTAATGTATCATTCTAATAACACAACTCAATCATTCTTAATATCGTTTTATTTTTTTAATCTGCGCAAGTTGGCAAACTGCAATGTGTCTTGTTATTATTCGGTTAGTAGTTTTGCCTGTTCATAAAGAAGAAGAAGATAGTAATTAAACCACCAGTATATATGTATATTTATAGACTTCGTTTTGCTATACATGTCATACAATATCTTAATAAGATCTCCACCAACTTTCTTTTTTACTAATATTATTTATAAAATAACATATAATATATATTTCGATTTACAGTAGGCCTATAGGTAGAACCGACTATGCTGGGAAACATAACATCTAGTCGCTAGAGGGAACGTCTCTGCGCTAAAAGCATGCACAGTGGAAATCCATGATCGTTGAAACGAAATAAAACTTTTAGACAAGTAATGCAAACTTATCTTCACTTACAAATCAAGTTTATGTTTGCCCTCGTACATATTGACTGATTTATATTTATTCTATACAATACATTTCTACTATATTTTAATTCGTGTTTTTTACTGGGCAAATCGGTATACTATAGGGGGGGGTCTATGTTCCACTTCTAATTTGTAATGAGCGATAATAAGTCAATTACTGAATTAGGCCTATGAACACGCGTGTATTTTTTGCACCGAAATTAGGAATAATCTTTTCGAATTCATCCTTTCCAACCTTTTGAAACTAAAGATAGGTAGGTTTTAATTATTTTCCGAATAGGATGCGCTCCTCGGATTCTTATAATTTGTAAAAACAGTTACAAGTTCGAACGACGGAAATGATGCCTTTTCCTGCATTCAGATTTCAGTTCAAGAATAAGTTCAACTTCCAACTCCCACTCCCAGCCGAATTTTACAAATGCCAACAGTAGCACTTAGTTTAGGCCTATCACTGCCTGTGAGGCTGCAGCAGGGCTAGGAATATAATTATTTTTTTACAGTCTGACTCAAGTGAAAGTCACATTAAATCTGTTAAATGCTTTGCATATTTTTTGGTAATTTATCCTGGTAATTCATTTATCCTGAAGGCAATATCCGATTGACAAGCATTATTTTCCAGTTGTACTCTTACGTTTTACAAATTCAAACATTTTACAAATTCAACCGCAAAAGTCTGTCAAATGTGAGGTATTTTCTTTTGTAAAAGATCTGAATTTTCTATTTTGCAAATAAGTGACAGAGAAAATCGGAGGTGGACAGTTTGTGTTAAATTTATTGCTGATTTAAAAAAAATCTCTTTATTTTCGTGAAAGTGGAGCTGCCCAGCGCAAAGCAGCGCAGGAAAGAGTTTCTATTGTATCCCTCCGTCATTCAGTTATCACATTTTTCACCCAGACTGAATGATGGAAACTTTTATTTTTGCCCAGGGGGGTACAAAGGAAACTCTTATAATGACAGTTTCTTAATATTAACAGGACTTAATTAACTGGTGGGGGAGACCGGGGCAGGTTGAACATGGCCCCTAGTTGAAAATAGGCCCTCGTTGAACCACCCCTTACTATGACGTCATAATTTGATTTTTTTTTGTACCAATTGCAAGCAGTGATGAACTTTTAGGTACTTTCTATGATCTTAGAAGCTTTCACAATTTTTCGAATGTCATGCTGGGAAATATGCAAATAAAGAGTTTTAATGCTGTAAAAGTAGCGTTCTGCTGATTTAGTTAGGCCCAAGAAAAAATAATTGTTGGTTACCGATTGGTTGTGAAAATAGAAAAGGGTAGGTAGCAAATTACTTTCTTTTTTTTTCTTTTTTTCTAAAATTTATTCAGGGTAGGTAGGAAAATTATTTTATTTTTTACATTACTTTTTCTTCAATATTTTTGCAAACATGGATAAGGTTTAAGAGTTAAAATGGTAAAACCCCGAATTGAAATGAGAGATTTAAATAGCTGACATCGTTATGGGCAGACCCATGCAGAATCAATCTGCACGAATTGCCCAGTCACAGAGAGACTTCAGTTGTATTTGTTCTCACTTTACTGGAAATACACCCTGCAATGACAGGATGAGTCACAGGTAATTTTGTGAAACCTTGTTTTGCGTAGTCAATAACATCAGTCTTCCCAGAAAAAAACAAATTTATAGGCCCTAATTTTTGCGATAACAACATTTGACTAGAATTATATGAGCAACAATCAGAGTAGGCCTACTTCAAAGAGTGTGTAGCATAGGCCCCTTACTGTCACGTGTACCGCTATGTTATAAATTCTGGCTCACACATGTCAGTGATGTTACAGTGTACACACAACTCTGATCAGCACATATGCATGCTTGCCTGCAAAATCTGGCGTGTCACCCAGTGACTAAAACACAAAATCGGCCGTTTCCCGATACATAGCCTACTGTAGGGAAGCGCTAAAAGACGCATGCCAATACACACCACCGAATACCAACGCATACCAGCATATACCAACGCATGCCACCCAATGCAACTATATTTCGGGTATCTATATGTTATCATCAGCTCGAATATTATTCTATAAAGCTAACTGCGAAATTTTATATCGATACAGTCAGCCAAACGACCAAAATCCCCAGTTTTCATGTCCTTAACCGCATAGCCATAGGTAGGCCTACTATACATTTAGCGCTGGTAGTAGGCACGAATCAGACTAATGAATGTTGGGCGACGCCTTAAATATATGCAGACACAAGATGTTGGGTCAATGTTGTTTTAGCGATGGTCCACCGTCTAAGGCGTTGGATCAACACAAAGCCGACATTGATTTAACGTCTTGTGTCTGCTGGGAATTGTATGATAAGGGTATGAACATAAGACACACTAGTACTTATCATAAATATCTTCGATTTATGACAATTCGCACAGTGAATTAGACATATTCAATACAGTAGGGGACTAGTCTTACTGGTACTCGTGTATACACTAATAATTATATGTGCACCGTTAGAGTTAATCTTAATTTTGTCAAGTTATGAATTTTTGAAATAAGTTATAAATGAAGGAAATAAACTGCACATGTATACGTTGATGTATAGGCAGAGTCGCAAAAAACATGAGATGATGGTATGAACATTAGTCACACGACATAACTGCTGAATTAAGTTGATTTCATTGAATAATTAAATTATTGAGATTAAATCAAGTATCGAGATAAAATCAAGTACAAAATCAAGTACATGCAAAACAAAAACACTTTGTTATAAAAAGACAGATTTCTGAATTTTATATTCAGAGATGTCGATTTATCATAGCTGAACTTCGTATCAGTGCAAATTAAAATGTCTACCGGCTTCCCAAATGAATAAGTTTGTGAGTTTGTGTGCGATCATAATATAATATGTCATTATTTTCAGTAATGAATAGGTTACCTGGTGGTATTTATTTTAGATGTCCGTACGACCAAGAAGTTAAGAATTTCCATGAGGATGGTTATCACATGGTAACACAATAGGCGTTACTGCTCCTGTCGGTCTTGGTTCAACAACAAGTCTCATGGTTGAGAATAAGATATGTCATCACTGCTATTGAGTGACAATCACACCTCCTCATCAATAAAGAAGATTACAAATTAAATAATATATTACAGCATGAAAACGCAAATTCATATTTTTGTTTAAATTGTGATTGTACAGACATGTAATAAATATCACCAAAAAGCTTATTCGATTCGGAAAATAATGATATAAATTACATTATAATAGCATGCAAGCACGCAAAGTTCTTTATTTGGAAAGAAATGCAGGACGTAGCCTCATAGGCCGTGTAATGACTTAATGCCGCCGACAATGGTTTTAATTATTCAAATAGTAATACTATAGGCCTATAGTACTACTATAGCTCAGCTATGTTATAATTTTTTTTTATAATTATTTATATATATAGCTTTGCTGTATGTTAATTGAAATTTTATCTTGGATGATGCACGTTTTATTCACATTTTCATGTTTCTACTATTATTCTATACAAGTAACAAGTATATATATGTGAGTAGACATAGCCTATATAAATAAACAACCAATAAATACACATAATGCAGTCGATGACATTTTGGGAGCGATTCCTTTGAAAAGGTGTGTACCTTTCATGTTGCCGGCTCGCCAAGGGTGTGTTTACACATGTTACACATGGCTTGACGGTGAGACAATTAGAGGCATCACTTCAACACAATAAGGGTCAAGTATGACACCTTTTGCGTCCTACAATTCAGAAGGTTAGTAGGCTTATCTATGTGTGGGACAAAATTAATAATTGTGTCTTATGCTGATTTTCAACTGGCACATTTTAGTAATAAATAAATCTGACTTACCTTTTGTTCACTTATAATATATAATATCGCTATATGTTTCTGTTATAAATCATGACGCATTCAGTCTTTTCAGTAGAGTATGACACACATAATAATTGTCATTTATATTTATCATGAATAAAAAAATTCAAATTATTCGTTTCTATAGACTCTGACCAAAAGTACAATTTTAAAATATGTCGACCGGTTCCCGATAACCAAAGTTAATAACATGTTACTCAATTAATAATAATGGTTTTGTAACATTTTTTGTATGTTTTCAACTGGAAAGGCAAATAAAAATAAATAAATTCCCCACTGGTGAGCAGGGGTGAAGTCATGTCAACACCTGTGATTAGCTCCCAGGAACACAACTATGCCCACCCATCAGTTCCGTGTAAATTAAGTTTATTTATTTAGCATTATGATTTATTTAGCATTATGTACAATGGAAACAAATATAGGCCTACATATATACAAGTTGTTCAATTGATATGATTTATTGGTCCGGTAATTCATTTTTCTCAACATGGGAAATATAAACTACGCCCATTGATAATACATTGCAATGCATAGCGCTCATTGACGGACTTTAAAATGCCGAATTAGGCAAGTTATAATTAATATTTGTTTACAAAATTTTGTATATACACTCTGTAGGATGTACTAAATACGTAGACTATCAAATGTATTCCGTATATCCCCGCGTATAATGCGACGCCATGTATAATACGAGTTGAGATTTGAGGCCTCGGATGACCGGAAAAACGCCTGCCCCTCTGTATAATACGACCTCAAATTTTGGATTTCGGCAGCGTCCCCGGCTATCTAAAGCGAGATCAGATAATATATTGTTCAACTAATCGGCTAATAGCGCCGATTACACAGGACGGACACTTGTATACACGATGCTCCATGACGGGAACAGCGGCAACATTACAGCTCTGCAAAACCAAAGGGCAGTATCTGCTTACTTGTTAAATTAGCAGATAATGTGAGTGGTTGTCATCGGGACTCGCTCGTCTGGGGCAGACATTCTGAGGCCTGTATAGGCTACATATACACTGTATGAAATTGCCACTGGAAATATAATCAGTCAGATTTGAAAATATTTATATTTCGCCGACAAATTTATATTATTTTAATTATCTTTTACAAAGACCATATTTTAATATCGGCATGCTCAAATAAGAACATTCCAAGATGAAATGTGATTGTAAAACATTTGCAGACTAGCCGCATTGTCTAGACACAAGAGGTGCGTGGCTGTATAAGGTGTCTGTGTGTAACAATGCACGTGCTACACGGCCGTGCTCTGTGAACTACAGCTAACAGATACCACCATTTGCTCAATATCGTATCATCAGCGGCAACGGCGGTAGGCGTTAATGTTATCCCAGCAATATGGACATTTTAAGGCCTACATGTATATAGAATTCGCCATAGGAAATATAATCAGTGATATCTTGTTATATTTCGTCAACGCATTTCTCTCATTCCAAAATATCATGTTCAGATTGGCCTACCGTGATCGTACACAATGGAACACTCCCATATGAAAGGCTATCTTAGATTAAATCAATAGTAATATAAATAAACTGGTCAGGAGTGTGAATTGGCGACTAACTACGTCATTTATCTGCCCGTGGTTGTCAAAGGTGCCACGCTCGTCGGCGGGAAAAACGATGACAAGGTGAGACGGGGCCTCACAACAAACACGACTCAATGTCCAATGCTGCTTTATAATTGTTGGGCCAGCGTCGACGACACTGTTCTAACTTTGCCCCAGCATTGCGTTAGTTTTGACATTCCACTAGTTGGAAAAGCATAGTTTAGCTGTTGTTCTTGTTGTATAGGCCTGCTTACCAAACACGCTGACTGGCTTGCGTTTACAGATACGTTTCACCGCTAGAGAACTTACCGCAGAACTTACCGCTAGGGAGCTAATTTTTTTTAATAAAAAGAAAAAATTCTACATCTATGTATAATATGAGGTTCCTTTTTGCGACATGAATAGCTAAAAAAACCATCGCATTATACACGGGGATATACGGTAGTTCCTATATTGTCTACTCTGTCTTTTCGTTGGTATTCGCTGCATGGTATGCCTACCGCCTATTTATAACGGAATTTATAATACATTGACGGACATTAAAATGCAGAATTAGGAAGCTATAATTATTATTTTGCCACAAAATTTGGCATATAAAGTTACACTCCGTAGGATATAATAAATACGTTAGACTATAAAATATATGGTTCCTATGTCGTCTACCCCGTCTTTCGTTGGTATGCGCTGGTATGTGGTGGCATGCGTCTTTTAGTGTACTGTAGATGCCGTTAAAATCATGTTGCTGGATTTTTTCGGATCTTTGGATGTCGATCTTTCACAATAAACGCCACGCTGAATCCTGTGGCAAACAAGTAGTTTTAATTTGATTTGAATAATAAAATAGTTGTTGATATAAAGAATATTTTAGTATGATATTTCTTCAGTTTAAAAATTAAAAAGAATAACATGGCTATTAGTTAGTTCAGCATTAGTGGTTGCCGAGCTGGCGCTAATAATTAGCATTCATGCAGTGAGCACTGGTGAGGGGGCCGGGATGAACAGCCGTCAGTGCGCGTGCGCGTGAGCGCGTCAGAAGTGAGCGGTTTCGTATTTTCATTTTGTAAACAAACACGTGATGCATTCGATCCTTGTCGGGAGATAGGTCTAGTGACAGATTGACAATGATGAAAGGCCCTGGCAGCCTTATGCGAGGCTAGCTATCCCAAACAAACAACACAATCATGACGATCGCCGAGTTTGCTGTAGCCTAATCGTTTAACGACGGACAGTCGGCAATATTTTATTTTATATTTATGATAGGCATAAAATTTAATCAGTCACAAACATCGGCAAGGGTCGGTCGGCAATCGGAAACCAACAATTATTTTTTTTGGGTTTATTTTTTTCAAATTTGTCCAAATTTGAATATGTTTTCTAATATCATTATAGTATAACTAAAATGTATCTATATGAGATGCCTTGACAGCATATTTTGTTCATAAACAGTTGCAGATACCTGTTGAAATTTTCATTAATTTATGTTTTTCCCATTCGGGGTACATTGAACCATGTTTTTCGGGGTACATTGAACCATGTTCTAAAAACTTCCGGTATGCCTATCGGGCATTATATGAATATCAATTTGTAATTCTAACATTAATTTAAAAGGTTATATAATTCACGTTTACACAAAATATTATAAAAAACAGAGTGGGAAGTAATGACAAGGGAATATTATATTGCATCCTGAAAACACCTAATAAATTAGCTTAAATCACATTTTGGATTGTTTCTATGCCGGAACAATTAAAGACACATCATCAATCTCCGCTGAACCATTTACATACTTTGTAAGGTATTTCACACCTTGATTACATATAGCAAACTATATGAGGCAAGGGGTGGAGTGAGCGAATTATACAATTTGTTTTGCGGGACACATTGAACCACCATATGCAAAAACTTTAGAGAAGAAATTCATATAAATGTTTTGTATTCAACCAGGCTATGAATATTTGATATTTAGGTCAATATGACTGGGCATTACAAGACACACTTGTTTTTTGCATGTACCATGCTAATCATATTTTACAGGTATAAATATATAAAGTGGTTCAACGTGCCCCGGTCTCCCCTAATTCATGTCTTTTTTTGTTCTGTTTAGAAAAATCATGGCTGAGCCTGAGAGAACTTACAGTGACGAACAGCTGAACAGTGATGATGTTGGAAAAAAAGATCTTTGTGAATTTCTTCAAACTCATTCTTCTATGCAGGTAAGATCACATTATTATTATACAGTTCTAAACCAGTGCAGCTATTTTATTGTCTGCATAGATCGGCCATTTGGAATTGAAAGGGTTTAACTTATTAGGCCATCCTAAAAAATATGTTTGTTTTCGATTTCCGACCGCATCTGTAACAATGGCGGTAAAAGATACCGCATGGCCTATTGTGTAGTAAAAAGGAAACATTTCAGCCCGCACATGTTCAAATCAACGCATGAACAAATTTTCTTTGCCATGAAATACAAAGTTTCTATTGCGGTCAAATTTTCGATAACGCATCAGTCTCTAGGCCTTTGATGAAATGGCCGACCATGCCGACGAAAACAAAGATTGTGTTCTCTGTTTCTTTTTTTTTGTCAAAAAAAAAACGTCTCTTGTACAAAATATAATTATTCGTGCGAAAATCAATACAAAAATACAAAATAAACTTTTGCCGCAATCCCTCGTGGAATTTTTTGCAATCTAAAATACAACTTGCCTCATGGAATTTTTCACGTTCAAAAAGAACACTTTTTCCTACCTACCTCATGGAATTTTTCACACCATGAAATCTGAAACAAGGATATTTTTTCAGAATGGCCTTATATATACTTTTAATTTATTTTATATGTGGGCTCAAAAGCTATTGTTGTTATGCTGTTTGTCCATCAGTCTGTCCGTCACTTTTAACACTACATTAGCTCCCCTTTTAATAGTTTTATGTATGCACCCCTTGTGCCAGCTCTGAAAGCATCATGAATAAGAGAAGTGCTTACAAAAATAATGATCCAAATATGATGATTCAAAATAATGCTGACAAAACAGTTTTATGTTTATATAAATAATGTTATGTTATTGCATCATAATTTTGTTTATAAATATAATATTATAATTTTTATATTTTTTTTAGGTGTAACATTAAATCCACCTTGACGTTTTTAGCTCCCGCCGTCACCGTAGGTGAGATGGAGGGAGCTATGGATTTCCTCCTCCGTTTTCTTCTTTTGCCCATAACTTTGTAAGAAAATAAGCTAGGATAACAATTTTTGGTATGTGGGTTACTTCCAGGTGGATAATGGACAGGTTAAAATATTTTTAATCTGAATTCAATATGCAAGGTCGCAGAGAAGAAATGATGATGTTACAGCGTTGGGCCGTCCGTGAATATTTCGTTTCCGGAGCATATCTCTGAAAGTACTTGTCCGATTGTCTTCAAATTTTACACATAACACCTCTAGGGGGTCTAGTTGTGCCTTTTGGGGTATATGAACTTTGACATACTTTTGGTTCAGAACTATGACCTATTTAGACGTTTTGAAGCACACTTTGTTTTCGGAGCAGATCTTGAAAAGTACTGGGCCGATTACAGCCATATTGGTACATACATGTTCTCTAAGGTCCCTAGTTGTGCCTTTTCAGGTTTTTGGACCTTGACCTTGAAGTTGACCCATCACTTTGACCTAATTTATGACATCGGTAAATCCGACTGAAATATTTTACGGAATATCATGAAAACCGCTCAAGATAGCTACACCATTACTATAAAACAAATTGCAAGGTTTCAGGGGAGGAGGCATCTTCAAAAATTTCAAGTCGATAAAATTCAAAATGGCTGCCTATCGGCCATTATTCACTTTGACAGGCCTGATATTGCGTGATATCACAAAAAAAACGCTGAAGATAGCTACACCATTACTATAAAAAAAATTGTAAGGTTTCAGGAGAGGATGCATCTTGAAAAATTTCAAGTCGATAAAATACAAAATGGCCGCCTATCGGCCATTATTCACCTCGACAGGCCTCATATTGCGGAATATCATGAAAACCGCTCAAGATAGCTACACCATTACTATAAAACAAATTGCAAGGTTTCAGGATTACTAGAAAACAAAATATGAGTTATTAGGGGAGGATGCACCCTGAAATTTTTTAACTCTATCAAATTCAAAATGGCTGACAATCGACATTATTTACCTCGATAGGCCTGATATCAGGTAAACCGTGCTAAATAGCTAGACCATTACTATAAAACAAAATGTGATTTTTCGGGACAGGATGCACCCTGGAAATTTTTAACTCTTTATCAAATTTTAACTAGTCTATATCGAATTCAAAATGACCGTAAATCAGCCATCATTTACCTCGATTGGCCTGATATCGGGTGAACCGTGCCAGATAGGTAGACCAATACTGGGATACTGATTAGGATCATTAATTTCAATGGAGGTTTGCAATCTCTGACAGACTGTCTAGCTCTTATCCTTACTCTTAGACTGAGTCTCTTGGACCTAGTTGTCTTGCGTCTTGATTTTTGACCTAGTCTAAGACTACATTAATAACCCTACACAAAATTGCTTAAAGTGAATTCATATTCGGAGCGGGAACTCCTGGACTTATGTAGTCTTGCTTTAACTTAAAAGCAAATACTAGACATTCGGTCCACCAAGTAGGCATGACACACAAAGCCTGTCCAAATTTCACTGGTGAATGTTACTTTTTGTGATTCCTCAGCTCAACATCACAGAAACATTGCATGACAGCTTATTATAAAATGATGTTTCATAGTTTGTCAGATAGACAAGGATAACCTATGGAGATGGCAAATTTAGCAATCTATATATAACTCTAAAATGGCTGACTGTTCTGAGCTTCTGTAATTTCTCTAATTCTCTAATTACCTTAAACCTTACATGATAACTAGACGATTAATTTGAAAGTCAAAGGTGTATTGCGCAATGATTATTGTTATAATAACCGATCTTCAACACAAATTTTAAGAACATGTGATTCAGTGAATGCTTTATTTTTGTTGTGAATAACTTTTAGTTTCAATATTATATTATATTCTTCCCTTGCTTAGTTTCAAACAGAGCACAAGCTTAAAGGTGCTTTGAAGAATGTTGTGAAGAAGAAGACTAAAGATCAGCTTGTTGCTGACTACAAAGATTTGTTTGAGACAAAAGTGAGTTTATTTAGAAATATCTACTTGGCGAGACATTTTTGTCCTCTTACTTCAATTAAAAATAAAAATATATTACAATTACAAATTCTCATGCTTATATCTCTGTGCACAATATTTTGTCTTTTTCTGCACCAATATTTTGTCTTTTTTCATTTTGAATTAGTTATCACTTGTGAAGCTCTTCATTTATCCAGGGTTAGTAATATCAGGGTTTCCACTGTTTGAGTTGGGGGGGGTCCAAAGGGGTGTGAGTCTTGGGTTCTCCCCCAGGAGAAAAAAAATTAAATCTTAATGCTTAAAATGGCCTATTTTAACTGAAATGACAGCAAAATATAGAATTTTTAAATATTTTTTGCCAACCACGGGGGGGGGGATGCCCCCCTTTGGTGCTGAGTGGGGAGGGAGTACATTTTGTGAATGTTGTTGTCCTCCATATTTTCTACATATAGAAATAGAAGAAATGACGCAACATTTACTGTGCAGGTTAAATAATGATTGTGTACTAATTCCACACTTCACTAGAATCAGAAAACTGTTTCATTTTCCAAACTCAAATCAGCATACAGCGAATTTGTGTACCCTGTGTATAATCCATGTGTATTGTTGATGTGCTCATGACATTGACAACCTTATTTTACAGTCCATGGTTCACAATCTAGTGATGTGCCTGATGATCAATTATAATCAATAATCGGGCTCATTTGATACACCAATTATGATGATCGATTATAAAAAAGGTTAATCCATTATTACTGATAAATTAAATTATGGAATAATTCACAGTTTCTCAAAAAATAGTCTGATTGATCCTGAATTATATTAAGATCAGCATGCTCAACTGTCCCTCAGTCCCTCCAGGTGCCTATATTCTTAGCACAATGGTTGGAGTGTAGCTATGGCCGCAGGTGCTGATAACATACTTGACAAAGTTTAAGAGATGTTGTAGTTTTCAATTTGCACCAATATATGTGCAACTACTTTACAACAATTTCTCCGAACAGATTAACTGTGATCATCGACCCCAGATAGAAGTTGAGGCTATGTCGCAGGTGAATTTACATGGACCAAGATGAGTGACCTTGACCTACTTTTATGGTTTAGGTCACAGCACTTGCCACCCAGAATTAGCTTCATGCTTGATTGATACACCAATTATGAAGATCGATTAATAAAAGATTAATCGATTATTACCATGATTACTGATAAATTAAATTATGGACTAATTCACAATTTCTCAAAAAATAGTCTGATCGATCCTCAATTATGTTAAGATGAGCGTGCTCAACTGTCTCTCCAGGTGCCTATATTCTTAGCACAATGGTTGGAGTGTAGCTTTGGCAGGTGCTGATAACATACTTCACAAAGAGATGTTGTAGTTTTCAATTTGCACGAATATATGTGCAACTACCTTACAACAATTTCTCCAAACAGATTAACTGTGATCATCGACCCTAGATAGAAGTTGAGGCTATGTCGCAGGTGAATTTCCATGGACCAAGATGAGTGACCTTGACCTACTTTTATGGTTAAGGTCACATCACTTGCCACTCAGAATTGGCTTCATTCACAATTTGTTTCAATAGTTTGCGCTAGTCTTCAGATTTTTCACCCAAGTACATTTGAGGAATCTACAGGTTCAGTTCAGTGCATCTTAGGAAATCTCAAGTCAAGTTCGAAGCACTGTCAGGTTGAATGTTGCAGACAGTGAGCAGCACTAAAACATAGGTTTCATTGTGATGGCTGGGTCAGTGGTGTTATTATGCTATAGTTAGTGTCTGATTATGATTGGCAGGGCACACATCCCTTCTTCACAGATTTTACTTCTAGTTCAATTGTTTGAAATGTATCAATTTCAAGGTATTTATAACCTTTGTTCATAATAGGATAGTGATTAAAATACTTAACGCCTGTCAATTTTATCTTCATATTATATCTTGGCTTGGTAGCAATTCTTAGCAACCTCTTTTTTTAAATTTTCTGTTACCTTTGCTCAGGCGTTCAAGCAAGAAGGTGAAGATGAGGCTGCAGCAGCCGCTCTTGATGTAAAACAAAAGGCTGCTGAAGCCGCAGCCGTTGATAAAATCAGCAAAAATACTGAGAAGATGATGTTAAAGGACCAAGAACAGGTATACATGTAGTATCTTAAACCTATTATGTGATGTAGGCAATGATGCAATGTTTTTTTATTCACCATAATATCAACATTTATCAACATTTTTTTCATTAGGTACCGGGGTATTCCTATTTAGGATTATTAGCCAACGTGTGTCTGCTTGATGGCATTTTTAGGCCAGGGTTCCCGTGCCTATACTGTAGATCCGGTTAGGTAATATTCGCAAAGTTTTAATTTTTGTGAGGAGGACAAATTCGCAAATTCAAGAATCTTGTGAAAATTATTTTTATAGGAGTGCCATTGAAAAAAAATGAACATTCGCGAATTCTAAACTTCGTGAAAAGTCCTAAAATCAGAAATTAAATTAAACACACAAAATTACCAGATAGATCTATAGTATTGAAAGTCATGGGAATTAGAATTATCTTTTCCACATTTGGAAAATAATGGAATTTGGAACCCATCATAAAAAGTCTTGAAAATGAACTTTGAACAAATAAACAAGATAAATTTGCCTAAATTTTATCTAGCCATATTTTCAGTATTTATAACACATCCATTTTCCCACATCCATGTCCCACAGCCAAATGACAGAGCAGTAAATGTGAACTACATAACAGTTGAGCATCGTTACAGTTACATGTATCGGTTATACATGTAGCACGATAATGTTATGGACCCCAAAATCTCATACCACTTTTCTAGGTTCTTTTCCAGAAAATTGTGCTATAAAATTCAGCTGTGGTCCTACACGATTTATATATAAAAGCAGAGAGCTAGTCTTCAGCGTCAACTAATTAGCGCTGATAATGCAAACATGTGTGCTTGTCACAGCATTCACACAACAGTTCTCATCTAACAGAGACTTTATGCTCAATATTGGACCAGTACTGGGTCAGTGTCTGTATACTGTGCAAGCAGCATAGTGTTGCATCATGTTTGACATTGATTTTTGATCATCCATTTATCATGTACCCGGTAATAATCTTTAATAAAAATTGTGTAAAAATCATGTTATAATTTAAGCCGATTATAGAACAAACTTTTATGCCTCTGCCGCGAAGCCAGCGAAGGCATTATGTTCCCGGGTTGTCCATCCGTCCGGATGTTCGGCTGTCCGTCCGTCTGTCCGGCCATGAACGCCTGCCGTACGCCGCCACCTTTTTGTATTACGCTAACATGGTCCAACAGATAACAGATTGAATTCATAATTTATACAAACATTCAAAGGTCAAGGTCAAGGTCGAAGATTTAAAAAAATGTTTTGTTAACGCGATAACTCGGAAAATAACTATTGCCTCTCTACAATTTTTTATGTGAAGTTACTCATCATTATGGAGATGACCTGATTAGATTTTCAGCTTTCCACCGATAATTAAAATGGCCGCCAGCTGGCGACTAAATTTTTTTCCCGACGTAAACATTTTTTTTACAATCCACAGCTGATTGAATTCAGATTAGATTTTCAGCTTTCCACCGATAATCAAAATGGCCGCTAGCTGGCGATGAATTTCTTTTTTCAACTTGATTTTTTTTTACCATTTACAGCTGATTGAATTCATAATTTATACAAACATTCAACCCCTCCAGCAAAAGTTTTTTACCAAAGGTCAAGATCAAAGGTCAAGGTCAAAGATTAAAAAAAAATGTTTTTTTAAAGCGATAACTTGGAAAATAATTATTGTATCTCTCCAATTTTTTATGTTAAGTTACTCATGAGTATGGAAATGACCTGATTAGATTTTCAGCTTTCCACCGATAATCAAAATGGCTGCCAGCTGGCGACTAAATTTTTTTTTCGACTTAAATATTTTTTTTTCACAATTCATAGCTGATTGAATTCCTAATTTATACAGACATTCAACCCCTTTTTTTTTTACTTAAATATTTTTTTTTACAATTCACAGCTGATAGAATTCTTAATTTATACAGACATTCAACCCCTTTTTTTACCAAAGGTCAAGGTGATAGGTCAAAGGTCAAGGTCAAAGATTCAAAAAAATGTTTTGTCAACGCAATTACTTGGAAATTAATTTTTGCATCTCTTCAATTTTTTATTTGAAGTTACTCATGAGTATGGTGATGACCCGATTAGATTTTCAGCTTTCCGCAGGGAGAGAGGAGATAGAGTAGGCCTACATGGGCCTCATGTGATGGGGGAGGCGTACAATTGACGCCAAATTTCCCTTCTAGTTTACTAATGTTCTCATATAAAAATTGTGCTATGAATTTAATAAACTAATATAGTTTTATAATTCAAACATATTGCCATAATTGTAGGACTAAATAGCACAATGATATGGCACGATGCGATATAGAGAAAACAGTATACCTATGCATAATCAACAAAGCCCACAACTTATGGTGTGGTGTCGCTCTGACAATGCACTCTAACAGGGTTGCCACTGGTCAGGGAAAAGTCAGGGAAATTCAAGGTCAGGGAAAAGTCAGGGAATTTTGAAATTGGTCAGGGAATTTTGGAAATTTGTGAAAAGTCAGGGTTTTTCAGAAAAATTGCACTGAGGTCAGGGAAATTTGTCCTTTTGTTTGATATGTGTACTATAAATGTGAACACAACATTATGTATATTCATTAAATTTATCCAATCAGAATAGCATCAGTTAATCTGCAAATGCTATCAATTTATAATAGTATAATAGGCTACGAATTATTATCATATGGCAATCTTCTGTGTTATCAAACACCCCTACTTTAAACAATAATTATTTAAACAATAATTATTTAAACAATAAAGCTTGTCTGTTGCAAGCAATTTTTACTCGTATCAGGGTGTGGATTGATGTTAGTGACAATTTCAGAATTTCAAGGGTTATAAGAAAGTAAACACATGTAATGATGGCCAATGCCGTGTACTGATGTATTATATACTACCGGTACATTGTTGCTGGAACAATCAACAATATGCATGCATTTATTATAACTACTGTATGTAATTCTATCAGGCAAGCTGAGTGAGCGTCTTTTTATCCCCCGCCCGATGAAGTTGGGGCGGGGGTTATGGCGTTGGATGTCCAGCCGTCTGTTTTGGGGAGTGTAGATGTTCCTTTAGGGGTTTATGAGATATGACCTACTTAAATGACCGACCATCAGCCATAATTAACTGTACTATGCTTGATATCTGGACAACCGTGCCAGATTCCCAGACCATTAGGCCTACTAGAAAAACAAAGAGGACTGAAGTCCTATATATATCATCCTCCACCGTAAATTACGTTAAAGTTTTTGCTGTAACAAATATTTAAATAGTCGACATGTGGTTCCCATTTTAAATTTCAGTAAAATCACCTGCAGATTACTAAATGGTGTGTAATGTGATTGTAAAATTTGAATTATTTCTGACTTTTTTCTGAGTTTTTGCACCCACGAAACATTTTGGGGCCATTTCGAATTTTTAGCATCTTTAAAAATCAGTCGCACATCCCCATGTTGCTAGGAATGTGATGTTAACATATACAAAAAAAATGACCAAATTATTTTTTTGAGTTTTTGCACCCACAAAAAATTGCAGTTGATTCATATTGAATTTCAATAAAACCTTTTTTAGCATCTTTAAAAATCAGTCGCACATCCCCATGTTGCTAGGAATGTGATGTTAACATATACAAAAAAAATGACCAAATTATTTTTTTAGCCCGCCTTTTAATTTTAATTAAAAAAGGTGGGCTATTGCAATTGAAGTTCGGCGTCGTCGGTGTCAGCGTTAACATTTACTTGTGGGCGCGATAACTTGAAAAGTTTTTCATGTTTCCTTCCCAAATTTGTTTTGCATGTTACTAATGACCACTTCTCGGACAAGTTCAATAATAGCTGAAAAAAAATTCAAAATGGCCGACTTATTGCGATTTTTCACCTTTTACGTCAATAATTTGACCTTGTGGGCGCGATAACTTGAAAAAATTTTCACGTATCCTTGTCAAATTTGTTATGCATGTTACTAATGACCAGTTCTCGGACAAGTTCAATAATGGCAGAAAAAAAAAAAAAATGGCCGATTTATTGCGATTTTTCACATTTTACGTCAATAATTTGACCTTGTGGGCGCGATAACTTGAAAAGTTTTTCACATATCCTCTTCAAATTGGTTATGCATGTTACTAATAAGTAGTTCTTAGACAAGTTCAATAATGGCCAAAAAAAAAAAAAAATGGCCGATTTATTGCGATTTTTCACATTTTACGTCAATAATTTGACCTTGTGGGCGCGAAAACTTGAAAAGTTTTTCACATATCCTCTTCAAATTGGTTATGCATATTACTAATAAGTAGTTCTTGGAGAAGTTCAGTAATGGCTGAAAAAAAATTCAAAATGGTTGATTTATCGCGATTTTTCGCATTTTACGTCAATAATTTGACCTTGTGGGCGCGATAACTTGAAAAGTTTTTCACGTATCCTTTTCAAATCTGTTATGCATGTTACTAATAAGTAATTCTTGGACAAGTTCAATAATGGCTGAAAATTTTTTCAAAATGGCTAATTTATTGTGATTTTTCGCATTTTATGTCAATAATTTGACCTTGTGGGCGCGATAACCTAAAAAGTTTTTTATGTATCATCTTCAAATCTGTTATGCATGCTACTAATAACCAGTTCTCAGACAAGTTCAATGATGGCTGGAAAAAAATTGAAAATGGCCGATTTATTGTCATTTTTCGCATTTTAAGTCAATAATTTGATCTTGTGGCTGCAATAATAACTTCAAGTTCAATAATGGCGGCGGGCTATTGTCGAGTGTGCTCTTGTTGAGTTTTTGCACCCACAAAAAATTGCAGTTGATTCATATTGAATTTCAATAAAACCTTGGAAAAGTCACCTGCACATCTCCATATCATGGGAAATGTGAACAATTTCTGACCTTAATTTTTGAGTTTTTGCGCCCACAAAAAAAATTTGCGTTAACCTCTGGCGGCCATTTTTAATTTTTGAAGCATTTTTAAAAAATCACCTGCACATCCCCAGTTGCTAGGAATGTCATGTTAGATTTTTCAGGTGGAGATATGCCCTGAAAAATTTCAACTTGAGCAAATTAAAAAAGGCCAGCTTTCGGCAATAATTAACTTTAATATAAACCATGCCAGATAGCTGGACCATTACTATAAAGCAAAATATGCCATTTCAGAAAGGATATGCCCTGAAAAATGTCAGCTTGATCTAATTGGATGAATGCACCCTGAAAAAATTTTAGCCTGCGGGCGGGGCGAGGGGATTATGGTGGCCGGCTGGCCTCTTGTTATGAAATTACATGCAGAAAGACATGTTCAAATAGCTACTAAGTCGAATCATAATGTTATTGTTTACGTTCATTGACAAATGTGTTGTAGCATTACTACATAATACATTATTACAAAAAGAGTCGTACATATAGCCTACTCATAGGTAAAGCATAGGCTATATATTCCTTGTAATAATATGAGGCCACTATAAACATAAGACAAGTAACAGTACTCTGGTATGTTAATATCAGCATATTGTTTTGGTCAGGGAAAACTGAAAATGGGTCAGGGAAAAGTCAGGGAAATGTCAGGGAATTTTAAAATCTGCTGCGATTGGCAACCCTGTCTTAAGTGTGCCATATTTCGACTACTGTCTTATTGTTGGCTAATGAGCACTAAATTTAACTCCCTTATTTACTGGTTTATTGCCCACTCCAGATATAGCCTGCAGAGGGTTAAATTAACCAACAACTGCTGCTTTGACAATCGATACCCTGCACCAGTGTATACCCTGTGTTTCCCCCGCTCACGCCGCCGATCTGTGATCCCCTCACAACACTACTTATGTGATGAACATAATCAGCTAGGCCTATAGCAATATAAAATCTGCTATATTTTAAATAGTACTTATGCCGACATTGTATATTATAATAGTACATTATCAAAAAACATGTTGGGATCTATTAACGGCCGTTTGTAAGCAATGATGGCTGGCGAGATAAACATCTACGCGCTATCGGCCATCGTATATTACAGAGCACGTAAGCGTACCTCTTATCAGAGTAAACCTAGTGGTGTCACAATGTGTATTGTAGTAGTTCCCCTGCCGTTGTATGCATTGCCACGTCCTATGCACATACCCCACAAGAGAAGATATAACACTTACGCTGAATGGCCCGTAAATGTCGGCCGCATGCTGGTGACGTTATAGACCTCGTCTCGTCTGTCTTACTGTTAGAAGAGATTCTGGGGCCTGAACGCTCGGAATTTAGTCTCTCTTGAGAAATGTAATTGTTTGGTATTTTTAATACCGTTATATTCCTATTTTGCCAACTCGTTTTTATCATTCCAATGCAGGGCGCCAGTGTTTCTAAATACAAAGACCATTTTATGTATTGTTGTGCTCACATTAGAAACATCAAAAAAGATGCTAACTTATTTGCAGGTTAACCGCGGCCCGTGGCAGTAAAATGTCACACCTTCATTGATGCAATGTCTGATTACCATGTTGCGGCTAACAGCCATTGACATTAGGATTTTTTTATACTAGACAACAGGGCAGGTAAAACTGGTAAAGTGTACTACATATGTCAGTATATAAAACATTGTGAAACATTGTTAAAGTGTACTATGTCAGTATATGACAGGAGTAGAATTAAACTTTTGAGGGCAAATCCGCAAGACTGGCAATTTAAGGAAACTACCGTTGTAAAAATTGCTGTTTCCAGAAATTACCTTTGTACCTCGCCGGCCCTTAACTTTGTCAGTTCTTCGGAATAGCTAATAACAAATTCCATTGCAGGGAGAGAACTTCGCGAATTTCTTAACTAGCCCACAGGACTACTAGTGATGACAAAACTTTACTAGTCCGCAAAGAGTTTTACTCGTCCTGTAAAATATATCCATTTAAAAATAATGCAAGAAAGCGATTAAGAGATTCACAAGTTTTTAATTTTTTAACAGATAACATGTGTTACCTTTGCACTAGAATTTATGGTCCAATATGACTACACATTCACTCTTTTAAGCCAGAGAGCAACAGTCTGTGCAAATGGCTCTCTGAGCGCTAAATAATATGGCTGGTCTAATCATTATTAGGGTCCAATCCATGACAAAGTCATACAGATGCTCTGACAGCGAGAAATCAGATAGATTCTAACTCTGGGGGAAGATGTTTACTAGACATGACAGACCAACAGCCATGAATGTTTACTGGTCCGTGGCGATCTTTACTAGTGTTCGGACTAGCGGACTAGAAAGAAGTTCTCTCCCTGCATTGCTACACATTTTTTGCAGTACCAGACTGAAGGAATAACATTATTTTCAGGCCTGCAGGAAACATTGTGATCAAATTTTCAGCCATGTCTTTGAAAAAATGTATATGGGTCATTCCACACGAAAGTGGACATTTAGGTAGAAAAGAAACGTTGGTTAGTTAACAAAGATTTTGCCTTTATTGTACAGACAATACCCGTAAATGATAAGAATCACACTAAAAAACAATTGTGAGAGCCTGGGAATATAATTTTTTTTTATTTTAAAATAAAAATTCAAAAATATGTAAAATATAGGATTTTTACATATAAAATGTATTTATCCATAGTTTCTATAGATTTTGTGAAGAAGATAAAATTAGATATGCATTCATCTTGCAAACTACAGGTCTTTTATACAAATTAGTGGTTAACAGTGATAAAATGACATTTGAGTTCTAAAAGTAGTAAAAAAGTTGTCGTTACGGACGTTACATTGATATTGATATGTTTAGTGTATTTTCTAGTTTTCTCATGAAGTAGAAATAGTATTAAATAACTCTCTCTTCTAGAAGACAGCTGTTTTTAGCCGTGGTAAGCATAGACATATTATTTTAAATAGAAAATTACAATAGTCTAACATATAGAGCTGCAAAGTTTGTACGTCCGTAACGTTACGGACGTACAAAAATTGTTACGGACGTTACATTTTATAGTAATAAAGAAAAGCATTCTAAAAACATTATACTTTTTATTTGTTGGTTTAAATATACAAAAAAAATGTTTTATTCTTTTGATTATTCATATTATCATGCTTATTATGTAATTTATTTGTCATTCTTTTGAAATTTACTGTGATACCGTTTACTGCGAGATTGATCTTAGTATAACTTTTTTGGTGGGAAATTTCACCAGTTTCATTTTGGACTTTGCATACATGATTATGATATTTGGATCAGTGCTGCATTTAAGGTCTTTTCATAACAATATTTGGCAATATTGAAGGTTATAACTTCAAGCATCTAATAAATATAGATCTGTAGCATTAACAAGTCATATCATACTATTTTTATGTAAATTGGAACACATGATCATGTGAATTGAAACATGATTTGTGCTTCTCATGATTATCTAGACTTTTCAAACCTAGTGTCCCAGCTTTTTCAGATTATATTTCTTTTTACCAAAAATGACATATATATATAAAAAGATTATTATAGTATTGTGTAATGAAAAAAATTTCTGATGACTTTTTAATCCCCATATAATCATGATAATTTATCCTTTTACTACGGCCACTAGACAATAAACGCTCACTAGCGCATTTGAGAAAAAACTCCCATCAGATCTTTTTTTTTCAAAAAACTTGCATGACAGCTAGAACATTAACACTTAAGAGTGCTGAAATATGCTGATTAACCATATAAAGGGTTATTAGGGGTAATAATGTCATAATTGACAGGGCTGAAAAGTATGTACGTCCGTAACATACATACATTTACATTGTATATTTAGACCAATTGCACACACACATCCCTATTTGTAACAGACTTGAGAGTGGAATAGCACACATCTTAAACTTATGATGTGTGCCTTTATAGCTTAAAGTGTACAAGTGAGTGGAGTATGGTGAGAGACTGGCAACCCCCTTCCTCCAGGAGGGTACAAGGGCCCTTCCACAAATTTTGTATCCCCCTCCCGAAAAAGTTGGGGCGGAGGTATGGGTGTCGCCTCGGATGTTCGTCCGTCCGGCCCGCCATGCGTCTGTCCACATTTTGTTTGCGAAGCAGATGTAGGAAAACATTGCACACACACATCCCTATTAGTTAAGGGGTGTAGATGTGCCCTTTGCAGGGTTTCCCCCAGAAAAATGAAAAAGCATCATGGTAACTGGCGGTTCGGGTTCAGCGCAGTGCGCGTAGTCTGGGGGTCCCGGAGGCATAATCCCCACTCCGGAAAAATTTTAATATGGAAACTTCTTTATATATATCTTTTAGTAACTTATAGAACTAATTTGTATCCATTGTTTGCACTGGTACATGTTATTTTTTCTGACATTGTAAAATATGAAAGTAAAAATTCCTAAGGAAAACCATAAGGTCTGTCTTTCATTTGTTTATTTAAGCTTTATATTGACTGTACCGTTTTTAGAATGACCACTGTTGCAGCCATGTGTAGACTGAAAAAAAACTAAGTATTTGATAATATGGCAGTTTGGGGAGAGCATTTAATGATTTTACTGAAGCATCATGGCATTTGGAAAAGCATCATGGTAATTACTGAAGCGTCAGGGTAAAAGGTTAAAGCATCATGGTACCATGATGCTTTGATGCTTTGGGGGAAACCCTGCTTTGTTGGGGGTTTTCAATTTTGACCTACTTAATTGGCTGCCCATCGGTCATAATTAAAAACTTTAATATGCCTGATAACTGACAGCGTATCGTTTCCGGAGCAGATTTCGGAAACCATGGGGGTGGGGGGGTTCTTTCAAATTGCACACACACATCCCTTAGGGGGTAGATAGCTAGACCATCGAGTACTAGAAAAGCAAAATATACGGTTTCAGGTAGGGATATCCATGAAAAATTTCAACGCAATCAAATCCAAAATGGCAAACTATGCCGGATACATGTAGCTGGACCATTGTTATAAAACACAATGTGTGGTTTCAGGGTGGGATATGGCTTGAAAAATTTCAACTCCTCTGTCAAATTTAAAATCGACAACGATCGGCCATAATTAATTTTAATATGCCTGATATCTAGCAAACTTTGTCAAATAGCTAACTAGACCTTTACTGATACTATAAAACAAAATGTGTGGTTTCAGGGTGGGATATGACCTAAAAAAAATCAAAATGGCCGACTATCGGCCATTAACTTTAATATGCTTGATACCTGGCAAACCTTACCAGATTGCTAGACCATTACAATTAAACAAAATTTGGTGTTGCAGGTAGGGATATGCCCTGAAAAATTTAAACTTGATCAAATTCAATAGAGTCGACTATCGGCCATACCTAACTTTATTATTTTTGTTCGTCAAATCCGTGTCAGATAGTTAGACCATCAGTATTTATAAGACAAAATTTGCGGTTTCAGGTAGGAGGATAGCCTAGAAAATTTCACCTCAATGAAATTCAAAATGGCCGTCAATCTGCCGTAATTACATTTATTATGCCTGATATTTAGCAAACCATGCAAATCATGCCAGATAGCTAGACCATTACCATTAAGCAAAATGTGTGGCTTCAGGTAGGGATATGCCCTGAAAAATGTCTCTATCTAATTTAAAATTGCCGACCATCAGCCATAATTAACTTTAATATGCCTGATATCTGGCAAACCATGCCAGATTATGCCGGCAAGCATTGCTCAATTTTTTTTGTATTACGCCCTTCAAAAAAACATTTACGGATCTGTAAACACGTAAAATAGCTAAATGAATTTGGGAGGCCCGATAAAACAGAATTTGAAAAAAATTGGCGTCTTGTATAATTTTTGGCTCTTCTGCACTTCGAAAAATGTGTGATGTGACTGATTACGGGCAGATGGGTCACATATCATTGAATATTGATCATTAAAATATGATATATTATTTCTACTACATCAAGCGGATGTTTAAGTGTTAATCAAATCTTTAATTCGACTATATCAGGTAATATTCCTAGTAAAATGCAATGGATGTAACGTCCGTAACGAAACTGTGTAACGTCCGTAACGATCAATAAATGCCTACGAACATGTGAATAGCGAAAAATAATTCAAATTGACAACAAGGGATACAAGATACAAGCTTGAACTACAACTCATGGTAAATTTATATTTTTTGGATTTGTACTTTCCGACAAAACCAAAGTTAAACATGTCAAATGAAAAATGATGTCCTTTTTTGCGTAACGTCCGTAACGCTGACAAGTATGATCATAAAAATCAAACATATTGACTTCAAATGAAATGTTTCTATCATGCAGTCACGATAATCAACCCAATCTGGTGTTGAGTAGTATAGATTTATGATTTTACTTTTTTATTCACCGATTAACAGAGGCTCTAAGGTTGAAAAACGTGTCTAAATGTAACGTCCGTAACGATGGAATGACCCATATATGACATTTGTGAGACTGGCTGTATGGGTGGGGGACACTGTGAACATCAGAGCTTGTGGTTTTCAAATTGAGATATGATATACTCTGTTGGGGTTGCTTATTTCACATATGTTTGCACCTTCCTCATATATGTAAGCCTGTATGCTTGGAGTGATACATTTGTTTTTGTCTCATAGCGAAAACACCTTTCTACTTTAAATATAATTCCTTTTTGTGATTGTTTGTGATCTATAAAAGAAAGGCATTACTAACAACATCTTGGTATGAATGTGTCTGCTTTTATAGGATGAAGAAGTAAAATACCGTAAGAACATTGTCAAGAAAGGAAACAAAGTTAGTTTTCCCCAAAAGGGTGAAACAATTACCTGTCTTTATACAGGCAGACTGGCTGACGGAACTGTCTTTGATACAAATACATTAAATGGTAGGTATAAGAACTCCATTGAAATACAAATGTTGTAAAATTATTGGTTATCAACCAATTATCACATAACTGAGCCAGTATGATTGACCTTTCTTGTGGCTGTGGAGGCTCCCAGTCACTGTTGTTGGCACAGTGGTGTGTGGGAAATTCCAGGTGATGATGTCATAATATAAAATAATTAGGGCTGGTGATGATGAATGGTGATTTTTCATTACTATCATGCTCTTTTGTGAATTCATGTGATTGATTACCATGTATATATCTATATATAGAAAAAGACTATCCACCACAGTAAAAACCTGCTATGAGCAGCCACCCTTATGAGCAGCCATCCTCCAATGGCAGGCGACTTGGCGGTTCCACAAAATGACATTTTATAAACAAATAAACCTCCTATGGGCAGCCACCTGCCTTGAAAGTCCACTTTTCAAGTGTCCCAAGGGTGGCTTCTCATAGCAGGTTTTACTATATATCAAGACAATTTTTCACAGAGAAATGTTTAAGAATTGTTTCTGGGTCACTGTATTAGGTAGGATTCATGGTGTGATGCAAAATTGTCAAGGGATGTATAACTTTGATTGATACCCGGTCTGTAGTGTGTTTTTACATTGCATAATTAGTGTGATTAGGTGATATTTGGACATGCAGATAATGCCCACACGCCCTGATACTGCACCTTCTGGGTATATAAAATGTAGGTGGAATTTGTTAGAGCTAGATTTCTAAGATGGCCTGCATATTATTACAAACAAGCTTTTACTAGATTTTAGAGTGAAAAGTGATTGAAAAGTATTTTGATGGTCGAGGAATGTTTTCCAATGTTCATATATACATTAAACCACATACCAAAAACCACTTTTTATCCCCGCCCGTAGGGGAAGGGGGATTTTAGTCGCGCCAGGATTCTGTCCGGCGTCCGTTTTCTTGTGGGCACAAAAACTCAAAACCTACTGGTCAAATCTTTTTTAAATTTTAACATGACATTCCTAGCAACATGGGGATGTGCAAGTGATTTTTTAGAGATGCTACCAAAATTCAAAATGGCCGCCAGAGTTCAACTCCAAAATTTTTTGTGGGTACAAAAACTCTTAAAACTTAAAGTCAGAAATTATTCAAATTTTACTATCACATTTCCCACGATATGGAGATGTGCAAGTGATTTTTTTAAAGTTTTACTGAAATTAAAAATGGCCGTCATGGATAAACTTCATATTTTCTTGTGGGCGCAAAAACTGAAAATTTGAAATCAGTAATAATTCACATTGTACAATCACATTACCCACCATTTGGAAATGTGCATGTGATTTTACTGAAATTTAAAATGGCCACCACAAATCAACTTTTTAAATATTTGTGACCGCAAAAATTCTAACCTAATTTATGGCGGGGGATGATATAGGACTTCAGTCCTCTTGTTATGGCTAACATAGACATTTCAATTCTGATTACTGGGTATTTAATGTTTTTGTTTTGTTTCAGTTAAGAGAGGAAAAAAGCCAATTCCATTCAGAATTAAAGTTGGTGTAGGTCTGGTGATAAGAGGAGTAAGTAATCTAAATCTGTGGAACAAAAATCATTACAAATACTTGCTGCAAATTAACTCTAAAATGTATTCAAAGATTTAAGTTGGATGAAGTTTTACTTACCTTGTGAAATGTAGATTTAAATAATGATGATATAACATGTTTCAGACCATGCAACATAAAAATTAGTTAAATGGCAAATAACTATTTTTTATAATGTAATGTTTTCTCTTAATGTTACAGTGGGATCATGCCTTACAGACCATGAGTGTAGGGGAAAAAGCTGAGCTCGTCATTCAGCCTGAATGGGCCTATGGAAAAAAGGGCATGCCTGAAGCAAAGTATCCTTGTTGCATTCAAGAACCATTATTTCACTGCTATTAGCATACATCACTTGATTCAGCATAATGTATCGTAATTTTTCCCACTTTAAATACTAACCCCCAAAATAGGTAGTTCTTCTCTTCATACTCAGGTGGCTGGAAAAACATTGCTATGAAGGTATAAAAATGGGAGACAACTTTTGAATTAATTTTCCTTAGAATGCCTTTCAAAACTGGAGACATGTATGTCTAGTAGTAGCTGGTCGATCAAATTAATTGCTATTGGCATGATAATGCCTCACTACAAACTAAATATTAGTTATCAATTTTACTGAGGGTAGATAGTTTATAGTAGTTTTTAGTCAGTAAACTTTCAATATCTTGCGATTTTCTATAATCTAACGGGAAATAACACATCTTGAGGCTATGTTTTGCATCTGAAAATTGTGTGACATGGTCTAGCAATCAATACGAAGATAAGAAGTATTCAAATTGGTTTGACAAAACAATTTCGCTACCCACATCATAACTAAAGGGACCATACAAAATTGTCAATTGCACATGTACACATAATAAAGTGCTACTTGTATTTACTAAAGAACTTCTAATTGACACCATTAAGTTAATTTGCTCCCTATATGTCTCTAGTAAAACAGACCTTACTACACTTGCCAAGCTAAATCCAATTAACACAAGGCATTCTTTTGCATCAACCAAGCACTCCATTAATGTTGTAAGAGCCTTTCTAACACTGCTCTAACATTGAAGCAGCGCTATCTGATACTTGTTACTATTAATTTCCATCCACTTGTTCAAAATACCTTTTCCCTATAAGGAGTCATTCTCCATTCAAGGACAATGTTGTAGCATGTCTCTCTTATCCCAGGATAATGCTCAGCAGTATTAAATGAACCCCACTTAAAAATAACTATATTTGAAAATTATCTGATGAAAACCCTGTCATATTTTGTTCAAGAGTTTTTGCTCAATGTAACGTCTAGTGATTTCCAACTTTTGCCACTGACGAAACTATTAAGAAACACAGTATATTTTGTAAAGATTGCCCTTGATTGCCACTAACTATTGACAGTATTTAATCTTTTTTGTGAGGTTGAATTATTAAATATATAAATTATTCATTCACCCAGTATTGTAATATTGTGTTTTCGTTAATGAATAATTCAGAATCCCACCACATGCAGTGTTGCATTTTGAAGTGGAGCTGCTGACAGTGGAGCCATGATTGCTCAGAAGAAGGAATATACCTGTACATTTCATAAAGTGACGATTCATGGTGACTGCACTTTGTGTTACGAGATGTGTTGTTGCACAATTTCAAATGTTCTGCCTACCAGGGGTTTGCTTCTTATACGATTTTGAATTAGGCAAAGCAATTCATGTAAAGGCTTATCAGCCTAGCTAATAACCTAACACTTAAGATCGTCTGAGAACATGACAACAAGAAGACAGAGGACAGAGACACTATAATGGCTACATTAATGTTCTTTGTATTGAACACTTGAGCCATTTCTTATAAACACCTATGTGTCATACCATGGATGCCATTTATTGCCATGTGCGTTTTTGTACATTGGTCAGTAAGAGAGCTATGATATAGCTCAATTTCCAAGTACCGGTGGTAATGGTGTTAATAAATTCATATTTTAAACTGCTCTTTAAAAAATAACTGCTTGTCCACTCAAATGTCAGCAAATATCAAGTGGCCAATGTTGCTATATGAATATAATGCTATAAATTATACATAGATCATGAAGAAAGCGAAAGATCAATCTTCAATTTTGTTACAAGGAGCAAGGAGCTATATAATACTAGGTCACATAAAGCCCAGCTCCTTTTGTTTGTGTATTGTTTAATTTTTGCTACAAAGTTGCTCTATCATGAATGATAGAGCAAAATGGTTATTATTACGATTGATCTTTTTATATCTAATTCATATAATGCAGTGAAAAATAAATGACGGATCTAACCCACAATGAAATAAAGTAGAGCCTGCCTTGATTAGCTACATTTTTTACTAAATCAAATCGCTATTTCATTCCGCCATTTAGACAAATTTATCCAGTCACCCAAATGTTTAAACCTTATGGTATTTTTAAGAGAATGTGAGAGGCTTATAAATATAACTTCATTCCATTTTGTATATTCTAATTGACATTGTTAAGAATTTTGTTGTTTTTGTATAGAGTACTAATCTTAAAACAAACACTAAATTTGATGTATAGTGGAATAATGTGGTTTAAGATTGCTGTACAGTAATCTAATTATAAGTATAAATTAACATTTTGAATCATAATTTTATGAACTATTATTTTTCAAATTTAAACAAGTACTCATTTTTGTGTTAAAGGTCTCTTGTACTTTTCATCTGGTATATTTTACACTTTAATAAATTGTTGCATTATACTCCATAACCCATTTAGTTTTTCCTCTAATTTCTCTTCCATTTCACACTATTAGCTGTGTCTGCCATTTTATTATCATTAAACTTAATTTTAAACTTCAATTTTATCGAACATTTAATCAATGTAAGTAGTTTATTAAAGAAAAATACAAAAGTAATATGAACATTTTTTATTTTGGTGGCTTTTGGAAGCACCTGAAGTCTGGAGACTTGACCCGCTTTACATTGCCTATGCCCATCCACAGATATTGTATTTTCGTCTCCCCAAAAAATATGTGTAAAAAATCATATTGCTGGATTTTAACAGACCAACCAGGAATACAGTTAGGTTCATACACTAGTTTTATCACAAGTTGTATCTCCACAGCTTAGTTAGTTTAACCACATTTTTAGTCTGTTCAGTATAAATCGGTTCACCAGATGAATATAATCAGCACAAGTGGGTTCCCACAAGTAGATTATATATAGAATATGTATATCTAAATTTAATGACATCGTTATTTAATTGCATAAAAAATATTTTCATTTTAGCACAGGAGGATTCCTTTCATAACGCACACCATGTGGAACTGGGTGCTAGTTGTGCCGTTTGGGGTTACCTTACTTTTAGTTTACATTCACTACAGGGGGCCCTGGTGCAGTGGTTAAAACTTCTTGCTTGGAAAGTCGGAGATGCGAGCTCGATGCCTGCTTTATCATTCAAGAAAAAAGTGTTTCTTCCTCGCTCACTCGTAAAGATCCAATTTGTGGGAAGCCTTCGTGACGAGATGTAGCGTGCTCGGCATCAGACCGCCAGGGCTCAAATTTTAAATCCTGTATCTGTAGGGCAGTATCATCTCGCCATCTTCAGGAGATTCTCTTGGCCTAGTTTAGCCTACATGTACACAAAGGGGGCCTGAAACACCATTTAATTCGTTTACTTTCAGTACCGGCAGGGATGGGGTCAAATACGTATTTGTATTTGCCTATTTGTATTTGAATTTAGCGTATTTGTATCTGACTTTTTGAAGAGGCCTGTATTTGTATTTGTATTTGATCCCTGTAGTTGATGTTTTTGATCAACTATAATTCAAATACTGTCATTTTTAGCTCCCGCCGTCACCGTAGGTGAGATGGAGGGAGCTATGGATTCTACCTCCGTTTTTTTTTGGCCTCTTTTTTTGCCTATAACTTTGTGGGAAAATAAGCTAGGATAACCATTTTTGGTATGTGGGTTACTTCCAGGTGGATAATGGACAGGTTAAAATATTTTTAATCTGAATTCAATACGCAAGGTCGCAGAGGAGAAAATGATGATGTTACGGCGTTGGGCCGTTGGGCTGTCCGTAAACAATTCGTTTCCGGAGCATATCTCTGAAAGTACTTGTCCGATTGTCTTCAAATTTTACACACAACACCCCTAGGGGGTCTAGTTGTGCTTTTTGGGGTATTTGAACTTTGACCTACTTCTGGTTCAGAACTATGACCTATTTAGACGTTTTGACGCGCACTTCGTTTCCGGAGCAGATCTCGAAAAGTACTGGGCCGATGACAGTCATATTGCATATACATGTTCTCTAAGGTCCCTAGTTGTGCCTTTTCAGGTTTCTGGACCTTGACCTTGAAGTTGACCCAGCACTTTGACCTAATTTATAACATCGGTAAATCCGACTGAAAGATTTTGCGGAATATCATGAAAACCGCTCAAGATAGCTACACCATTACTATAAAACAAATTGTGAGGTTTCAGGAGAGGATGCATCTTGAAAAATTTCAAGTCGATAAAATTAAAAATGGCCGCCTATCGGCCATTATTCACCTCGACAGGCCTGATATTGCGGAATATTATGAAAACCGCTCAAGATAGTTACACCATTAATATCAAATAAATTGTAAGGTTTAAGGAGAAGATGCATTTTGAAAAAATTCAAGTTGATAAAATTCAAAATGGCCGCCTATCAGCCATTATTCCCCTCGACAGGCCTGATATTGTGAAATATCATGAAAACCGCTCAAGATATCTACACCATTACTATAAAACAAATTGTAAGGCTTCAGGAGAAGATGCATTTTGAGAAAATTCAACTCGTCCAAGTTCAAAATGGCTGCCAATCGGCCATTATTAATAATAATAATAATAATAATAAACTTTATTTCAAGAGGGTAACCATTTAGCAAATTTAATTGTTAATTTGCAATGGGCCCTCTAAAACATATATACAAATTCAAAGTACAATATGTACATTTCAAATTAAAAAGTAAAGTACAAATTAATAGGTAGGTATAATAAATATATATATATATATATATATATATATATATATATACACATATATATATGTAGTATCAACTAATTTAGAGTAAACAATATATTTAGCATATGGGTGATCATTAATTACCGAAATAATGTTGAGTATATGAATTTTTAAAACTTGATAAAGAAGGTGCAGTTTTAATGCTATTTGGAATTTTGTTCCAAGAATTTACACCAGTATAAGTGAAACTTTTCTTGTGACATATCTGTGCGTGTAAATGGTTTGATTTAGATGATCTAGTACTATAGTTATGGATATTTTTAGTGTATTGAAATATTTCATTTAGACCTTGATTGTTGTTGTTATTTAAGCATTTATACACCTGTATTGATCTATGATAGTCTATTCTATCTGCTAAAGGCATCCAACGCAGTTCAGAGAAAAGTACATGGCTTCTTGTATTAATATCTTGGTTCAATATTATCCGCGCTGCCCTTTTTTGTATTTTTTCTAAATTTGCCAATACATATTTTGGACAATTACCCCATATTATACTGCAAAAATCAAAATGGGTAAAATGTAACTATCATAAAATAATTTTCGAGCACTTAGTGGTAAAAAACATTTGATACTCTTCAACAAAAATAGATTTTTAGACATTTTCCTGCCCACCTGTGTAACATGGTCTTTCCAAGAAAGGGTAGCATCAAAGTGAACACCGAGTATCTTAGTACTATTTACGATTATTCACTTTCACATGGCCGTTATTTGGTAAACCGTGCTAGATGGCTAGACCATTACTATAAAACAAAATGTGTGATTTCAGGAGGGGATGCATCTTGAAAAAAATTCGACTCGATAAAATTAAAAATGGCCGCTTATCGGCCATTATTCACTTTCACGTGGCCGTTATTTGGTCAACCGTGCTAGATGGCTAGACCATTACTGTAAAACGCAATGTGAGATTTCAGATGAGGATGCATCTTGAAAAAATTTGACTTGATCAAATTTAAAATGGCCGCCTTTTCGGCCATTATTCATTTTCACATGGCTGATATTTGGTAAACCGTGCTAGATGGCTAGACCATTACCTGATTACTATAAAACAAAGTGTGAGTTTTCGGGGGAGGATGTACCCTGAAAATTTTTAACTAACCAATTCAAAATGGCATTATTATTGACAATCAGCATTATTTACCTCGATAGGCCTGATATCAGGTAAACCGTGCTAGATAGCTAGACCATTACTATAAAGCAAAATGTGACGTTTCAAGAGAGGATGCCTTTCAAAAACTTTCGACTCAATCGAATTCAAAATGGCCACTTATCGGCCACTATTTACTTTCACATTGCTGATATTTGGTAAACCGTGTTACATAGCTGGACCATTACTATAAAACAAAATGTGAGATTACAAGAGAGGATGCATCTTGAAAAAAAGTGACTCGATCAAATTCAAAATGGCCACCTATCGGCCATTATTCACTTTCACATAGCCGGTTTTTGGTAACCGTACTAGATGGCTAGACCATTACTATAAAACAAAATGTGAGATTTCAGGAGAGGATGCATCTTAAAAAATTTTGATTCGATCAAATTTAAAATGGCCTCCTATCGGCCATTATTCACTTTCACATGGGCGATATTTGGTAAACCGTGCCTGAGGATGGATCTTGGAAAATTCTGACTCTATCAAATTCAAAATGGCCCCCTATCGGCCATTATTTACTTTCACATGCCCAATATTTTGCAAACTGTGTTAGATGTTAGTCCATTACTATAAAACAAAATTTGAGGTTTCGGGGGAGGATGCACCCTAAGTTTTTAACTAATTTATATCGAATTCAAAATGACCGTAAATTAGCTATTAGTTAACTCGATTAGCCTGATATCGGGTAAACCGTGCCAGATAGGTAGACCATTACTGGGATACTGATTAGGATCATTAATTTCAATGGAGGTTTGCAATCTCTGACAGACTGTCTAGTTCTTATCTTACTCTTAGACTGGGCTTCTTAGACCTATTTGTCTTGAGTCTTGATTTTTGACCTAGACTAGGACTACATTAATAACCCTACACAAAATTGCTTAAATCAAATTCTAATTCGGAGCGGGAGCTCCTGGACTTATGTAGTCTTGTTTTCACAAAGTTGACCATGCGAATTTACTGGGCATAAAAAAAATCAATATCATGTTTAATACAATAGTGTTTATCTTCAGTACCATTTCACAAGCTTGTATTTGAATGTTTGGCATTTACGGCATGCAATATTTGCATATCTATAGTTTGTTCTAGCATGGCATTATAATCAATAATGTTAGCCTCAAAGGGTGTTAATTAGATGGTCCTCTAGGTAGGCCTACGTTGGGCATGTGTTCCCAAATCAGTGAGGCGTGAGCAGCTAACAAGTGGGATACGTCAGAGCTTTAATTTTCAAAGATAAAAGCGAAGTCTAATTGCTAGTTCACTTCTTGTCCAGCACCTGAGGCATTGAAACTGCATTGAACCAATGTTTGTCGTTTTATATCATGTTTATACTGCGATAACGTGTTGCTGGGTAGGACTGTGTCATAACAACCCTTTCGTCTTATCAGCCCAAATTCACAGATTCTGGTAATAAAAACATTGTTTATAACCTTATGTAAGTGACTGTCCCTTAACTGGATATGAATGTATACTTTCTCGCGTAAACTCTAATTATTCCGTTAAATAGGCGAAACTAATACAGGAATTGGTGATGTAGTTGTTATACTTTGTCTTACTATATTATTTTGCAAAACAATATGTCTCTTGGGATCGCAGGTGATAATCCTTCTGTACGCCAGGCCCTGTCATTATTGCAATTCAAGTTGACAAAAAACAATGTAACTAATTACAATCTACTAGAATTAAAAATAATAATACAAATAAATAAATAATATTTGTATATTTTTATTTCGTAACTAGGTATAACAGTTAAATATTACATTTCAATGGTGCTTACTCATAGTCCATAGGCCAGATATGAAACCCCCCACCCCCCCCGGGGATTTTTGAAGACAGTGATTTTTGGACACCATGTTATATGACTATTCGATATCTGCTTGTTTGCACTCAAAATATTGGGGCATAAAAAAATACTGGGGCATCAAACATATGCACCTCCCTGAATTTTAAGCGGTAAATTTTATTTAATTTAATTGCAGGTATTTATTCTTATAATTAAGCACTAGTAATGTTACAAGAAGATGCTATGTGAGACGAAAAAAAAAAAATAATAATATGGGGTTCATTAATATATGTGATAACCCTTTAAATCCCAAATTCCACATATCGCTTTCTACGTTTACATGAAAATCTAATCTGAAAACCCTCTCCACCCCCCTCCTCAAAGGGGAGATATTTGAAAACGATAATTTTAAGACAGCTCATTCAATATCTATTAAATATCTGCTTGTTTGCACTCAAAATATTGCGACGGAAAAATATTCTGGGTAATCAAACATATGTACCCCCTTGAATTTTAAGCGGTAAATATAATTTACTGAAAGGCATGTTGTATATATTTTTTCAATGTATTTTGATAATTAAACACTAGTTATGTTACAAGAAGATGCTATGTGAGACGAAAATAAAAAAAATAAAATAATATGGGGTTCATTAATATATGTAATAACCCTTTAAGTCCAAAATTCCACATATCGCTTATTATGTTTACATGACAATCTGATATGAAAACCCTCTCCACCCCCTCCTCAAGGGCGAGATATTCGAAAACGATAATTTTAAGACAGCTTATTCAATATCCATTAAATATCTGCTTGTTTGCACTCAAAATATTGCGACGGAAAAAAATACTGGGTAATCAAACATATGTACTCCCTTGAATTTTAACCGGTAAATATAATTTACTGAAAGGCATGTTGTATATATTTTTTCAACTACAAATATTTATTCTAATAATTAAACACTAGTTATGTTACAAGAAGATGCTATGTGAGACGAAAATAAAAAAAATAAAATGATATGGGATTCCTGAATATATTTAATAACCCTTTCAATCCCAAATTCCACATATCACTTGCTACGTTTACATGACAATCTAATATGATAACCCTCTCCACCCCTTCCTCAAGGGCGAGATATTTGAAAAACGATAATTTGAAGACAGCTTATTCGATATCCATTCAATATCTGTTTGTTTGCATTCAGAATATTGTAATTTACTGAAAGGCATGTTGTATATATCTTTTCAATTACAGGTATTTATTCTAATAATCAAGTTATGTTACAAGAATATGCTATGTGAGACGAAAATGAAAAAAAATTAAAGAATATGTTGTTCATCAATATATGTAATAACAAGTTTTACATATTGCTTGCTACGTTTACATAAAAATCTAATATGAAAACCCTCTCTACCCCCTGACTTTGGGGCGAGGTATTTGGAGACGATAATTTTTAGACACCTTATTCAATATCCATTTAATATCTGCTTGTTTGCACTCGAAATATTGCGACAGGAAAAAATATTGGGACACCAAACATAATGTACCCCCTTGAATTTTATGCAGTAAATGTAATTTACTAAAAGGCATGTTGTATATATTTTTTCAACTACAGGTAGTTATTGTTACAAAATGTTATGTAAAACTAAAATAAAAAAAAACAATTATGGGGTTTATTAATACATGTAATAACCCTTTAAATCCCAAATTGCACGTCTCCTATGCTACGTGTATATGAAAACCAGATAAACGAAACCCTCTCCACCCCCTCCTCCTGGGTGGGATTTTTTAAGACAACATTTTTTTACACACCTTATTGTTTATCTGTTCTATATCTGCTTGTTTGCACTCACTATATTGGAGCTGGAAAAAATAATGGGTCATCAAACATATGTACCCCCTGAATTATAAGCGGTAAATTTAATTTCCTAGAAGACATGCTGTGATTGTTTTTTTAATCCTGGTATGTGTTCCGTGGAATAAACTCTAACTAGTTATGTTACTAGACGATGTTATGTAACAATAAAATAAATTAACAAATATGGGGTTCATTATAATATATAGTGACTTTTTAAATCCCAAATTACACGTCTTTCGTGCTATTTGTATATGAAAACCAGAAATGGATAACATCCCCCTACCCCCTCACCATGGCCGGGATTTCTAAAGACAATAATTTTTAGACACCTTATTATTTATCTATAAAATATCTGTTTGTTTGCACTCAAAATATTGGGGCTTGAAAAAATATCGGTTCATCAAAAATATGTACTCTCTGAATTTAGGGTGGTTAATTTAATTTCCTAGAAGACATGTTGCGATTGTTTTTTAACTCAAGGTATGTGTTCCACGGAATAAACACTAGATAAGTTACTAGAAGATGCTATGTGACATGAAAATTAAAAAAATAACAAATATGGGGCTCATTATATTATATAATGACCCTTTAAATCTCAAAGTACACGTCTTCCTCTAGTTATTTATCCAAAGGATTACAAATTAAAATCACCCTAGTTATGTCAGTAGAAGATGTTATGTAAATAAAAATAAAACTTAAATGAACAAATGTGGGTTTATTATTACATCATACCTATTACCTCCTATATTACATGTCAGTTATACTTACCAAGGTGTGATAAAAAATAGTTTCATCATGTCAGTGGCATTTAGAAGGTATGGGTAGGAAATAATCTCAGAAATCACAAAGGGTCTAAAAAATGATGGTCTTTTTGATGACTTTTGAGTTCATGTGACCCAAAGCATGTCTCGACATATATCACTGATTAATAATTAGCAGGTGCAACGCTAGGTGCTGATAAATAGGTCTAAACATTAATTTTCTTTTATTAATTTTCTAGATAACTTGTTACCACCAGCTAGTATGCATAGTGTACGTAACATTTCTGATAATTATGCAAACCCATGTTTATAAGAAAGCTTTTGTCTGAAAAAACCAACGCCATAGTTTTCTGGCAATCAGAAGGTGCACGATATGTTCGGGCGATGTGTTTATTTTTAATTCCCGATATCCCTAATAAACATGTTGATATCCATAATATTCATATTTCGATGCTTGGTAACTAGCTTATCAGGATATGTGGGCAACCTTCTATCAACATTAGGTTCTAAATTAACTTTTACATATTATTTGAACTATAATTAAGAAGCCCACACTTCTGAATTGGCACCAGAATAAAATAAAAAAAATGCTACAGGCGCATGCTTATTTTATTGGTCACATTATGTATGTATTATTGGACAATCATGTAACTATAGGTTAAGGTACCATGCTGAAAACCATAAAAAATTCAAAGTAAGAAAATCACAATAAAAAACACATTTTGGTATTATCGTATAAGTATAGTTGCCCAAACCCAGATAATTATACAGTAAATAGGTGTCATTTTAATTAAAGGTAATTTCCACGAGATCCGGGTTATATGATTACCCTAATATAGTAAAGAAAACAAAGTAGGGTCTACTGCATTTAAAAGATCAAAATATGAAAAATAAACGTTTAAACTGGTCGTGGGTATTAGCTGAGAGGGCAAGGGGCTTAGTGAGAGGTCGTGTGTGGCGATAATACGTCTTTGAGTTTTGTCTTTTTACACAAATTTCTATTTCACAACGCCTTAACTACATGTGTGTACACAATTACCAGTTGAAATGTTATATATTACATGCAATGTGGACATTTCGGAACTCTTGAAATGTTTTCATATGAAAGGGTGACCACAAAAATGGGAGTGTAAATATTTTATGTTTTACTCTTTGGTTGTTTGGTCTTTGACATAGGCCCCTATAGCTTGAAACCTGATTTTCTATGATACTTATTATTAGCAAATTTGCATATTTTATGCTAATATGTTTTCATGATGTTGATAAGATATATTTTATTGCAATCTCTGTCCATGAAAACCATAGGGTAGACATTTTTTAAAGATTCTAGCTTGATTAGTTTCTGAGATATTGCTTGAAACTGGATTTTGCGTAATGGCTGCCTAATTTGCATATTTTATGCTAATTTATTATTCTAATCCTAATTAGATATATGTTAGTGCATTCGTTGACCATGAAACCGTATGATAGACACTGTTTTTAGGATTCTAACTTGATTAGTTGCTGAGATATTGCTTGAAACTGGATGTTCGGTAATAAATGGCTGCCTATTTTGCATATTTTATGCTAATTTATTATTCTGATCCTAATTAGATATATTTTATTGCATTCGTTGACCATGAAAACCGTATGATACCGTTTTTAGGATTCTAACTTGATTAGTTTCTGAGATATTGCTTAAAACTGGATTTTCGGTAATGGCTGCCTAATTTGCATATTTTAGCATATTTAGCCCCAACAGCTTAAATGCAAACAACCGGATTTCAATAGGTCCGAATTCAGAGGCTTCAAAAATAACCACCGTGAGAAATCCCCAGGGGGGGGGGAGGATGGGGGGTTACGGGTGGCCCACGGTCTATCAGCTGTGATATCAACGACTCCCCTCATCCATCGTTATCACAAGTATTACTGTCACCACACCCTCGTACGCAATGCCAATTAGCCTACGGCAACAGGCAACAGCTATAGGTTCCCAGCAAACACGAGACGTTGACGTAAGGTGGGTTCAATGCTGGTCCGCCGTCTACGACACCGTTGAAACATTGAAACAACCTTGTGTTAACGTCTCGTGTTTGCTGGGTTACGCGACAGGTGCTGACCTTCTCAACTGACATAAGCTTTTCCTCAAACGTTGGTTTGATGCTGGGTCAGCGCAGAAGGTACCTGGCCAACGTTGGATCAGCGTTGGCGTAGCATCTAGTTCTAGTTTGGCGGTGGCAATTGTTATACAAACACATTACTAGAAATTAGAAAGAACGGTTCCAATCACCGACATGTTTGAATCCAAAATGATTATTAGTATTTGCTAAGCGTACCGGTACCCACGTTATGTTTAATAATCTGTATACACGATATATTATTAGCAGGCTTAATAAATTATTGATTTAATAAAGATTTTTTTTTCAATCGAACTTTCTATTTGCATAAAATTAAAAAAAAAGATTTAATATGGGTGATACTGTGAAAGAATACATTTAGCAAGGATTATAGCTAAGCAGCAATGCAAGTGATATCTCCAATGAACTGAATTAATTATCACCGTTTTTTGGGCCATAGCCTTCAATGCGTCATACGCTACCTTTTTATAAAAGCTTAATAAACTCGAATTAAAAAAATAATAATCAAATCTTATTACTTCCTATAATTTTCCATAAAGGAATACAAAATACCGGTACTACTAATGCATGTGAGTTTAGTAATGACGTAGCGTGTAAAATGCTATTCGTATGGTGTGAACCGTGTGGTCACTACACCGAGCACACCAGTAATCACAGTAAATTAACCCTCCTCTCGCTGTTAAGTTATTTGGCATATCCTTGGTTTTCTACATGACAAAACATATCACATGAGTTGAAATTATACTCAAAATAAGACCGTGAAGTTATTAAATAACTCACAGGGCATACACTGTGAAACATATACAAATAATTCTATAAAAATGTGATACTGTCATATTTTTTTTTATAACAAATGAGTTATCTTTTATGACTTTCACTACACCTGTTGAATAATTGTTTTACATCTATTTAATTATTTTATGTTAGTCCGTTCTATTTATGTAGCGGTTTTTATTTGCTAATCTATGTTTATTCTTAGTGGATATAAAGTAATAAGGATTTTTTTAGCGTGTGGCTACATACCACCTTGATTAAATTTATTTTCTGTACGATTCATCAATGTCAACAGGTATTTATTTTGTTATAATTAATTGTGAAGATATCAGCCTTCCGCACTTAAAAAGTCAATGGAAGTGATCTCTGCTTCTTATCACACCTACTAATTGGCGACAAGGCCCAGTAACATCTCCTGCAGTGCAGTGAAGCGCGTCCAGCTTTAAACCAGCATTGGCACAACATATTGTGTTATTCGGGAGGGCCATAACGTGTAGTGCTAATCATTGTGTTTATAGTGATCACTGCACTTGCCAAGTAAGAGGTACTGACCAAATATTGCGTTATTGCTGGTCTACGGTCTACAACACTGGCCCAGAATTAAAAAAAAAGCAAGATGTCCATGCCCTGTGTTTGACGGGTGATTACATAACAGGGTGCTGTCAAAGTGGTCTACTCGATTTGATGAGGATGGATGAAGGGTAACGGAGTCAGTGACATTGCACAGCTCAGAGACATATTCTGCAGATTACAACAGGAAAACAAGTATTTTTAATTAATATACGCCAACTTCACACTACCTTCTTTTTAATAGACTTTAATAGACTTTTAATAGACTATCCAATTAAAAGTATTATCACGATGACAATTTGACTTTTTTAAACTGATAAGGAATGTTAGGTATATAATGACGTTATTATAATATGTGGGACTGAAATGGTCTGCATGTTGAACTCATTAAGCTATGTGAGGGATGTCATACACCCCAGCAAACACAAGACGTTAAATTAATGTATTGTAATTGTATTTGAACAAGTGTATTTGTATTTGAATATTTTCAAGCTCACATATTTGTATTTGATATTTATTAGGACCTCGTATTTGTATTTGACCCCATCCCTGAGTACCGGTACTACTAATCCCTCCGAATAACTTTTTGACCGTCACTACTAAATATGAAATAACAACGATCCTGTGACCGTACTAGTATCAAATGTCTACATAACATGGAATCATATAATTATGTACCGAATATTTTTTTGTGGATGGTTAATTTGAAAATTTATAATCCAGATACTGTCAAACATAGTTAATTTATGAAATAAAAATGATCTTTTAACCGACCGTCGCATGTGTGCATTACATTTGGGATATTAAATAAACCGAAAATATTTTGTGGTGAATAATAAATTCGACAATCTGGATTTTAAAGTTTCTGTTAAACACACGTAGTTAAATTAACAGTTAATTATTGTGGACCAATAGTAATCATCGTCCGGCATGTTATCATTCATTTATATATTTAGGCCTTATACAATTAGCAGTCAAATGGTGTTTGTTCATGATAGGCCACGTGTAGGAAGGGGACTAGCTAGCCCCAATGGTTTAATTGGGGAATCATACACACTCATCTTTTGATGATTGATCCTGTTTTACAACTCGCCTGTGCGATGCCATGCTTATGCAAGATCATAGCCGAGTCTGAAAGAGGACAATAACAATTTGTTTTAATGGGAGGTGCTGTGCCTTTAATGGTAAAGACATAAATGGGTTTCCAACTCAAGTCTAGCTTATTGAATAGTAAGTAGTGAGTACTAATGAGCTTCTAAGCTACCGTAATAGGAATGATTTATGAAAAAGAAATTGGCCTACTGGCCAAAAATGAATATTTTTGGCCACGCCCACTTTGGGTTCACATGCACATTATTGAGGTGACATGCAATTTTTTTCCAATAAGCCATCAATTTTGCTTGCTCATCAACTATAATGGCTCTTAGATAAGGCCTCTTATTGGTGCAAATTTCGAGTCCTGTGACTTGATAAAGAGTTCTACCTATATAAGACACATCCATGTTAGGCATGTTGAGTGGGTGGATGGATTAATTCACTATCAAAGGTGACTCCGATGTTACGTGCTGAAGAAGCTGGTGCTGTATCATGATCTGTAGGAAAAAGAGACAGAAAATGTTTTCGCTGTTGCTCAGTGGCAATCAACAATAATTCAATTTTCGCAGGATTTAGTTTTAGCTTAGTGTTTATCATTCATGCAGGCCTTGATATCACTTAGGCATAATTTTAATTTCTCCATTGAAGCAGTCGCATCCTGTAATGATATCCCCAAGCTAGTACACCTGAGTGTCATCAGCGTACAGTTGATGGTTCACTGATGAAAGTTTTTTTTAATATATACGATAGAGGTGTAGTGTGAAGCGTGAATAGAATTGGTCCAAGTACTGACCCCCGAGGAACACCGAACTTTTATTTTGTAACTATCAGATAGATTTTAACTTATCTTCACTGTCTATCTTCTATCATATAAATATGACTGGATCCAGTTCAACGCTATACCAGAGATGCCAAACCAAGATGAAAAGTAGCTTGAGGAGTGCAGCGTGGTCGATTGTATCAAACACAGCCAACAAATTCGACAACGTCAGTACCGTAACCCTTTTCTTTTCACTGTTGGTAGCGGAATGCAACCTCCTTTTTAACAACTTTCGAAATAAAACTAAGGTTAGAAACTGGTCTGTATTTTTTCAAATCATTTATCTAAAGAAGGCTTTTTCAAAAGCGGTACCACATGAGCTGTTTTGAAAGCTGAGTGAAACACGCCTTCTTTCAACAACTTATTGACAATATTGGTGATTGGAACAATCAATGAATAATTTTGATGATATTTGACTGTGTACACATATAACTGTATGGTGACTTTAACATTCGAATATTGTAGTCACACCTGACTGTACAGTGTCTCTATAGCACACAAATTTTTGTGTACCGACGTATGTAATATACACAAACCAACTCAGATTGGTAGGCTTAATACGCTGTTTTGAATTAACGGCACACTATACAATGCCTAAGCCCAAGCCTCCAAAGAAGACGAAACGCGACGATCGATCCCCTGAGTCTGACAGCTCCAAAAGTTACACAGGGGACAATACTCACTGTTTGATTCAAGATGCCGTAAAACTAGCCGTAAGTGAGGAAATAAGAGGTTTGAGATTACGTGTTGATGAACAGCAATATGAGCTTGAACGGATGACTAGAATGCTGGAAATGATAACCTCCGACAACAAGGATCTGGATGAAAAGGTCAATGCCATGGCATACATGGGTCATATCGCCTGGAAATGTACAATCGCCCATTAATGTGGTCGCTAGTATTGTACTGGCCCTAGCTTCACTGATGAGTAATATATTTCTTATTCAAACACCTATAACTATATTTGATAGATATCTAGCTTGATGAAAATGTATAGGTTTCACTGTGTTTCACAAATCGTTGGTGCTTATTTTCAGTCAGACAGTGTCATATGTGGGTCCAAATATCTCACTTTTAATCTTTAGACGACACTTCAAAAGTTTTTAACAAATATTCGGGCTTGATATATAATATTTTTGTTACTTTACATAGTTGCTACATATATAAGGTATTCAAAAAATAAATAAAAACTGCACAAAACATATTTTGGGATGGCACCTGAATGTATACCACCTTCGAAAGTTTGTTTGTGATGTGCCTAACAAATCCATTATTGTGTATACTGCGATGAAGAAATAACATAAGAGGTAAGTTGTGCCTTCCCAATAATAAAGCTTCGGGTGTTTTTTAAAAATGATCAACAGAAAATGACAGTGAATCATAGTCTTCTATGCCAGCGACCCTTATTATATATTATAATAGGAAATAGCTAGGCACATCATTTTCGCTTCATATATATAGGTGGTATTAGACAAACATAGACTACACGCCAATACTGTTTCGATGGCTATGACTGAACATGCCTGTTGATTCCAATATGAGCCGGATAAACATAAAAATTGCGTTATTTATCTATATCAAATTGCATGTTTTCCACCAAATCGTGATGTGCCTAGCAATGTGCCTAGCAAAGATTAAGCACAGTATCATTGAGGCTCCTTCAGCTTTGCACACGGGAGGGGATTCCTTTCCAGGGGGCAACCGGTGACTGTCAGGGCGCACGATGTTCCATGGCGGAAGGACAATCCCACACACGATGGGCCGGACCAGGCGACCATAGAGGAAGAATGTAATCCATTCCAAGGAATCGAGGGCCCAGATAGGTTTAGCTTGACCGGTATAGGTTCGCCACTACCGCGGCAGAAGGTGATGGTTACGCCGTGAAGCGGGCAGTTGTCTTTGTGGGGACAAGTAAGAGAAGATTTATGCTACTGATCCTGCGGCCAAACCTTTCATCAACTCCGAGGCACTGCTGGAGGTCCCTACATCCATGAGTTTTCAGGCGACTGATGGTGTACTCAGACGAAGGCAGCAAGACATAGGCGTCATCGCCCGTGCTTTGACTACAGGCCCGGATGCTTTGGAGGAACAGCAAATCACCTTATTTAAATATCAGCAACCAATAAACTGGAAGAGGGCCCAGGCAAGGACTGACTTCTTCAGGCATATGGATAAATCACTCAGGTATCCATCCTCTGGCTCATGTGCTGAGAATTATAGCTGCCTAACGACCTAGCTAACCAGAGAAGGACGGCTTTGGCATCGACTACGACAGACCAGATTTTAGCTCAACAGATTAGAGGGTGCACATGGGTCCTGGAAATTATGGATTATTCCCAGTTCACTTTTTACCCATTTTTTGGCCTCGCTAATCGCTTTTTATAAGGGAAAAATGATATAAATATAGATAAAAATAGATATTTTTTTAGGTGAGTTTTTTACACTATTTATAAGCTAAAATCCTCGATGTTCGGACCCTAGGAACAGGCGATTCGCCGTTCGTTTGATTCGTTTTTTTAACCCATGTGCACCCTTAGATCAGGGCGACACCACTGAGGTTCGACTCTCTGCTAGCTTCTTCTCTGCAACCAGCGATACATGCCATCAGTTTGAGGAGGCAACAATATTTGTTGATGGCAGCCCTCAGTTCGTGTTTAAAATTCTTAGGAGCGCCGGATTCCAGAGAACTCCCAAGAAATGTCATCTGGAATCCAGACAGCGTTTCGAGTACCTAGGCCTACGATGGAACTAGAAGGAGTTACAAGTTTTCCAACCACAAGAGAAACTAGACGATTTCAAGCGTCTATAGGACGTGCCATACTCTCAAATTCTTCACTGGCTTTTGCTCAGAAATTCCAAGGCAAGGCTTTCTTTGCTCGACCGGTAGTACAGCTTGGGGGGGGGGGGGGCTCTTCCTGTGACCCCTTTAGATGGCAGTTATACAGGCCTTCCAATCACACAAAACAATTCTGTCCACCGACAGACGGAGCTGAGGTCTTACACTCTGCAGCTGTCAATGACTACAGATGCTTCCAATTCAGTTTCTGGAGTGACTCTGGACAACAGATTGATCTCTTTGTTTCCAACGAGTCCGCTCAAGTGGAGACTTACTTTTCACTGGTTAGGAGGGACAAGCTCTCCACTGGGACGAATGCTCTGAACTAAACCTGGGCGTTCAACCTTATGCATGCCTTTCCACCTCCACAGAGATCATCCCTATGATCCTGCCCAAGACGAAGGAATGCAAGGGGACCTTGATTTTTGTCATCTCTTTTTGGTCCAGGGCAGCATGGTTACCGGAACTCCTGCAGATGTCAGTTCTGGGGCATTTACGCCCACCTCCACATCTAGTACGGTGAGAGACCTGAGCACAGGCAGGAACCTGCGTCATTGGAAAAACTCAAGCTGACAGTATGGCTTATTTGCGGAACACCTTCCAGAACTTGGCCGAGTTCATCTGTAGTCACAATGGTGTGGGGGACACGCTTTATCAAGAGCTACACCACTGTAGGACAGTTCATGAATTATCTGTGGTACCTATCTAATAAGAGGCTGGTGTGGTAACTATTCGACTTCACAAGGCTGCTCTTGCTATGATAGTACACCCATAAACAAGGACTCCATCCCATTGTAAAAGTATGCATAGCTATGATGCTACCATTGATCTGTCTGACCGGGACACCATCAAACAGGACAAGCCGCGCGCGGATGGATCGCGTTGCGGGTCGGCGTGTTACAATGGATTACTCATTTGTAATCCAGACGGTAATCCTGGTTGTAACACAGGCGGTCCCGGCAGAATCTGCCAGAGGTCAGTAAGGTCATCATGATATGCTGTCCACTCAGAGTGACTGGCGTCTGCGGGTCTGGACCGGACAAAGGGGAGGCCTGAGCATGTGTAAATGTATGTTAAATCCATGTTCCGGTTATGACGATGACTAATTCTATGTTAAATCAGTGTTGTGATTATGTTGATGTAAAGCTTATATAAGAGGCAGACGTCGGGGAGAAGAGCGTTGTGCGCGCCCAACTTGTGAAGTAAGCTAGAAATCTACACATTGTGTTTCCCTGTCATGTTGGACAGGGTAAACTGACTATTCAACTGTATGATTGATATTATGTGTTACACACAGTGGAGATGAAATAAATATGACGTTTGACCCAGAATCATGGAGTCTGTTTTATACGAATCTGGAATCCATAGAGTTTTATAACCAGCCCTTCGCCGTCCGCCTTGTCGTAAGGACGACGTCAAGGGTTGACGTTTTATACTATGATTAGTCGCTTCACGAAGGCAAATGAATAAGCTAGTGGGGAGCATATGTGCAGTTTTTTTAAATAGATACATGAGGAATATTTGTGTTTATCACCCAAGAGATATTGAGATTTTTTTTCAATGTGTATGTTTTAATGTACTTCCAACTGTCCACTAACCCCTTTAGTCGTGCCAACGCAACCGTAATTATGTAGGGTTGGATATACACGCGAAGATTCAGTGAGTGAAAACGAGTTAAAAGTTAAACTGCAACAATTTTTTAAATGTTTTGAAATAGCATTCTCAATCACGACATTTTTTAGAACAAAAGTTACTACAAACAAAAAAAGTTACTCCCACCAGATACAATGGTGTTTTCCCTGTAGTTCAGAAAATTATAAAATTCCGTTTTTCCGTGGGTGAAGGCCGGTACCCTGTGAAAGTGTGTCAAACCTTGTGATAAAGAATTCCTAACTATATATTGTTACTGAGCTGCAATCCATGTAATGTACTGCATGCAGATAGTGGAGCTGAAGAAAAGGCAAGTGTTTCATCTAAGTTGGCCACAGCAAAAACAAGTGTCCAGGGAAGGTTATATAACCTGCAGATTGATCAGAATCCCTAAGTCGGGTGAGTGTAGGTGAAAATACCGTGTAAGCACTCAAATACCACTCGGCTGATGCAGTGACTCTAAATAGGCTTCCAAGGCATTTAATTGGAAATAAGAACGATTTATCCAAAATGATAAAACCAAAATGGCCGCCGCAGCCTCGTTTTCAGTCTCTCATGAAAACGGACAATACTTATAGACTAGCAGACCCCGAAAACCTATAGATACCAGGTTTCAAATGAATTCTGAAAAAAAATTTAGTCGCCAGCCATTTTGAGTGCCGGTGGAAAGCTGAAGTTCCAATCAGGTCTCAGGGGTAATACACATAAAAAATTGGAGAGATCCAATAAATATTTTTCAAGTTATTAAAAAATCAAGATGGCCGCCATAGCCTCATTTTTAGTCGCACACGAAAATGGACAATGCCAGACTCGCAGACCCCGAAAACCTATATATACAGGTTTCAAAGAAATTCTGAAAAAAAAAAATTAGGTCGAAAAAAAAATTTAGTTGCCAGGTGGCAACTATTTTGATTATCGGTTGAAAATCTAACTAGGTCATCTCCATGCTCATGGAAAGCTTCATGTAAACAATTAGAGAGATCCAATAATTATTTTTCAAGTTATCACGTTAACAAGATTTTTTTTTAATCTTTGACCTTCACCTTTTACCTATGACCTTGTGTAAAAAAAATTGCCAGAAGTAGTAGCCGAAACGCTGCATGCGGCGGCGGAGAAGGCGCTCGAAGGGGACGACAATGCCCCGGGTCGAGGGGTAAAAATCCTCCTGCATCCCCAGTCCTGTACGCTTGTGTCGTCAGATTGGCATACCACAGACTTTTAACTGTCCCACTCAAAAAGTTGACGTTAAATGTGTTATCCTTTTGAAATAAATCTAAGTGATATTTAGGCTAAGGGCAACTTTGTTCAAACATTCCTATAGAAATGAGATAAATATTTATGACGGAGTTGTGGAAAACTACTTCCATGAGTAATTTCTCATTCCATTGTCAACCAAAATGTGTTACATCCAACTTTTTTTACCAACCCGTTTTGAAATTATAAAACTTGGATTTAGAAACATAAAACACTAAATCCCAAACTAGAGGTGCAGCTTTATTCGAAATGTGGCTACACACAGGGAAGTCAGATTACATCTAAATCGTACTCGGTATTGTGATAACAAAAAATAATTGGTTGAAAGGTTTGAATAATATTTTAGACTTACTGCTGTAGGAAATAATATGGTATTCTAGAAACGTTGTCAAACACACTACAGAAGTGCACAAGCTCTTGAAACTTATTATGTGACGAGAGGTGCTAATATATAGCATTTTTAAAATAAATCACAAAAGGACTAAGACTAGGGGTCATTTATTTGGAGGATTTTTGTAGAAAATTAATAAATATCAGCTACATATCAAATATCGTTGTGGAAAAACACTTGTATCAAGTGTCCAACAGTAGATTAATGGAATTGACATTCCTTTAACAACAAAGCGATTCACGACCATGAAAACAATTCGAAATAAGAGGAACATTCACAATTACTTCACCATTTTGCTAATTTACAACAGATATTAAGTGGCCTCAATATCAGTGTAGTCAAATCAACTATAATAAACAGTTTTTTTTTCTATTATCAAAATATATTCTTAAATAGTGGTTAAGTATTAAGATACACAAAAATTCGCTAATCTCTTTTCTTTATGTTTCATAATACAAGACTTGAACAAGATTAACGGCAGTGATATACATTTTTGTCATATAGATTATTTTATGTATAATATCATACATATATACACACTGTACAGAGGAATGTACATTTATCAGCACTGTATGCAATGAACACAATTGCCGGTGGACATTTTAACATATTCTGGCCTGAATGTCCATTCCAGACGAATACAAAAATAAATACATATAATATTTCAAACTAAGCATAGAATAATTGCAGTGCTCACCATTCCATGTATACAAGAGCCATTGACCTGCAAGTCGGTTAGGGGTGGACCACAATCTGCGACATTGGCCCAACACTAAACTTAGTGTACATCTCGGTGACGTATTAGTCCAACAATAACTTGAATTACTATTACTGTAAATCTATCACCACAAATAATAACGATTATGATTAAAACAGTAAAAGTAGCTACATTAAAATATTCCTCACATCCTTCCAGTAATAATGATAATTCACAGCTGTAGAATACACTCAACATATTATTGCAAGAAGTAAATATATGTTAAAATGTCATTATTGTATGGCAGTTTAAGTTTTATATGAAGCCACATAACGAGTGCAAGGCTCATTCAATGAATAATCGCAAGGCATGTGAAATCTGATAGATAAAAGAAAGAAATATCTAGGCCTATATCATGAGTGACATTTCAGATTCGTAAATGATATTTACCTTTTCACAATTCCCTAAAATCAAGCCTGATCACAGTAATTATAAAATTGAAGCTAGCAATAATGTTGTCTATTTGTAAAACGAATATGTTCCAGTATTTATCTCGGAAAACGTTAGAAGTACAATGTTGCTGAATGCTATGCAAACATTCCAGATGTAGTCCAAAATTGAGCCACCACTTATGTCTCATGTTTGCAGAGGTGATGTTCACTTAAATGATTGAAAAATAGATAATAATAAGTAAATTTCTTAAATCATCTAACTAACAAAAATAGAGAATGCAAGTTAATGTCCTTGAGCAGAATTAGTGGTTATCATTATAATTCTTTATATGTAAAGAAGACCAGCAAAGACCTTACCGTAAAGTAAGTTACTTTAGTTGGCCTCATACTACACCTAAAAACAGAATTTAATCATTTTGCCATTGGATAAAATATTTTGTGGAGGGTGGTGGTATGTGCTTATCGCTAACAACTCGTTGTGTTATCATTATACATGTACAGCCACATGAGCTTTGCCATAAAGGTAAAGAGATGTTTGATGTTTTACATCTTAATATAATAGTCTGATGTATGTACTTATTGCATCCATGCGACAACAACTGTTTAAAACACTAACCCAATGCTGCTATGATGTTGGACCAACGTCTTGGACCAACATTAAATCAGCATTGGGTTAATGTCACGTGTTGGATGGGTTGGGTGATAATCAGACACTTGAAGAAAATTGGGTGACAATGAACACCATTCTACTTGCAACATGAAATGGTGTAATGAGCTTGAATTATGAAAAAAAGTGGAAGCAGTAGATTTAATACATTATATAAACAAAAGTAGCATTTTGAGCAATTGATAGCAATACTGTTTGCGCAAGAGTTGAGCACAGCTTCAAAAAATGTAGGACCATTGATAAGGTCCAAATCAAGATTTTTTTCTATATATTTAAGGAATAGAATTCAATGGCACTTTGCGTGAACTTGGCCTACGTTTGGGTATTCAAGGTCACAGCACTTGTTAAAATGATAGAAATTTTATGTGTTAGAAAAGGCATAACCAAAAAGTAAAACATGTACATATTGGTTAATCCATAGTTATTATACATGTGAGTGCATTGCTTCTATATCAACAGATAACAAACTGAAAGCAGAGCACTACAAAGCCGTAAAATGACATAGTAATAAACCGGTTTTTCAAAATATACTTCCTTATTTTCAATGGTTAAATATATTTGAATAGTTGCTTGCATAATAATTGTTTTGTATGACCAAATCTTTAGTAAATATTGTATCAAAATAAAGTTTTATTTCGCTTATAGTCAAGCTTCATCACAAGCCTGTATGTTAATCACTTGTATGATCGAACCGAAGATTTTTCAGTGCAAAGATAAATGGGAGGAGGTAGATCAGATCTATTCGTCAAATGATGCTTCAAAAGCCTGAAACAGAACAAAATACAGTTTTTATTAATGAATCCCACATTTTTCTGGCGCTGTAAGATGAACCAAGGGTAAATGAAGAAGAGTCAGCACATAATCATTTGCAATGTGCATTTTTTGATGTACAAGACCAGTACAGGGTACTAAACTTTAAAAATGTAGGGCTTATTGAATATTTAAACAAGACCACACTCGACAATAGCCCGCCGCCATTATTGAAATTGAAGTTATTATTGCCGCCACAAGGTCAAATTTTTTACGTAAAATGTGAAAAATCACACTAAATCGGCCATTTTTAATTTTTTTCAGGCCATTATTGAACTTGTCCGAGAACTGCTCATTAGTGAAATGCATAACAAATTTGAAGATGTTACATGAAAAACTTTTTAAGCTATTGCGCCCACAAGATCAAATTATTGACGTGAAATGCGGGAAATCAGAATAAATTGGCCATTTAAAATTTTTTTTCAGCCATTATTGAACTTGTCCGAGAACTGCTTATTAGTACCATGCATAACAAATTTGAAGAGAATACATGAAAAACTTTTCAAGTTATCGCACCCACAAAGTCAAATTATTGACTTAAAAGGCGAAAAATCACAAAAAGTCGGCCATTTTGATTTTTTTTCAGCCATTATTGCATTTGTCTGAGAACTGGTCATTAGTATAACAAATTTGGGAAGGATACATGACAAATTTTTCAAGTTATCGCGCCCACAAGTAATTGTTAACACCGACGCCGAACTTCAATTGCAATAGCCCACCTTTTTTAATAAAAATGCGGGCTAAAAAAGTTCTCTATATATAAACAGAGAGAGGCCGTAACTTTCGTCTCACGAGATCTGACCACCTACAGCTTTCAACTCTTTAACACAGATGGTATATGATGTTATAATCTTAGCTGGTGATAAGTCTACATTTCAACTCCTTCGTCTAGGACCTCAGTTTGTAAGCAAGCGAGGTCATTTTGTCAGTCAATAAATTAAGAGTGGGTCGAACTGAGTGACTGTGTGGAAGATGACATTTTGTATAGCTGGCGTGCACAGGGTATTGCTGGCTACATATGCCGGTTCAATGTTGGGCCAGCGTCGTTCCAGTGATAAAACAGACAGCCTACATGCTATGGGCTACACCCACCTAATGCTGGGCATTAAAGGGACATGCCCAGACTAAAATCATCAAAAAATTGGTGCTTTTATTTTGGGTAATTAATATGAACATATGATGTAAGCATGTCCATAGACTAGAGCTGCAAAAGTTATTGTGCTGACATCACCGGTCTACTGACTGCAGTGTGGAAGGTCACACTCAGGTCATCTCGACAACAGGCAGACAACTTGATAGCTGCAAGTGGATCATCCCCCAAAATTTAAATAATGGATTGGTCTTTGGCCTGAGACACATCTCCGATAAAAGTTTCATGCAAATCCGCTCAATACTTTTTAAATAATTCTGCTTACGAACAGACCAACCAACACAACCAGGAACACAACCCTCCTGCCGGGGGTTAATAATACTGAACTACACATAGTAAAGCCTCTTCTTGATACTATAAACCCTTTGGCTGGTTTAATTCGGCTTTTACAATTATTTCACAATGCTAACCATAAATAAGTGTTTACTCAGTAAACACTCAAGTACGTTGATTTTTACTCATATGAAGATTTTGGTCACAGAAAAGAGTCAATTTCAGGTGGATAAAAATGTAAATTCTATAACTAAGCGCTTCAACCCTTTCACCACTAAGGCCCGTTTTTATGTGCTGAATGCCATAGCATTCAGCACATAAAAACAGGCTTCAGTGGCGTAAGGGTTCATTCAACAGTTTATTGAGAGAGAAACTCACATTAAGCAAATTCTTTGGCTCCATTGTGAACTTGTTATCGTCATCTTCTGCCTCTAACCTCTCAAGAAAATTTTCATGGAAACTGCTGTTAGGTGTGATGGAATCATTCAACTCATAGCCACTCTGGTGAGCTGGGGTATGTACTGGAGAAGAGCTGAAAAGGTCATTCAATACTTGTCAGCTCTTTTACCAAGAAGCAAATTACACTGTGGTGTTCGTCTATATTTAACTGAGAGTCATTGTTCAATTTGGTTATTTGATTAAAAAATAGAAAATATAAGTAGTGGTATATTAAAAGAACAAGATAAATTAGAGAAGCATCAAATGAGATTTAGAAAAAATATAATGGAATTTAGTGAAATTATTTTTAATTGGGTAGAGGTTTGGCAAAACTACTACGATACATGTGTATTCTAAGAATTTCTATAAGATATATTTCTACGATGAAATAGAGTCTAGTAACCAAGAAATATTAATCAAATCTTTACAAATGTCATATACAGTGTATACCTATTAGTAAGTTACATATGTACATCAACAAGCTTAAATCAGTGCAAACTGTAAAAAGAGGCCAGCCGGCCACCATAATCCCCCGCCTATCCTCCCCTGCAATCTCAAATTTTGTTTTACAGTAATGGTCTAGCTATTTAGCACAGTTTTCCATGTATATTACAGATATTAACCCTTTCAGTGTGGGAACCATCTTTATACGTCAGAATCTGAAGTCTGCATTTATAATGGCTGTAGACCCTTAACCTAGGTATTCAAATAAAGCGGAAACAGCTAACCAAGTCATTTATGAAGATTTCAAATTGAAAATAACTCTTTTAGTCTCCAAGTCAGCCATTTTGAATTGGATCCGAGTTGAAATTTTTCAGTGCATAAACCACACATTTTGTTTTGTAGTAATGGTCCAGCTATCTGGCAGTTTTCGAGATATCACAACTATTGAAGTAAATAATGGCTGCGAGTCCGCCATTTTAAATTTGATCAAGTTGAAACTGCACATTTTGTTTTATAGTAATGGTCTAGCTATCTGGCACGGTTTCCCACATATTACACATATTAAAGTAAATCATTTTGAATTTGAGAGTTGAACAATTTCAGGGTATATCCCAACCTGAAACCGCACATTTTTTTATAGTATTGGTCTAGCTCACTGGGGTGGCTTTCCAGATACACATATTAAATTCAATAATGGCCGCAAATTTGCTATTTTGAATTTGATCAAGTGGAATTTTTTCAGGGCAAATCCGTACCTAAGAACGCATATTTTGTTATATAGTATGGTCTAGCTCTTTTTCCCAAAAGTTAATCAGATAATTAGAAAGATATCACACCCACAAGCTTTTTGGACGGCTAAAGTATCCCGATTGTATACCACAGAGTAAGTGAACTAATAGTTCTGATAAAATTCTGCCGATTAGCTCACCTGAAAAAATTGCCACGCGAATGTGTATGGGAGCCCCCAAGAACTGGGGATTCGGAACCTTGTGACATGTAAATGCGTGGAGGTCTGTTGTGTCTGTAGCTAGGTGTAGTTTGAGCTTTTCGAACAGGTATGCTGTAGTAGGGAGAATGATACAAACAAACTATGTCACAGAAAACATTCAAATCAACACAATTAGAAAACTAAACACTGTATTAATTACGTAGTCATAAATCTTACACACTTGTCATCATGGTATGACTAAAATATTATGTCCGATGTGCATATACGTGAACTTGCGGCAAACAAGAATATAGTATAGCTGGAACACAGAGAAAGGTGGACAGTGAGGATAATACAGTTAACCAGTGCAATGGAAGCTAGACATTGTCGACAGAAATGTTCATTTTCGTGAGCAGCGAGCCTTGTGTGGGAAGATGAACGTTTGCGATGCAGCCCCAAGATTAGATCGATGCTTCATGAGTGCTGGGCGCTGATGGTATGAGCACGTCAAACACATATTGGATAAGTGCTGAGCCGACGTCGAAGATAGTGGGCCAGCATTGAACCAGCATAGTGCGAACGGTAGGGATTAGACGGGCGGGTGTTTGTGTATGTAGTTGTATGTATGCTAGTGAACAACATAATAATATATTTGAGCGATGTATCATTATCCGGAATCTTACATTCTGCACTCTTTATGTCTGGTTATATTAAACTGCACCTAAAATCTAAACAAATATGACTTTCAGTGGTTATATTTCAGATGTGCGTTGTTTTTTGTTTATCTCGCACAATGCCATACCAAGATGAGGTACATGTGCTATTTCGTCCTAGAATTACGGGAATATGTTTAAATTGTAATACAATGTTAGTTTAGTAAATTTATAGCACAATTTTTATCAGAGAAAATTAGTAAAAAATAATTGTTCGGGCTATAATCTGCTTAGATTATAACACACTATTTACACGACTTTCATTCAAGAGCATTACACGATACATGGATGATCAAAACATCACCAGGTCACAACATAAAGCACCACTATGCTGATTGCACAGTATACAGCTGTTGGCACAGCGCTAGCCCAACGTTGAAACCATATTGAGTATAGCGTCGCTGCTAGCAGGAGAAATTGTGTGAACGCCTTGACAAGGATGCATGTTTTAGTTGTCAGCGGTAATTAGTCGTCGCTAAAAGCTGTTTTAATAAATTGTGTAGGCGCAACAGCTGGCTTTTATAACACAATTTTCTGGAAAATAACCTAGATAAGGGGTATACAATTTTGGGGTCCATGATCTTATGTGCTATAACCGATTTATGCTATAACGATGTTTGCCTGTATATCAAGGTTGATTAAAACAAAATGTTCCTCATTTCCAAATTACCTGTACATCATACAACACAGTATGCCTCTATACTATATAATTATGTTGCAACACGCTGAAACCTGGGGTACTGTTGCAGCCTGGGTTCAAGCATTATTTGCACCACCACCTGGTGAATGTGTTCTAAAATTAATTTACACTTTTTGATACCCATGGCAGAGCCTTGAAAAATAAATACATGTAAATAATTGGACAAAATACATGAAAGGACATTATTAATTTTTTTTCGTGTTTATCAGTTCCTTACAAAGGCAAGTTGGAAAGGTGCTTCTATAATTGGCCAGGAGGGTTTTTTTTTGTAAGTGGTCACCATAGACCCTGTTTTAGCAAGGAATTGATGGGAGCTTGTAATCATTCTGATCAAGCTATCTGCCGAGAGTCATAGCAAGTGAAGAGATCACTCTTCTTAAAACTGTAGGTCAAGTTTATATTTATAAGTGGTTCACTAAAATAGTCAAACTTCAATCTGGTGCCAAACAGTCATATTTATTTATCAGACAAATGAATGTTTTGCAATTTTTTGGAGTATTTCAATATTATTATCCTTTTATTACATTTTGTCATTGAGCACATGACTGAACAGATTATATCAAGCTAAGAGAAATGTTGAGAATCAAGTAAACTTACTTTGGGACGAGAAATCCTTCATTGTCGCGCATAGATTCATCACTGGAAGTTGAATAGTCAAGTGGAACTCCCATTGAATTGTTGTGAATGCTGATCCCCTCATCCTCAAATGGATCATCTGTTTAATAAATTACATCTTGGGTGATGAAATTGCATAATCTTGACTTAAATACAGAAAAAGCGCACTGTCGCTCAACTTATCCACTACTCGAATAGCAAGCCACATCGAAAAAAATATAACATATTTCTGCAAATTAAACTAGATGTAACTTAAACATGGTTCCCACACTTTTTTAAATACAAAATTCAATGACCTTACAAGGACCTTTCAAGAACTTCTCAATATTTTTCAAGACACTTTTTGTGCATGGTAAAAAGGGGTTTCATGGATTACAAAAATAAGCTTAGGCCAGAAGGTATGAAAAAAGTCAACTTTGGCGTTTTTATAATCGGTGAAATTACAATATTGTAGAAAATAAGAAATGTAGGTCTCACTGTTTATCTATATTTGTCATTTGACTTTTTATTGATAAAATATGCACACTACATTTCTAAACCACATTGTTATTTAAGTGTAGCTTTTTCTCTCATTTAAGCACTAGCTGTCGGCGTTTATCAAGATGAGATCAGCAGCGAAATATCACAGGTTGATCAAAATCAAAATCCGGTTTATTTATGTTTTTACAAAAATCAAGGACTTGAAATTCAAGGCCTGGATTTTATTCAAAATCAAGGACTTTTTTCGTTTATAAGAATCTGTGGGAACTATGCCAATGCTTAAATTAGATGTAACTGTTTTTAACCCCAGTGTTTCATCTAGCCGTTTCTAACATGGCGCAGCGCCATGTTGCCTTTTGTGTGTGCCATGTTGCCCTTCATGAGCGCCATGTTGCACTTTATGTGCGCCATGTTGCCCTTCATGTGCCCCATGCTGCCCTTCATGTGTGCCATGTTGCCCTTCTAAATATTCAGACAGTGAAGTGCCCATAATGGTACATATTTACATGCCATGATATTTATTGATTTAAAAAGTTCAAAGCTAATTTAAGCAATTTTTAGAGGGTGGCCAAATATATTGATTAAGTCTCAATAAAACACTGTAGGAATTCGGGTCTTCTGACACCACTTAAAACAATTGTCAGATATATTTCTACTAATAAAGGTAGTTTCTGACGTAATTAGTTTTTTCTGTATTGTTAACTAGATGTAAGTGTTTTTCATGTAAACACCCAAGAAGGCTCCCCCTTCCACGTTTCAAATAAGAGTTATACATTAATGATAATTTTGCAGATAATCAATTTGTACATGTAATTATCAAGTAATATTATGAGGCAGAGGCTAGCAGCTTTAGGCTAGGGTGATAAGGTTCTAATTTGACGAAAAAAGACTAAAGATGGCAGCCATGACCCGGATATTTTACCAAACTTTTTGAAAAATTAATGCAGTCGAGGAAATACTACTACTATGCACTATGTTGAATATTGAGTATATCGGATGAGTGGCTTTGAAGTTATCACCTGGGTGACAAGGTCCTAAATGGAAGAAAAAAGATTAAAGATGGCCGCTATGACCCAAATATTTTCCCGAACATTTTGAAAAATTGATGCAGGCTAGGAATTAATACTACTATGCAGTATTTTAAATATTGAGTATATTGGATAAGCAGCATTGAAGTTATCAGGGTGACAAGGTTCTAATTTGACGAAAAAAGATTAAAGATGGCCGCCGTGACCCAAATATTTTCACAAACTTTCTGAAGAACTGATGCAGCCTAGGAATTAATATTTGCATCCAGTATGTTGAACACAAAAAGAATCAAAAAAGCGGTTTGGTAGATATCAGGGTGACAAGGTCCTAATTTGACGAAAAAAGATTAAAGATGGCCGCCGTGACCCGAATATTTTCACAAACTTTCTGAAAAATTGATGCAGCCTAGGAATTAATATTTGCATCCAGTATGTTGAACACAGAAAGAATCGAAAAAGATATCAGGGTGACAATGTCCTAATTTGACAAAAAAAAGGTTAAAGATGGCCGCAATGACCCGAATATTTTCCCGAACTTTCTGAAAATTTGATGCAGCCTAGGTATTAATACTTGTATCCAGTATGTTGAACACCAAATAAATTGAAAAAGCGGTTTTGTAGATATGAGGGTGACATGGATGAGAGGCGGTGTCCATGCGGCGGCGGCGCACGCGCTGGCGGACGAAACTGTACAAAAACTAAAAGCCTCCCCCTGGTAGGGGGGGGGGGGCCTTAATTCCTACTAAAGTCACAAGGTATTCTACCAGACTCGCCTAGTGTTTCTTCAGACAGCCATATGACTAGGGTATATAGAGCGTCACTATCAAAAACCCTGGTAAATATCAGGACAAGTACTGTACAATTTACTTTTCTGAAGATTAATTTTAAACTGAGCAAACATGCAGATTTATTTTAGTGACATACCACTGTTTCCTGTATATAGTACAGTATTAAAACCTGCTGCAAAAGCCACATTGCAATACAATACAGATTATTTTTTGAATAAAACAAACACTAACCATCTGAAAAACTGTGATCCCAATGCATAGGTTGTCCTTGGGGTTTATCACGTGGTGTTGGAGTATGGAGTTGCCGGGGTAATAGTCTCTGCAGTGGAAAGATCAGTTTGAGCCAGAATGTCAAGACGACAGAGAATAGGCGGTAACCCAGCGATCGCACACACAGCACCTGCCGTAAAACAAACAACATGCGAGCTGCCACCTCTGGCAACAGTCACACGCTACTCTATGTGCAGTACTGGAACACCGCCTACCTCAGTAATGCAATAAATATAACTTAAAACTACCTTAAACTTTTTTCTCCCCAAGCCATTTATTATTTTAGGATCCACATACAATCGAAACAATCAATTCAAGATTACTTGTATGCAGAAGGTAACCTACTTTTCACATTTTGCACTGTGTATGGATCAGATAACGTTGTGCAATTTTTGCTCAAATTATATCAATTTAGCTGTATGCAAGAGGGTCAATAGCATACATCTATTTCATAACTCTGCATGCCTCCATATAGCAAATACCAATATGATTTTTTTTCAATAAATAATGTGTGGCCCAGAAAGTTATGATAAACTCGGTTGAGTATCATTTAGTTATATTTTAGAATTGTTTGAAGCACCCAAAAATAACAAATAGTCACTTCCATATGTTAGTTTGTATAAAAAATTCTCATGTGTTAGATTGTAGCTTATATAAGTAATTTCATGTAGGAATTCACAGCCCAGAACAACAATTTTAAATTAGTAAAAAATGATGTGTTTAATTGAAGACATAAAAAATAGCCATTTCCAAAATTAATCAATGAATTACACTGATATTTTATATGTGCACAATCAATGCAATAACTCATTTGTATATAAACCTCCCACTTACTCAAAAACTCATATACTCTTCATGTTAGTTTGTTAAAACCTAAATAAAAATCTAAAGGTACCCAATTGAAAGAATTACCCACTGTACATGTACGATTCCAAAACATGACTTTTATTTTTATCATGACACAAAAAGCAGCATATTTGTCACCTGGTCTTCCAGGGCCCTATTAGAACATATTTAAAATCAATGATTTTATTGCCAGGTGATGTTTGAAAGGCCACCATTTGCAGGACTTCGTCAACATTGCTGGTATGCTAATTATGATCTTGTGAAGAATCATATCAATTCACATGACAGAACCTACTTACAGAACACATGCCTACTGATTGTTTATTCTCTATCTGTAAGGTGATCGGTTTTCAGATAAATTCTAAGAATACTATTCACACTCTGCCCCATACACTCATAGTCATGGTTCATACACCTTTAGTAAACAAAATTCCAGGGTTTCCCCAAGGGTAAAAACTATTTATGGTACAATGCGATTCTCTGCCAATAGGCTAATTGACAGGAATTTTGTCTGTAAATATAATTCATGTACAAGGGGTCAACTCTTGTCACAAAAAATTCACACACGACTAGTAGGCCTACGTGCTTGTGGCATGTGTGATTGTGTCAGGTGCTAAAATAGTAACATGTGTAACAGGGCATAGAATGACCGTGTACTGGCAGACCGCACATGAGCGTCAGTAGCTGTCAGATGACGCTCAAATGGCCCCACAGCGTGCCTCATGCTGTTATTTGAATCACAGTTTTGGACAACACAAAATCGTGAGGCATTCCTTTTGAAGCAAATATTTACGATTCGGCCGAATCTATTAGGCCAGTAATGGATTTAATAAAATCTACAGCATTTCGTCTACATTTAAACTAGTTTTCCACTACATCTGTAAAATGATGATCATGTTAGCATAAGCCTACTTCAGATCATGGTTGAGGATCTGGCTCACTCACAGCGCTGTTGAAAAACGCTGAATCGTATGGTAAACTGACTACCAAGAATCACGTCCCACAACTAGCGTGGGTCTTAAGCCGATATCGCTGGTGCACTATAATGAAATGAAATGAATCGGGATTTAGGCCACCTTTGTGCACATATAGGCTAAACTGGGCCAGGAGAACCTCCTGAGGATGGTGAGATGATTAAGATGACACTGTCCTTCAGACACAGGATTCGAAATTCGAGTCCTGGCGGTCTGAGGCCGAGCACGCTACCCCTCAGACACGGAGGCTCCCCACAATACTGACTTTCACACGTGGATGGGGAAGAAACATTTTTTGTTTCTTTCAAACCGCCGAGACCCGGAACTCTGGCGTGAAAGGCAGCGGTGCTAACCACTACCCTGGGGCCCCCGCCCTAGCGGACTATAATAGCTCGACACAGATTGTGACAGGGAGCGCACAGTAAACCAGAAAACACGCTCAAGGTCTAGACAATATACTACTGGTGATAGCTTATACGGACCTATGCTGTTACCAATGTTGATAGTTTGGGCTATATTTATTTCCATTTAATGTCAAATTCTACAATTTCCCAGGGTTTTCCGGTGAGTTATAAGTCCCGGGTTTTCTAGGGGTGGGATTAAATTTCTGGGTTTTCCCGGGGCCGTATGACCCATGATAGTTAACAATATCTGCAAAAAACACAATATTTTTAGATTGTTTGTTGCGCGTCTGTAGTAATTGCTCATGAAAATTAAAGGAGGCCGCCAAGACCCAGATATTTTTCAGAACTTTTTGCTAATATACTGCTATGCTGTATGTTGAATATTGTGTATATGGAATAAGCGGCTTTGAAGTTATCAGGGTGAAAAGGTCCTAATTTGACGAAAAAAGATGGCCGCCAGGACCCTGATATTCTGCCAAACTTTCTGAAAAATTGATGCAGGCTAGGAATTAATACTACCATGCAGTATTTCTAATCTTGAGTATATCAGATAAGCGGCTTTGAAGCTATCAGGGTGACAAGGTGCTAATTTGACAAAAAAAGATTAAAGATGGCCACGATGACCCGAATATTTTCTCAAACTTTCTGAAAAACTGATGCAGCAAGGAATTAATATTTGCATCCAGTATGTTGAAAACAAAGTGAATCGAAAAAGCAGTTTTGTAGATATCTGTGTGACAAGGTTCTAATTTGACGAAAAAAGATTAAAGATGGCGGCCATGACCCGGATATTTTCCCGAACTTTTTGAAAAATTGATAAAGTCTAGGAATTAATACTAGCATGCAGTATGTTGAATATTGAGTATATCGGATAAGCGGCTTTGTAGTTATCAGGGTGACAAGGTCCTAATTTGACGAAAAAAGATTAAATATGGCCGCCATGACCCGGATAATCTTCCGAAATTTCTGAAAAATTGATGCAGCCTAGAAATTAATACTTGTATCCAGTGTGTTGAACACCAAATGAATTGAAAAGCGGTTTTGTAGATATTAGGGTGACATGATATGGATGAGAGGCGGTGTTCATGCGCGGCGCCGCTGGCGGACGAAACCATACAAAAACTAAAAGCCTTGATGAGGGGGGAGCCTTAATTAGACATAATCAGTCTACTAGCCAGCAGGCTTTAATATAGTCTCATGTCATGTCTCAGCTTTGTTTCTTGTCAGAGAAAGACAACTCTTCTATGTGAGTATGTGACAAATAGCTAAAGACTCTACTCTTTCTTGTGTTATGCTGGTCATCAATGGATACTGGCGATTGTTCTGGGACAATAATACATCTTAAGTCATTTGAACGGCTTATATCTATCTAAATAGGTATAAAAAATATAATATTTAGACCCTATTATCAACTTTGTTACTTTGAAGTGAGTACCTTTAGTCACAATTATGGAAGTTTGAATTAGTAGTAATTGTGAAATAACTCACAGCACTTTGAAGGGTTTGTTCTCTTTTTCTTCTTGTGTATATCTGAAAAAAATCACATTATAGCAGACATCATTAGTTTACAAATAGCTAATATTTTCATATCTGTCTTTATTTTATTCTTTTTTTTTAATTGAATGTTTTTTACATTATTCCACGATAAATAATGTTTTAGAGGGTGAATATAGTACTATACACCTGTTCATCATTCCACAGTCTAGGCCTCAGTTTCATCAAATGACTTAATGACTTGTGATCTTGCCCTTCCTAATAGTCAGAAAAGACTATGTCTTTTGATCTATTGTCACGTCATATTTAACCCACCCAGGCTATTGCAATTGATAAAACCTAGGTAAAACACCTTTATCATGCTCGTACCCTGATCTTGTGCGTTCACGCCGACTACGTAACGCGCTAATGGCGGTGTGGACATAGTGGTCACTGTCTGGGCTCTGTTTATAATCTTAACTAGCTATCCAACACGGTTTACCAAATATCAGCAATGTGAAAGTAAATAGTGGCCGATAGGCAGCCATTTTGATTGAGTCGAAAGTTTTTAAAATGCATCTTTTCTTGTTTTATAGTAATAGTCTAGCTATCTAGCACGGTTTACCTGATATCAGGCCTATTTTCCCCCGAAAACTCACATTTTGCTTTATAGTAATGGTCTAGCCATCTAGCTCGGCTTACCAAATATCGGCTATGTGAAAATGAATAATGGCCGAAAAGGCGGCCACTTTGAATTTGATCAAGTCAACATTTTTCAAGGTGCATCCTCATCTGAAATCTCACATTTTGTTTTATAGTAATGGTCTAGCCATCTAGCACGGTTTACCAAATATCGGCCATGTGAAAGTGAATAATGATATCGGCCATGTGAAAGTGAATAATGGCCGATAAGCGGCCATTTTGAATTTTATCAAGTCGAAATTTTTCAAGATGCATCCTCTCCTGAAATGTCACATTTTCTTTTATAGTAATGGTCTAGCCATTTAACACGGTTTACCAAATAACGGCCATATGAGAGTGAATAATGGCCGAAAGGCGGCCATTTTAAATTTGTTCAAGTCGAATTTTTTTAAGATGCATCCTCTCCTGAAATCTCACATTTTGTTTTATAGTAATGGTTTAGCTATCTAGCATGGTCTCCCCAATATCAGGCCTGTCGAGGTGAATAATGGCCAATAGGCGGCCATATTGAATTTTATCGACTTTAAATTTTTCAAGATGCATCCTCTCTTGAAACCTCACAATTTGTTTTATAGTAATGGTGTAGCTATCTTGAGCGGTTTTCATGATATTCCGCAAAATCAGGCCTGTCGAGGTGATTAATGGCCGATAGGCGGCCATTTTGAATTTTATCGACCTGAAATTTTTTAAGATGCATCCTCTCTTGAAACCTTACAATTTGTTTTAAAGTACCGTATATCCCCGCGTATAGTGCGACGCCATGTATAATACGAGTTAAGATTTGAGGCCTCGGATGACCTGAAAAACGTCTACCCCTTTGTATAATACGACCTCAAATTTTGGATGTCGGCAGCGTGCCGGTCGGCAGCGTTCCGGGCCATCTAAATGTGAGGCATGGATATTATCTTATTCTACTAAATAGCGCTGTGACACCTGCATAGACGATGCTCAATGACGGAAACAGCGGCAACATTACAGCTCTGCAAAACCAAAGGGCAGTATCTGCTTACTTGTAAAGTGAGCAGATACTGTATTTCCATTTTCCACGGCAGAGTGGATGTCATCGGGACTGTCTCGATGGGCAGACATACTGAGGCCTGCAGAGGCTACATATATATACACACAGATTTTAAAATACCCGTATTTATATTTAGCTGACAAATTTATATTATTTTAATTCATCTGCAACAAAGACCATATTTTAATATCGTCGTGCTCAAATATGAACATTCAAAGATGCAATGTGATTGTAAAACATTTGCAGACTAGCCACATTGTCTAGACACATGAGGTGTTTGGTTGTATAACATGTATAAGGTGTCTGGGTGCGAAAAAACAGCAGCGCTCCATGAACTACAGCTAACAGATACCACCATTTGCTCAATACCGTATCAGCCGCGGCAACAGCGGTAGGCGTTAATGTTATCCCAGCAATATGGACATTCTGAGGCCTACATGTATAGAATTTGCGATAGGAGATATAATCAGTGATATCTTGTTATATTTCATCAACGCATTCTCTCATTCCAATAGGAAAATATCATGTTCAGATTTGTCGTACACAATGGAACACTCCCATATGAAAGGCGATCCTAGATTAAATTATTATTAATATAAATGAACAGGTCAGGATTGTGAATTGGTTGCAGACTAACAGCGTCATTTATCTGCCCGTGGTTGTCAAGCGTGCCACGCGCGTCGGCGGGAATGCGAGACGGGGGCTCCCAGCAAACACGACACATTCACCCAATGCTGGTACAATGTTGTGTCAGCGTCGCAGACGGTGGCCCAACAAAGTACCAGCATTGGGTGAATGTCTCTTGTTTGCTACTAGTTGGAAAGGCACAGTCTTGTTGTATCGTGTGTATAGGCCTGCTTACCAAACACGCTGACTGGCCTACGTTTAAAGATACGTTCTACCGCTAGAAACTTACCGCTGAACTTACCGCTAGAGAGCTAAAAAATTGTATTAAATTGTACATCTATGTATAATACGAGGTGCCTTTTTGTGACATGAATAGCTAAGAAAAAACATCGCATTATACACGGGGATATACGGTAATGGTGTAGCTATCTTGAGCGGTTTTCATGATATTCTGCAATATCAGGCCTGTCGAATTTACCGATGTTATAAATTAGGTCAAAGTGCTGGGTCAACTTCAAGGTCCAAAAACCTGAAAAGGCACAACTAGGGACCTTAGAGAACGTGTATGTGCAATATGACTGTAATATGACTGTAATCGGCCTAGTACTTTTCGAGGTCTGCTCCAGAAACGAAGTGTGCGTCAAAACGTCTAAATAGGTCATAGTTCTGAACCAAAAGTAGGTCAAAGTTCATATACCCCAAAAGGCACAACTAAACCCCCTAGGGTGTTGTGTGTAAAATTTGAAGACAATCGGACAAGTACTTTCAGAGATATGCTCCGGAAACGAAATGTTCACCGACGGCCCAACGCAGTAACATCATAATTTCTCCTCTGCACCTTGAGTATTGAATTCAGATTAAAAACATTTTAACCTGTCCATTATCCACCTGGAAGAAACCCACATACCAAAAAATGTTATCCTAGCTTATTTTCTTACAAAGTTATAGGCAAAAGAAGAAAAGGTAGGCGGAATCCATAGCTCCCTCCGTCTCACCTACGGTGACGGCGGGAGTTAAATTATAGGATGTGGTGGGGGGGGGGGGGGGGGGGGATTGGGTGTAGGCAGACTTTAAATCGCTGAATCGGGTGCCTGTCAAGCTTGCTCAGGTGCCCCTAATAATAGGTGGCGGCATGCCCCTTCTGAATCCTAGATAAAACAGTGAAATATCAACACTTTATCAGGTCTTAACTAATCAGTCTGCTTACGTGGCCCTGTATAAAGTGGTGAAACTGGGCACATTGATATTCAAGGATCGACACTAACACTTGCCCGTTGGCCTGAGACCAGTAAAAGTCACTAAGGGCCAGTAAATCACCTGAGATAATGGCTGTGGGGGCAAATGAAAAATACCAGGCATGTCGCTTTAGTTAACTTTCACTCTTCTTGAGTTATTGGTAAATTACAAAAATAAGTAAAATATACCAATTGGCCTGTGTTAGGGGCCGTCGTTAAGTAAGTAGAACAGTTTTTTTACGTCACTTTTCGGCCAGTGTGGCCATTTAAGTGACAATTCAGAAATTTGGTAGCGAACCTATTCTGTGTCTGATAAAAAATTGGAAACCTAGATACAGCCTATTGCTGGTTAGTAAATGCATCCTGGTTAAAAATCCCAACCAAACTTTTGAAATTTACCTAGCGTCTCTTTCAATCGAGTTAAATTTGAGAAAAATGTGGCTACAAACCGCATGGATAGGTCACCAATTGCGAGTTGTCATTGAATTACATTATGGAAATTCTTCAGTGTTAAAAATGTAACGTAACACTAGTGGCCGGTCATAACAGTGACCGTCAAGTTATACTCCGTAGGAATAAAACAACTAAACATAAGGTCTTAGTTAGCACTCTGGCAAGTTAATGGTCAAAATTGAAATTAATATAACTTAAACAAGAAAACTTAGCAAGAAAAATCTTAACTAGACATGAATTGTGATTTTTCAAGTAACAATAATATTTGGGCTAGGTTTTATGAGTTTTTGTGGCCGCCATTTCGAATTTTGTTGGGTTATTTTTATTATGACAGATTGATTCGAATTCCGCGTAGGACTTTTTTGGCAGCCATTCTGAACTGGAATTTTAGACTTCGGGACTTCAGACTTCAAATTTCAGAAGTCCCCACGGAGCTTTTGCATTTTTAAATATATATCTATTTGTTTGTCAAATGGAATCGCATTCAGTGTGCCCAGAACACACATTGACTTGTCTCTCTGTTGACATAATATACTATCACTATCCGCGACGCTAGCCCAACATTAAAACAACATTGATTGAATGTTTTGTGTTTGAATAGAATTGCAACTGTTATTTTAAGGTTTCAACTGTCCATACCTAATACACAATATTGGTTTATTACTGGGCCACTGGCTGCGACGCTGGCCCGGAATTGAAAGATTGGATAAATGTATATTTATTATCAAATCTGGAGACTAAAGGGCGGAGGAGGTCTGGACATGGGTCTGGACATAAGGGCACACCCGACATGTCCACTATTGAATCACCATTGGACCCAATTAGAGGCCTACTGCCGTGCAAGCCAAAAAGCAGTATCTGCTCACCTTACAAGTGAGCAGATACTGCCTTTTGCATTTGAAGAGCAGCCTAGTGCAGTATCTGCTCACTTTACAAGTAAGCAGAAACTGCCTTTGGACTTTCAAGAGTGTAGTGATCCAGAATATCCCGGATAAATCTGGAAGAACATGCTGGACGACTTAGAAAAAGTCATAGCAGTATACCTGACTACTCAGGGAATATCGTGTCCAAAATTCATGTTGATTGGATAAAAACTCAAGGAGAAATAGCGTCGCAAAAAACCTGCACAGAATAGTAAGATTAAAGATCCAAAGAGAACCCAAATACAACAAGAGCGCTGACGCTAACGATATCCCCCACCATTATTTAAAGACAATAATGGCTTCAATGTCAAAGGTTAAAAAATAGCTCAAAGGTCACAACCCCCATAAGGCACATCTACACCCCCTGAGAGATGTGTGTGGCAACATGACAACAATCCAGCAAACGCTTTCCATGCTATTGTCCAGAAATGAACTTATCGTCCACCATTAATTAAAATCAATAATGGCCTCAAAATTGAAGGTCAACAATTAGGTCGAAGGTCATAACCCCCAAAAGGCACATCTACACCCCCTGAGAGATGTGTGTGTGCAGTATGAAAACAAGAGCACACTCGACAATAGCCCGCCGCCATTATTGAACTTGAAGTCATTATTGCGGCCACAAGGTCAAATTATTGACGTAAAATGCAAAAAATGACAATAAATCAGCCATATTAAAACTTTTTCCAGCCATTATTGAACTTTTTGGAGAACTGGTTATTAGTAACATGCATAACAGATTTAAAGATGATACATAAAAAACTTTTCAAGTTATCTCGCCCACAAGATCAAATTAAACTAATTATTAGTAACATGCATAACAAATTTGAAGAGGATACCTGGAAAACTTTTCAAGTTATCGCGCCCACAAGGGCAAATTTTTGACGTAAAATGCGAAAAATCGCAATAAATCGGCCTTTTGAATTTTTTTTTAGCCCTTATTGAACTTGTCCAAGAACTACTTATTAGTAACATGCATAACAAATTTAAAAAATCGCAATAAGTCGGCCATTTTGAATTTTTTTTCGGCCATTATTGAACTTGGCCAAGAACTGGTCATTAGTAACATGCATAACAAATTTGGGAAGGATACATGAAAAACCTCTCAAGTTATCGCGCCCGCAAGTAAATGTTAACGCCTACGCCGACAATGCCGAACTTCAATTGCAATAGCCCACCTTTTTTAAGCAAAATTAAAAGGCGGGCTAAAAATGAAGCAAACGCTTTGCGAGATATCGACCAGAAATTGAACTTATCATCCGCAATCAATTGAAGTCAATAATCGCCTCAAAAGCAAAGGTCAAAAATGAGGTCACAGGTCATAACCCCCAAAAGGCACATCTACACCCCTTAAGGGATGTGTGTGTGCAGTATGAAAACAATCCAACAAGTGCTTTGCGAGATATCGTCCGGAAACTGAATTTATCATCCACAATAAATTGAAGTCAATAATCACCTCAAAATCAAAGGTAGAAAATTATGTCAAAGGTCATAACCCTCAAAAGGCACATCTACACCCCCTGAGGGATGTGTGTGTGTGTGTGGTATGAGAACAATCCAGCAAGCGCTTTGCGAGATATCGCCCGGAAACTGAGGTTATCATCCGCAATCAATTCAAGTCAATAATCGCCTCAAAATAAAAAACTAGGTCAAAGGTCATAAAACCCAAAAGGCACATCTACACCCCTTGATAGATGTGTGTATGCAATATGAAAGCAATCCAGCTAACGGTTTCATAGATATCGTCCGGAAACAAAACACGGACGCACAGCCAGACATGGTGATGACAATATCCCCCGCCCCTACTTCGTGGGCGGGGGATAAAAACGCAATATTATCTGAAATGTTTTAAAGCAATGTAACAGCTTTAGATCATATAATAAATAAATTATAAATAATAATTATATCCCCCGCCCCTACTTCAAGGGTGGGGGATATAATTGTTTCAAAATTAAAGGTCACAAACCAGGTCAAAGGTCATAACCCCCAAAAGGCACATCTACACCCCCTAAGGGATGTGTGTATGCAATATGAAAGCAGTCCGGCTAACGGTTTCAGAGACATCGTCCGGAAACGAAACACGGACGCACAGCCAGACATGATGTTGACGATACCCAGGGGTCGAAATAACCGCTATCCCGTGGCTAATAAAAAAATGGTCAGGATAATCAGTCTTTATAGCGACTAGTACAATTTGGGGTGTATATTTTATCACTAATAGTAGTAGCACTAGTAGTAGTAGAAATCGGCTGTTCTGTGCAAGGGAGATCAGCGCTAAAATAAGCAAATCTACAGTCAACTAGTGGTGAGCAGTCACAGTGGTTCATGTTGATATGGTTCAGCTGCCGGCGGTGAATAGTCGAGATCTGTGTAGCTTGTATTATTGTGTATACAGTATAGAGCTATATAGGCCTAGCACTATATTGCAGACACCACGTGCACCAGCTCCACAGCGTCTCGTCCCTCATTGGTGTCTAGCCAAGTAATGGGGCCTTCTATGAGTAGGGTATCAGTAGTCTAGGCTGAAGATTATGTAAAGTTTTAGCTACATACACCTAAACTAGTTGAAATAGGCCTACTTATAAAAACGATTTCAGATTACACAAAGATCTGTAGTTTAAAGGCATGTTGCACATAGACTATAATATAGTAAATGATAAAAAACATCATGCTTTTTTAACCTCACCAGGGTTTCCGCCAGGAATGTTTGAGAGGGGGAGTCCAAAATGAGGGGGTCTGGGGACCTCGCCCAGAAGAAAAAATTCAAAGTTTTTAATTTAGGTGCTTAAAATGGCCTATTTTAACTGAAATGACAGCAAAATAAGTTTTATATAAGTTTTATTTACTTTGCCAACAAGGGGGGAATATTCCCCTGTGGTGCTGAGTGGGGGGGGGGTCCGGACTCTAAAGTCAGATGCAGGGGCATGCGCAGCTTTTCGCCAAGGGGGGGCCGGGGAGTCGAAAAGTAATTTTTAAGAAAAATATGGGGGTTCCGGGGGCTTGTAAGAATCTGCAGCTCAATTGTAAGAATCTGCAGCTCAAGGGAGGGGGGGGGGGGGGGGAGACCCGTCTGACCCCCCGCCCCTACTTCGTGGGCAGGGGATAAAAAGGCAATATTATCTGAAATGTTTTGAAGCAATGTAACAGCTTCAGATCATATAATAAAATAATTGCTAAACGTAACTATTGCAAGTTACATTAGTTACCTCTCTGGTATTAATCACTCAGATTACAGAGGTAAACTCAGATTGTATTTTTCCAATGCATTTATGTAAAATCCATTACAATTTTTTGTTAAATAATGTCAAGCTAAACTAAAAAGTAAACAAAATCTAGAATCCTACCTCTTTGATAATTGGCAAACATAAAAGATCATCCACTGTAGAGCGATTTATTGGTTGCGGTTCCATCATGAGATGAAGGATTTGTCGAAGATTTTCTGATACACCTAATAAATAAAATATTAAATTGTCAGTGAAATAAATAAGTGGTAAATTTCATGTAGCCTCAAGAGCATCAGTTACAATCAAGAACAATAAGTCTAATTTAGAGTTTTTTAAATGAACACCCAGTTTAAATCTGTAAAATTTGTCATCAGTTATCCCATTTTATTAGCACTGTATCATGTTAGGTTTCCAAAACATAAATAAATTTGATAAAAAAATGGCAACCACCTCCTATTTTAGATTTGTTAATTGTTTAATTTGCCTAGGGTTATCCTTGCAGAATCCTGGGCAGTTCTATTAATATTTCAGCTATCTTGAAGGTTTTTGACATAATTTAGAAAATATGGCTGGCAGACTTCCATTTTGATTTAACATCCGCAAAAGTTGTCCAGTATAACACAGAGGCTATATATAGCTTATCTTTGCAATACACCTCACATTTCGTTTTAGTATGAACTTTATCATTATCTCCATACCGAAAAAAATGGTCAGCATCTTGATATTGTTTGCTTTAAAATTTAATTAGGTTAATCAAATGATTCAAATTTCTAAACATATAGCATTTAAATCGAAATGTTATAAAAAAAAATTCCTCAAACATGCTAACAATATTTCTGCCATTGTCAATAAGGGGCAAATTATATGGGGATAAAAATTTATTTAAACAAATTCCCTAGTGATATGTAACGTCTATCTGAAATACAAACAAGAATAAGCTCACAGTTTGTTGCTTTCGTTGTATTTAGAAAACAAATAACAGCGGCCCGTGTGGAATACAACAAGAGTAAGGGAGGGTTGGGTAAATGAAATGTTCATCTTATTTTTGAAGCATCACTATAGATATGTGCTTGGAATATAATTTATCATCTCATAAAGAGTGCAAAATAAGCAAAAAGTAATTCACCAGGATATTTGAATAATTTTGAATCAGGATTGGAATTAAATCAAATTTTAGACAAAATATTTTTGGATAAACCATGGAGACCAAAGAGTTTATTCATTTTTAAATCATGATTAATGTCTTAGTTAGCTCTATCTGCTTCATTTAAATACCTATATTATGGTCTACGGTCACTATAAATTTTTAATTCCTTTAGTGCGGAATCGACTTTAGATGTAAGATTCTGACATCTAAAGTCAGTCCCTGCAGGGAAAGGGTTAACAACCAACCAAGTAGAAATTCTTCAGGTAAGCTTCCGCTTCTCAATTGATGCCAAAGCTCACCACCACGGGGCATATCCAAATCACTTGCCAGTTCCAGAAATGTTACTCCTAGGCTGCAATACAACAATATAAAACAAAGGTATAAGTATTTAAGCTAATGGTCATAAATTATTCCGTTGCCTTTAATTTAGTGATAGTAATCTTCGCAAAAGGTAGGGTTTCACTACATTAATCTAGGATTCCAATTTGGGGACTTCTAAGTAGTTTACAATTATGAGATGGGACATTGTAAACACGCCCTGCAGAAACAAATAGGTGATTAGCAGGGGTGAATTCAAGCATTAAAATGCTAATTAATCGCATCCATAGCCGTTTTCAGTATTTCTGTTGGTCCAAGGGTTGAAACAAATACAATTTGTAAGAGAAATGTGTATTAAATTTGAAAAAAACTGCTATATATTTTAATTAGAATTGTACAAATATAAGTAATTATTATCTATACTAATACTTGAGGTTGTGGGTCGCAGTAGCAAGACACAACTTTTAATGTAGCCCTACAAGAACTAAGTGCTGGCCCGTGATATCTGAGAAGGGCCAGTCACTGGTCTGTATTGCCAGCCTAAAGGCCCTAAGTCAAGGAGTTATGAAGTTATTGCGCTTACAAGCCAATTTGTTTTCTGTGTCCGAGAAACATTGAAATTATGTCAAGGTCACTGAATATTAAACTTAACTTCAGATAAGTGTAGTGCACACCAGCCGCTGGGGATTGATATACCACACAGCCTTGGGGGCTGAGGGGTGAAAAGGGTGGTTGCATGGCATTTGAAACATGGCAGGAACCATCAATTTTCCCCCTCACACCAACGATGACATAAACCCCAAAAAAATGTGTTTTTTCCAATTGGTTGAGAAAATAGAGCTTGGTAGGTAGCAATTTTCTTTTCATAATATTTCCTTGAAGTTATTCAGGGTGACTTAATTTTGTGTGAAATAATGATTTGTTCTCTCCTGTTACCGATTGGAAATCAAGATAACCCTCAAATTTGATATACATGTGTACTGTACCAATAATTAGAATAACAAGGATCCTGCAGTTCTGCACATTATTAGGAGTTTTATTATGCAGGTCCTAGGCTAGCAAGATATAGTCCGGGAGTAACTATCGTCTATCTCGAGCTATTTCCTCAATTGCATTGTACTTAATTTTAAACAAACTTGAAAACATATAGACTACATGTATATATGCACAAATTGTGCACTGCCAGTTATTTTTGTGGATCTTTGTGAATTTTCTTGTCAGTGAAGTGACGAAGTTACACAGTGAATAATGACTGTCCAATTCCCAGAAAAAACATGTAGGCCCTAAATATGTTGACATAGTTCGGTTACGATTATAATGAGCAAGAATCAGAGGACTGTTCAAATAGTCTGTAGGTCTTGTGAGTACCGCTATGTTACAAATTCAGTAATAGGCCTACTGCCGTAGCCCTTCAGTATACCACGCGGCTATAATCAGCAAACAAATAATTGCATTTTCCCATTATGCTGTTAAAATCATGTTGCTGATATTTTTCGTATCATGGGATGGCGATCTCTCACAATCAACGCCACTTCGCTGAATACCAGCTTGAAACTATTTCTGTGATGCACGGTTGTCAATTTGAACACGTGGCCTGAGATGGGCACATAGATGCGCAGAAATGATGGACAGCCTTCTGCTCGACGTGCGAACAGCAGTAATTTAACACAGGGAAACAATTTGTTCTAACTTAATTTAATATTGAACAAGTTGTGGATATAAATAATCTTTTAGTAGGATATATATGGCCTATAAATTAGGCCTAGTTCAGCCATGCAGGCACCTTCGCGACATTGTCATAAAGTGAGGGGGCGCGGGGAACAGCCTAGTCGATGTGCACCTGAAGCAAGACAATTACTGCAATTTTTTTTAAATGTTTTAACCTGTCAGCTGACAGTCGGCTAAATTTTAATTTACATTTTTGAAGGGCATAAAATTGAATCAGTCACAAAAATCTTCAAAATTTGAAAACCATGGGTCACAAACCAACAGTTATTTTTTAGGTCTAACTCATAATTTGAAAAAAAATTATTGCTGGTGACGAAAAAATTAAACCAAAAGTTTTTTGCTAAAAAGTAATAGTATGTTTGGAGTTGAAAGTAAATCTGATGAAATACATCTACAACTAGAGTTTAACTTTTATTTTTCAGGTTTCCCTTTGACGATGAAATAGATTCTTTCATATTTTTACAAATAACAACATGCAGGCTAATCCTGATAAATAAAAATGTAGCTGGGTGTGTTTAACACCGTCAGTGTAGTTGGCCTGATGATTAGGCCAATAACCAGCTTGATGATTTTAATTTCATTGAGCTGCATGACATTTAAAACGTGACTTGTAGCTGCAGGACATTTAAAACGTGACTTATAGCTACTTGTGTAACAAATTCTTCCAAAGTTCCCAGACAGAACAGGTCCCAAGCTAAATGAAATGTAATACAGTTACTGAGTCTTAGTACTTGCAATTGCCAATATAGAAAGTTAGATTAATTTCGAAAGTTAGATTAATTCCTATTGGTATGTCATTATAAAAATCACCAACAGTTTGCTCAGAAAAAGTAGTTGGTTAACGTTTCGAAAATTTAGCTAATAGGTTTTTGGTTTTCGCTAATTGGTTGACTGAAGGTACATTATAGTTAGAACTGGCCTTGTCCCTTCTCAATTAAGATGTATCCATTTTGTATTTAGCAAAACCTAGTCTTAGTAAAATACTTCTGTATTCGGTATATGATATATGATCCTAATTTCTATATAATACTATGAGAACCGTATAACACAGAGAGACGAGTGATAGCCTGGTGGCCCATATCTATTAAAATATTATTGTAGAAGTTGTTTTATTATAACCTTTGTTAAACATTTAGTATAAAATTTATGAATCAAACGAGCCCATTAATAATATAAAATGTAAAAAAATCAAATGTGCTTAGTGGGTTATATACATGTCATAAAAATTCAGTCTATCAAAAGTATTTGAAGGCTAGCAGAACTACCTGGCGGTCACCTCAGTACCAAGACAGGTCAAAGACCAAGACAACAGACAGGGAGCTATAACCAGACAATATAAACAATTAAATTAAAGTTGTATAACTGTTTTGTTTATTTTGACAGAAATAACCCAAAATGTACAAAACAAGAATTAATATTTTTATAAAGGCCTATAAATGCACTAAAGCTATGTAAATGTAGCGGAATTAGTTCACAATGCGATACACTATCAGGTAATGTGAAGTAGTCAATTGGTCTGTATGTGTGGTGGAATTATGGGCCAATATAATATTACATTGGGCCACAATCAAAAACGGGACGATGAACTGAATTGGTGTAATGTTGGTCGTAGACAATGGACCAGCATAAGACCGACATGGGTTCAATGCCACGTGTTAGTATACCAACTGACACAAACCGCCCGTCGCTCTCCTGAGTCTAGGACACAGTCAGCCCCTATAAAAAATCGGTTACTTACAGTAAAGGCTGATTTAACAAGACTACATAAGTCCAGGAGCTCCCGCTCCGAATTAGAATTTGATTTAAGAAATTTTGTGTAGGGTTATTGATGTAGTCCCAGGCTAGGTTAAAAATCAAGACGCAAGACAACTAGGTCTAAGAAGCCCAGTTTAAGAGTAAGATAAGAACTAGACAGTCTGTCAGAGATTGCAAACCTCCATTGAAATTAATGATCCTAATCAGTAATCCAGTAATCCCAGTAATGGTCTACCTATCTGGCGCGGTTTATACGATATCAGGTCAATCGAGATAACTAATAGCTGATTTACAGTCATTTTGAATTCGATATTAACTAGTTAAAAACTTGGGGTGCATCCTCCCCCGAAACCTCAAATTTTGTTTTATAGTAATAGACTAAAATCTAACACACTTTGCAAAATATTGGGCATGTGAAAGTAAAAAATGGCCGATAGGGGGCCATTTTGAATTTGATCAAGTCAAAATTTTCGAAGTTGCATCCTCAGCTGAAATCTCACATTTCATTCTATAGTAATGGTCTAGCCATCTAGCACGGTTTACCAAATATCGCCCATGTGAAAGTGAATAAAGGCCGATAGGAGGCCATTTTGAATTTTATCAAGTCAAAAATTTTCAAGATGCATCCTCTCCTGAAATCTCACATTTTGTTTTATAGTAAAGGTCTAGCCATCTAGTACGGTTACCAAATAACGGCTATGTGAAAGTGAATAATGGCCGATAGGCAGCCATTTTGAATTTGATCGAGTCAATTTTTTTCAAGATGCATCCTCTCTTCTAATCTCACATTTTGTTTTATAGTAATGGTCCAGCTATCTAACACGGTTTACCAAATATCAGCAATGTGAAAGTAAATAGTGGCCGATAGACGGCCATTTTGAATTCGATTGAGTCGAAAGTTTTTAAAAGGCATCCTCTCCCGAAACGTCACATTTTGTTTTATAGTAATGGTCTAGCTATCTAGCACGGTTTACCTTATATCAGGCCTATCGAGGTAAATAATGCTGATTGTCGGCCATTTTGAATTCGTAAGTTAAAATTTTTTAGGGTGCATCCTCCCCCGAAAACTCACACTTTGTTTTATAGTAATCAGGTAATGGTCTAGCCATCTGGCACTGTTTACCAAATATCAGCCATGTGAAAATGAATAATGGCCGAAAAGGCGGCCATTTTGAATTTGATCAAGTCCAATTTTTTCCAAGATGCATCCTCATCTGAAATCTCACATTTCGTTTATAGTAATGGTCTAGCCATCTAGCACGGTTGACCAAACATCGGCCATGTGAAAGTGAATAATGGCCGATAAACGGCCATTTTGAATTTAATAGTGTCGAATTTTTTCAAGATGCATCCTCTCCTGAAAGCACACATTTTGTTTTATAGTAATGGTCTAGCCATCTAGCACGGATTACCAAAAAACGGTCATGGGAAAGTGAATAATGGCCGATTGGCGGCCATTTTGAACTTGGACGAGTTGAATTTTTTCAAAATGCATCCTCTCCTAAAACCTTACAATTTGTTTTATAGTAATGGTGTAAATATCTTGAGCGGTTTTCATGATATTCCACAAAATCAGGCCTGTCGAGGTGAATAATGGTGGATAGGCGGCCATTTTGAATTTTATCAACTTGAAATTTTTCAAGATGCATTCTCTCCTGAAACCTTACAGTTTATTTGATATTAATGGTGTAGCTATCTTGAGCGGTTTTCATGATATTCCGCAATATCAGGCCTGTCGAGGTGAATAATGGCCGATAGGCGGCCATTTTAAATTTTATCGACTTGAAATTTTTCAAGATGCATCCTCTCCTGAAACCTCACAATTTGTTTTATAGTAATGGTGTAGCTATCTTGAGCGGTTTTCATGATATTCCGCAAAATCTTTCAGTCGGATTTACCGATGTTATAAATTAGGTCAAAGTGCTGGGTCAACTTCAAGGTCAAGGTCCAAAAACCTGAAAAGGCACAACTAGGGACCTTAGAGAACATGTATGTGCAATATGACTGTCATCGGCCCAGTACTTTTCGAGATCTGCTCCGGAAACGAAGTGCGCGTCAAAACGTCTAAATAGGTCATAGTTCTGAACCAGAAGTAAGTCAAAGTTCAAATACCACAAAAGGCACAACTAGACCCCCTAGGGGTGTTGTGTGTAAAATTTGAAGACAATGGGACAAGTACTTTCAGAGATATGCTCCGGAAACGAATTGTTTACGGACGGCCCAACGCCGTCACATCATCATTTTCTCCTCTGCAACCTTGCGTATTGAATTCAGATTAAAAATATTTTAACCCGTCCATTAGCCACCTGGAAGTAACCCACATACCAAAAATTGTTATCCTAGCTTATTTTCTCACAAAGTTATAGGCAAAAGAAGAGGCAAAAAAAAAACGGAGGTAGAATCCATAGCTCCCTTCGCTCACCTACGGTGACGGCGGGAGCTAAAAACATATAATAGATTTCACTACATTTCACTTGTATCACTGCATGTGATGACGATAAAATAAAATAAAGTCTGATATTGTCTAATAGCATTTGGAATATGTTTTGAAATGCCCATAATGTATCCCATAAAATGTTTTTCAAGAAAATCACGGAAGTCGTCGAAAGAGTAAAAAATATGGTTTACTTGACGTATTTTGGAGGCAACTTTCGCACGGTCAGAATAATCCATCCAAGTGGCGGGCCAAAAGATAAGATGCTGGCCCATGCTTAAAAGCACCATACTGTGATGATACAAAGAGGAAAGTTTTACTTTCAAGTCAGTGACATTCTCCACACAGGGTCCGAAATTGAACATGACATTATATTATTCATATTTAAACAATATCACACACAGTAATAACTCATAGATATACCTAAATGGCATGATGAAGTAAACAGTTCACTGTGAAATATATCTATCATCACTACAAAAAATAAGATTTTTTTTTAACGTGTTTCATTCTTTTTTAATGATGATTGTTATCTGTCACTTGGTACTTGATTATCCAAACAGTGTGTCTTACTCCGCTGTGATCAGTTTTGTTTTGGTGGGGCAGCAATGTTTACAAATTGTCAAACCTAAATCCTTAATAACTCCTTAATAGCAACCAGAAGAATAAAATAAAACACCATTTTTTTTAAATCTCTTGAAAAAATAGGCAAAACAGTTATGCAACTTTAAGTAGTGGGCCTAAATATCGTAACAAATATAATTGTAAAAATAATAAGGTAAAATACATATTTTAATTAATATATAGTGTAATAGATTAAGGAGTGTTGCATCATATGTCATTGTACACTTAGTTTATTGTAGTGAATACCATGTATAAAACTATAACATTTCTACCAACCTAAAGACATCTGCTGGCTTCCCAAATCGGCCTTGCATTAGCTCAGGTGCCAGGTATTTGGGGTCACCTTCCTGTGCTTCCGATAAATCAATTTCCTGTCAACACAATTATATTGCGCTTTAAAAGCTTTGAACAAATTACAGGAATATTCATTAAAAGGCTGGCGCAGTATATATCAGTTATAGGTTATTTAAAACTGGGGCACTGTTTATTCTGTCCATCTATCAGCCAGCCCTGAAATGTCAGTAGTTTTGTCACAAGAGTTAGCGGGCTTATGCTGTACAATATGACATCTGCCAAATATGCAAACGTAGAATACTAGGAAGAAAGTGAGAAATATATATTTACCAAGTGTGCATATTGTACCAAGTGTGCATACTTACATGGCTGGGGTCAATCACTTTTTCCGATTTACAGCCCTTCAGACATTTACAATTACAGCCCATCAGAAATTTTCAATTATAAATTAATTACAGCCCTTACAATTATATTTCCTATTATTGAATCATGAATGTTTAGTGACTAAATTGTGTTATATCAAGAGGAAAATATACAGATATAGTCAAATATAAACAAAAACAAAAAAACAGGCCATATAAACCTGCTGTACTATTTATACAATAAACAATGGGAAAGACTTGTGATGGGTGCATTAGACACAAAGAACATGAAATACAAATTTACAAGCAAGAAAAATACCTGGGATAAATCCAACACCAGACCAAAATCTCCAAGCTTGCATACTTCATTATCAGTGATAAATATATTCTCAGGTTTGATGTCCATGTGTATCAAGTCATGGTCATGCAAATGTTTCACTGCCTTGATGTTCAAACATAAAAAAATCTCTGTTTTGATTGGAGCAATATTATCCTTTAATCCTTTAAATGTCTGTCCAGTTATATTATTCATTTTTTTTATTTTTTTTATTAAGACATTAAGTACCACCTTTAAACATGTTAACATGATATCAATGAGCAAGATTTAAAAATAGTTTCCATTTTACTAAAAGCATATAAAAACAATAGCCCAGCCGCCCACAATAATACCCACCCCGTCCTCGCAATATAATTTTTTCAGGGTGCATCCTTCCCTGAACTTTTTTCATATTTTCGATGTATCACCCGCTATCTTTTACTCCTTGGAAGACCTGGTGCAGGCTATTTAACGAATGCGGGCTATACATGGTTAAGGAAATTTTACATTTCATCTTTTTACGATTTTCAAGATATTGCATTCTAAACCAGTCAGATAAATATACTGGGAACTAGTAAGCTGAAAGTGCATACAGTTGTTAAATCAGATTAATATTTTATGCGATTATTAATGAGAGTCCATACTAAAATGATAATTGTGAGCGGCTGAGGTGATCTCATATACACTAAAATACAGCACATTAAGAAAGGTATGCATAAATACAATAATTTAAATTCCCAATGTAGTATACATACCATCAGTAAATCAACAAGATAATTCCAAATCAAGGTTTCTGGAATATTGTGAACACTTTCTGCATAATTACTCAAACTGTTGGAAAAAAATGCAAAAATTCACTTAACAAAATAAGTTGACAATCTTCATATACTAAATTTATTTTAAATACTAATACACATAACAAAACAATATATTACTTACACTGTGTTAATAATATATAGATCTAGGCTGTAAAATTCTACATTAAATTTTAATTTTATCATACAACAGTCACAGCAAATGAATTTTTCAGTATTGAATGTACAGAGCTAATGTAATCCTACTCATATAAGCTCTGTCCAAATCATGATTTATTTTATTTTCCAATTATGTTTATTGAAATGTGATGTACCTTTGTCGTTTATGTCATTTTGACAAACCTATCATTATGGTAAAATATTTCAGAGGTTTTTTTCTTTCACCGATAAATGAATTACACTTTCTTATTTTTTTTCCACTACTTTTTTTAAACTCTCAGCATCCAAAACTATGAAAATTACAACAATGTGGCTTTTGATCTTGATATATGTGACCCATCTGTATGTCGCACTAAGTGCACTTTTTCTGAAGTGACAAGAATAATACAAGATACTGACAATTTTCAATTTTAGTTTTAATAAATAAATAGATATTAAAGTCTCCCACCTTCCACAATTTAAAAGTCCATCAGACACAAAGATGTAGGGCAGCATCGTTGGAAGTTACTTCTGGAGGCCATTTTGCATTTTGGTAGCATCTTTAAAAAATCACTTGCACATCCACATGCTGCTAGGAATGTGATGTTAAAATTTAAAAAAATTGACCAAAGTTTTTGCACCCACCAAAAAATTGAAGCTGATCCGTGGCTGCCATTTTGAATTTCACTAAAACCTTGAAAAAGTCACCTGCACATCTCGATATGGTGGGGAATGTGATAGTAAAATTGGAATAATTTCTGACTAAGTTTTAAAGTTTTTGCGCCCACAAATTTTTTTTTAGTTTGAGTCGGCCATTTTGAATTTTGGTAGCATCTTTAAAAAATCACTTGCACATCCATATGTTGCTAGGAATGTGATGTTAAAATTAAACAAAATTGATCAAACTAGTTTTTTGAGTTTTTGCGCCAACCAAGAAATTGAAGTTCATCCGTGGCGACCATTTTGAGTTTCACTAAAACCTTCAAAAAGTCACCTGCACATCTCAATATGGTGGGGAAAGTGATAGAAAAATTTGAATTATTGCTGACTTTAAGTTTTAGAGTTTTTACACCCACAAAATTTTTTTGAGTTGACCTCTGGCGGCCATTGTGAATTTTGGTAGCATCTTTAAACAAGAGCACACTCGATAATAGCCCGCCACCGAATTATGATAAAGAAAGTAAAGACGAATGTCATCACGTAAATAACAACCCAAGATATAAATGGTATGTTAAACCAGCCGCTTTTCAAGTTATCGCGCCCACAAGGTCAAATTATGGACGTAAAATAAATGTGAAAAATCGCAATAAGTCAACCATTTTGATTTTTTTACCGGCCATTATTGAGCTTGTCCAAGAACTGCTTATTATTAACATGCATAACAAACTTGAAGAGGATACTTGTGAAAATGTTGAAGTTATCGCGCCTACAAGGTCAAATTATTGACGTAAAATGAGAAAAATCGCAATAAATCGGCAAATTTGAATTTTTTACAGCCATTATTGAACTTGTCCAAGAACTACTTATTAGTAACATGCATAACAAATTTGAAGAGGATATGTGAAAAACTTTTCAAGTTTGACAAGGTCAAATTATTGACGTAAAATGAGAAAAATCACAATAAATCGGCCATTTTTTTTTTTTTTTTCAGCCATTATTGAACTTGTCCAAGAACTACTTATAAGTAACATACATAGCAAATTTGAAGAGAATATGTGAAAAACTTTTCAAGTTATCGCGCCCACAGGGTCAAATTATTGACGTAAAATGTGAAAAATCGCAATAAATCGGCCATTTTTTTTTTTTTTCGGGCATTATTGAACTTGTCCAAGAACTACTTATTAGTAACATGCATAAACAATTTGAAGAGGATATGTGAAAAACTTTTCAACTTATCGCGCCCACAAGGTCAAATTATTGACGTGAAATGTGAAAAATCGCAATAAATCGGCAATTTTTTTTTTTTTTTTCGGCCATTATTGAACTTGTCTGAGAACTGGTCATTAGTAACATGCATAACAAATTTGAAAAGGATATGTGAATAACTTTTCAAGTTATCGCGCCCACAAGGTCAAATTATTGACGTAAAATATGAAAAATCGCAATAAATCGGCCATTTTTTTTTTTTTTCGGCCATTATTGAACTTGTCCGAGAACTGGTCATTAGTAACATGCATAACAAATTTGAAAAGGATACGTGAAAAACTTTTCAACTTATCGCGCCCACAAGGTCAAATTATTGACGTAAAAGGTGAAAAATCGCAATAAGTCGGCCATTTTGAATTTTTTTTCAGCCATTATTGAACTTGTCCGAGAAGTGGTCATTAGTAACACTTTTCAAGTTATCGCGCCCACAAGTAAATGTTAACGCCGACGCCGACGCCGCCGAACTTCAATTGCAATAGCCCACCCTTTTTAATTAAAACAAGACTACATAAGTCCAGGAGCTCCCGCGACGAATTAGAATTTGATTTAAGCAATTTTGTGTAGGGTTTTTAATGTAGTCCTAGGCTAGGTCAACAAGACGCAAGACAACTAGGTCTAAGAAGCCCAGTCTAAGAGTGGGATAAGAACTAGACAGTCTGTTGCAAACCTCCATTGAAATTAATGATCCTAATCAGTATCCCAGTAATGGTCTACCTATCTGGCACGGTTTACCCTATATCAGGCCAATCGAGGTAACTAATAGCTGATTTACGGTCATTTTGAATTCGATATAAATTAGTCAAAAACTTAGGGTGCATCCTCCCCCGAAACCTCAAATTTTGTTTTATAGTAATGGACTAACATCTAACACAGTTTGCAAAATATTGGACAGGCAGGTACATCGATCGTGAGATCATCCACAGTTACTCGTCATGCGGCCCCGATGGGCCAATGCACAGGCCCACATCTTAGTGTAGGGAGCATTTATTATAATGCAGAGGTTCACCCATACAGTGTGTGGCGCGCCCCGCCTGAGAGAGGAGGTCTACCCAGTGTGCAGTGAGCCCCTCATCCCTCCTGAGAGAGGAGGTTTACCTAGTGTGCAGTGGGCCCTTCATCCTTCTTGAGAGAGGAGGTTTACCCAGTGTGCAGTGGGCCCTTCATCCCTCCTGAGAGAGGAGGTTTACCCAGTGTGCAGTGGGCCCTTCATCCCTCCTGAGAGAGGAGGTTTACCCAGTGTGCAGTGGGCCCTTCATCCTTCTTGAGAGAGGAGTTTTACCCAGTGTGCAGTGGGCCCTTCATCCCTCCTGAGAGAGGAGGTTTACCCAGTGTGCAGTGGGCCCTTCATCCCTCTTGAGAGATGAGGTTTACTCAGTGTGCAGTGGGCCCCTTATCTCTCCTGAGAGAGGAGGTTTACCGAGTGTGCAGTGGGCCCCTCATCCCTCCTGAGAGAGGAGGTTTACCTAGTGTGCAGTGGGCCCCTCATCCCTCCTGAGAGAGGAGGTTTACCCAGTGTGCAGTGGGCCCTTCATCCTTCTTGAGAGAGGAGGTTTACCCAGTGTGCAGTGGGCCCTTCGCCCCTCCTGAGAGAGGAGGTTTACCTAGTGTGCAGTGGGCCCCTCATCCCTCCTGAGAGAGGAGGTTTACCTAGTGTGCAGTGGGCTCTTCATCCCTCCTGAGAGAGGAGGTTTACCCAGTGTGCAGTGGGCCCTTCATCCCTCTTGAGAGAGGAGGTTTAGCCAGTGTGCAGTGGGCCCCTTATCCCTCCTGAGAGAGGAGGTTTACCCAGTGTGCAGTGGGCCCTTCATCCCTCTTGAGAGAGGAGGTTTACCTAGTGTGCAGTGGGCCCCTCATCCCTCCTGAGAGAGGAGGTTTACCCAGTGTGCAGTGGGCCCTTCATCCTTCTTGAGAGAGGAGGTTTACCCAGTGTGCAGTGGGCCATTCGCCCCTCCTGAGAGAGGAGGTTTACCTAGTGTGCAGTGGGCCCCTCATTCCTCCTGAGAGAGGAGGTTTACCTAGTGTGCAGTGGGCTCTTCATCCCTCCTGAGAGAGGAGGTTTACCCAGTGTGCAGTGGGCCCTTCATCCCTCTTGAGAGAGGAGGTTTAGCCAGTGTGCAGTGGGCCCCTTATCACTCCTGAGAGAGGAGGTTTACCCAGTGTGCAGTGGGCCCTTCATCCCTCTTGAGAGAGGAGGTTTACCCAGTGTGCAGTGGGCCCCTCATCCCTCCTGAGAGAGGAGGTTTACCCAGTGTGCAGTGGGCCCTTCATCCTTCTTGAGAGAGGAGGTTTACCCAGTGTGCAGTGGGCCCTACGCCCCTCCTGAGAGAGGAGGTTTACCTAGTGTGCAGTGGGCCCCTCATCCCTCCTGAGAGAGGAGGTTTACCGAGTGTGCAGTGGGCCCCTCATCCCTCCTGAGAGAGGAGGTTTACCCAGTGTGCAGTGGGCCCCTCATCCTTCTTGAGAGAGGAGGTTTACCCAGTGTGCAGTGGGCCCTTCATCCTTCTTGAGAGAGGAGGTTTACCCAGTGTGCAGTGGGCCCTTCGCCCCTCCTGAGAGAGGAGGTTTACCTAGTGTGCAGTGGGCCCCTCATCCCTCCTGAGAAAGGAGGTTTACCTAGTGTGCAGTGGGCCCTTCATCCCTCCTGAGAGAGGAGGTTTACCCAGTGTGCAGTGGGCCCTTCATCCCTCTTGAGAGAGGAGGTTCAGCCAGTGTGCAGTGGGCCCCTTATCCCTCCTGAGAGAGGAGGTTTACCCAGTGTGCAGTGGGCCCTTCATCCCTCTTGAGAGAGGAGGTTTAGCCAGTGTGCAGTGGGCCCCTTATCCCTCCTGAGAGAGGAGGTTTACCCAGTGTGCAGTGGGCCCTTCATCCATCTTCAGAGAGGAGGTTTACCCAGTGTGCAGTGGGCCCCTTATCCCTCTTGAAAGAAGAGGTTTACCCAGTGTGCAGTGGGCCCTTCATCCCTCCTGAGAGAGGAGGTTTACCCAGTGTGCAGTGGGCCCCTCATCCCTCCTGAGAGAGGAGGTTTACCTAGTGTGCAGTGGGCCCTTCATCCCTCCTGAGAGAGGAGATTTACCCAGTGTGCAGTGGGCCCTTCATACTTCTTGAGAGAGGAGGTTTACCCAGTGTGCAGTGGGCCCTTCGCCCCTCCTGAGAGAGGAGGTTTACCTAGTGCGCAGTGGGCCCTTCATCCCTCTTGAGAGATGAGGTTTAGTCAGTGTGCAGTGGGCCCCTTATCCCTCCTGAGAGAGGAGGTTTACCGAGTGTGCAGTGGGCCCCTCATCCCTCCTGAGAGAGGAGGTTTACCCAGTGTGCAGTGGGCCCCTCATCCCTCCTGAGAGAGGAGGTTTACCCAGTGTGCAGTGGGCCCTTCATCCTTCTTGAGAGGAGGTTTACCCAGTGTGCAGTGGGCCCTTCGCCCCTCCTGAGAGAGGAGGTTTACCTAGTGTGCAGTGGGCCCTTCATCCCTTTTGAGAGAGGAGGTTTACCCAGTGTGTAGTGGGCCCCTCATCCCTCCTGAGAGATATGGTTTACCCAGTGTGCAGTGAGCCCCTCATCCCTGACACTGCCTGCAATATGAGGTTTACCCAGTGTGCAGTGAGCCCCTCGTCCATTCTAAGAATGATGCTTAGCCAGTGTGCAGTGTCCATAACTGGGTATGAAAGATGAGGTTCACCCAGTGTGTATCGAGCCGTTCACTCTCCCAGGGTGAAGTTTACACAGTGTGCAGTGAGCCCCTCGTGCCCAAGAAATGAGATTATCAGAGTTTTCCTAAAATAACATTTCGATGCCTAGAGTATCACATGTCTTATGTATTAGCACTCTCCATTCTAGAGTTTCACATGTATTAACTCTCTGGGGTCTAGAGTATGACATATCACATGTATTAAACCTCTGTGGACTAGACTACCATATTTTCTCTATGTTAACCTTCTGATGCCTAGAGTATCACATGTCTTATTTATTACCCTCTTGGACTAGAGTATCACACTTATTAACCCTCTGTGGTCTAGAGTATCCCGTTTCCAATGTATTAACCCTCTGTGGACTACACTATCATGTTTATCTTATTTTAACCTAATGATGCTTAGAGCATCATAAATGTTATTTATTAACCCTCTATAGGCTAGAGTTTGACGTGTATCAACCCTCTCAGGTCAAGAGAGTCAATAGTATGACGTGTCTCAAACATTAACCCTATGTGGACTAGACTATTTTTTTTTATGTTAACCTTTTGATGTCTGGAGTATCACATTTCGTATTTATTAACGCTCTGTTGACTGGACTTTCGCAAGTATTAATCCGCTGTGGTCTAGAGTATCTAAGTTTCTAATGTGTTAACTCATTTTGGACTACACTATCATGTTTATCTTATTTTAATCTACTCATGCCTAGAGCATCATAAATGTTATTTATTAACCCTCTATGTGCTATGTGAATCACACGTATTAACCCTCTGTGGTTTAGAGTATCTACGTTTCTAATGTGTTAACTCTTTGTGGGCTACACTATCATGTTTATCTTATTTTAACCTACTCATGCCTAAAGCATCGTAAATGTTATTTATTAACCCTGTATAGGCTAGATTTTTACGTGTAATAACCCTATGAGGTCCAGAGGGTCAACAATATCATGGGTCTCCAATATTAACCCTATGTGGACTAGACTATTATATTCCTTCTATACTAACCTTTTGATGTCTGGACTATCACATTTCGTATTTATTAACGCTCTGTTGACTGTACTATCGCAAGTATTAACCCTCTGTGGTCTAGAGTATCTACGTTTCTAATGTGTTAACTCTTTGTGGATTACACTATCATGTTTATTT